>CM055125.1:231628410-232228410 GCA_029206835.1 Rana muscosa | reverse complement strand
ATAGTTGTCACGGCTTAGCTCAGATATCTGTGTAAACGCACAGAAGGTGTCAGTGATAAGGCCAGTCAGTCCCAAGCTCCAGGGACATAGATGTCCAGAGCCCGAGGGAAGACCCGGAGGTCCCCGGACAAGCCAAAGGGCTATGCCCGGGAAACACCAAGCCAGCCAGTAGAGCCAATGCCGTGAAAGAACATATCAACACCACCAACCGCCTTTCCAAAGCCCCCGCAAGCACAACCGCACCAGCTGAGGGCAAGGAAACATTCTCCGTGCCAAGCGAGACAACTAAACCGTCAGCAGCACTTAGATAACAAAGTGAGCAAGAGTCAGCGGGGTGGATACGCAAGTAAAACCGTGAGTACAAAACAAAATAGAGAAAACAGTAGGCAAACCTGGCCGGAGTCTCATAAAGGAACTGTAGTCACCTGGTGGACTAAAGGACATATCAAAAAAGAACCATTTCAGGTCTCGGACGACAGAATCTGGATCAGTCTTCTGGTGACGTGGCTCGCCGTACTCTAGGACCGGAAGGTACCGAGCTAGACTGTGGGCGTCCTCGACGCTGTAGAGGAGGGCCCGGTAGCCGCTGACGGTCATCTGGGGGTTCCAACCAGTTCGGGATGACAATAGGGTCCCGGTCCAGGAACAGGAAGAAGGCAGGAAGCTGGTCCGGGTCTGACAGCACAAATTTGTGGTTATCTTCTCGGGTCACTTTGATGCTGAAGGGGTGGCCCCAAGTGTACGTGGCGCCTACTTGGCGAATCAAGTCCAGCAGAGGACGGACCGCTCGCCGCATGTACAGCGTGTTGCGGGAGAGGTCCGGGTAGAGGTGTATAGGTGATCCATGAAAGTCCAGTGGCCCCAGGCGCCAGGCCTTGCGCAAAATTTCTTCCTTCAGGGTATAGTAGTGCACCCGGCAAAGTACGTCCCGAGGGCGGTCCCAGCGGTCACCCCCCATGCCTCCCACTCTATGCACTCTGTCCAATTCAATGGGAGATGTAACTTCCCTGCCCAGGACCTGATTGAGGATAGCGATGACAGTGGGTTTGAGATCGGCACATGATGTAGCCTCCGGACCCCCTGCAGCCGTATGTTGTTCCTGCGGCTCCGGTTCTCACTATCTTCTATCCGGAGCTGGTGTTGCCGTAAACGGGAGAGGTGAGCCGTAGATGCATTTTCAAGCGCCTTTATGCGGGCTGAATGGTCCTCCTGGGTGGTGGCCATAGCAGAAACCGTGACCTCCGACGCGGAAACCCGTTGTTTGAGGGCATTCAGTTCAACATGGAGAGAAGTTTCCATTTTGGAAGCCCAGGAATCAAAGTCAGCTCGGAAAGTAGAAAGTACGGCAGCGGATGTGGAGCCCTGGGAGAGCATCTCTGCTGAGGCCGTGTTCACGCTAAGAGTAGCGGGATCCATCGGAGGGGTCGGGTGTACACCTGGGCCGGTCCCACCGACAGAGAAAGCTGCTGCAGCCGGGGGAGGAGGTGTTGGTTTGCCTGGGGTTCGGGCTGATGAAGCCCTGTCTTTCCCTGTACGGGAGTCCTGTGAGGCTGTGCGTAGCAGGTACCGTTGGATATTACCTGGTTGCAGTGCAGCGGAATCAGTAGAGGTAGAGCTGGAAGCCGCCATCAGCAGATTGGGCGTGATTGGTTGGGAACGCAGCCTGCGGTCGTCGGGAGAGCACAATGCTCAGCAGTACATGTCTTCAGCCGTCCATCCTCAGCCACGCATCCCCATAGGTGGAGTGCGCGTTTTGCTTTTAAGTAAGTCAAAACAGAGGGGTTACATTCAACCAGGTCCCTAATTATTTCTACTCCCAGATACTTAATCTTGGATACTCTAGCTAGTGGCAACAGGGGGGGGGGGGGGGACACATAGATTGGAAGAATTTGGGACTTGTCCCAGTTTATACGCAGGCCCGAGTATCCCCCCATTTGTTTAATGAGTCGTAACGCAGCTTGAAGTGATGGTCCCTGGTCCACTAGGTATAATATGGTGTCCTCGGCATACATTCCTTTTTTTGTCGACCGTGGGGCCTCAGCGCAAACCCTGAATATCAGGGTGTGCTCTTGATGGCTATGGCTATGGCTAGTGGTTTAGCAGCTAGTGCATACACTAAGGGGGAGAGGGGACACCTTTGTCGGGTACCCCTCTCCAATGGAAACTGCTCCAGGAGCCATCCATTCGCAAAAATTCTCGCCTTGGGCGTCTGATATAGGAGCTGTACCCATTTTATGAAACGTGGCCCAAATCCATCGTTATGCAGACATTCCCACAAATATGGCCTTTCTACTGAGTCGAAGGCCTTGGCTGTATCCAACGCCACCACCACCCTCGTTCCTGAATTATCGTGTCGGGCTTGGATATTCATGTACAGTTGCCTAGTGTTCATGGCTGTATTTTTCCCCGGCATAAAGCCTGTTTGGTCCGAGTGAATTAATGTTAAGATAGCAGTGTTTAACCTGGAGGCCAGAATTTTAGCTAAAATTTTAATAACTACCTGCAGGAGTGAAATAGGCCGGTAGGATTCAGGGTAGTGTGGGTCTTTTCCTGGTTTTGGGAGTACTATAATTTGGGCTTCCTGCATAGACTCGGGGAGTGAGTTCAGATCAAAGATAGACTGCTATAAGGCCTTCAGCTTGGGGACTAAAATATCTGAATAAGTTGCAAAAATTCCAATGGTAGTTCATCCATCCCTGGAGCTTTAGATTTGGCCAGCTGAGCTATCGCCTCCGCAGTGTCATGTACGGTAATGGGCACATCAAGAAGCTCAATTTGCTCTGATTCAGCCGAGGGAACTGTATGGCAGATAAGTACGAGCGAATCTCCCTTTGCGTGTACGTATTCCGGGATTTATATAGGTCACTATAGAATTGCTGAAATTGAGCTGCGACTTGTCCCGGGGTCTGTTATACTGTATCTGTCTAGGTCATTAAGCGACACCACTACAGGGGGCTTATCGTCCATGTGAGCCAGATATGCCAACAGTCCCCCAGCCCTATCTCCCTGTTCATACACCCTCTGCCTGCAAAAAAAAAAACACGCTGCTTAGCCTTCTCTGTATGCAGTTGTGTCACTAGGCGGGGCTGCAGTTTAACTCTGTCTAGGTTTTCAAAGGTTGGGCTCGAGCTATAGGCCTCTTCTAAGTCCCGCAGTTTGTCAGATTTGAGTTGAAGTATAGTGGTAGACTCTCGTTTTAGCCCATTTATTCTGGAGGACAGTATTCTACGGGCATGAGTTTTAAAGTCATCCCAGTGTGTGGTAAGGGCAGGGGGTCCCTGTATCCCTTCCAAAAAAAAAAAAGAGCAATTCCCTGGCAATGTCAGGTCCGAAAGAAGAGATAGCCAAAGAGGATTTAGTCGCCAACGTTTGGTGGGAGAGGTTAGAACGCCGTCAGCCAGCACGGAGAGTGGTCCAACAGGATCCTGGGAGCAAATTCTGAGCCCGTGACTTTAGGCAGAAGGGCCCTGGAAACAAGTATGAAGTCTATCCTGGACATGATATTATAGCTTAGTGAGAGGCAAGTATATGCTCTAGACGTGGGGTTAGCATGCCTCCAGACATCAATAAGGGCAAATTCAGTCAATGTACGGTACAGCCTAGTATGCAGTGGTTCACCAAGTCGGGGTTCAGCCTGTGCTGGGCGATCCAGGGATTGAGTCGTGTTATTAAAATCCCCCATCCACACTACTGATACCGATGGGTACTGCACTATAAATGCAAGGCCCTCTATAACCACGTCCGACCTGTCCGACCTGTATGGAGGGGGGATATAACTAGCCAATATCAACAAGGGGTCTCTCCCCACAATTGCATGCAGAAAGAGGTATCTACCCTGCCGATCCGACACCACGGAGACTAACTCAAAAGGTGTAGATTTCGTTATTAGCACCGTTACCCCTCTAGACATATTTGTGTGGGTACTGTGGTAAGTCCAGCCCACCCCACCCAAGGACGCTTCAGGGCCACCTGTAAGTGGCCTGTAACATGAGTTTCTACCAGTGCAACAACATCTGCCTTCTGATCTTTCAAATATTGTAACACGGCCGTACTTTTAATCTTTTCCCGCATGCCCCACACATTCCACATCATAAACTTAAAGGGGTTGTAAAGGTTTGTTTTTTATTTTCTAAAAAGGTTCCTTTAAGCTAGTGCATTGTTGCTTCACTTACCTTTTCCTTTGATTTACCTTCTAAATGTTTTTTTTTCTTTGTCTGAATTTCTCACTTCCTGTTTCTCCTCACTAAACTTCACACCATCATCCGAGTGGTGTTTAGTCAGCCAGAACAGCTTACTGAGGAGGAACAGGAAGTGAGAAATTCAGACAAAGAAAAAAAATATTTAGAAGGGAAATCTAACGAAAAGGTAAGTGAACCAACAATGCACTAGCTTAAAGGAACCTATTTAGAAAATAAAAAATGAACCTTTACAACCAATTTAATGTCCGCCATGGCGTTCATTGGCACAGAGATTGCATACGGCTCAGCAGGGCAGCACCCCCCCCCCAAACTGAGACAACACAGCCATCACGTAACTAATCATATATATTGCATATGTGATAAGTGCTTGTTTAAAAACATTCCAAGTAAATAAGTGCACAACGGTGCCAACATTCCCAATGCTCTGATCAAGGGATCCAGCGTTTTCCTTCCCTCCCAGCTTCTCACCACCCCAACTTGGTGGAAGCATACAGTCCCTTGCAACCTTTATGAGTCAGCTTCCAGCCACCAATGTTAGCTGGAGGTACAGTACTTCGAATATGATGAGCATTAAAGTTCAAAACAAACAGGAAAAGTAAGGGGGGGGTTGCAAACATAACGGGGTCGATTATTCACTGTGTGAAGCAAGGTTAGGGCACGAAGCATGTCCTATGTGTCTCTTTTTCTGTCCGAGTAAGACTCTCGCTGCAAGGATACACAGTCATCCTGATGTACTAAAGTTTTGGGGCCTCAGCCCTATGGTATCTCCATGAAAGTGCTGTGGGGGCAGTAAGAAGCACAGGGTGATAATCCCTTTTTCATTATGTTCAGTCCTGGGCTCAACACAATAATATAATTTTGCCACAATTTATTTAACCAATTGATTCTCATAGGGCTGTTCTATTTACTGTATTATTCTATTGAATTTATTCCCATTTGGAGCCGCTGCCAAAGTGTCAAATCGAGGCTTGGTTTATATTGTATTGCAAGCCGGGGCCAGATGATCACATCGAGGCTTGGTTCCTTATCGAGCCGAGATTGGATGATGACATTGAGGGCTGGCTTGCATGTTTTTAGTATGATGCGTCAGCGCCTCACCTGATTCCCTATTGACAACGTGTATTGACACGAAACGTGCGTCGGGAGGTGAACGCGCTGACATCACCAAGGGACAGGTGACGGCAGACCGGCCGGTTGATCTACATTCTTTTAACGTCTTTGATGTAAGTGTTTTACTACAAATTTTAAATAAATCCATTAAATGGCAATGCACTATTGAGATCCTTTATTTTTGGGACCACCCGTGGGTTGATGATAATTCCTGGCCTATCATGTTGGATCCGGCATACTTCCATGGAGAAATTAAGACTGTTGATGTGCCTAATATTCCCTTACCTCTGGTAATCGGCTTATTCTAACAGTGGCGGACCACGGGTGTTGCATGATAATTGAGCATCAATCCTCAGTTTTTCGGTCTTCTCACGGGTAAGTTCAGTTTGGACTTTTTTTTCTATTTATATTGGACTTTCACTTTTCCACTACTTGTGTTAGTATTGTATTACAGCACAATTGTTTATATGCCCTCCTAATAAGGGCTCATGATTTATATGTTAATTGGTTGACTGGTTTAAACCGGTCTTTTCACATTTAGCGCAGCTGTTTTTGTTTTCTTTGATAATCCCTATGGTCCAAGCAGCTCCATGCCCAGGAGTATCAACAAACTGAGCCCCCCCCCCCAGGGGAATAAAAGGATCGGGCCCCCCAACCTCAAGAGAGGGGAGTCTCCGACCTCACATTAAGTAGTGCATGGGATATAAAGATGGGGGGGGCAGAAAGGGGGGAGCTTTTGTGCAAAAAAAACAAATGGTGAGATGAGAATAACCCCCACAGCGGAGGGGACATTTAGAAGAGAAATGGGGCCTGCCATCATCTGACAATGGCAACAGTACTCACAGTAACAGTTCGTGGACCCGTTCATCCATCCGGGATGTCCGCGTTGATCCAACCAGTGTGCTGCCGCCTTTGGATCTTCAAAAAATATGGCTCTGCCGTCCTCCACTCTCAACCTGGCCGGGAAGAACATGGCATATTTAAGGTGCACCACCCTGAGCCGCCTCTTAACATCTTGGAACTGTGCACACTTTCTTTGGACTTCATTAGAAAAGTCAGGGAACACTGCGACATGGCCGCTGCCCAGGGCGATGTTACCCTTCTCTCTGGTCAACCAAAGGATTTTATCTCTGTCTTTAAAGTTAAGAAACATGGGCAGTGTTTTGGAGGCTGGACTCTCATAACAGGGGTCACATTATCTATAAATATCGGGGGCAACAGTGGAGAGACACCCCAGATGGTGTCCTAGGGACGAAACGCATCGGGGACCCTCTATTGTTGACACATCTTTTGCACAAAGCGCTTGTATATCAACTTAAATGTAAGTGCTCTTGCTACATTAAAAAAACTCTTGATTCTCAATACAGAGTTACACTATGTGGCTGCTTTTTTCTTCCTATTTATGATACATACCCTTCCACATTGACCTGGGATTTCCCGGACCATCATGCCCTGTGAGATCACCTGTTAATCGGCTATCCTCTTCTGTGACATATTCCATCCTGCTGGTGTTTGGTCAATTTTGATACAGCAATTGGAGAAACATACAAGATTGTCCCAGTTCCACCACAAAAAGCCTGTTTGACCCATTTAAGCGTATGCTTTCCTGGGTTCAAATATTCTGGTAAGCCCCTTACCTATGGGTGGTGGTTTCTTTTCACTTCAATATTTGTTCACCTTCAACACTTCAATATTGTTTGAATATATCACTAAGTCTTGGACTCTGTCAATATCCAAGTTTGATCACTAAGGATAGACATTTGTGTATTTTTGCACTTTGAAATTTCTACATATGGACCTAATTTTACTTTTATGTGGACATTTATTCATATAACTTTTGTCACATTTGAGATTTGAGCACTATATTTAATTCATGTATAGGTAGGTATTCATTTATTTTGATTAGTGCTACACTTTTCGTTCCCATTTTTCTGCTATTTGTCTCATTGTTGTGTTAGCAGCTTTTCTACAGGGCAGCGCGGAATTATTCTTTATACTATCAGCATAAACCCAACTGATATAACAGCCTTGCGTGGTCTGCCTCTTTATTTTCTGACAGCATCAATAGAATTCTTAGACAAATAACCATTCATAACAAATAATTACGGGTAAACAAAGATAGGCACTAAAAGGTTTTATCGTGAAAGAACCCTGTTCTGTGTCATAGAAGGCAGTGAAAATAGAAGTTATAATAAACCTATCAGCAGCTAAGCATATGCTGAAAAAATGCAAAGTAGAGGAATCCGCATCTAGAATTACAAGCAGCTGAAGTTATGAGTAAATCTCCAATTTTCCTGTAAATCATGCTTGGCCCCTCGCCTTTTTGAGCCCCCGACCAATCCTTTATTATAACAAGCAATCCCAATGTTCAACAGGGAACTTTGGGGAGGTGTGGCCACACTTGACTTTAAATTGTCAAAATTTGAACAAGATTTGATCTCTTTTTCCCCAGCATACACAGTTAAAAATTGCCCAAGTCTTGCTCTTCCAATCCTAGAACCCGTTGGGCATCAGGAATGAATTTATAATGCTAACGTGATGGTGGGGATCTCATAAAAACTGACCACAGAGCATGTGTCATTTTGCCATCTCAATGCAGGAAAAATACAAAACCCTGCATTAAAAATGGTAACTAACCCCAGAGAGCTTCACTAAGAGCTGCTCCTGGTCTGCCTAAGCAACCAGATTTGTGCATAACGCTGTCTTCCAGCATTTGGAGTACCTTCATTATACCAAATAAAGAATAGTATATCTGATGCCTTAACTACAGATTACTGTTCCTTTTGCAAACAGGGAAAATCGTAAACACCAAAGAAGCAGGTCTGTGTAATCTGCCTTCTACTGGCTTAAATCAGGAGTGTTAAAATGTGCAAATAGCAGCACTGCAGTGCCCCGATTGGCTCCTGTAAATATTGTGCATTTCAAAAATCACCATATGCTACAACAGTTCTCTTCTGCCACCTTGTGGTGGGTCACATTACTGCATGCCAAATTCAGGGCAGGAACAATGTTAAATGTGACATTTCATTAACAGCTGGCAAAAAAAAAAAGAAAAAAAAAAAAAAAAAAAAAAAAAAAAAGGTGATTAAACAAAGTTGCAATTAAAATGCAAAAGAATGTCTAAAAAGAAAAAAAGTCTGTAAACATTAAAAGGAGTGTTTTCCATGTGATTAGGTACTGGTTGTGTCAAGTTCCTTGTGATGGGAAGTCAAACATGATTGGTAATTTGGTGTCTTCATGTGCAGTTTCCAGCAGCACGTGAGTTAATGAAGCATTTTCTGTACCGTAGACAACAATCATGCAACACCACATTCTTTTCCCGGAGCGCCACACACTGCTTGCCGTCTCCAATCAAAAAAGGTGAGAATCTCCCAGCAGTCTATATGAATGTGTTGTCCATTGCACTGGTTTCAGGATTACTCCGAGCTCGTGCTTCAAAAAGCTGCTTGATTAAAGCCGATTTTTCCTGCTCCAGCTGGGTGATGCGGTCACTTTTATCGGACACCTCCTAGACAAACCAATACAGACATATTAAAAGGACATGACAACTATGGTAAACCCATAATTGTAAATTATAGAAGCAGTGAAAAAGACATTGCAGATATGGATATTTTATACTATTAGTCCAAGCTGGACCAATAAAACTGTGAACATACTATACCTGGCCAATGTCCTTGCAAACTGGAAATCACTGAAGTAGACACCACTACTCCGGAGATAACCTATTTTTTCTGGGTCCTGTGCTGATTGCCTGACGCATTCTGAACACAGAGGTCAGCCTCTTGGCATGGGCGCCATTCCCAGAATGCTTTGCATGTTCTGAATGAATGCAAAGCGTTCTCTAATTGGACAAGGTAGACAGGCAGGGTAGTGATGTCACATTCTCCACCTTGTCCAATCAGATAACACTTTGCATTCATTCTGAAAATGCACAACATTCCCTGAGTGGCGCCCATGTCAAGTAGCCAACCTCCTGTGTTCACAACGCAGCAGGGTACCTGCTTAGCACAGGACAAGCAATTGGAAATTACTGGAGTAGCAGTTCCAAGATGTGGAAAGGCATTTAGACCCATACAAAAAATATTAGACTCCCAAAGATTGTCACGTGCATTGCCACCATCCCCATGAATAGACAAAGGAAAATACCTCAAAAAGGAAAATGGGATTTTAAGGGCAATAAAATTATATTTAAAAAAATATATATAAAAATATAAATTTATTACAAAAAATAGAAAAAATAGAAGAAATAGAAAAAAAAATAGAAAAACATGAGGGCCACCAAGTGGCACACAAAGTTGCAGCAGCTGGGTAACCTCCAGTATTCCTGGGGTTCTCCATACAGTCATTTCATTGTGATTTCTACCATTATGCATTTTCCATGTACAACTGTTGTCGTTTTCATTGTGTGCCACTTGGTGGCCCTCTTTTTTTTCTATTTATTGTAATAATTTATATATTGTGACAGCAGGAAGGTAAAGTCACCTGGTTGCATCCAGGGGGGTAGATATATTTCGCCCAGATTCAGGCTTTACGCCGACTTATACAACTAGGCGGAGAGTTGTATAAGCCCAGCTGGGGCTAGTGGGCTCATGGATGACTCATACCTCTAGGGAGAGGGCTGGGCGTCGTGCAGGCAGGGAGTTGATGAGACCAGCTGAAGCCTGTCAGTTTGTTTAAGGCCTCTATAAAAACTCCCAGATTCATTAGGTGTTTGCTCATGCCTGGAACCAGACCTGTGTGGACTGTCTAGGGAGAGTGAACCCCTGTGCGGTGAGACAAAGCCTGTGTGGCTATTTGCTTGGACATTTAAAACCAGGGACTTAGGGACTAGGACAGCACTAGGCTGATCCCAGTTGTTAGTTAGGAAACCTGTATGTTTAGTTAGAGGTCAAGTTGACCAGGATTTATTTTGTTTATGTTTCTTTTGCTTTGCTGTGTTTTGTCACTGTAAATAGAAAATAAACCGCACCTTTTTGATTTTGAAAACCACAACCTCCGTTTGCTGGGCCTGTTTTTGTGTGGGGAGCCCATCCCGGGGGTCACCCACACCCGCTGCCGAGCTAACCCCCTCACAATATATATATATATATATATATAGCGGGGTCTTTAAATTTAGTTGGGGTACACCTGGGGGTAGTGTGACCCAGGTGTGTAATTGTGAAGGTTCTGGACCCCTTTTTGTAATTCGTGGAGGATTGGGTGGTGTATTATTCTCCTTGGCCTGTGGGTGGCGGGGTACCTACAGGCTCAAGGTAGAATCACTGCCGCAGTGCTACCCTTTTTGTCCCTTTCCGGAGATGGTACGGCTGGGGCGGGGAACCCGCCGTGGTGTTGAAGGGAGGAGATAAAAAGGGGGAGACGCCCTTGCCACGAGGTCTTCGAGGATTTTCTCTTCACGCACCCTAGGCCTGGGTGCGGGCGGTTCAAGGTTCCGGCCCAGGCGCCCTAGGCCTGACCGGAATGAAGTTGGGGTCCATCCCAGGCACATTCAGCCTGGGGTGAGGTACTATATCGTAGGCCTGGTGCCCAGTAACTTCGACTGGGTCCCGCGAGGGCGAAGTGATCCGAGGGTGCCGCCTTGCGAGGGGACCCGCATCTGAGGTGAGGAGGCCTGGGAGGTCACCCGTCCGGAGATTCCGGAGCAGCATCAACCCGGTGACGGATGGGCCTCTGGTAACTCCCTTAGAGGGACATCTTCCCCTGATAGGGGCCACAGCGCAGCGAAGGTACTCCCATCTGTGTTCTATGGAGTTGCTGGTAGAGACTCACAAGTTCTATGTTCTGTGCTAAGCAAAGTTGCTATAACCCCTGGTGAAACCACAGGGGTTTAGATTGAAATCAGGATAGTGCCTCGGCCTGCTCATCCCACCGTTTGCATTATGTTATGGGTCGCAACTAATCGGCTGTGAAAGAACTGTTTGTTGTGGAAGTATAATAAACAAGTGTTGGACCCTGCATCGGTGTATGGACTCTGGTTAATGGGAGCAAGGGAGGTTTCAGCATAGCAGGACTGAGCTTCATAACTAACACACATTGGCCCAAGGAAGATACTGGTGCTGGCCTTCACCTCACCCACAGCTATGGGGAGGACATGGGCCGTAGCGCATCTCACCCTGTCATGTGACATACCCCTAGAAAAAGGAGATGGGGTGAGGCCGCTATAATATATATATATATATATATATATATATATATATATATATATATATATATATATATATATATATAAATAAATTTCATTGCCCTTAAAATCCCATTTTCCTTTAAGGTATTTTCCTTTGTCGAGGCATTTAGACCCTTGCGGTCTCCTCTGCCCTGATCTAATGCTTAGCAAGCCACTGCCACCAGGACTCCTAACAGCTTAGAACCTTAAAGCTGAGAATTGTGAGGTCAAGTTAGCCTAGTACAGGCTGGTAATCAACGTCTACCAATCTCCTCTTGCTCTCCATAATGAATGCCCTGGGGAAAAACACCATATTGGGAGCCGGTCATCTAACACCTATGGTTATGTCTAAATGTAGACCACCAAGGAAGGTCGTATGGGTCCCACTCCAGTATCATCTAATTGACAGGAGGCCCCGAGAGGCACCCTAGAACACACCTTAGAATCAAATTGCAGAAGGCGCTAAAGTCTCTGGATGGACAATATAAAGTCCATGACCATCTGTTGCCTCTTCAGCCCCACTGTGATCAATAGACCATATCCAGATCCCCTAAACATATAGGGCAAACATGAGGTTTTCACTCACCTTTGTCAGTAAATGATTCTGCTCCTTTAACATATTTAAAGTTTGCTGCTGGCCAGATACAGTGGCGGCATTGGTCACAGGTGACGAGTGGTTACCAGTCTGTCAATGAAGGTAGAAATATTATTAAACTAGAAGGGAAACAGATAAAGGCTGTGGTCAAAACCAAAAACTGTATATATACACAGTATCTCACTAAAGTGAGTACACCCCTCACATTTTTGTAAATATTTTATTATATCTTTTCATGTGACAACACTGAAGAAAAGACACTTTGCTACAATGTAAAGTAGTGAGTGTACAGCTTGTATAACAGTGTAAATTTCCTGTCCCCTCAAAATAACTCAACACTCAGCCATTAATGTTTAAACCGCTGGCAACAAAAGTGAGTACACTCCTAAGTGAAAATGTCCAAATTGGGCCCAATTAGCCATTTTCCCTCCCCGGTGTCATGTGACTCATTAGTATTACAAGGTCTCATGTGTGAATGGGGAGCAGGTGTGTTAAATTTGGTGTTATCACTCTCACACTCTCATACTGATCACTGGAAGTTTAACATGGCACCTCCTGGCAAAGAACTCTCTGAGGATCTAAAAAAAAAAAAAAAAAAAAGAATTGTTGCTCTACATAAAAATGGCCTAGACTATAAGAAGATTGGGGTGCCAAGGTTCGCCATCACTGTCCTAGGCTATAAGAAGATTGCCAAGACCCTGAAACTGAGGTGCAGCGCTGTGGCCAAGACCATACAGCGGTTTAACAGGACCGTTCCACTCAGAACAGGACTCGCCATGGTCAACCAAAGAAGTTGAATGCACATGCTCAGCGTCATATCCAGAGATTGTCTTTGGGAAATAGACGTATGAGTGCTGCCAGCATTGCTGCAGAGGTTAAAGGGGTGGGGGGGGGGGGGGGGGGTCAGCTAACAGTGCTCAGACCATAAGCCACACACTGCATCAAATTGGTCTGCATGGCTGTCGTCCCAGAAGGAAGCCTCTTCTAAAGATGATGCACAAGAAAGTCTGCAAACAGTTTGCTGAAGACAAGCAGACTAAGGACATGGATTACTGGAACCATGTCCTGTGGTCTGGTGAGGCCAAGATAAACTTATTTGGTTCAGATGGTGTCAAGCGTATGTGGCGGCAACCAGGTGAGGAGAACAAAGACAAGTGCGTCTTGCCTGCAGTCAATCATGGTGGTGGGAGTGTCATGGTCTGGGGCTGCATGAGTGCTGCCGGCACTGGGGAGCTACAGTTCATTGAGGGGAACCATGAATGCCAACATGTACTGTGACATACTGAAGCAGAGCATGATCCCCTCCCTTCAGTGACTGGGCAGCAGGGCAGTATTCCAACATGATAATGACCCCAAACACACCTCCAAGATGACCACTGCCTTGCTAAAGAAGCTGAGGGTAAAGCTGATGGACTGGCCAAGCATGTCTCCAGACCTAAACCCTATTGAGCATCTGTGGGGCATCTTCAAACGGAAGGTGGAGGAGCGCAAGGTCTCTAACATCCACCAGCTCTGTGATGTCGTCATGGAGGAGTGGAAGAGGACTCCAGTGGCAACCTGTGAAGCTCTGGTGAACTCCATGCCCAAGAGGGTTAAGGCAGTGCTGGAAAATAATGGTGGCCACACAAAATATTGACACTTTGGCCCCAATTTGGACATTTTCACTTAGGGGTGTACTCACTTTTGTTGCCAGCGGTTTAGACATTATTGGCTGTGTGTTGAGTTATTTTGAGGGGGCAGCAAATATACATTGTTATACAAGCTGTACACTCACTACTTTACATTGTAGCATATGACAACATGTGTTGTCACATGAAAAGATATAATAAAATATTTACAAAAATGTGAGGGGTGTACTCACTTTTGTGAGATAGTGTATGTTCTGTTTTAACTGACAAAATATTTGCAATGGTCAACAATGCATGCAAGTTTCAAGTTCAGCTTAAAAAAAGTTAGTAAATACACTTAAAGGGGTTGTAAAGTCAGAAGTTTTTTTTTATCTTCATACATTCTATGCATTAACCACTTCAGCCTCAGAAGGATTTACCCCCTTCCTGACCAGCCCATTTTTTTGCAATACGGCACTGCTTTACTTTAACTGACAAGTGCACAGTCACGCAACACTGTACCCAAATAAAATGTATGTCCTTTTTTGCCATAGAGCTTTTTTTGGTGGCATTTGATCACCCCTGCGGTTTTATTTTTTTTTCGCTATAAAACAAAAAAAAGACCAGCAATTAAAAAAAAAAAACAAATAGAAATTTCGTCATCAATTTAGGTCAATAAGTATTCTGCTAAAAAAAATCCCCAATAAGCATTTGATTGGTGCGCGCAAAAGTTATAGCGTCTACAAAATAGGCGATAGATTTATGGCATTTTTATTATTTATCTCACATTTTGGGTTGTCAACAGAACAGGAATAGAGGTGAAATTTTCCAATGCGGACACTAGTTCTAGGGATTCCCTAACTTTGGAGGGATTTTTTCTCACTTCCTGTTTTAGCTATGGGACAGGAAGTGAAGGAAAAAAAAAATGGGACACAGATGGCCAAAAATAATATCTGACAGGTTATAACCCTTCCTTACTCTATCCATAATAAAAAAGAAAAAAAAGAAAAGGGGGGGGGGGGGGAGGGGAGAAGAAAAATGCCAATTTCCCAACTCTCTAAAGAAGAGACTCCAGCACAGAGCATCTTTTTTAACATGTCCCGAGAACTTATCTGAATGACCATGACTTCACCCTTGTCTAAGCATTCTGGGCAGAGGCGGGTAAGGCAAGTATTCTTTAGTACTTTTTTTTCCCCACCGGATTTTTTTTTCTTACCGCAGTAATTATGGGGGTGGGGTAATGTATTAAGTGGACCTTGCTTTTTTAGTATAATGCCAATTATAATAAGCCTATATAATGAAGCAGGATGAACTCACTCTGGAAGTAGAAAGGAGGTCACTCAGGCACCGGTTCACTTCCTGCAGTCTGGTCAGCAGAGTATTTGGGGGTCCTCCTGGTGGGGCATCACTGAAGAATTCCTGGAGAGAGACAGAGACTGAAAAAAATGAAAAAGAAACAGGATCTACAATGCAACAAAAAGGATTTGCATTATCACTACGGAAATGCAAACTTGTAGAGACATATGGGGGCTGCAAATCGCTGACATTCTCAAAATGCTAACTGTCTGGCTCTCTTGCAGTTGTGCCCTAAAGCAAGCTGCATTTCCCCATTGACGAGATCCTATCAAGCGCATCTAAACCCCAAAAATATATATATTGCAGCTTACCATACCCTAAACTGGCTGCATTCGTTTTCTTTTTTTAAGCTTTCTTCCTTTATTTTCACCTTGTAATCCTGCCAGTAACTAACATCCTGTTTTAAGGTGACAACACTCACTGTACTGGACCTATGGAGAAGCAATGTTGTCACCCTAGGACAGGATGTTAGGAGTACAGAACAAACCATCTTCTCCTCATCTCAATATCACACGGGGGTGTCTTGTAGTCCTAACACTTCCTGATAACATTGTTTGAAATAATACAGCAGAGTACACACAAGACAGCACTGGATTTCTGCCATAAATCACTTTATTTGTATTCATCAAACATACTATCAAAAACTTTTTTGTTATATCTTATACAGACCAAAAAAAACAGAGCAAATAGGAAAAGTTCGTATTAGGCTGTACCTAAAGCAATTTTTTTTTTCCGTTTGGAAGTAGGAAGGGGATCAAATACTTTTCGGGGTTTTTTGTGGTCTACGTCCTATTGAGAATATTCCTCCACACTTCCTGTACCAGAGACTCAAGAAATTAGGAAATCGCTACAGTTACCAGACTAGGTGTCCCCCGCTGGAAGATTTCCCCTTTATTCCTGTCCTGGTGACCCATCACACTGTTCCCCAATGACAATTTTCCTCACAACAAGATAGAAAAAGGTGAATTTCCCCACAGATGTGCAAGGAGGAAAGCACATAAAATAGAATGTATGAAGTGTACATTTCATTTTAATTTGAATCTTGTATCAGTGTTTTGGGGGGTTCAAAAGGCCCCCTTTTTGGTGAGGTGTGGACTTCTCTGCCTTACTTTCTTGCCCTTTGCCTTTTTCCTTTGCTCTGTCTACCATTTGTACCATCCTTAACTATATGTATAACTAGAAGCATTTTTTTTTATATTTTGGATAGAGTAAGGGAGGGTTATAACCCTACTGCCTACACTTCCTGTCCCATAGCCAAAACTGGAAGTGAGAGGAAATCCCTGCAGATTAAAGATTTTTTTTTTTGCAAGGGGCCCAGAGATCCCGGAGGTCCCCAAGGCCCCGGATGGCAACCCCCCCTTTTTTTTTTATAAAAAAATTTATTTTTACGTTTTTTGTAAGGGGCCCCGGATGGCAACCCCCCCCTTTTGTTCTCTTTTTTTTGTTCGTCAGCACCCAAAGCCCCCCCGACCCCAACAATTTGCGGCGGCCCCCGCTTCTCAAATTGTGGCGGCAGCACCCCCCCACCCTGGTTCTCTGCTCCAGGGGGCCCATGCCTGAAGGGGCAAGGGGCTCCAAAATTCCTGATGGCGGCCCTGCCTCCAGAGCCCCCCTTTTTCTTACCTGCGCCCAATCCGATCCAGTGATGTGCACGAGCTCAGCGACTGCAGCTGCTGTCGCGCTTCTCAATTGGACAGATTGATATCAATCAAAAGCTGTAACACGGGAGTGGGGGGCAGGGCCAAGTCCCGCTGTCTGTGTCTATAAACACAGCAGCGGGACTCAAGAGTGAGCCCGTACAGGTGTCCCCATGGTAAGCTGCTTTTCATGGGGGCACCCGATTAAAAGGAGTGGCCTGGGGGACCCCAGAAGAGGAGGATTGGGGCACCTCTGTGCAAAACCAATGCACAGAGCAGGCAAGTATAATTTTTTTTTTTTTTTAAAGTTTACAACCACTTTAAAGGGCATCTCCTGGGGCATCTCCTGGGGCATCTCCTGGGGCCCCCCCATGTCACCAGAACTAGTGTGCCCATTGGAACTGGTGTCCCATAATGGTAAAACAGGAGAAATAGAGCAAATCTTCTAATGGGGCACAGAAAATAAAAACTGACAGGGGTCTAATCCCTCTCCATTCTATACAAAACATATAAAAAAAAAAAAAAAAAAAAAAAAAAAAAGTTTGCCTTTAGTTATAAGTTCAAGTAGAACTATAGTCAAAATGTTTTTCTTTAATTTGGATAGAGGGAGGGAGGGTGTTTATTCTTGCCATCTGTGTCCCATTGGGGAGATTTCCCTTCACTTCCGGTCCCATAGCAAAAACAGGAAGTGAGAGAAAACCCTGCAAATTAAGGGAATCCCTTGGGGCTCCCCAGGCCACCAGACCTAATGTCCCCATTTGAAGATTTCCCCCTCCAATACCTTTTTTGGGTACAAAATTTGGGATTTTCTTTTACTTTCAATAATAGTAAACAGGACAAATAGAGAGGGTGAATCTCCATAATGGCAGCAATAAAAACCTGACAGGGGTTCCAATCCCTCTCCACTCAGATTTTTTTTTTTGAAAGTTTTCCTTTAGGTATTTGTTAATATTTGTAACTCTAGTTACAGGAACATCATGTTGCTTACAGATGGTCTTCTAGGCTTTACCAATGGCATGCTGGTCTAGAATTTTCTTTTTGATCAAACATTGTTCTTTGCTTCCTCTGGTCTATGTTCAGTGTAAATCAAAACATAAAAAGGTCCACTCAGCAAGCAAGTACTGTTTGTGTGTCTAGAGTAACGTAGAGCTGTGTGCAGACAGTTTGTGTTACTCAATAGAGATGCAGCAGCTGCACTGGCTCACCCGTGTGACAAGCGTGCGAGGACAGGTGCACAGCCATGAACGCACACGCTCTGCATTCCGAGTAGTGCAATCATCTGCATCCCTATCAAACTCGGATGTGCCGGAGAGACCACACAGCTGCTGCATCTCCATTGACTAACATAGGAGGCATGCATGCAGCTCTATGCTGCTCCAGATGTGTAAACGAATGGCACTGTATGGGCCTCTCTGCCCATGTGAATGAGCCCTTAAAGGGGTTGTAAAGGAAAACATTTTCACCATAATGCATCCTATGATGCGGCGCCCCGGGGGGCGGGGCCGAGTGATACAGCGAGCGGCAATAGCCGCTGGCTGTATAACAGGAGCGTGCCCGCAATCACTCACCACCATGCGAGAGAGCTCGCATATAGGTGGTGAGTGATTGTGGGGAGGAGCCGAGATAGCCGCCGAGGGACCCCAGAAGACCAGGATAGGGGCCACTCTGTGCAAAACGACCTGCACAGCGGAGGGTAAGTATAACATGTTTGTCATTTAAAAAAAACATGTTTGTTTTTTTCTTTAGTGATCCTTTAAGTATAAAAAAAAAAAAAAAAAGTGTATGCAGGACAAGCTCTGGCAGACAAAGGGTTTTATTTCATTTATTAGATTACCCGTTTTATTCACCTACCTTCTTTCCCAAATTCCTTTGCTGCTCTTGCACGGTATGCATCTGCTGGAGGTACCAATCCCGAGCCTTCTCCATCATCTCCAAACCTTGAAGAAGTAGATCCTTCTCATGTTCTAGCTCCTTCATTCTTTTGAGCTGTAGACACAAAAAATTGCCGTTTATTGGCATTGCAAGCTACTTATTCATCAAAAGGGCATAGAGTTTAATCGATCACAAATGCAATCTGTGACTGCCAGGCACATAAATACAGCAATTTTTTGGCGTAGGATTCTTTTGCGTGTTGGACCTGAATGCTGGTAAATGACCTTGGACCAGACAGCGAAGGTCTGACGATGAACGTGGCAGCAGTGGCAAGGCAGAGGGCAGAACCTGTGTGAGAACGAATATGACCTTAGAATGGGCTTTTAGCCCTGCCAAATCTAACGAATAGGGATGGGCCGCAAGCACCTTATTTGGACATGGCTGGCATGCGTAGGTGCAGAATTTACGGGGTTTAAACTGGCAGGACTTCTGCCCTTGTGTTTATAATCCACTAAAGTAACGAAGTGAGGGGATCGCCCGCAAGAGGCAACTCCTACATCCCCCCGCCGCAAGAGGCAACTCCTACATCCCCCCGCCGCAAGAGGCAACTCCTACATCCCCCCGCCGCAAGAGGCAACTCCTACATCCCCCCGCCGCAAGAGGCAACTCCTACATCCCCCCGCCGCAAGAGGCAACTCCTACATCCCCCCGCCGCAAGAGGCAACTCCTACATCCCCCCGCCGCAAGAGGCAACTCCTACATCCCCCCGCCGCAAGAGGCAACTCCTACATCCCCCCGCCGCAAGAGGCAACTCCTACATCCCCCCGCCGCAAGAGGCAACTCCTACATCCCCCCCGCCGCAAGAGGCAACTCCTACATCCCCCCCGCCGCAAGAGGCAACTCCTACATCCCCCCCGCCGCAAGAGGCAACTCCTACATCCCCCCGCCGCAAGAGGCAACTCCTACATCCCCCCGCCGCAAGAGGCAACTCCTACATCCCCCCGCCGCAAGAGGCAACTCCTACATCCCCCCGCCGCAAGAGGCAACTCCTACATCCCCCCGCCGCAAGAGGCAACTCCTACATCCCCCCGCCGCAAGAGGCAACTCCTACATCCCCCCGCCGCAAGAGGCAACTCCTACATCCCCCGCCGCAAGAGGCAACTCCTACATCCCCCGCCGCAAGAGGCAACTCCTACATCCCCCGCCGCAAGAGGCAACTCCTACATCCCCCGCCGCAAGAGGCAACTCCTACATCCCCCGCCGCAAGAGGCAACTCCTACATCCCCCGCCGCAAGAGGCAACTCCTACATCTCCGCTGGAGTACGTTCTCTGAAAGGCAAATCAGAAAACCAGGAGAACATCCAGAAAAATCAAGGGGTTGGATGCATATGCAGAAGAGATGGTGGGAAGGTACCAAGTTTCACACACACGAAAAACGTCGAGCACATGGGCAGTAAGACCCCCAGGAGGAGACTCGAGCAGGAGTAGTAGGAACAAGGAGCCGGTGCAGCTGCAGAAAGGACTGCTCAAATGCCAATTTCAAATATGGCGCATCTCCCCTTTCTGCCACCAACTGTGTGACGAAAAACATTGCAGCCAGAGCCTGACAAATTAACCCCTTCATGGAAGCCCGAGACAGCTAACTGTACTGAAGCACAAAAGCCTTACTCACTACAGCTGTAGTCCATAGAAGACCCTTCTGTTCCCACACAGCATAGAGAAGCAGGATCCAGGGAACAGCCTTGGAGAAGCGATGGATCACTATAGCCAAACTTATACTTTAAAAAAAAAAATAATAATTTTTTACCTTGCTATTAAACCCCAAGTTTAGCTAAAAACAAAGAAAAAATCAGCACAAGGGACATAACTTACAGTTCGTATGTGTTGTCCCTTGTGTTGATTCTTCTTGCTTTAAAATAAATCTGCATCTTTTCAGAGATTCGGGGTAGGAAAGATGAAGATTTTTACAGAAAGGAGAAGAATCAACACAAAGGACACATCATACTTACTAAGGCATGTCCCTTGTGCTGATCTTTCTCTTTGTGTTTTTAGCTAAACTTAAACTTCAAAGTGGAACATTACCCTAAAAAAGGTTTTACTTTTGTAATACTCCTCAAATATTTCTGGCAAATTTGTTTTAGGGGGAGAGGAACAGATACCCATTTTTAGTATGTACCTGCTATCACTTCCACTGGGATGACCTAGGCTTATCCAGCAAATGTGCGGCCTGCCATCCTCTGGGACATGTCACAGGAGGCTGCGGGTTCATTCACAAAGTGCAGACAACTCACACATGCGCAGTGGTGGGAAGCCAGCTGTGTAGCCCCGCATCCCAAGGACCCGAAGCTTGGCTTGGGTGAGGACAGCGCTGGATCCCGGGATAGGCAAGTGTCCTTTTATTACAAAAATTAAAAATTAAACAAAAAATAAAATAAAATGGGCAGACTCGATGGACTACTGTCTTTTTCTGCCATCACTTTTCTATGTTTCTAAGCAGACTAGCAAACCTAACAGATTTGTGATGCTTTATTGGCAACTGTATCATTGGTGCTCCTGTAAAAACCTGCTATGGGGCTGAACAAGAGCAAATTTCTATATTTAAACGATAATGCATTATCTGGCCTCCTTTGTATTTTAAATTGAGGATACCATCTTTGGATTGCACCTGGGGGAGCCTTCAAATCCTGCTACTTAGAGCCCAGAGGTGGTTCAGCTGCTTTTGTGGACCAAACTTAATTGTGCAGTCACGCAATTGGAGGTGAGCGCAGTCACACGGAAGGGGGGGGGGGGGGGGCGTGTGTGAAGTCACGGTTAATATTTTTTGGATCATCATCACAGAGTCACTTTATGGGATATATACATTTTCACTGTCCACTTGCTGAAAATAAGAATTTTTGATGTTTACTTCAATATTTTTATATTTCTTTCACTGTGCACTTGTTTGACAAGTATTTCATTTATATAAAAAAAAACAAAAAAAAAACACATATATATATATATATATATATATATATATATATATATATATATATATATATATATATATATATATATATATATATATATTGGATAAGAGGTGTGTTAAACAAGGCCTAATGTAACACACACTTAGCGCCAGTTCAAACCAGCAGTATACAGCAGTAGCACATAAAATTGAAAATAAAATATTTTTCTCAAAATATTCTAAAATACTAAGCTGCTGTTTAAAATAGAAAGAATAAATGAAAGAGGTAAACAATAAACAAAGTAGTAAGCTTGGTTATTAAAATTACACCAAACAGCGCTAAAATATTAAAATACTCAAATAAGACTCGTGGTCAGAAACCACTAGTAAATTCCAAGACGTAGATTTGTGGCAAAGTCAGTCCAGAAAAAAATGGTGAGTAACAGCAATTGTCCATGTGAACACCTTCCTCCACCAGAGACATGTATTGCAATCCACCACGTGATGTAACTTTCCCCTTAGGGGTTCACACTCACCAGAAACACATAATAAATATGCCTTGTATGTAAAGTGGATACATCCGTTAATCTGTTATGGCTTGTCACTTCTTATCAAGGGTCACCAGAATGAAAATAGGCTCCACAGCAGGTCATAACATAACAGAGAAATAACAGCAAATAGCGTAATCCTGTTTAATTAATAGAACTGATTCCCATACATTTAGGAGACCCCTTTAACTAGCTACGTACAATAATGCAGAATAAAACAAGCATTGAGTGGCCCCAGAGGGCGCTATCACCGTATATGGCCGTCACTCGGAGCGTGTGTGTATCCTGCAGACACTTCCGATTCAGGAGATGGGCGGTGGAGCGCAACGATGGAGCGCACTCGTCACTTCCGGGTCGCGTGTTGTCGTAGTTACGCCCTGACGCGTTTCGTCATCTGACTTCGACAGAGGGCATAACGTAACGACACACACGGGATCCTTAAATTACCATGCTCATAGAGTAACCGCCAATCAGCGTACCTGGCAACAGATGACAGGTGCTAGATGCTGTTGCCTCATAGGACGCTGACGGCGCCCTCATACAGTTTGAAGCACGGATGTAAACATTACAATATAATTCAATGGTAATGATAAATTAAAGATAAAAACAGGTATATAATTGCTATGAATTGATAAACCACATAAAAGGGATATAATGATAAAGAATATGTGCAATTAATCGATAAATTATTATGGCCATGCAGCACAACCATACACATTATAGGGGATCATAACATAATCTCCCCCACAGAGAGAACTTGAAGGTGAACAATAATGTGGTGCATACTTTATCCCTTGTGGACAAACAGTACATTATATTTGTGAATATATCATATTTTTTGTATGTTGTATAGCCAACAATGCAAATGATATGGACTGGAAAACGCACATCTGAACAGTCCTATCACCAACATGTAGCTCATAGACTATTTGTAACCAATAGTGTTTGGTCATAATCTATATACTGATTATATAAAGTGCATAACAGCATAGTAATAATAATAAAACCAATATCATAAGAACAATATCAAAGCTAAATAAATTAATAAATTCATATATTAAAAGATAAATTCATCTATGAGAGAAAAATATCTTAAAAAATATCTAATAAAAAATATATATATATATATATATAAAGAGTCTAAAAAATATATATATATATATATATAGATAGATAGATAGATAGAGTACAAACACCTCAGATAAAACCCACATACCTAAAATTCATGTATATAAAATACAAGAATTAAAAGTGTATATGTATATAGAAGACTGCCATCTGAGCATTTAGAATATACGATGCTAAAAACTTTATGTTATTAAAATCTGGAGACACCTCTACGTGTATATAACACAGTGTATGTGTATATCTGTGTATGTGTGTTTTGAACTGCGTATTTTGACAAAACATTAAAATTGCTATATAGTAAAAATATGGATCAGTAATCACTTATAAAACAATTAATATCTAGGTCAACATTCAACCCTTTCGGTGCCAGTGTGTCTATCAGGAAAATCCATTGGGTTTCACGTTTGGAGAGTTCTCGTACAAGATTTGATCCTCTCCAAAAAGGTTTGAGATGATCAATCCCCCAAAATTTTTAGTCCTATAGGGTCCTGGTTATGATGGAGTTTAAAATGTAATGACACATTATGGTCTTTAAAACCTAGCTTTATGTTGGCTATATGCTCAGCAATCCGAATTCTCAAAAGTCTTTTAGTACGGCCTATATATATTAAGCCGCATGGACATTGAAGAGCATATACTACATATGTCGTATTACACGTAATAAATTCTTTTATCCTGAATTCCTTTTGATTTGAGGTGGATGTGAATCTATTTAATGCTCTTATTGGTGTTCTGACCTCTCTGCATGCCCGACACTTTCTACATGAATAAAATCCATCCTGATCCCAGAAGGAGGGGGGTTTAGCCGGGGGGTCAATCACTTTTTTTACAATTTTATCAGCATAATTAAGTGATCTTCTATAGATGAAACCAGGGGTGTTTGGTAATGAAAGATGCAATATTCTGTCCATTAATAAAACATGCCAATGATTGGTGAAGATAGCTTCCACTTCCTTATATTGGGCATGTAAGCCAGACACAAAGCTCCATTCCTGGTTATTGGTGTTGAGAGTCTGTGTTGTTTCTACCAAGAGGTCTGTTCTGGGAACTTGGGCAACTTCTTCAATAATTTGATCAAGAATGTGTTCATGATATCCTTTCGCCTCGAATTTTTTCTTAATGATCAGGGACTGTGATTTATAATCAGAGATCTCAGTGCAATTCCTTCTTATTCTAGTCAGTTGGCCCTTGGGAATGTTTTTTAACCATAGGGGATGGTGGCCACTCTGCATGGGGAGGTAACTATTAGAATCTGTGGGTTTAAAATAAACTGAGGTACCTAGTTTATCTCCACATCTATATATATTGACATCAAGAAAATGGATTCTGGTTTCACTGATTTCACAGGTGAGTTTAATATGGTTAGTGTTATCATTTAATTCATCCAAAAATGATTGTAGGGATGATAACGAACCGGACCAGACGAAGATGAGGTCGTCTATGTAGCGTTTATAGAGTAAAAGTGCATCTCTTTTAATCGCGAATATGAATTTGTCCTCCCATTCCCCCATAAAGAGGTTAGCGATGCTTGGGGCGAACTTAGCGCCCATCGCTACACCACGTTTCTGTAAATAAAAATTGTCATCAAACCAGAAATAATTGTGCCCCAAGCAAAAATCAAGCGCGTTTCTAAGAAAGATCTTATGGTTGTGTGTGATGTCATCCCTTTGACTCAAAGCCCAATTCAGGGCTAGGAGAGCATCATCATGCTGAATGATCGTATATAAGGAGGAGACGTCTGCCGTTACGAGATAAACTTCCTGTTTCCCTGTTAAATCTATTGTTTCTAGAAGTTGTAATAAATTTTTTGTATCTCTTAGATAGGCCTTGGTCATGATGACACTTTTCTGGAGAAACACGTCTAGATACTGTCCAACTCGTGCCGACACAGAACCTATTCCATTCACTATCGGTCTCCCTGGGGGTGAATGAACGTCCTTATGGATTTTCGGGAGAGTGTAGATCGTGGGTATCCTACTGCTGCTAGGGATCAAATATCTCCTTTCTTTATCTGTGATTACCCACTTGGAGTATCCAGATTCAATAAGAATTTTTAGATCTAACTCATATTGTGCAGTAGGATCCCTCTCCAATTTTTTATACGTGTCATCTTCAGTCAACATTTCCAATAATTGTTGGTGATAAAAAGCTTTTGTCATTAAAACAATTCCTCCTCCTTTATCCGCTGGTCGTATCACCAAATCTTTCCGTTTCTCAAGCATTTCGATCCCCTGCTGTATATGGCGTGGGTTCACATCTTTTTTGGGGACCAAGCTTTCCAGATCTCGCAAAACTAAACCCTTGAAGACATCAACCTGTTGGTTAGCAGCATTGAGTGGATTGAAAAGTGATTTATTCCGAAGTCCACTATCCGTTGGCACTGACGATAGACTGGTGGTTGGTTGTAAATTTTTATTCAAAAAATGTTTTTTAATATTCAATTTCCTTACATATCTATGGACATCAATAAAAACGTCAAACTTATTGACTGATCTTCTCAGACCACATTTCAGGCCAAGATACAGAATATTTAATTCCTTATGCGTTAGTTGGACATCTGTTAAATTAAAGATCCCGCCTATTCCCTGTCTCTCTTTTTTCTTTTTCTGGAGCCTTCTCCCGGCTCTACACCCTCTTGGTCTCCTCTCCTGTGATCTTGATATGGGGTTTGTTCTCTCTCCCACCACGGTGGTTCTCTCCATTGATGATCCCTTTGGTCGGATGTGGGCTGAGACTGCATCGGGGGCCTCCCTCTGCGTGGTGGGTAACCTCGACCCTTTCTCTGCCATCCTCTCCCCCTCCCTAAAAAAGGGCGCGGGGATTGAAAACGTTCTCTATCTTCATGTTGTTGAGATGTATCATACCTATTGTAGACAGGTACTTGATATTGGTTATTGTAAGACATATGTTGTTGTGAGTTCGCAGGACCACCCCTAGGAGGTCTTCCTCTTCCTTGATAGACTCCGTTCCTTATAGGGGTGGACTGTCCTACTTGGAGATGTGGGGGTATGAATGCTCTCTGTTGACTGCTTGTAGGTATGTCCTGGGTGTTAGACGGTTGTGGTCTAACTGTGATATTATCAACATTTGCCACTTCCATATTTAAATCACTCATAACAGGACCCTTAGTCTGTTGCCATAAATAAATAGCATTAGAGCGAAAATCCCCCATATCCCTGTGGAATTTTTTGGTTTTCTTTCTCTGTGTGTCTTTATCAATTTTTTCAAGTTTCTTTTTAATCCGTGTATTGAAATCGATAATTTGCTGTGACTCTCTAATGGGTTCAAGTTCTGCCTCTAGCTCATTAATTCTTATTTCAAGACGTGTCATTTTTGTGCGTTTTCTTTTTAAAATGAGTTCTTGAAGCTTAAAACCCATCCCATTAAAGAATTCCAGCCATTCATGCATGGATTCTGGGTCATCTAAACCGTCCTGTGGGACTACCTCCCATCTTAGACTTCTAATGATGATTTTCTCTTTTATATAATGTTCTAAGGTGCAAATATCCCACCATGTACGAACCTGTTTTTCTAAAACATTACCAAGAGCAATGATGGCTCCATTGTAATTAGTTTGTGCTGTAGTGAGCTCATTTACTGCAAATATGTAGAGCCGGGAGAAGGCTCCAGAAAAAGAAAAAAGAGAGACAGGGAATAGGCGGGATCTTTAATTTAACAGATGTCCAACTAACGCATAAGGAATTAAATATTCTGCATCTTGGCCTGAAATGTGGTCTGAGAAGATCAGTCAATAAGTTTGACGTTTTTATTGATGTCCATAGATATGTAAGGAAATTGAATATTAAAAAACATTTTTTGAATAAAAATTTACAACCAACCACCAGTCTATCGTCAGTGCCAACGGATAGTGGACTTCGGAATAAATCACTTTTCAATCCACTCAATGCTGCTAACCAACAGGTTGATGTCTTCAAGGGTTTAGTTTTGCGAGATCTGGAAAGCTTGGTCCCCAAAAAAGATGTGAACCCACGCCATATACAGCAGGGGATCGAAATGCTTGAGAAACGGAAAGATTTGGTGATACGACCAGCGGATAAAGGAGGAGGAATTGTTTTAATGACAAAAGCTTTTTATCACCAACAATTATTGGAAATGTTGACTGAAGATGACACGTATAAAAAATTGGAGAGGGATCCTACTGCACAATATGAGTTAGATCTAAAAATTCTTATTGAATCTGGATACTCCAAGTGGGTACTCACAGATAAAGAAAGGAGATATTTGATCCCTAGCAGCAGTAGGATACCCACGATCTACACTCTCCCGAAAATCCATAAGGACGTTCATTCACCCCCAGGGAGACCGATAGTGAATGGAATAGGTTCTGTGTCGGCACGAGTTGGACAGTATCTAGACGTGTTTCTCCAGAAAAGTGTCATCATGACCAAGGCCTATCTAAGAGATACAAAAAATTTATTACAACTTCTAGAAACAATAGATTTAACAGGGAAACAGGAAGTTTATCTCGTAACGGCAGACGTCTCCTCCTTATATACGATCATTCAGCATGATGATGCTCTCCTAGCCCTGAATTGGGCTTTGAGTCAAAGGGATGACATCACACACAACCATAAGATCTTTCTTAGAAACGCGCTTGATTTTTGCTTGGGGCACAATTATTTCTGGTTTGATGACAATTTTTATTTACAGAAACGTGGTGTAGCGATGGGCGCCAAGTTCGCCCCAAGCATCGCTAACCTCTTTATGGGGGAATGGGAGGACAAATTCATATTCGCGATTAAAAGAGATGCACTTTTACTCTATAAACGCTACATAGACGACCTCATCTTCGTCTGGTCCGGTTCGTTATCATCCCTACAATCATTTTTGGATGAATTAAATGATAACACTAACCATATTAAACTCACCTGTGAAATCAGTGAAACCAGAATCCATTTTCTTGATGTCAATATATATAGATGTGGAGATAAACTAGGTACCTCAGTTTATTTTAAACCCACAGATTCTAATAGTTACCTCCCCATGCAGAGTGGCCACCATCCCCTATGGTTAAAAAACATTCCCAAGGGCCAACTGACTAGAATAAGAAGGAATTGCACTGAGATCTCTGATTATAAATCACAGTCCCTGATCATTAAGAAAAAATTCGAGGAGAAAGGATATCATGAACACATTCTTGATCAAATTATTGAAGAAGTTGCCCAAGTTCCCAGAACAGACCTCTTGGTAGAAACAACACAGACTCTCAACACCAATAACCAGGAATGGAGCTTTGTGTCTGGCTTACATGCCCAATATAAGGAAGTGGAAGCTATCTTCACCAATCATTGGCATGTTTTATTAATGGACAGAATATTGCATCTTTCATTACCAAACACCCCTGGTTTCATCTATAGAAGATCACTTAATTATGCTGATAAAATTGTAAAAAAAGTGATTGACCCCCCGGCTAAACCCCCCTCCTTCTGGGATCAGGATGGATTTTATTCATGTAGAAAGTGTCGGGCATGCAGAGAGGTCAGAACACCAATAAGAGCATTAAATAGATTCACATCCACCTCAAATCAAAAGGAATTCAGGATAAAAGAATTTATTACGTGTAATACGACATATGTAGTATATGCTCTTCAATGTCCATGCGGCTTAATATATATAGGCCGTACTAAAAGACTTTTGAGAATTCGGATTGCTGAGCATATAGCCAACATAAAGCTAGGTTTTAAAGACCATAATGTGTCATTACATTTTAAACTCCATCATAACCAGGACCCTATAGGACTAAAATTTTGGGGGATTGATCATCTCAAACCTTTTTGGAGAGGATCAAATCTTGTACGAGAACTCTCCAAACGTGAAACCCAATGGATTTTCCTGATAGACACACTGGCACCGAAAGGGTTGAATGTTGACCTAGATATTAATTGTTTTATAAGTGATTACTGATCCATATTTTTACTATATAGCAATTTTAATGTTTTGTCAAAATACGCAGTTCAAAACACACATACACAGATATACACATACACTGTGTTATATACACGTAGAGGTGTCTCCAGATTTTAATAACATAAAGTTTTTAGCATCGTATATTCTAAATGCTCAGATGGCAGTCTTCTATATACATATACACTTTTAATTCTTGTATTTTATATACATGAATTTTAGGTATGTGGGTTTTATCTGAGGTGTTTGTACTCTATCTATCTATCTATCTATCTATATATATATATATATATTTTTTAGACTCTTTATATATATATATTTTTTATTAGATATTTTTTAAGATATTTTTCTCTCATAGATGAATTTATCTTTTAATATATGAATTTATTAATTTATTTAGCTTTGATATTGTTCTTATGATATTGGTTTTATTATTATTACTATGCTGTTATGCACTTTATATAATCAGTATATAGATTATGACCAAACACTATTGGTTACAAATAGTCTATGAGCTACATGTTGGTGATAGGACTGTTCAGATGTGCGTTTTCCAGTCCATATCATTTGCATTGTTGGCTATACAACATACAAAAAATATGATATATTCACAAATATAATGTACTGTTTGTCCACAAGGGATAAAGTATGCACCACATTATTGTTCACCTTCAAGTTCTCTCTGTGGGGGAGATTATGTTATGATCCCCTATAATGTGTATGGTTGTGCTGCATGGCCATAATAATTTATCGATTAATTGCACATATTCTTTATCATTATATCCCTTTTATGTGGTTTATCAATTCATAGCAATTATATACCTGTTTTTATCTTTAATTTATCATTACCATTGAATTATATTGTAATGTTTACATCCGTGCTTCAAACTGTATGAGGGCGCCGTCAGCGTCCTATGAGGCAACAGCATCTAGCACCTGTCATCTGTTGCCAGGTACGCTGATTGGCGGTTACTCTATGAGCATGGTAATTTAAGGATCCCGTGTGTGTCGTTACGTTATGCCCTCTGTCGAAGTCAGATGACGAAACGCGTCAGGGCGTAACTACGACAACACGCGACCCGGAAGTGACGAGTGCGCTCCATCGTTGCGCTCCACCGCCCATCTCCTGAATCGGAAGTGTCTGCAGGATACACACACGCTCCGAGTGACGGCCATATACGGTGATAGCGCCCTCTGGGGCCACTCAATGCTTGTTTTATTCTGCATTATTGTACGTAGCTAGTTAAAGGGGTCTCCTAAATGTATGGGAATCAGTTCTTTTAATTAAACAGGATTACGCTATTTGCTGTTCTTTCTCTGTTATTTTATGACCTGCTGTGGAGCCTATTTTCATTCTGGTGACCCTTGATAAGAAGTGACAAGCCATAACAGATTAACGGATGTATCCACTTTACATACAAGGCATATTTATTATGTGTTTCTGGTGAGTGTGAACCCCTAAGGGGAAAGTTACATCACGTGGTGGATTGCAATACATGTCTCTGGTGGAGGAAGGTGTTCACATGGACAATTGCTGTTACTCACCATTTTTTTCTGGACTGACTTTGCCACAAATCTACGTCTTGGACTTTACTAGTGGTTTCTGACCACGAGTCTTATTTGAGTATTTTAATATTTTAGCGCTGTTTGGTGTAATTTTAATAACCAAGCTTACTACTTTGTTTATTGTTTACCTCTTTTTCATTTATATATATATATATATATATATATATATATATATATATATATATATATATATATATATATATATATATATATATATATATATATATATATCTAAAAAATGTGATATATCCCATAGCGCTGCATTTGTTTATTTTTAAATATTTTATACATATATTATGGGGGTACGAATATGCTTAGCGGCTGTGGATTGGTTCTCTTACGTTTAAAACATTTTTGGACACTCTTCATTGGTAGCTTGCAAGACATCTATACACATAGTTCCTGGACTACCTTTGGCGATTTCAAGTGCAACTTGCATAGACATCTGTGCATGAACCCACACAGATGTCTTCCAAGCCGCACCTGAAGTCGCACTAACATGCGGCTTTAAAATTGTGCGATTTCAGATCCACATTTAATGTGAACGAGGGCTTAGGTTTCATACACACTGGGACTTTTGTAAACTCTCCTAGCAGGAGAACAGCTGCTTCAAATATGCACCTAAGCCGCTTTGTTTATTTTATTGGCCAGAATATTCATTTATTCATGCCATTGAAATGAAAAATGCTCAAGCGCTAAACATGCCAAGCACTTAGTGCCCAAAAGCTCCTCCCGAACACGATTTTGGTACTTTCAGATTTCTGTCCCTAAACTCCCCTCAAAAGCCTATTCATCCATGGACACATAGGCTAACATATAGGGGTGTTTAGGGGCAAAGCCAAACGCCTGTCAAACGGGCGCTCCACAGCTGCAGTGTGCATGAGGCCTTAGACCCCTTTCACACTGGGGCGTTTTTCAGGCGCTTTGGCGTTAAAAAAAGCGCCTGAAAGAAGCCTCATCTGCAATCCCAATGTAAAAGCCTGAGTACTTTCACACTGCCAGCGCCCGAAAAACGCTGGCAAAGCTCCGCTAAGACCCCTTTCACACTGGGGCATTTTTCAGGCGCTTTGGCATTAAAAAAAGCGCCTCAATGGGAAGGGGCGCTTTAGGAGCGGTGTATTCAACACTCCTAAAGCGCTGCAAAGAAGCTGCTTGTAGGACTTTTTTGATGCCTTGCCAGCGCAGCGCCTCAATGTGAAAGCACTCAGGCTTTCATATTGGGATTGCAGGTGCAGCTTCTTTCAGCCGCTTTTTTTTACTCCAAGACCCTTTTCACACTGGGGCGTTTTTCAGGCACTTTAGTGTGAAAGCACTCGGGCTTTCACATTGGGATTGCAGATGCAGCTTTTTTCAGGCGTTTTTTTTTTTTTAAAAGAAGAAGTATGGGTTTCCCGTTTTTGGGCGATTTATACTTACCTCGGTGGATGGAGCATCAGACCAATGCTCCAGCTGTCCCCCGCCGTCTGTGCACTGAAAACCCGAGCCACCGAACACCGCCGATGGCTCGGTTCTCACAGATCCCCGAGAGGAAATCTGCTGACTGTCAGTCAGCCTCTTTCCTCTCTACTTCTCCACGCTCATTGGAGAGCTGAGCAGTGGAGGGGCGGGGAGAGGCTGTCTCAGCGGCTCGCTGATACGCTGAGACTGCCATCAATCAGGGCAGCTGGCGGATCCCGACTTGGAAGTCGTGATGACGCACTGCCCCCAATGATGGCAGTGATGTCAGCGGAGAGCGGACTTTAGACCGCTCTCCCCTGAAAATGGGTCACAGGAGTGCAAAACGAATTGCACTCCTGTGACCCAGAGGAGAAGCCCAGCCTAAAAAGCTCAGGCTGGACTTCTCCTTTAAACGCTAAAGCGCATGAAAAACGCCCCGCTGTGAAAGGGGTCTTAAAGTGGTAGAGAACTCTGTACTACCACTTGTACCTACAGGTAAGCCTATAATAAGGCTTACCTGTAGGCACTGAACATCTACTAAATTGGTACAGTTTAGGAGATATTCAGGGTGCATGCAGCCGATGACATAAGGTCCAGTGTTCTGCCTTTAGAGCGCATGCACGGCACCAACGTCAGCTTATACACGGTACATGCTATAATGAATATGCTGTTAGTCCGCCCGCTACTAACCAACATGGCCACCTCCAAGGCGGCGACAACTTTTTTCTTCCTTACCCGGTTGTTCTGTGAAAAAAGACAACTGGTCATGTACCGTAGTGTATAGGCTGCCGGTGTGTGAAAACAGCAACTCATCCAAATCTCCAATTATTGCGGCTGTAGAGTCACCGGAAGTGCCGTGGTTGGAGATTTTGGCGAAATGGAGTTTGCCCTGGAGCAACGTCATAGCGGCTCCAGCCAATCACATAGCAGGAGCTCGCAAACCCGGATAACGCACAGGGGGAGCATATCAGCCCTCTCAGCAGTGACTGTACAGCTCTGGAGGGCTCCGTTCCAAGGTGAGTATGTCATAATGTGCTAGTATGCATCACATTATGCCATTGCTTTGCAGGTTTTTTTTTTTTTTGAACATCGGGGGTTTACAACAGCTTTAAAAAGCAGATTGTGGGTGGATGAGAAAGGGGAAACCGGCACTTTGTAATGGAGAATTTGACTTTCCCTTTCCATGTGTGAGGAATGCAGATCTAAGTCAATGACCCAAAAGCATTAAGTGACCCCTCCACTAATTGTTTTCTTGCTTCCTCCTCTCCTCAGGGATCCCATCAGTCAGGATTTGTGATGTGCATGGATGAGTGAATCAGTCATTCGCATGCAAAGAGACCACTGAAAGGCAAATTCAGCCATTTCCTTATGCATAATGCTGGCCCAATGCTCCCTCTCTAGAGGCCAGGGCTTGGCAGGGAACATAGAATGAAACTGGTTTATTACAGAAAGGGGAAGGAGAAAAAAAAAAAAAAAAAGCACACACAGACCTTTTCCAAGACAATAGCATACACTACGTTTTAACAAACTTAACTGCAGATCCTTACCTGCTTCTGTTTGGTAGATATTGAGATGTGCTTTTCCTGTGAACTTGCTGAATTCTTTCAAATAAGCTACTAAGTGGAAGGTTCTGTCTTGGGGTGTGTGAGCAGATCATGAGACAATGCATTTCATAATTGATTTTGGGCAAAAGTTTATCTACTACAGCTGCCAAGGCAGACTTTGTTCTGAAAATGCTAGCTACCTGCCGCAGCGGGGGATCAGCTATCCTGACTGGGCGTCATATGATGACCAGCAGGATAGGGCACACAGCATGGCGAATGGTGGTGCGTCACACCGCATCTCCGGTCTAGGTAAAGAGCCTAGGACGTTGGCTCTTTACCACGTGATCAGCTGTGTCCAATCAAAGCTAAATCACATGGTAACCAGGAAGTGCCGTTATTCAGCTTTCCTCCATCCGTGCTGACAAGGAGCGGGTAGAGGAGAGCTGATCAGCTGCTCTCCTGACCGGGGGGGGGGGGGTCTATGCTGATAATCAGTGCACCGATCATTAGTGCAGACCCATCAGCAATGCCCACCAGCTGAAAATTGGCCTGGACAGGAAGAGGGAGAAGTGCCCTGTATTGAAGTGGAAAATGTGTGACTACACCCACAACAGTAAATTCAATCTGTATATGCAGTAAAGAATGCTTGTTACACTCACTGTGGAACCTAAGGGTTTAATCTTGCACATTGTGCAAAAAAAGCTGTTTGATCCTGTCTTCTCTGATCCACCCCTTCTGCCACTGTCCCCAATCCATCTCCTGTTGTAACAGATCCTTGGGGGCACTCTGCACATGCTCAGTTTGGTGTGTGTCGCTAGAGAGTTTTCTTTTTTTGTAGGAAGAGTGCATGTGATCAGCACAGGGCCAAATCAGCACTGTCCAAACAGAGGGTCAGGGGTCATGCAGCCTCATAGGCCAGTCAGAAGAGAATGAAAACGCCTCCTACAGGCTTTAACCAGTGTTCGGCCAGACACTGATAAAAGTCACAAGACTGCTATATACTGCAGATGAGAAAAAGATATTTATTCAGCAGTTCATATTTACTAAAATAATGGCATTTCCATGTTCTGTGTACTGTGGGAGACAAGATATAGTGAATGCAGGGTCCTGGGTTTAGTAACACTAACTTGAATGCTTTATGAGCAACAAAGCCAAGACAAGAAAGCAAGCTATGAAATAATAGTGACGTCAGAGCTCCTGATCAGCAGACTTGATTTGACTTTGTTGGATCGATTTGCCAAATGCAAGCAGGATGTTCACTTTGTAAGGGAAGTTGCACTTTCTACAAGGGAATTTACCCCAGAGCTTAGTAAAGGTGGATAAGTTTCACTTTGCAAAGAATATCCAATCGCATGAAAGGAAAATATATAAAAAAAAATAAAAAAAAAAAAAAAAAAAAAAGGTATTTTTACTTGCACTCGATTGGATGACTACTTCATTCACTAAGCTCTGGTGCAGATTCCCTTGCAAAGTGCAATGTCACTTGCAAAGTGATCAGCTTATTTGCCTTTAGTAAATCAACCCCAGTGACTCCAAAAATTTTATTTAAAGGGGTGACGGGTTAGAACACCCAAGTTTGTATTGATGTCTGCATATCCCATAGACAAACATGATCATCATTTTTTGTATTGGTGTCACAGGGAAAGGAAGCGAGGTGAAATTTCTCCAAATGGGGGGTCACAGACAGAAATGTATGCCTAGCAAAGAATTTAACCCTTCTCCAATCTACTAAAATAAAAAAAGGGCTGTATTTAGGAAAAAAAATAAAAAAAATGGTCCTTATATCCAACTGCACTTTCCTCGCTGTCAGATTTATTTAATCTATAGAAGATGCCTTATTCAGCAAAAATTGATTTTTGGCAATCATTAATACTTTCGATTGATGTAATGACAAAAAACTGCACTTGCCTATTTTTGTATAACCGACATATTGAAGTCTTGGTATACGGCAATCAAAAAAAAAAAAAAAAAAACTCTGCTTGTTCTATACTCACCACGCCATAGTCCACTCCATTGGTAATAGTGTGCCGCCTATGCTCCCCTCTGGTTCGCTGGTGGCGGCACTGTTCCAGCAAGCCTTGACTGCTGCCCTCGCTGTTGGATCTACACATATTCTTCACCTCTTCTGCTGCCAAAAGGAAAAAAAAAAAAAAAACACATTAACAGACCAGCTATTAATACAGACATAATCCAGGGGAATGTTAATAAGGGAAACCACACCCTGAGGAAGCCACATGACCATTGACGCAACATGTCGGGCAGAGCCAGTGACATCACTTCCAGTTGATGTGAAAACCGGAAGTATGGTGAGAAACTAAAATTTTGGACTGGGACATACTGCTCAATGTGTTTTTAACCACTTGCGAGGTTGGCTCTCCTGCGCAAACCAACTTACCTGTATGTCGGTCCATGCATGTTAAACTGCGGGCGATGCACGCCGCAGGAGCTCTCCCGCGGACTCAATGTTGGCCAGCCACCTGCGATTGCGGTAAAGAGGCAGAATGGGGATCTGCCTGTGTAAACAAGGCGAATCCCTGTTCTGTCAGGGGACAACTCAGAGCTGCTGTTCCTAGTGATCAGGAACAGTGATCTTTGTTATCCCAGGCAGCCCATCCCCCACACAGTTAGAACACACCCAGAGAACACAGTTAACCCTTTGATTAACCCCTTCCCTGCCATTTAAACATTAGTAGCGCATTTCTATAGCACTGATCAATGTGATAATGTCACTGGTTCCCAAAAAGTGTCACTTGTGGTCAGATTTGTTCGGCACATTGTGACAGTCCCGCTAAAAATCGCAGGTCTCTATACCAGTAAAAAAAATGTCCATAAATCTATCCCCTATTTTGTAGACTCAATACATTTTGCGCAAACCAATCAATATATGCTTATTGCGTTTTTTTTTTTTTTTAAACCAAAAATATGTAGCAGAATACATATTGGCCTAAACTGATGAATACAGTTTTTTTTATATAATTTTTTTTGGATATACATTATAGCAAAAAAAGTTTTTTTTTTTTTTTTTTTTTTTTCAAAATTGTCGCTCTTGTTTAAAGCGCAAAAAATAAAAAACAGCAGAGGTGATCAAATACCACCAAAAGAAAGCTCTATTTGGGGGGGGGACGGGACATAAATTGCCTTTAAAATCAGCTAGGGGGCGCGCGCCGCCGCGTCGCTGGGGACCCGATGTGTGTGCCCAGTGGCCGCCGGGCACCCGCGATTGCCCAGTAACCGAGCAGGACATTGGATGTGTGTGTGTGTGTGTGTGTGTGTGTGTGTGTGTAAAACCCCCATTCCATGTCCTGTCAGGGAGAGGAGACTGATGGTGTGTCCCTTGTACATAGGGACAACCATCGGTCCCCTCCCCCCACAGTTAGAACACATCTAGGAAACACATTTAACCCCTTCCCTGCCAGTCACATTTATACAGTAATCAATGCATTTTTATAGCATGGATCACTGTATAAATGTGAATGGTCCCAAAAATGTGTCAAAAGTGTCCGCCGCAATATCGCAGTCACAAAAAAAAAAAAAAACAAAAAAAAAAAAAAACAAAAAAAAAAAAAAACAAAAAAAAAAAGAAGAATCGCTGAGCGCCGCCATTACTAGTTTAAAAAAATAAATAAATAAAAATGCTATAAATCTATCCCCTATTTTGTAGACGCTATAACTTTTGCGCAAACCAATCAATATACGCTTATTGCGATTTTTTTTTTTTACCAAAAATAAGTAGAAGAATACGTATTGGACTAAACTGAGGAAAATTTAAAAAATAAATAAATAAATAATTTTTTAAAAATGGATATTTATTATAGCAAAAAGTAAAAAAAAAAGAAGTGTTTTTTTTCAAAATTGTCGCTCTATTTTTGTTTATAGCGCAAAAAATAAAAACCGCAGAGGTGATCAAATACCACCAAAAGAAAACTATTTGTGGGGAAAAAAAGGACGCAGATTTTGTTTGGGAGCCACGTCGCACGACTGCGCAATTGTCATTCAAAGTGTGACAGCGCTGAATGCTGAAAAATGGCTTGGGCAGGAAGGGGGTTTTCGTGCCCGGTAGGCAGGTGGTTAAATACAGTGCTCGTATTGCAAAACGCTCGGTAACCGCGTTACTCGCAATCCGAGGTTCCACTGTACAAGCTAAACGAAGACAGCAAGGATTGGTCATTTGGGACCCTGCATATGAAATTGCAAATGACCTAAAGTTTTAGGTCAGATACCAAGGTGAGCGGGCATTGCACTTATTGTTGGATTGGCAATAAGGCCACTGGAGCTTGTTTAATTCAAGCACTTTGGTAGAAATTATTTTTATGTCACGGAATGAACACTTGTAGGATTTGGAAACTGGACGTGATGATTTGGGGACAATAAATAAAGCTGTCTAGTGGGATTCACACCATACCACGTGTGTGGCATTTATGTTAATTGGACTTTGGTTTGAGTTTTATACACGTTGCATTACATTTGATGGTTTAATCACATGTTCAAATTTTAATTACCGTAAGTCGAGTTTTTCCAGTACATTTTTTTGTGCTGAAAATGCCCCCCTCGGCTTATACTCGAGTCTGTGTCCATCTTCAACTTTGTGCGCCTGATCCCGGCCAGCCATAGGTCCCATGGACCCCAAACTTGGCACACATGTAGCCCCACTCTTCTACATGTGTGCAAAGTTTGTTGTCCAGGAGACCTACGGCCGGGGAGCACCAATTTTTCAAAGCTGGGCACCCCTTCCATAGACTCCCATGTTAAAAGTCAGTCTAGTCACACAGCGCCGGAGATCAGGTAGGGAGATTGGGCACAGTGAGGCACAGTGAGGCATGCAGATGGACACTCTAGGCTTATACTCGAGTCAATACGTTTTCCCAGTTATTTGTGGTAAAATTAGGTGCCTCGGCTTATACTCGAATATATACGGTATGTATATTATTTAGTGAGATATTAACAGGGATATAGGGATTAGTCCCAACACAAGAAAATGGTAAATTTTAGGTAATAAGGAACAGCACATCACTTATTAATATTGATATAAACCACACCATGGCAATCACAGAGACTTCCAATTCGGAGCTGAGTTTACCGTTGTTATAGCGGCGCTTTTCACCCCCCAGAAGGCTTTCAAAGCGGCGCCCATTCATTTCAATGGGCAGGGGCAGTTGAGGAGCAGTGTATACACCCAGGACCACCATCATGGGGGGTACAGGCAGTACTCAAGTAAGGGGCCCTAGCAACCCGTGGGGCCAGTATGGCCAGGGCCTCCTTCCACCTACAGCAGCCCTTGAAATTAATATCACCCGCTCCGCTGCTAGCCTGCGCGGCAGCCGGCCACTACAGCGCCTCCTTTCACTAGCACCCCACCCCAACCCCTCCGGCTGTACAGATGTGGAGAGAAGTATTAGATCAAGCCCGAGCCTCCATCGGCCGCCGCCTTTCTAACTAGCAACCCCTCCAGCAGGTGATCGCAGCCAGCACTAGCATCTCTTTCCTCCCTGCTGAGGCAGAGCCTGCTGGCTGCTGCTCGGTTGGTTTACAAATTTGATTGGCCGGGACAAGGGCAGAGAGTGTGGTCAACTCGTCAGCATCTATCTGCATGCACCCAGTACTATCAGGTGCATGCAGATAGATACCAGAGAACAACCTGGAGGGCAAGTCACAAAAATTTAGTGTGTGCGCTGTGGTGCCTGTGCCGCCTATATATTTGGATTTTATTTAATATCCTTCTCCTTGATGGGGCACAGGAGGGCCAGGGCTAACAAGCTGGCATGATTGAGTTACATTGTGGAAAATGGATGAGGATGACTCTGGGTGTGAGATGAGCGTTACATAGTGAAGAGGCTCTCCACAATGTAACTCATCTCCACCCAGAGACATCCTCATCCTTTTTTACAATGCAATCTTCATCCCCACCCAGCATCTACTTCATCCCTCCAGCCTCCACTATGCATCCCCCATCCACGTCCAGCACCATCCACGTCCAGCACCATCCACGTCCAGCACCATCCACGTCCTTCATTCCAGGCCTAAAAGGTGTGTAAGGGCCCCCAAAATTTCTGATGACTGCCCTGGATATACAGCTCTGGCAACCACCCCAAAGATGCTCCTCTCAGGACTTTTTTTCCCCATCCTGCAAGTGCACCGCCCCGTGTGAAAGCACTCTGCCTCTTCTGCAACCCCAGTGTAAAAAGCCGTTTACAGGTGCTATTTTTTAGCGCAAAAAACGTCTGTAAACCTCCTTAGTGTGAAAGTCACCCAGACCAAGCTGTAGGAGAAAAGTTCTAACCCAGCAATTATCAATATGTGACACTCCCAGTTGCCTCCCACACAGACTTCAGTAGCCAACTGGATGACCTAAGAACTGTCACATGGGGCAAGGGAAGAGTCCTCCTTGCCCTGTGTAAGCTCTGGCCAGAACAAATAGAGCTTACACAGGGTGTCCTTTGCTCACTGGACTGGGCAAAGGGATGAGCAGAGGAGTGATGGGAAAAATATGTACAGCTGGGAAGGAGGGCCGTAAACTGAACCTGTAGCTTTGTCCTTCACTGGCAGAACACAAGTTTAACCCAATGGCAAGTTAAAGATCTGAGGCAGAATATTCACCATAGACAGCCATGTAAGAAGTGCAAAAGTTCTACGGATTCCATTCGCTGACCAATAACACAATGAGGAAACCAAAAGGAAGAATTTCTGGCTGAAATCGGTATTCGCACCACTGATCTATAGGGGATTCAGGACCCCTGCGCACCCTTGGAGATAGTAGAAAACGTACGCTGGCACCTCACTGCCTTCATTATCCACAACCAGCTTCCATCCAGAAACAAGGCCTGGTACACTAATCCAGTCTTCTTTAGGCTTCTCACACAGGATAAAAAAAGAGAGCTGTGCCGACACACATGGAATAAATTGTTCTATGCTTGCCGCCCCCCCCCCCCCCCACCATACTCCTGGAGCTCCTCATCTGCGGTTCATTTCCTGTGGCCCCAGCAAACGTGAATTATGAAAAAGTCCCATCAATAATCCGTAGTATGAAAGTTTTGAGTAAACAAAGTTTCCAAGCAATGCCTCTAGCCTGCTTCATATATAAAACCGAAACTGGCCTTTCCCAATAGTTTTACAAGAACATTTCAAGTGCTTTCTACATAACCGCACCCAACTATATCCTATCCTCAATGCTTCAATAACTCACATCAAGTTGGTTTTATGTGCTTTGAGCAGTTTATTATGCCTTTTGATTTTTTGTGTGTCCCTTTCAGCATGTGTGGGCCCATCACTTATTGCTCCTCCATTTAAACCCCAAGTATACTGTGGGCCAGTTTACACCACATGCAGTCCAGTGCGTCTGCATCAAAAACACATGGAAAGTAGGTTATATGGTTTTCAATGGCATGGTTCACACCAGTGCTTGCAGTTCCAGTGCGTTCCAGGAAAAAAAAAAAACTAGAACATGCTGCATTTTTCCTGCACGGGACTGTACAGGAATGCTGTAAAACGCATCAAAAACGCACTGGAACACATGTCCTTATTAAAAGGTTAAGAAAAAACGTACCAAAACCGCACTGGAACGCATCAAAAACGTACATGCATAAAACGCACTGGAGCGCATCCGGATTGCGTTTCTATGGTGTGAACTGGCCCTGTATGTTATTTAGTTTACTAAAGCAAATTGTGCCATAAATCAGGGGGTCTCCAACCACCGGGCCGTAGCGTGTCTGCAGCCGAGCCGCGGCATGACATTGCAAAGCAGGTGGGGGGAAGAGCACGGTGGATCAGAGAGGCAGGCGGGCGGATGAGAGAAGCTGGCTGGTGAGCAGAGATGACATCCCTCTCTGCCCACCTAGTATCGCCGCTCTTCCGCCCTCAGCGTGCGGAACATCGGCGGTGCGGCGGGGAGCAGAGAGATGACATCATCTCTCACCATCTGCCCCACATCACCGCTCTCCTGCCCTCACTCAAGACCACTGCACAGAGGCCTGCCTCTGTGCTAAATGAACCAGTGCCACCAATGCTGCGACAATCCACATCTGGTGGCACTAGCAGGTGACATGAAAAGTGGCATTGCTCATCTGGTGGCAGGCAGCATGGCAAGTGGCATTCCTCATCTGGTGGCGGGCGGCGTGCCAAGCGACACACTCAGGGCTCCCACTGATTCTGCATTATGGCGAGTTGAACCATTTCATTTATATTACAATGTAATATAAGAAATAACGCGCTTCAATCATTGTGACACCATATCAACCATGGTGCAGTGATGATTGAAGCTCCAACACCAGAACACCAGCTATTGCCCCGATAAATTGCCTGCGAAAAATCGCTTACCCCCTGCACATGTTTTTTGGGGAAAAAATACACTTTAGTGAACTTTAATCCACAAAAACACAATACCCAATTGTTTGGTAAAATATAAAAAAGGATGTTACACCAAGTAATTAGATTCCAAATATGTCACGCTTTAAAATTGCGCACGCTCGTGGAATGGCACCAAAACTACGGTACTTAACGCGCAAGTAAAGCTGACAAAAAAAAAAGTCTCCCTGCAAGGCAAGTCAATGTGCTAGTATGCAACGCATACTAGAACCTAATGAAAGACTTATCTTGAAGCAAAACCCTCCAGCGGCACCACCGCTGACGGGGCTTCTATCTTCACCCGGTCTTCCTTCTGGGTTCGCGGGCTCTGGTCCTTTCAGTGGCCAAGCCATGGTGACGGCACTCTCACGCATGAGTCACCGTTTATGGCACAGTACTCTGAAGGAACGGCACGGGTATGCCGTTTCTTCAGCGGGTATGCGCAGGTGACTTCACCGGCTGCAGACACTGAAAATCTCCTAAATGGTGCACATTTAGGAGACATGTAGGTAAGCTTTATTATAAGCTTACCTGTAGGTAGAAGTGTCCAGGGGGGCTTTACTACCACTTTAAAAACCTCCATAAGTGACACTTTATAAGCCTTTAGGACAGTGGATCTCAACCTTCTAGTGCCGTGACCCCTTGATAAAATTTCCCAAGTTGTGGGGACCCCTAACAGTAAAATTATTTTCGTAGCGTGGGTTGTCCGCACACAAGGCAAGACAAGTAATTTGTGCCCCTAACCCACGGACATTTAGCGCTCCCTGAGTCCCTTCCACTCATACAATATTAAAACTTCTTATGGTACATTTTAGGACGTACCATTCTTTCTTCTCCTTTCTTTCCCTTTTATTTCTCTCTATCCTAATTTCTTGTTTTTTTCCCCCATCCCTCTCTAGCCGTCTTTCTTGTTCTCTCTTAATTTCTCTCCCTTTTTCTTTGTTCCTGCCCCTCTTTTTCCTCTCCATTCCATGTATTCTCTATTTTTATTCCTTCTCCTACTCCTTGGTGGGGGGATGGGGATGAATGGCAGTGCTGGGGGGGGGGGGGGGCATTCTGATGAGCCAACTTAGGTGCTCTTGATCAAGGTCATCTGCTGATCTGAGAACTGTAGTGGGGACTTTTAATGGCAACCATAATCACAGGTAGTGTTACTCACTGTGTCTCCGACTTTTGTGGTGTCTCGTAGCAGTGACACCTATGCTGAAATCTGGAGGTGGGGTCTCCTCCAGCCCCTCCCACTTCACATTCCTCACCAGTCAGCTGACCTCTAGTCTCTTCCCCCCAGCCATGCCGTGAACTGAATGGGCGGCTGCAAAGAGGCTGAGTGGGCGGCTGCGGGCTCCAGGAACAGCCCAGCTGGGTGGCCACAGGCTCCAGGGACAGCCTTGCTAGGCGGCCGCAAAAAGGCAGGAACAGCCCAGGATATGGTGACCCCTGGAAAATCATCATTCGATCCCCCAGGGGGTCCCAACCCCCAGGTTGAGAACCACTGCTTTAGGAGGTTACCAGTTTAGAGTTACATAGGAGGTCTGGTGCTGGTATTATTTTAATACAGATTACACATGGGTGCGCTTGATTTTATTTATTTTTTTAAATGATAGTAAAGAGTACCGGTCACTGCCTATGCCAAGATATCTGGCTTCTATTAGACCCTAGATCTCTCCTCTGCCCTTAAAAGCATCTGATCAAACCAAGGTGCCAGTCTTCAGACATCTTGATTGGCCAGGATGACATCACTTTAGTGCATGTGCAAGAATGCAGTCATCCCGGCACACAGGCACTGTAACAGAATGTAAACTAAAGCTGTGCATGCGCAGCTCAGTGTACATTCTATAGAAGACAGAGCAAATGGGTAGGTTTCATTTTAAATGCAAAAGAGAATTCATGTATTCAAAAGACAGTTCATGCCTACCTGCTCCCAGTTTTCCCTTTTTAGACTTTTGCCTGGTACACATGATCGTCCATTTTATTTTTTGCATGCTAATCTCATATCGATAATTACGATTTTTTTTTTTTAACAGAGATGTTGAAAATGAATAGTTTACTCAATTTACAAAAATTCTCATATGACAGAACAAAAATTCGGAAGTGTCATGTATTATATTTGTATGTGATCAGCTCTCAAAAGCTGTGTACTAAAGAGGAACTGCAGTCTGCTCGCATAATTTGTAATAAAAACATCTTTGCCGTTCTGAATCTTCCCTCCAACCACTTTGCATATTATTTTATATATACTGTGATTCTGTACTTGGCAAATATGCTGCAGAAACTCCCTCCACTAAGTCTGGCTGCAGCCATTTTAACTGTGGGCAGGAGAAGCTGCTGCCTGCTCACTTCCTGGATTTACACAGACACACCTCTAGCCCTGCAGCTCTCATTGGCCCTATTATGACTCATCCCCTCTCCCTTTCTGGCAAACTCAGGAGAGGTGAGAGAGCTGTGCATGATGTCATAAGCCTAGGCTAATGACCAGACAAGAAACAGGAAGTGGGCTGTATAAGGTATTTACTGGCAAAAAAAATAAATACAATTTTACTATTCAAAGTTAAAACAACAAGAGCAGAAGATTTAATAGATTGAAAGATGAAAAAAACTACTGAAGGTCCGCTTAAGTATCAGATTATTATTACGATCGCTTAGAATGCTGAAGTTTTAGTCCAATTTTCTGATCGTGTGTATGGGCCTTTTAGTTCTGCCTTAACACGGTGCAAACATCAGGTGGCCATGTTAATGGACCCTCCTGCGATATACAGTTTATGCCATGTGCTTTGACATAAGCCATAATTTCTGATCCATTTGTCAAGCTGTACCAGAGTGCTCAGAGTATCCCCACACTTTGTATGCAAACAGAAATATTTTTGTCATTTAAAAGTTGCACATCTTGGGCCGGATCCTGAGGAACCGTCCACAACTCACTGTTAGTGACCCTGTTGGCTGCCTCCCACCCCAACATCTCCCGATGGAAAAAGGAAGACACCTGGTGGAAAACGGACAGCCGAGCAGCGGCTGCATCTAATCTACACAGCTGCAAGGTGGGGGAATTAAGCGATTTTCTTTCCTGCAAACCGTGGTTGCAGAAAAAAAAAAAAAAATTTGCTCCATCTATGGCCGGCCTTAGGAACACCCAAGCTAAGCCGCCCACTTTGCATTGCAGTATGTGGGGGAGCTGGAGCTGCAGTATGTGGGGGAGCTGGAGCCTAAAGTTGGCCAAACACTAGTTAGATAATTGAGCGCTCATACATTTGTACCAAAATTCTCATCGGTACATTCGAGGACACGACCAATGTCATTCAAAAGTACTGCTTTTCACTAGATGGGCCGAACACCCCCGTTTGGCTCTCATCAAATTTCCCGAACATGGAAAAAGTTCTGACCTGCACTTAAAAAAAAATAAAAGTCCTGATTTTGAAGGCTTATATGCAAGTAATTGGCCAAAAAAGTGTATGGTGGGCCTGGGTACTTGTCAAGGCTGGGCTGAGCCCTTCCTTCTCTGAGCTGGCCACTCACCTGGCGGCTAATTGTCAGCTTCTATCTCTTCACAGTGACTCACCTGTTGATTTCCTGCTTATGAGTCCTGCCTACTTAAGCTGTCCAGCCCAGATGATCTCTCAGATGAAGACTTGGTTGGCTGACATTCCTTCTGGCTCCAGACCCTGCTTGATGTTCCACTATGCTGGTCCCTGGCTTCCTGACTTGTCTGACTATCCGTTCCGGTTACTGAACTTTGGCTATGTGTGTTCTATTTAATTTTATTATTAAACAAGTGTGATTTAACTGTACTTCTGTCCCGATCAGATTCATGGTTTCTGACAGTATTGCCCAGGGGCACATGTATCAGTGCAATTTTTTTTACAGGAGCAGTGATTTTAATGATGTTTAAAGTGCAATAAGAAAAAATACAAAATAAATCTTTTAAATATAGTGCCTGGGGGGTCCCCTTAGTCTGCCCGTTAAGTGGCGCATCTGTACTGTGTGTAGAACATGCTGCAGCAAAAATTATATTTCTAAAAAAAAAAAAAAAAACATGCATGAAAATTTACATTAAAATTGCTGGCAATACAATACCATTGACCAGTCCATACCAGGCCCCTCAGGTTTGGCTTCCCGGCCCGCTCCTTAACCAGCTATTCACTGCACCCCGATTGGGCAAAGCATTGCCCAATCAGAGCTCAGAATGCACTGTGCAAAGCGCAGTGCATTGCACAGCGTTTGGCACGGCGTGCACTCGCCGAACCCCCTGCAAATTCAAATGTTCGCGGAACGGGCAAACAGGCAATGTTCAGCCCAAACCGTTCACTCAACTCTCCTTTAACATTTGCTTGGAATGCAAACCCTACTGAGATGGGTTTGCATCCCAAGCAAAGAAGATTAAACAGTTTTACTACATTTTGCATTTAAAGGCAAGTGTTTGAACAGCATTGTGTCTGAATGCTCACAATGTGCTCACACTAAAAGATGAGATTTGCATACTAACAGCAGCCAGATAAAAACGCATGTCAGTATGCATTGTGTGCGTGTGCCTGCTGGTCACATGGTATCCGGCATGTGTATTTTACCATGTCATTATGAATTTCCATGGTCCCTGTGTTGCGTTTGTTAAAAATATGATTTTTATTATATTACTCAGACATAGGATACATGGGACAATTTTACAATAGTGAGTTGGTCAGATTACTGTCGTCTTTTTTGGTTTGAGTAGATTTCTCAAACAAATGCTGTTTTTTATACAATGGGGTTAGATACCATTGTTGTATTCAGTAAACAAGTAAGACATTACTTGTTTGAGATTTCTTTTAGCTCTCAAACTGAAAGAATGACCGTTTAGATTACTGACAGGTTTTGAGTAGACAATAGGTAGACAGCATTGTTGTATTCAACAGTCCATTGTTTTCTACAGCTACAGTAAATAGGTATGTTTTCTGTTTGGTAACTATGGTAAACAGCCTGACACATAAAAAGGGGGGTTCAGGCATAAGCTAGGACACACACACACACAATGTTGCTGTAACATCAGAAGAAGCCACTCATTATAAGAACAACAGAACCTGGTCTCCAAGAAGAATCATTGCCAATGGAGATCACGAGTAACAGAAGTTAAGTAACCTTTAAATGTATTTGTAGTTATAGACCATAGGCTGTTCTATTTGCTAGGCATTTTGCTTATTATAGAGATCTGTCAGTCTTGTATTGTATTCCTAAGATTGTAATAGTTTTGTATGTACAGCATCTTTGTATAGTAAAAGCACATTTACACACTGCAGAAATCTCAGCTTCCTTGTTATACCACAGAGTAACCTTGCTAGATAGACGCAAGCAAAACAGTCCCCCCCCCCCAAACACACTGATGCAGTAAAAATGTACACAGGTTTCTTTTATTGCAACGCACTACAACGCAGAGATCTGAACAGCCCTGATTGATCTGTAGGCAAATCTTTGCTGCATTATCTCTAAAAGCCGTTCTGATTTGAATGTAGCAATCTGATCAGGAATTTGAACTGAGCCTGGCTAAGTCTCCCCTGTCAATCCTCGGAGTAAGCAGGACGGAGCTAGTCCCTACCCGCCTGCCAATATTTACTCTGCACATGAGATAAGTCTTTGTCAAGGAGCCAGGCAGAGGCCAAAAGGACAGGAGGGATAGGTGTGGGGATTTGCACCAGCAGCTCCGGATAAACATTCCAGCTGTAAAACGCTCTTCGCCTGCTTGTGAACACATGGAAACTTATCCTCCATCCCCCTATATACAATCACTGTCCACTCAGGAGAAATAATGGAGGAGATCAACCCCCTCCAGGAATACTAATTGCATGAAGTTTGTGGGTTCTCTCAGCTGGAGGACACCCCGATAAGAAAATCAATGTCTTATCAATTGGCCACGACTGAATTTCCCACGAAGTGTCATGCTGGCAATCTACTTCTGTATTTTGCAGGGAAAATCCAAAAATGGTCATTTATGACAGGACAGCCGTCCAAAGTTCTCCATGAGTCATGGCCTTAAAGCGGAGTTCCACCCTAAAAAAAAGAAAAAAAAAAATTTTACTCACCTGAAATACCTGTTGCTATGCGGAAGTCCCTAATCTGCCTCTTCCGAGGTGGATCTTCTTCATCCCTCCTACTCGCAGGGTCTTCTGGTGAATGGGCGCGCTCCCTTCTGGGAACTGTGAGTAATCACAGAGAGCAGCCGCCCATTCACAAATCGGCTCGAGACTCGCGCATGCGCAGTAGGAAACGGGCAGGGAAGCCGTAAGGCTTCCCTGCCCGTTTCCCTTAGTGAGGATGGCTGCGCGGGACCTGCCAGGATCGAGGGATCGGCATCGGGGGGGCCCCATCATTGCGGGCAAGTGTCCTTATTAAAAGTCAGCAGCTACAGTGTTTTGTAGCTGCTGACTTTAAAAAAATAAAATAAAATTGCGGCTGGAGCTCCACTTTAACGTATCGTATGCAGACTACATTTTCAGCATGGTGGAAGATTTCTGCAACTGATCAGCAACCATTCCCTATGTCCCAGGCTGCATTCACACCTAAGTGTATTGTTTTCTGGCGTTTTTGCTGAGTTTTTGTACAGGCGTTTTGAGGTCCAAGGGTCACCAATGTCTCAGTTTTGCTTCAGGTGACAGAACGCTCAGATGTGAACAGGGGCCATTTTAATGAGTGGGATTTTCCATTTTGGGCAATTTGAAGCTTTTGAGATGAGCGTTTTACGAGCTGAAAACGCTCAGGTGTGAATACAGCCTTAATAAGATTAGGAACTCTTCAGCAAGTGTGGACCAGGTAAAAAGCAAAAAGGCCTAGACCAGGGGTCTCAAACCTGCGGCCCTCTAGCTGTTGCGGAACTACAAGTCCCATCATGCCTCTGCCTATGGGAGTCCTGCTTGTCACTGTTCAGCCTTGCAATGCCTCATGGGAATTGTAGTTCTGCAACAGCTGGAGGGCCGCCAGTTTGAGACCCCTGGCCTAGACATTGAAGGATTGCCGCCAACTTGCGGGTCCTGTGCCGAGCGCCTGCACTGCTGCTTACCAAACACAGGAGGTTGCTCACTCTGCGACGGCATTATTCAAAGACATTGCATTTTATCAATGGATACAAAGTGTTCTGTGATTGGACAAGGTGGAGATTATGTCGTTACTGCTCAGCCTCTCCACCGTGTCCGTCCAATCAGAGAATGCTTTGCATTCACTGAGAAAAATGGAAAATGTTCCCTGAATGTCACCTGTGTCAAACGAGCATCCTCTGTTCACAATGCGGCAGGGCAGCTGCTCAGCACGGAACCAAAAAGCTTATGGCGCTCACTGGAGAAGTGGATTCTATTACAGCGATTTCCAGCTTTCACTTCATCGCGCACACACATATTTTCATTGGTCCACACCAATGAAAAGACTGCCATACCTGGAATTCAGTTTTAAGCTCTCTGTTCAAGTGCCCTGGAAGCCACTTCCCATGGGGGGCGCTCATGCGTGCTCGCTCCCGAGCCCCTTTTGCTGTATCCATTGACACAGACAGCAGGAATCATCCCTGCCCCCCACTCCCTTGTCAGTGGCATTGATGGATAGCACTGGGTGCCCCAGCAAAGCCAGCGAGACCCAAAGCAAGTGCAGAGAGGAGATGCAAATGTGCACAGCACTGGATCAAAGGGGGGGCTCAGGTTAGTATAAGGAGGGATGATGAGGGGCCAAACTCAATGCCTAAACATTATCTCAATGCAAGAATGCTCATCCTTTCTAAACTACTGCCATAGTGCTGATCTATAAGGATATAGATGCCTCCTGCATGTATCCTTATCTGTCAAATGTCTCCCCTCTGTCTGTTATAAGAACTGAAAAACTGCAGATTCTGTGGGTGGATCTGTTGTCTGGCGCTCGGTGGGTGGGGTCGTGATGTCAGTAGTCTCCCCGCCCACCTCTACACTCCCCTTGTCAACATGCATTTTCTCCTGTGTATTCCTTCTGCTATGATCACCAACATCCAGTCAAAATTCAGAAAAGTAACCACATGACTTCAGAAAAGGAGTGGGGGTCTAAAGCTAGTGCACGAGATATGTAAATAACCTGTCACTCAAAGCAAGGGGGCGGAACGGACAAAGGTTTTTCTCTGTCCGTTTTATCTCACTGAACAATAAAAGAGGATTGCTCAGAGCTGGATTAACTCTTTGTGGCAAGACCTGGCACAAATGATAGGAAATCTTATACTCTATATTGTGACAGCAAAAAAATAAAAAGAAATTCGGGTTTACATCCACTTTAATGCAGAACTTCAGTCAAAACAGATAAAAATAAAATAGCTCATTAAAAGATAAACAACTAAAACTAGCTTTTGCTGCTAAAGTAACTAGCAGTCCAGATATTCCCCTGCAGTAGTTACTTTCTGCTGCCAGATGTCCTGTCTTGACAGCCAGCATCATTCAACCCCAGGTCATCCAGGACCAGCCCAGTCTGACTGGACAGTGAATGGAGAAGCAGCACAATGATGAGCTTGTCTGTCACTCTGCTCTCTCCTCTTATCAGCATGCACACATCTTCCCATCACACTGCAGCCCTGCTGTACAGTAACTGTAAGAGGCCAAAACCAGGCCAGCTTCAGGTACTCACACTGCTTAATTAAATGATGAATTATTGATTGCATTCATTTGTTTCTTTTATATCTGCCTAGAATTCTGTGGTGGTCTGAAGAGAGCCATAAGGCTCCCATGGAGTTAACGGAGCTCCTACTTGTTTTTTCTTTATTCTTTGGCTTCTCACATTCCATGACCATAATAGATAAATTAATTCCTGGAATGAAATATACGCAGACATCCAATACTGTATATTACTGTAAAAGCGGAGAGCAAAGTTCAGATACACACATGTGGAAACCTGCAGCTAAGCCGTCTCCCTTTACACCCATAATTCATCCATTTCCCCATTTGATTAAATCAAGTTTCACCTACTCCCCCCTAAATTCCAGGCACACCCAGCCAATGCATTCAGTCTGGGGAAAGCTGCCGACAATGTACAGGGCTGGGGAGAGGCGTCAGATTCACTTTCAAGCATAAATATATTAGAGTAGCTCGATGCAGGACCATTGTTCAGTTTTGGGACAAAAGTTTAATAAAAAAAAAAAAATCAAAAATAAGGATTAACCCAAAATTTACCATTTTAATCTTTTGCTATTAAGCGATTTAAAAAGGAAAAAGTGCATTTATTCTCTCAGCCCTAAACTAAAGGATCCCACCTTCCCCCTCGATAGGGGTACACCTACCGAGATCCAATGAGACATAGCCAGAGGAGAAAGACTCCCTCTCACCTGAGCAGTAAACCCCCATAGAGTTCTATGAGGCTTATCTACCTCCAGCCAGGCAATGACCCCATAGAAGTTTATTGGGCTGTAATGTGCAGGCGCTGTCAGTAGAGGGCACCTTTCACCATTGCATGTAAACGGAGGCAACGGCTGTGGAGGGTGGGAGCAAAGAGAAGAAGTGCGCTTCGTTTGAAAATGCATTTATTTTTAACCTTACTCAGCTAGCGCAAACCTCCTCCATTTATAGGAGCTCAATTATGCTTAAAGAGACACTCATCTTGCCCATTGGGTCGGAAATATAAGAAGCGTGTAGCAGCATCTTGTAGCGATCACACAGAAATAAAGCATTGTGTGATTAAAGTGATACTAAAACACACACACTGTTTAAAGGGGTTGTAAAGGTTCGTTTATTTTCTAAATAGGTTCCTTTAACCACTTCCTTACTGGGCACTTAAACCCCCCTCCTGCCCAGACCAATTTTCAGCGCTGACGCACTTTGAATGACAATTGCGCGGTCATACAACGCTGTACCCAAATGACATTTTTTATTTAAAAAAATCCCACAAATAGAGCTTTCTTTTGGTGCCATTTGATCGCATCTGCGGTTTTTATTTTTTTGCGCTATAAACAAAAAAAGAAACGACAATTTAAAAAAAAAAAAAAAAACACACCATTTTTTTATTTTGCTATAATAAATATCCCAAATTTAAAAAAATTCTCAGTTTAGGCCGATACGTATTCTTCTACATATTTTTGATATAAAAACAAAAAAACAAAACAATAAGCGTTTATTGATTGGTTTGTGCAAAAGTTATAGCATCTACAAAATAGGGGATAGATTTGATTTTTTTTTTTTACTAGTAATGGCGGCTATCTGCGATTTTTGTCAGGACTGCGATATTCCGGCGGACAGATCGGACACTTTTGAGACCATTCACATTTATACAGCGAATATCCACTGATTACTGTATAAATGTGACTGGCAAGGAAGGGGTTAACACTAGGGGGCGATCAAGGGGTTAAATGTGTTCCCTGTGAGTGATTCTTAATGTGGGTCGGAGGGGGCTGACTGGGGGGGGGGGGGTGACCGATCGGTGTCCCTATGTACAAGGGACACAGCATCGGTCACCTCTCCCTGACAGGACGTGGATCTCTGTGTTTACACACAGAGATCCACGTCCCTGGCTCTGACTGCCGATCGCGGGTACCTGGCAGACATCACAGCCGCCAGGCACGCGCATCGGCACCCGTGTGACACAGCGGGCACAGCTATTCCCCCATGTGCGCCCGCGGCGGCGCGCAACGCGGAAGTAAACAGGAGGGACGGCCTCCCAGCAGTTCAGGTCGCACTGCGGCCGTCTTTCAGCTATAGCGCGGATCTGAAGTGGTTAAGCTAGTGCATTGCTGGTTCACTAACCTTTTCCTTCGATTTCCCTTCTAAATGTTTTTTTTCTTTGTTTTCTTTATCTGAATTTCTCACTTCCTGTTCCTCCTCAGTAAGCTGTTCTGGCTGACTAACCCCCATGGAAGATGGGGGCAAGCTTACTGAGGAGAAACAGGAAGTGAGAAATTCAGACAAAGAAAAAAAACATTTAGAATGGAAATCGAAGGAAAAAGGTAAGTGAACCAACAATGCACTAGCTTAAAGGAACCTATTTAGAAAATAAAAAACAAACCTTTACAACCCCTTTAATTTACATTGTCCCTTCTATTTCTGTATATGGATGATAGATTTATTTTTATTAAAATAATTACAGTGCCAAGTACCTTTTTCCTAATCGATATACAGCTGTCACATGACCCAGCTCTCTCCCAGCCTGTCTGCAGGGAGAAACATAAGCAGGAGGAGCTTATAGTCATCTGGTGCTGGTCACATGTAAAAAAAAAATAATATTATAATAAAAAACAAAAACAAAAAAAAAAAAAACACACAGCCTTTGAAATGCAGGAGTAAAAACAAACAATATAAAAAAAAATAAAAAATACTATTTTAAATTTTCATACAAATATTTGAAATCAAATCTTTATTATTTTGTAGCAATGACATGGTGTGTGCGGATACCTGCCAGTCACAGTCTGTGTCACGCCCCTCCAGCCTGTGTCTTGGATTAAGAGGGAGGTGAAGCCTCCATCAATCTACATGTAATATCCCACACCCATCATGTTTAGCGGGCATGGAGTGGGCTGTCATTTACCACTGTGTATACGCCCACGTGTGACTATTACATCTGAGCAGCCCATGTGACTATAAAAAAGGAGGAAATGCTCAGCATAGAAACTCACTGAAAAAACTGAGCATGTGCAGAGCTGCCACCACAGCTGCAAAATCCCTAGCTGAATTGGGGACCTGAACAGAAGGTGGAGATAGAGAACAGCACGATCAACCAGGCTTTTTGCAGAACACAAATCTCATAGTGACTCCGTAGTAACAACATGTATACACCATTTGAATGTTTTTTGTTTTTTTAATGATGCGAGTTTAGTGCCACTTTAAGGTTGACCACTACTAAATACTACTTGTGTAGCTTACGCCATAAAAAGAGACATTTCTTCCATCTGTTTTGTGATCAACTACTACATCAAGCCAGTATTGCTATGAGAGGGTATGTCATCTGTTACCCAGTTCTCATTACACTGTAGACACCAAGAAATGGTTCTAATGATTGTGAAGGCCTCTAATCTCCGGTGAGTTAGAATCTCCCACTTTGCCCATTTTGGGAACTCTTGAAAACCCAACACCATTGCCATGCATCTGCACGGCTCCACTTGTCTGTCTGAACCCTTAGAAAGACCTGCTCTAGGTATGGGAAGCATGACCACCTCCATTCCTCCCAGGATGCAGTGCTCGGTCTTGTTCCAGGCCTGAACACCATGTTGTGGAAGGAAACAGGACCATCATGGCGCTTACACAGTATTTAGACCCTCAGCTACAGCAGAGGAAAAAAAAAAGGCAGAGGAATGTGACAATAGTGAGAATCAGTGGCTGAATGTGGCCGAGCGTTCAAGAGAACCTGTCACTTTGCCATGAACAGCCATAGGGACAGATCCCCTCTTACCCACAGGCAACTGGATTGCCACCCCATAGATGTCACACCAACGGTGCTCAGAAACATCAACGGGAGAAAGCAAGATTTATTTCACTCCTTTATTAAAGTTCTGCACCGCTTTAGAGAACACAAATCATATTATTATATCAGACAGATGGAAGCTGACTATTCCATGTGGGACTCTATAGTCCCTGTTGTTTCAGACACTTTGATAAATGAGACCCATAGTTACTGGGTTTTGCACTACAATTATGGGGGGGGGGGGGGGCAGAAAAAAGCTGCTCCTTATTGATCAGCCTACTGTCTTGCATGCCAGACTTGAGGGTTGAAAAGCCATTCAGTGTACCCATGACATGCTACAAAGCATGTGGCGTGGTATGCGGTCTAACGGCAGACAAGCGCAAGCAGTGGTTTAAAGTAGAACGCTCGCCCCTACCTTTTCTTCTCCTTTAGTCTACAGTGGGGAAATGTTAGAAGTTTTTATTGCAGTGTGTCCCCTTTAAGAGAATATCCACTCTAATGCTGGCCATACACGGGTCGAATTTCGAAAGAACTTTTTCGAAAATCTTATGTAAGAATTTGTTTTTATTTCACACCATTAGCAACATTTTAGTGCGGCCATCGAATTTTAATAATCCAACATGTTGGATATTTTTTTGAAAAAACAAACGATTTTCTAATCAATGATGGGAGAATCGTGCAAGAAATGGAATTGAAAAAGAAATGCGCATGTGCAAGAAAAGAAGGTTCCCAGACGCTAAAATGATTTTCTGTAGGAACATGAGATGAAATTGAAGGTTTGAGTGAGTGAGTGAGTGAGTGAGTGAGTGACTTGTATAGCGCTACAAATGCAAACTAAAATCGCTTCAAGGTGAAATTGAAGGTTTGGTTGGTCGAATTTCGAAATCAATGGTGGAACCATCGGATCACAAAACGCACAAATTTTCTGACTTTCAAAAGAAAGTTCTTTCGAAATTCGACCCGTGTATGGCCTCCAATAGTATCTTCATGTTGACCATAACTTGGACAGCAAATAAGGGGAAGTGAACTATACAGCTCCTACCAAAACAGGACTAGAAAGAAAAGCTCCCTGTTGGGACACCTGTTCAAGGTTGGGATTCCCCCCCTTTTTTTTTGATCAGGTTCTCTCATTTCTTGTTGTATCCCTAGAACTGAAGTGTGGGGAATCTCTCTAAAGGGGGCATAAATAGTAAAAAGCCTGACTGAGGTTCTGGAAAAGGTTTTAGCTTGAGTAGCACTTCAGTGAGTGACAACCCATTAAATACTTAAATTGGGGGAAAAAATAAACTTAATTTTGGTATTAAAAATGAAAGCGATTCTAAAAGGCATCTTTTAAAGTATATGATGCACCCAAAAAGGGGAAGTTCCTCTTTAAAGGACTCCTCTCCCACTCCTCTTGAAGAATTGACACTTGAGAAGCGTGTACCGAATTTTGACAGGTACCTGCTCCCACTTCCGCTCCTACCGCCTAGGCCACTCGTCTCCAAACTGCAGCCTTTGCTTGTCTTTATTTGGCCCTTGGGGCACTATTCCTCCCACTGATGAGGCTATTCTGCATTCTGAGACCAACAATTGGGCAACATTTCTCCTCCTGACAACAATGATGATGCATTGTCGTCCCCCCCCCCCCACTGATACCAATGATGGGGCATTATTTCTCCCCCTAATACCAAATGTGGCGATGTTTACTCCCACTAATGCCAGGAAAATGTTCACTTTCACTGGCCACAGTCTGGCCCTCCTACAGTCTGAAGGACAATAAACTGGCCCTTTGTTTAGAAAGTTTGGAGACCCCTGGTCTTGGCGGTTGGAAGTTCTTCCCCAGTCTTGTGGGATACATGACAGGTCCCAGAAGACTGCAGGTTCATTCACAATGAGAGTTCCCACTCGCGCAAGCCTCAAGCTGTCACAGCCGGGTGACCACAGTTAAGATTCCGGCGCCAAGGAAAGAAGAAGAAACCGGCTGGGGCGAGTACACCGCTGGATTGTGGGGCAGGTGAGTGGCCAATTTCTTTTATTTTTAAAAAGCTGCAGTTTTCGTATCTGCTGACTTAATTTTTTCACAGGAGACTGTCTCTCCTCTTTAAAAAAGGTAAAAAACCTTCAGTCTTGAAAGCCACCTTAACAAAAAAAAGCATGGCAATTATAAGCACAGCGCACATTATACTTTGATGAATTGACACTTTAGGGCCCTTTCATACCGAACGCAGTTGGATGCAGTTTGCTGCATTTTGAACAGCATAGACAGCTAGAGATGCACCGAAGTTTCGGCAGCTGAAACATATTGGGCAAAAATTGTGTTTTCAGCATTTTGCAGATCGATAAAAAAAAAAAGTTATGATAATGACGCCTAAAAACGTATTGATTTTACCACAGTTTTACCATGCTTATGGTGTGTTTTTCATAGGTCATGCGACTCAAAAACCGCATCAAAAAACGTAACACGGGAGCGTTATTGATGCGTTCTTGCTGCATTTTCAATGCATTTCAACTGGGGAAGTGTGTTTTTTTGGCGCAGTTTTTTTTAACTGACCAAAAACGCAGCAAGCAAGAATTTTAAAAACACCACAACAGAAGCGCAAAGGACCAGTGTGAAGACAAATGGAATTTAAAGTGATGCATTTTTCTTAGGCTTTTCTTGCGCTAAAGGTGCCAACAATAACTTCATATTCATTTACATTCATGATATTAAATTAAGAAGTAGAATATAATATACTTCTACATAAAAAAAAAAAAAAAATTTTAAACTGTCAGTTTCAGTTTTTTGCCAAGTGCATCCTGCATTTTTTGGTAACAAAATTTCCATTCGGTGCACCACTAAATGTGATCCTATGGGCATAGTTCACATGCAAAAAAAAAAAAAAAGGAGGGGGGGGGGGGGGGAGAGAAAGAACGAGCATGCACTGCAAAAGCAGGGAACGCGCTACAAACGCACCGGACCTCTAATCCAAGCCCAAAAATGTACTGCAAACCGCGCTAAATGCAGCCCAAAATGCATTCAAGTGCAATTAAACATGGCAAAAACACAATCCAGCGCTTAAGCCCAAGACTTCCTTAAACAGGCCTATGGCAGGCAAGGGTTTCAGCGATGCAGCCCTCCTCAGACTGGGCGGTCCTTCCAAACACTGAAAAAACATACAGAAGAGGGCGCTAATGCCTAGTGCATTACCGCCAAAACTATTTATTGAAAAAAACACAACAGTGATAGAATCAAAGTGGGAATAAAATCAAGTTGGTCATATACAATACAACAGGTGAGAAGGATGACTATTGCCACACACAAGGTGGAAAAGGTAACGTGTTTCAGGGGACAGACCCCCCCTTCCTCAGAGCTCTTGAAGCTCAGAGTAAGGAGGGTCTGTCCCCCGAAACGCATAGTTTTCCACTATGTGGCCATAGAGTCACTCGCCTCACCAGCTGGAGCATTGTAAATGACGAGCTTGATTTTAGTACCACTTTGGCAGTATAACACTTATGTGCTTTCAATAAACGGTTTTGGTGTACTAGGCCTTTGTGCCCTCTTGTGTATGTTTTTGCAGCATGTGCCAGTTCTGGTGTGAATGGGTGTTTAGGGCTGCATACTGTCAAGTCCTAAGCAGCACAAAGTGTATGGGGGGGGGGGGGGAGGAGAAAAAAAAAAAAAAAACACACCTCCTTTTGTGGTAAACAACTAAAATGTTGTATTTCCCATCACAGGGACAAATGAGGAGGATGAATCTCCCCAGCGATGACACAGACAGCAATAAACACCTGACAGAGTTTTTAAAAAGGTTAACCACCCTATCCAAAACTAAAAAACAAAGTTTTGGTTAGAATTTTTGTAAATATATTATCTTTTCATGTGACAACACTGAAGAAATTACACTTTGCTACAATGTAAAAGTAGTGAGTGTACAGCTTGTATTAGACCCCATTCACACAGGGGCAACACAACTTCCAGCGCGACTTTGGGAGGCAACTTGGACACGACTTGAGTTTTAATAACAGCGCAACTTGGGGCAACTTCAGCGCGACTTACAACACGACTGAAGTCGCCTCCAGGACAGGAGACATTCCAAGGCCAAACAAGAATCAGCTCTGTGGGAGGGAGGGGTTTGCCTGAGAAATGTATGTTCTTTTCCTGGAAAGTTGCTTCAGTTAAGACAGGGGATCTGACTTCCATTGAAATCAATGGGAACAAGTTGCTTACAAGTCGCCTAGAAATCGGATTGAAGTAGTACAGGAACCTTTTTTGACGTCGAAGCGACTGCAGTAGTGTGCATTAAGACGGCTCCATTCACTTACATTGATTTTCTCATGCAGCGCGACTTGAAGTCAGATCCAAAGTCACCCCTGTGTGAATGGGCTCTAACAGTGTAAATTTGCTGTCCCCTCAAAATAACTCACACAACCATTAATGACTAAACTGCTGGAAACTAAAGTGAGTACACCCCTAAGTGAAAATGTCCAAATTGGGCCCAAAGTGTCAATATTTTGTGTGGCCACCATTATTTTCCAGCACTGCCTTAACCCTCTTGGGCATGGAGTTCACCAGAGCTTCACAGGTTGCCACTGGAGTCCTCTTCCACTCCTCCATGACTACATCACAGAGCTGGTGGATGTTGGAGACCTTGCGCTCCTCCACCTTCCGTTTGAGGATGCCCCACAGATGCTCAATAGGGTTTAGGTCTGGAGACATGCTTGGCCAGTCAATCACCTTTACCCTCAGCTTTAGTAAGGCAGCGGTCATCTTGGAGGTGTGTTTGGGGTCGTTATGTTGGAATACTGCCCTGCGGCCCAGTCTCTGAAGGTGGGGGGGGGGGGGGGATCATGCTCTGCTTCAGTATGTCACAGTACATGTTGGCATTCATGGTTCCCTCAATGAATTGTAGCTCCCCAGTGCCGACAGCACTCATGCAGCCCCAACAGCACTCATGCAGCCCCAGACCATGACACTTTCACCACCATGCTTGACTGTAGGCAAGACACACTTGTCTTTGTTCTCCTCACCTGGTTGCCGCCACACACACTTGACACCATCTGAACCAAATAAGTTTATCTTGGTCTCATCAGACCACAGGACATGGTTCCAGTAATCCATGTCCTTAGTCTGCTTGTCTTCAGTAAACTGTTTGCAGACTTTCTTGTGCATCATCTTTAGAAGAGGCTTCCTTCTGGGATGATAGCCATGCAGACCAATTTGATGCAGTGTGCAACGTTATGGTCTGAGCACTGACAGGCTGACCCCCCACCCCTTCAACCTCTGCAGCAATGCTGGCAGCACTCATACGTCTATTTCCCAAAGACAACCTCTGGATATGACGCTGAGCACGTGCACTCAACTTCTTTGGTTGACCATGGCAAGGCCTGTTAAACCGCTGTATGGTCTTGGCCACCGTGCTGCAGCTCAGTTTCAGGGTCTTGGCGATCTTCTTATAGCCTAGACCATATTTTTGTAGAGCAACAATTATTTTTTTCAGATCCTCAGAGTGTTCTTTGCCATGAGGTGCCATGTTGAAATTCCAGTGACCAGTATGAGAATGAGAGCGATAACACCAACTTTTAAAACACCTGCTCCCCATTTACACCTGAGACCTTGTAACACTAACGAGTCACATGACTCCGGGGAGGAAAAATGGCTAATAGGGGTGTACTCACTTTTGTTGCCAGCAGTTTAGACATTAATCGCTGTGTGTTGAGTTATTTTGAGGGGACAGCAAATTTACACTGTTAGACCCCATTCACACAGGGGCGACTCATCAGACGTCTCAGCCGCCTGACGAGTCGCATCCCATTCTGTATAATGGAACCATTCTAAGCGGAGCGACTGACGTCGCTCCGACTTAGAAAAAGGTTCCTGTACTACTGCAAGACGACTTCCATTGACTTCAATACAGAAGTCATTTTGGAAGTCTGCTTTGAAGTCGTCTTGAGATCGCCCAGCACAGTCGAGGCACAAGTCGTGCCGCCCCTGTGTGAATGGGCTCTTATACAAGCTGTACACTCACTACTTTACATTGTAGCAAAGTGTCATTTCTTCAGTGTTGTCACATAAAAAGATAGAATAAAATATTTACAAAAATGTGAGGGGTGTACTCACTTTTGTGAGATACTGTACATATCTGTGCAGAGTAGGGCTGGGAAAAAAAATCGATTTTAATCTTGAATCGAGTTTTGAGTTCAAATCGATTCAGATTTGAAGAAAATCGATTTTTTTAGATTTTTTTTTCCTTAAAATTTTCCATAGCAGGGCTGCAGGGGGCGTATCCGGAATGGCACTGGGCGGCGTTATCCCAATTACATCTACTCGCCGCAGCCGCCGCGAGTAGATGTAATGTAACACTAACTAACCGCAAGCCGCCGTCTGCCTACCTGATCAGCGTGTCATGCAGACAGACGGCGGCCATTGCAGTGTTCAAAAGCCGCGCCTCCAGAGTCCTCGTCATCTGTGATAGGCAGAACACTCAATTTCACAGCAGGCAGTGTTCAGCCTATCACGGACATCCTCTCATCCTCGTCTGTGTTATGAGGATGAGCGGATGTCCATGATAGGCGGAACACTGAATGCTGGGAAATTGAGTGTTCCGCCTATCACAGGCGAGGAGGAGGCGCGGCTTTTGAATACTGGAATGGCCGCCGGTGTAGCAGTAAAATCCGTATCCCATGAAAATCTGCATCAGGTACGGGCACAGTGATTGAAGCATGGGACACAGTGAGGCATGGGACACAGTGAGGCACGGGACACAGTGAGGCACGGGACACAGTGAGGCATGGGACCAGTTCAATTCAACTAAGAGTAACCACAAGATTTTTTGTTGTTTTTTAGCTAAATCCAAATACAGTATTAATAATTTGGATGTTTAACAATCTTTGTTGCCCACTGACTTTGCAGTTAGAGAAAGGGTCTGCCTTTGCAATTTTGTTTGTTGATGCACTTTAATTAATATAATTTTAAAAAAATCGAATCGAATTTTTTATAAAAAAAAAAAAAAAAATAGCAGATTTTTTTTGGGGGGGAAATCGCCCAGCCCTAGTGCAGAGGTCACGTGTCTGTGGATATGACTTGCAGAACCGCACCGGCCGATCGCTGCCACAATAATCCGCTATAAATTCCTCATTGGGATCAGTGTTCAGTTTTTGCCTGGGCTGTTCCAAGAGATTTCTTGTTGCTGTAAAGAACACGGTCCCTGCAAGTGACATTTTAAACCTTGCTATACTACACAGAAACCTAAGCAATGAGGAACAGTTTACACTGTGTCGACATAGGTGACAACCACATTTCCTAGTAATTAAAAGTCTATCTACAACAAGGTCACATCACCCATTGTTCTAAAAAACAAACAAACACAATAGCTTGTAGGATGGAAACATTTGCTGCCAAATGAGAAGTATGTGGGAGGTGAAGAGCACACAGGAGATAAGCAAGATGAGGTCTAGAAGAGAAGAGGATTGTGACATGAGAACAAAGATCAATGTTAGAATGTTGAATTGGGGCGGCCATAGACACTTAGGGGGAGATTTACTAAAACTGGAGCACTCAGAATCTAGTGCAGCTGTGCATGGTGGCCAAACAGCTTCTAACTTCAGCTTGTTTGACAATAAAACCAGGACGCCGATTGGTTTCCAAGCAGAGCTGCACCAGATTTTGCACTCCTCCTGTTTTAGTAAATCCCCCCTTAGATGTGGTCAACGAAAACCTGAGATGAGATTAACCACTTGCTTACTGGGCACTTAAACCCCCCTCCTGCCCAGACCAATTTTCAGCGCTGATGAACTTTGAATGACAATTACGCGGTCATACAACACTGTACCCAAATGAAATTTTTATAATTTTTCCCCACAAATAGAGCTTTCTTTTGGTGGTATTTGATAAAATCTGCGGTTTTTATTTTTTGTTAAAATATATATATATCACACACACACACACACACGTATTTTTTTTATATTTTGTTATAACATTTTGTAAACAGGTAATTTTTCTCCTTCATTGATGTACGCTGATGAGGCTGCACAGATGGGCTGCACTGATGGGCACCGATAAGGCGGCACTAATAGGTGGCAGTGATGGGCACTGATAGGTAGCACTGTGGGCACTGGCAGGGAGCAATTATAGTCACAATGGCTGGCACTGAGGAGGCTCCTTCTGCCTCCTTCCTCTTCGGGACCGATGTCCCTTGTGAAAGAGCCGGTGATCGGCTTTTTTCCCTCCTCACGCTGTTAGCGTGAGGAGAAAAAAAAACGATTACCGATTCTTTGTTTACATCACATGATCAGCTGTTATTGGCTGACAGCTGATCACATGGTAAGGGGTCGGGATCGGCCCCTTACTCGGATCGGTGATCGCCGGAGTCTCAGTGACTCGGGTGATTGCAGGGGAGCGCGCAAAGGGGAGGCCGTCTATTGACGGCCTCCCAGATTTTCAGGTCCGCGCAGAGGCTGCCATTTGGCTATAGCGCGGGCCTCAAGTAGTTAAGGCAGGTCATACACGGTGCAAATTTATTTTCTGCAACTGTGGGTTGCGGGTAAAAAAATAAAAAATAAAAATTGCACGACTCCCCCCCATCAACACAGACAGTGCTGACAGGGGAATCAGCAATTGTTTTCTCTTGGCTGGGGGAAGCCGTCCCCACCAGGAGAAGACAGGGATTATTGCTAGCGGCTATAGCAGCTGCTAGCAATAATCGCAAGAGAATCCAGCGTTGTACCCAAGTTGTTCAATCAGCTTTGTACACTCAGCCTGCCCATTAACGGTTCGAATCTCTGCCGCTTCCTGCTGAACCGGCCGGGATTCGAACCATGTATGGCCAGCCTAAATCAATGTACTTACGCTATGAAAACATCAGCTAAAGCTTCAATATTTGCCCCCGGACTCCTGATGATTTCTTTGCACCACTTTGTGGAACTAGTCCAAATCTAATCCAAAAACCCTCATGTGCTTCCAATTCCATAACATCCTGCAAACACTCCTGATAGCTTCATAAAGTAGAGATGCTAGACAGAACTTTGTTTTTTTTTCTCCAAGTGAGCTCTTCAAAACAAAACAATGATACAAATTTAGGCTCCATGTACACAGAAGCTGATAAACTGCAGTTAATGGGCGTTTTGGCGTTTTTTTTAAAAGCCCATTAACTGCACTCTATGTTAGCCTATGTGTTCATGTACACATAACGTTTTTTAGCTTTAATGAGCAGTGGAGTTAATGGGCTTTTTTCTGAACGCAGGAAATTTGCGTTCAAAGTGCCGTTTTTCGGCAGAAAAAAAACGCAAAACGCCGAAAAAACGCCGAAAACCGCTCATAAACGCTCAAAAACGCTGGCCGCGAGCGTTTTTTAGTCCATTGAAAAAAAATAATTTTTTTTTTTTTTAAAAAAGCTAAAAAAAGCTACACTGAAAAACGCTAATAAAAGCTAGTAAAAAAACGCTGATAAAAGCTAGCTTTTTCTGCTGCTTTAAAAACGGCCGTTTTTGAGCTTCTGTGTACATGGAGCCTAAATCTGAAAAAGTTTGTCTGAAGTCCCAACATTTTTCTGTCAAAACTAGAATACCAAAAAGGACATAAAAAAGCAGAAATCCCGGGTGAAGCCCCAAACCACCAAGTCTGGGTTTCCCCATTGCTTACGCCAGGTCTCCCTAGTTGGGCTCTTTTTGGTGCCGATTGTTGGCACACTTCATGTAGTGGAACCCCAAAGGCTGGGTTTTATCCACTTTGACAATTTGGCAGGAGTTTGGTCACTTTTATACCTTCTGCCCCAAAATATTGATCAACGTCCAATACCCATTAATGCCATCAGCAGAATGCCTCTATTAGTTAATCCGAGTCTCTTTGCTGTTCCCTCTGGATGCAGGCAGTACCATCTTAGGATCTTGTTGATGGACCATTGACCTGGATGTAGTGCACCCCAAAAGGTCAGGATTTGCATTTGAGATCTACTGTTCCACTCCAAAATTTTACATCCAGTAAAATGTTATTACAATAAACAGCTCTAGCTGAATAATGCCATCACAACATTTTACCATCTCCTACCTGAAAAAGACATACTGTATATACTCGAGTATAAGCCGACCCGAATATAAGCCGAGGCACCTAATTTTACCACAAAAAACTGGGAAAACTTATTGACTCGAGTATAAGCCTAGGGTGTCCATCTGCATGCCTCTCTGTGCCCATGCCTCACTGTGCCCATGACTAGACTGACGTTTAACATGGGAGTCTATGGAAGGGGTGCCCGGCTTTGAAAAATAGGTGCTCTCCGGCCGTAGGTCCCCCAGACAACAAACTTTGCACACTTGTAGAGGAGAAATGGGGCTACATGTGTGCCAAGTTTGGGGTCCAGGGGACCTACGGACATCCGGTACTGAGTCCCCAAAATCCGGGAGATCAGGCGCAAAAAGGTGACCCGAGTATAAGCCGAGGGGGGCATTTTCAGCACAAAAAAAAATGTGCTGAAAAACTTGGCTAATACGCGAGTATATAAGGTAATTGGGGAACCCAGACTGCCCCCCCCCCAAGCTGGGACATACTAAAAGGAATGACAGAAAGGAATGCTTATAGACCTTAACAGGGAGATGGAATGCCCATAGAGAATAATGGAACAAAATGCAATGCCCATAGAGATTAATGGAAAAAAAAATTCAATTAGTGACATGGGTATTCCATTTTGTTCCATTATTCTCTATGGGCATTCCATCTCCCTGTTAGGCCCCTTTCACACTGGGGCGGGCAGGAGCGGTGGCGGTATAGCAGCGCGATTTTCAGCGCTGCTATACCGTCGTTCTTACCGCGGTATGCGGTCGCTAGGGGGGGTGAATTTAACCCCCGCTAGCGGCCAAAAAAGGGTTAATACCGCCCGCAAACCGCGGCTATTGCCGCGGTTTGCGGGCGGTATTACCGCGCTGTCCCATTGATTTCAATGGGAGACCACGGTAAAGGAGCGGTGAACACACCGCTCCTTCACCGCTGTAAAGAAGCGGCTAGCAGGACTTTTGGAGCGGTCCTGCTAGCGCACTGCTTCAGTGTGAAAGCCTTCGGGCTTTCACATTGAAGGCTAAAGGGCAGGATTTTTTCATGCGGTATAATAGCGCTAGTATTAGCGCTAAACCGCATGAAAAACGCCCCAGTGTGAAAGGGGCCTTAAGGTCTATGGGCAGTCCTTTCTGTCATTGATTTTAGTATGTCCCCCCAAGTTGCCTAGTCCGGATCTAACTTGTGCATGTTTTACTTTACACTCAGTCGTGGGTACTGTTAATGTAGTGGACCCCACAAAGGTTGGGTTTGCCCAGTTTGTGTACTGCGTCACCCAAACATTTTACAGCCACTTTGAAGCCATTGCTTCCAGCCGTTTGATGGCTTTTTCACCTTCTGCCCCAAAATATTTATCAGCCTCTGCTACCCCCAAATGCCACCAGCAGAACACCTCCTTTACCTAATCTGCAATGCCACTTAGAGGCAGTATAATCTACAGATGTTGTTGCCGGGTCATTGGCATGGGTGTACCTTGGGTCCCAGGTGTGAACTTCTTGGTGCTGCACCTGACCTTTGGTCTACTGTAGCAGCCCCTGCAAACATTGGGTTTTTACGTTATCGGCAGTGCCAACCAAAAATGTTGCAGTTACTTTCAAGTCATCGCCATCCACTACCCAATGACACAAGTGGAGAACCCAGGTTGGCCCCCAAGTTTTCTAGCCTGGATCTCCCTTGTGAACTTTTTGGCGCTACACCCCATAGTTGGCACTGTTGATGCATTGGACTCCCCAAACGTTGGGTTTGCCCAGGTTATCTATTTTGTCACTTTCATATCATCACTTTCTGCCCCAAAATCTTCATCGGCCTCCAACACACACAGATGCCACCAGCTTTGTAGGCCAATTTCGGGTGTCTCGGCTGTTCCCACTTGTTGAGGGGTCAATGACATCTGGCGCACCCCCAAAGTCAACTCAAATAATTACCACCCCAAAATATTTCATACTAAAACAATCCCACCCCCTCTTACTTATGACAGAAGGGGCGACCCCTCCAGGATGGCACCCCCAAGTTACCTGGTCTGGGTCTCTCCACATCTCCTCGGCAGACTGGTCCATCACCCCCGGAGGGTATGCAATCGATGTGGACGCGGTCGGATGGGATGCGATCGATGTGGACGCGGTCGGATGGAATGCGATCGATGTGGACGCGGTCGGATGGGATGCGATCGATGTGGACGCGGTCGGTGCTACGCCGGGGGTTGGTGCCATTGATGAAGCGCACCCCCAGAGGCTGAGGTTTACAGGGGTACCCCACTTTGCTGGGAGCTTTGGCCAGAACCCGAGGAGCCCCCATCTGGCAGTTCTCTCTGTTCTGGGAGTTGAACATTGAAGTCCGGAGCCCCAACACAAAGCGATCGAAGGTCAGGTAACCATTGGGGGGCGCCACCTTCCTCAGGCACTGCAGCACCCCGGGGGGAAGTTCCCGGGTGTCCGCCCCCCTCCAGCGGGTTTCGATCTCATGGATGTGCACGTAGCCCCGGCGCTCATCGTCCAGGATATCGAAGAGAGTCCGCAGGCTGTGCAGGAAGGCTCGGGGTAATCCCTGTGTGCTGCCCGCCGCCTCCATCCAGCCTGATCCCCGACCACACTCTGCAACACTCAGCACACAGCACCCGGCACTGACGTCATCCGCTCCACCTCCACATCGCCGCTCATTGGCCGGGACTCACCTCTGCTCGCCGCTCATTGGCCCGCACGCAGAAGACTTGCAGTTTGATTTTAGAACACAGGAGAGAGTGTGAGAGGAGCGCCGGGAGGTGTGTGTGACCTATCGGCCTGGACCCAGACACGCTCTATGGTACCACCCATAGACACTGCATACAAGACCACCTACCACCACCCATAGACACTGCATACAAGACCACCACCCATAGACACTGCATACAAGACCACCTACCACCACCCATAGACACTGCATGGGGACCACCTACTACCCATAGTAGACACTGCATGGGGACCACCTACTACCCATAGACACTGCATGGGGACCACCTACTACCCATAGACACTGCATGGGGACCACCTACCACCCATAGACACTGCATGGGGACCACCTACCACCCATAGACACTGCATGGGGACCACCTACCACCCATAGACACTGCATGGGGACCACCTACCACCCATAGACACTGCATGGGGACCACCTACTACCCATAGACACTGCATGGGGACCACCTACTACCCATAGACACTGCATGGGGACCACCTACCACCCATAGACACTGCATGGGGACCACCTACCACCCATAGACACTGCATGGGGACCACCTACTACCCATAGACACTGCATGGGGACCACCTACTACCCATAGACACTGCATGGGAACCACCTACTACCCATACTGCATAGATCCCTGAAGACACAGGACACTCTTCCAGAGCTCCTAACTCTCCTGTCCTCTCTCCTAACTGTCCTTCTCTTTGGTCTGAAGTACAAACCTCCATGAAATGACTACATACACCTATCAGCCATAACCATAGGTGTGTGCAGCCCAAAGGTTTAACCACTTCAGCCCCAGAAGGTTTTACCCCCCTTAATGACCGGGCCATTTTTTGCGATACGGCACTGCGTTACTTTAACTGACAATTGCCCGGTCGTGCAACGTTGTACACAAACAAATTTAACGTCCCCCCCCTCCCACAAATAGAGCTTTCTTTTTTTACTTTCGGCTATAATACATATCCCCAAAAAAGTATATAAAAAAACTAATTTATTCATCAGTTTAGGCCGATATATATATATTCTTCTACATATATTTGGTAAAAAAAAAATCGCAAAAGGTGTATGTATATTGATTGGTTTATGCAAATGTTATCGCGTCTACAAACTATGGGAAAGATTTAGCCCAGGCTCACACTGGGCTGCGGGAATGAAGCCGTGCGAGTTCAGCTGAACTCGCACGATTTTACTCCTGCTTGTCAGTCCCGATTTCGGACGCGATTACAGAGACATCTGTGCAGGTTTCTACACAGATGTCAATGTAAATCGTGGGCCAAAATCGCAAAAAGTAGTACAGAAACTACTTTTTAAAATCGGTGCAGCGCCGCAAATGTGGCGTCGCACCGATTAGGACGGTGCCATTGCCTGCAAATGTCGCCAATTTGACATGTCAAATCGCACCAGTGTGAACCAGAGCTTAGGGACTTTTTTTATTTTTTACTGGTAATTGTGGCGATCTGTGATTTTTTTTTTTTTTTTTTTTAGCAGGATTGGCGGCAAACAAATCTGACCCCAAATGGCACTTTTTGGGGATCAGTGACATTATTACATTGATAAGTGCTATAAAAATGCACCGATCAATGTAAAAATGTCACTGCCAGGGAAGGGGTTAACACTACAGGGCAATCAAGGGGTTAAGTGTGTTCCCTGGGTGTGTTCTAACTATAGGGGGATGCGCTCACTGGCACATGATAGAGATCACTGTTCCCGATCACTGGGAACAGTAGATCTCTGTCATGTCATCTGGCAGAACAGGGAATCGCCTTGTTTACATAAGTAGTTCCCCATTCTGCCTGTGTACACTGCGATTGTGGGTCGCTGGCAGATATCGAGTCTGCCAGACCCATGGGCACACTCACACGGCGGGCGCACGCCCGATACCTTCTGTGCAAATACTGACGTACAGCTATGGTGGTTTGGTGTCAGTCAGCAGAGCGGTGGACTGTGCCGATCAGCAGAGCGGTGGACGGTGCCAGTCAGCAGAGCGGTGGATGGTGCCAGTCAGCAGAGCGGTGGATGGTGTCAGTCAGTACAGCAGTGGACGGTCAGTAGAGCAGTAGATGATGTTATTAAGGCAGTGGATGTGTCAAGCAACACAGTTCACTATGCGTCAGTTATGAATGAACACAAAGTGATGGGTACTGATTACTCAATATGTTCATTCAGAAAGGGATGGGGCTGGTAAATTACATATTTACTGCCCCCTTCCCATGCTCTCCATCCTGAAAAAAATCCCTCTGTGTGCTTGCATCAGCAGCCAGTGGGAGAGGAGGGAAGCTGGCAGCGCTGCAGTAGGAGGAATCTTCACCACATGGGGTGATTAGGGTGTGCCCAGGAACATCTGGCACACCCTGTGCGCATGCCTACGGCCATAACTTTATGACCACTGACAGATTAGGTGAAAAACTGATTATCTCATTACAATAGCATCTGAAAGTCATTCGGACATATTAGCAGCTAGTGAACTGAAGTCCCTGAAGTTGATTTGTTGAAAGCAGAAAAATGGGCATCACAGTTTGCTGTGTATGGGGCTTAGTCACAGACCGGTCATAGTGCCCATGCTTACCTGTGTCCACAGCCAAAAGCACATACAATGGGCACTTGTGCATCAGAACTGGACCACAGAGCAATAGAAGAAGGGGGCCTGGTCTGATTAATCATGTTTTCTTTTATAACATGTGTATGGCTGAGTGCGTGTGTATTACTTACCTGGGGAAGAAATGGCACCAGGATATACTATGGGAAGAAGGCAAACCGGTAGAGGCAGAGTGATGCTGGGAAACCTTGGGTCCTGCCATTCATGTGGTAGCTACTTGACACCTACCACCTACCTAAACATTGCATCTGTGGGATGTGCTGGGGAAAAACATGCCTGATCCATGGAGACCCCACCTCGCAACTTACAGGACTACTGAGATGCGATATTGATGCAATGTGTTGCGACTTTGCATATTCTATGGGTCCAAATCACACCAAAGTAGTGCAGGAACCTCTTCCATTATTGGACTAGTCTGAGTCGCATTGATTAGAATGGGCACCATTGAAAACAATGAGATTTCCCTTGTCATGTGATTTTGTGAGACTCAAGTAGCATCAGAAGTCACACCAGTGTGAACAAACCTTAAGCCCAGGTTCACACTGGGCTGCGGGAGTGAAGCCGTGCAAGTTCAGCTGAACTCGCATGATTTCACACTCGCTGGCAGTCCCGATTTCAGCCGCGATTACAAAGACACCTGACACAGATGTCAATGTAAATCGCGTCCGAAATCGCAAAAAGTAGTACAGAAACTACTTTTTGAAATCGGTGCAGCGCCGCAGATGCGGCGTCGCACCGATTAGGACGGTGCCATTGCCCGCAATTTGCAGCAAATATCGCCGATTTGACATGTCAAATCGCACCAGTGTGAACCAGGGCTAAAGGATCTGCTTCTGACGGCTTGGTGCCAGATACCACAGCATACTTTCAGAGGTCTAGCGTCATCACTCAATCTAAATGGTCATTTGATTCTTGCATAAGCGGCTTGCTATGGGGGGCACTTGTAAGGGAGGAGCAAAGAGCGCTAGTGGCGGAGTCAGGGACCTCAGAAGAGGAGGTTGGGGGGCACTCTGTGAAGAAGTTGACTATAACATCTTTATTATTTTAGAAAAATAAATCACTTTAAGCCCTGGTTCACACTGGTGCGATTTGACATGTCAAATCGGCGAAATTTGCCGCAAATTGCGGCCAATGGCACCGTCCTAATCGGTGCGATGCCGCATCTGCGGCGCTGCACCGATTACAAAAAGTAGTTTTTGTACTACTTTTTGCGATTTCAGCCGCGATTTACATTGACATCTGTTTCAGATGTCTTTGAAATCGCGGCCCGAAATCGGGACTGCCAGCGGGAGTGAAATCGTGCGAGTTCAGCTGAACTCGCAGGCTTCACTCCCGCAGCCCCAGTGTGAACGTGGGCTAAGCCCTGGTTCACACTGGTGCGTTTTGACATGCAATTTGGCATGTTAAATCGCATGTCAAAACTGCGGTATTTGCCTGCAAATTGCCGGCAATGGCACCGTCCTAATCGGTGCGACGCCTCATCAGATGCGGCGCTGAACCGATTTCAAAAAGTAGTTTCTGTAGTACTTTTTGCGATTTTGGCCCGCGATTTACATTGACATCTGTGCAGGAACCTGCACAGATGTCTCTGTAATCGCGGCTGAAATCGGGACTGACCAGCGGGAGTGAAATCGTGCGAGTTCAGCTGAACTCGCACTGCTTCACTCTCGCAGCCCAGTGTGAACCTGGGCTTATTGTACTTTATCCACACAGGACGGTTCACCTAATAGCTTGCCACCTGTTCAGTATCACTGAGTGATTGGTCAATTCTATTTTGTTCTTTTTTGTTTAACCCTTTTACATTTTAAACTTATATATATATTACTACTAATAAAGCACAAATTATCATGGGTTTCCTAAAGAAGGAGCACTTCAAAAGCTGTTTGCCTTCAGACTCTCTCTCTCTGATTGTACGTTTTTGTAAAGAGCTGTCTGAGCAAAACAGGGAGCCGGAGGGGAGAAATGGGTCACTGCTCTGTTTCATAAAGCCCAAGTCTAGCAAAATCTACCTCCCTCTAATCTGTTGGGCACATGTGTACATGCTCCATTTACATTACAGAAGCAGCCTTCTTGCCACATCATTCTTGAAAGTCATTGCTCACAGTCTCAATGTATGCAGTTTCCAGTCCCAGGAACCAGACATTGGTGGCTCCTCTCTGATCATGAGGGTAATTTGTCCCCTCACAGCCCCAGTAAGTATTTGGCTGACATCATCACGGCAGCATTGAAGGAAAAAAGGTACTGATGTATTTCAGCTGATCCTCTGACAGCGGTTTGCGGCTGGCTAGGTGGGGGTTTCCTTGCCAATTAAGAACAGCCAAAGAAAAATCCTCAATTATGCCCACCTCATCCCTGGAATCCCATGGACTCATGGGAAAAGTAGTTCATAATACCAGGTCAGAACTACCATGCACGGATTCGTTTTTATCCTCCCTGCAACATCTGGGGATTGGCATTGATCAGTGACTGATGATACCACCCATTATAATACACTTTTCTACCAAAGAAAATCATTAATTATTTAATAACTGCAAGGGTATTACTCAGCAATTCTTAGGGAGCTCTAAATCACAGTTGAACATTATTTTGGAGTTGAGCTTTAAAGCGTATTTCCACTTTTTGGAGCCAAATTGTGGTAACACTTAATTATCATTATTATTGGGATAACACTTACTTAATAATAATAATAATATTATGATAACACCTATTTATTACATATCCCCATTTATGTAGCAAAGTCCTGGGTCCCCTTTAGTCTAATGAGAACCTCCAGAGCCAGGGACAGCTGACATCCTTCTGTATAGAGTGGGTTGCAAGGCATAGTGGGTGTAATGTAAGGTAGATTGATGGGTGCCAGACACTTCTTGAATGCAAAGATCTTGAACAGAACTGTGGGAGAGAGGGTTTGGGCCAGGACACCCTGAGGTAGTTGCAGTGTTAATTAGCAGACTCCGACTTCTACAGGTAGACAGCCATGCATGGAAAGGCATCCAGCAAGACGCCACATCTGCATGTGTAGGAGCGCTGTCTCCTATGGCAACAGTCTTAGAACAGTTCCTAACACAAATTGTAACAAACTCCTTTACTTTTATACAGTCACTTCTTGTAGATTCTCAGCCCACAGAGCTCCCAGTCTCTCTCGCTAGACTTGCTGATTTACTGCCACTTAATCCCGTGAGCTCTTCTAATCTTCTTACCTTAGTATCTTCCTCAAGCGTCACCCACACTTCCCTGCTGGGTCCCTGGCTTGGCACTCTAAATACTCCTTAAGCATCACCGAACTGGCTGGGTCCCTGGCTTGGCACCTGCTGAAGTTTCCAGATTCTTCACCATCCCCAGTTGGTGAGACTACTGCTCCAGTACTTGCTTCAGCTACTCACTGTGGTCCCTGGTAACAAGGTGGTTGGTCCCTTAGTGGCGACAGCTTCCCCTATACCTCCGACCACAACAGGTTCCCCAGCCGGTAGAACCGTCACTTTTGGTTGGACTGCAATCCCAACCCTACTCTTCTCTCTTGTTTCTGGATAGGCCCTCAGACAGCCTAGCAGCCAGATGTGCCCGGGATAGACCCAAACTCCAGCCTAGCAGCCAGATGTGCCCGGGATAGACCCAAACTCCAGCCTAGCAGCCTGGGCAGCACGACATACGTCCACCCAGACAGCCATCCAGGTGGCACAGAACCCCGATCACCTGACCTCACCCAAATTAATAGGCTCCTCCAGCAAGCCAAGGGATCCAAGAAAATCCCTGCCCATTGGTTGAGATACCCCATCTATTCCTAATCTGTGCTTGCAATGCCCTTGTCTTATCTAATGTCACCAGATACCCAGCCATTCCTGCTGAACCGGCTGAGATTCGAACCGTGTATGGCCAGCCAAACTCTGTGTTGTGTTCACAGTTCTTCATTTTCGGCTGTAAATTATATTTGAACACTGTCTGTCCTAACAAAGCGTTAAAAGTGTAGAAACCACCCTTCTGCATTGTATCTTGGAGCCCTTTCACACTGAGGCGCTTTTCAAGCTAAAAAAAAGCACCTACAAAGTTCACGAAAACTCTTTATCCATTAAAATCAATGGATGCTTTCACACTGGGGTGGTGCGCTGGGAGGTGAAAAAACTCCTGCAAGTAGCATCTTTGGAGTGCTAAATAAAGCGCCCTCTCCATTCAGATGAATAGGAAGCGCCTCAAAATGGTTTCTGAATCAGTTTAAGTCACATGACCTTAAAAAAAAGCGCCCCGCTTACACCTCCAAAATCGCAGCAAAAGCGCTCAGTGATTTATGGACAGTTTTCAAGCGCCTCAGTGTAAAAGGGCTCTTAAAGCTGAATTCTAAGAATTCAGACACTTTGTAAAATGTGCTTGCAGCCTGGCATACTATGAGTTAGATCCAATGAGGTGCAGACCCTCCCCTCTGCTGTTCATTCACAGAAGCCTTTGTATTTTGTGAATGATGTCACATAATACAAAGTGCCCAGTGATTGAGCAGGAGGAGGGGAGGGACAGGCACAGCAGCTGCAGTTGCTGAGAAGGTCCAGCATTGGAGTACATGATCTGTATGGATTAAGGCCTGATTCAAACCTATGCATTTGTAGTGCATTTTGCAGATTTGCACTACAATCCATTTAACGTGGTTTCCTATGAAACACGTTCTGTAGTGCTGTTGTGTTACACTATGTGATTATTCTTGCTCTGTGTTTTTAAGATCTGTCCCCTTCTTTCTAGCTGAACTCTCTCTCTCACCGTAGTTCTTTATATATCTCCTCCACTTCCTGATTCTGGTCATTACTCCTGTATATCTTCCATGCTAAACATCTTACATGTGGCTTACAACTGCAACGTTTTTCTACCTATGAATATCCATCATTAAACGGAACATTCGAAAGGATTCATCGTCTGTCGTCCTAACTGTGAGTTTATTCATTGAGTTAAACTGCCTGTATCGATGCAAGGGATGAATATCAAACCAGCTTGAGTAAGGCCTACTTAAACCTGGAGATGAACTTTATTGCTTTGTAGTTGAGACAGAACAGTAGAAAAATGGCGTTTCACAGCCTAATTACAAGATTTCTGCATGTCAGTACTGAAACAGACAAGATTTACTGCCCTCATAGCAAGACAGAAGGGACAGAGCAGCACATGGCAGCCTTATAGCCTGAGACAATCTGCACAGTGTCATATTTCAGCACACAGATCCTGCCTGCTTTCACAGTCAGTCTGCTATCATGAGTGACCAAGCTTCTGCATGTGAACTCACATCTACCTCCCCACAAGTTCCTGAAGAAACTGAGTTACCCAAACGCTCAGTTAAACCCACTTGGAAAGTAATGGAGAATTATGAAGCTTCAAGGACTGAATTGTCAAATAGCTTGGAATCAGTCTGGGAGAAAATCCTTGCTGAAGCCAATACAGTGTCTGTTGAACGTGAACTACTCACACTAGAGGGCGCCATTAAACAACTTTCTGCCTCATATGAGCTTTATCAGCTTACCAGCATCAAATTCACTAATGTCTTACAAAACATGAAGTCAGAAAGTGCGATGATGCAATTAAAGCGTGTCAATGCTCTCAATATTGAAAGAGACAGTTTTATCCAGCAAACCAGATTAAAGGCAGAAGCAAAAATAAAGCTGTTACAGGACACTGCATCTCACAGATCTGTTTCCACCAGACGTTCTAAAAACTCGTCAAGATCCCATAGTTCAAGATACTCAACACTCAGTGAGCGACTTATTAATGCCCGCGCTGAAGTGGAAGCCAGCAAAGTGCAGGTGGCATATGCAGAAAAAAGAGCAGAGTTGGAAGCGCAGTCAGCACGTCAAAGGGCAGAGTTGGAAGCGCAGTCAGCACGACAAAGAGCAACAATGGAAACCTTAAATGAACAGTGTAAACATGACGCAGCTATGGCAAAGCTAAGGGTCCTACAGCAAGCTATCAGTGCAGACGAAGGTGCAAGTGAGAAAGACAGCATTAACCTAAACATAGCAGATATGGAAGACCCCCTCAAACGCACTAAAGACTATGTCCTAAGCCACTGCAGTGCACACTCCATTGTCTCCAATGCTCCCGACTACATAGAGACTCCTTCACAGCTTCAAGTTAAAGAGGTTCCAGCAACTTCCTGCACTCAAAATCACTCCACTGCATTTCCTACCTGTCTACCTTGCCTGCCTTCATACGTCACAGAGCATCAGCACAAGCTTCAGGCAAGTCATCAATCTCCAGTCATCGGTACAGCCTTGAATCAACGTACCATTGGAACAACTGACTTCAAGCAAGCAACTCACCTGGATGCATCTGCTGCACCATATTTCCCTGTGTCCTTTAACAACAATGTCAAAGATAACGCAATCAGCACCATACAGCCAACAGCATCTCACATAAAGGCGGAGACAACTGAGACAGAAGAGTTTGTGAGGTACATGCTTCGCAGAGAGCTCACAAAGACTGGTCTTACAAGTTTTGATGACCAACCTGAGAACTACAGAAGTTGGAAATGTGCCTTCAGAACTACAATCAGCAATATTGGCATTACAGCTGATCAAGAATTGAATCTGCTGATCAAATGGCTTGGTCCTCTGTCTGCTGCACGTGTTAAGCCATTAAGATCGGTTTTCATGGACAATCCTACTGCAGGCCTCACAGCTGCATGGGAGCGACTAGAGCAAAGTTATGGCAGTCCAGAAGCTATAGAAAATGCTTTGTTCATGCGTCTGGAAACTTTCCCAAAGATATCCGGTAAGGACAACAAGGAGTTCCAGAGACTGAGTGACCTTCTCCTTGAGCTTCAGCTAGCCAAGACAGACCCAAAACTACCTGGACTCGGTTACCTTGACACTCCAAGAGGGGTAAACCCAATTGTCTCCAAGCTCCCGTATGGTTTGCAAGAGAAATGGACTGCACTAGGGTCATCATACAAAAGAGAGAACAAGGTTTCCTTCCCTCCATTCTCTTTTTTCTGTGAATTCATCAGGGAAATTGCAGAGACCAAGAACGATCCAAGTTTTTCCTACGGTGAGTACAGCCTCTTCTCATCCTTTCCTAAGAGTACCAGTCTTCAGGGCAACTATAGAAACTGAAGTTTGTGGAGAAGACTGCTGTGGTAAGTCCTGTGCTAAGATATGCTTGGTGAACATATACCACAAGGATCAACCAGAAAAGTCTCTAAAGGCATATGCTACCTTAGACGATCAGAGCAATCGATCACTTGCAAAATCGGAATTGTTCAATCTATTTGAAATAAAAGGCGAAGCTCATCCTTACACCTTGGGTACCTGTAGTGGAACTATAGAGGTTTCTGGAAGAAGGGCTCATGGACTCATGGTATCTTCTCTCAAAGGTAACTTGCAATTACCCTTACCTACACTTGTTGAGTGCAATCAGATACCTGCTAACAGGGAAGAATTCCCTACTCCAGCTGCTGCTTTCCATCACCCTCACCTCAAGGTAATAGCAAATGAGATACCGCCGCTTGACAAAGATGCTCAGATCCTTCTTCTGTTAGGAAGAGACATTCTAAGAGTTCACAAGGTACACAGACAAGTCAGTGGACCCCCAGATGCCTCATTTGCCCAGCGCACGGATCTAGGGTGGGTCATCATAGGCAATGTCTGCATAGGCAAAATGAAAAGACCTACCAACATTTCGTCATTCAAGACAAATGTTCTGCCAAATGGCCGAAACACTTACTTTGAGCCATGCCCACATCACTACTGGGTGAAAGAGAAGATAGCCAGCCACGAATGGCAACATGGTATCTCAGGTGACACAAGCCCTTTCTCCTGCCATGATGGCGACTTCGGCTCTACAGTGTTTAAAGCAACCAGTGAAGATGACATACTGGCTCCTTCAATGGAAGACAAAGAATTCATCAAGGTAATGGACAATGAGTTCTTTCAAGATGACTCCAATAACTGGGTAGCACCCCTACCCTTTCGTCTCCCAAGAGAGAGATTGCCCAACAACTTACAGCAGGCCATCAGTAGATTCTCCTCCTTAAAGCGAAACTTAAGCAGGAAACCAGAGATGCAAAAGCACTTTGTGGACTTTATGCAAAATGTATTTGACAGAGATCATGCAGAGCCTGCTCCCCCACTAAAGGAGGGAGAAGAATGCTGGTACCTTCCATCCTTTGGCGTGTATCACCCACGCAAACCAGACCAAATCAGAGTTGTCTTTGATTCCAGTGCTCAGCACAAAGGTGTTTCTCTTAACAACATGCTCCTTACTGGACCCAACTTGAACAACAGTCTAATAGGAGTCTTGATTTGTTTCAGACAAGAGCCTGTAGCAGTAATGGCCGACATTCAACAGATGTTTCACTGCTTCATCGTCAGAGAAGACAACAGAAACTACCTCAGGTTTCTATGGCACAAGGACAATGACCTCAACAAGGAAGTTATAGATTATCGCATGAAGGTACATGTCTTCGGTAACAGTCCTTCCCCAGCAGTGGCAACTTATGTATATAAAGAAAGAAAATACTGCGCTAATCTAAAATAGTGAATAAAAATAAAGCTGCTACATAAAATGTGACTAAAATTAATAAACATGGAATGAAGATGTAGCGCTAAGTGAAGAAATGAAGCCCAATGATTTGGGCCTCCAATCAAACCAAAGTGATAAATAATATCAATATAATGAGTCCATACAGTGTCCATAGAAAAATTTTCGTGTTGTGAAGAAAGAACATGTAGCACTGAAGGGTCATCACATAACTCTTGTAGAAAAAGAGAGGTAGAATACTCTTACCGGAACATTAGACCTGTGGTTTAGGCAGGTCAAATAGGCATACGAAATCCCAGTGGCACTCCTCATCAGTTAGTCTGGAAACTGGATCAGATGGGTCCCCAATGTAGACTGTGCGGTAGGCTCCCCGACTTGACAGCAGACTCTGGGTTTCACACCAATCCAGGTGGTCCTCCGATTGAACTGGAACCGCCACTCAGCAAGGAGACTCTTTACCACGGTGAATATTAGTAACCAGTGGCCAAAGGAAGCTATTACTTGACCAACCACCCATGTGAGGAGAAAAGAAGGGAAGGAATGCTCCAATGGTGCAGGTCAATGAGGGTTTATTCAACCAACATAAAAGTGATCACAAACAATAAAAACTTTTAAAAAGGGGCAGTGAATGAGGTAGTGTACCAAGCCTTGGTACACTACCTCATTCACTGCCCCTTTTTAAAAGTTGGTTGAATAAACCCTCATTGACCTGCACCATTGGAGCATTCCTTCCCTTCTTTTCTCCTCACATGGGTGGTTGGTCAAGTAATATCTTCCTTTGGCCACTGGTTACTAATATTCACCGTGGTAAAGAGTCTCCTTGCTGAGTGGCGGTTCCAGTTCAATCGGAGGACCACCTGGATTGGTGTGAAACCCAGAGTCTGCTGTCAAGTCGGGGAGCCTACCGGACAGTCTACATTGGGGACCCATCTGATCCAGTTTCCAGACTAACTGATGAGGAGTGCCACTGGGATTTCGTATGCCTATTTGACCTGCCTAAACCACAGGTCTAATGTTCCGGTAAGAGTATTCTACCTCTCTTTTTCTACAAGAGTTATGTGATGACCCTTCAGTGCTACATGTTCTTTCTTCACAACACGAAAAATGTTCTATGGACACTGTATGGACTCATTATATTGATATTATTTATCACTTTGGTTTGATTGGAGGCCCAAATCATTGGGCTTCATTTCTTCACTTAGCGCTACATCTTCATTCCAGTGGCAACTTATGGGCTAAGGAAAACAGCTCAGACTGGAGAAGTTGAATATGGATCTGATGCCCGTCAATTTGTTGAAAGAAACTTCTACGTTGACGACGCACTTAAGTCCTTTCCAACTGCTAAAGAAGCAATTGATCTTCTCACCAGAATAAAGGAGATGCTGTCTGTAGCAAACCTTAGACTGCACAAGATTATATCCAACAGCCAGGAACTTATGAATGCCTTTCACTCTGAGGACTATGCCACTAGTCTAAAAAACCTTGACTTAGCTACAGATGTGCCTCCTGTACAGCGAAGTCTGGGTTTGTTGTGGAACATCAAGCAAGACAAATTCACCTTCCAAGTGTCAACTTGTGACAAACCCTTCACTAAGAGAGGAGTCCTGTCCGTGGTGAATAGCATCTATGACCCACTGGGTTTCCTTGCTCCAGTTACCATTCAAGGTAAGATTTTACTAAGACAGTTGTCTACTGAGAACATAGACTGGGATACTCCCTTGCCTAGTGAGAATAAACACAAGTGGGAAAGGTGGAGATATTCTTTGAAGTCACTAGAAAAACTTCAGATTCCCTGTTGCTATGTTCCAGGTTCCACTTCAACTGCTAACCGGAGAGAGATTCATATTTTCTCTGATGCATCAGTTGAAGCTATTGCTGCAGTAGCCTATTTGAAGACCTCTGAACTGAATGGAGAATCACACTGTAGTTTTGTCCTAGGCAAGGCAAAACTCACTCCCAAGCCTGCACATAACATACCAAGACTTGAACTTTGTGCAGCCGTGCTAGCAGTAGAAATTGCTGAGGTCATACGAAGTGCAATGGACACTAGAATTGATTCTTTCACCTTCTATACAGACAGTAAGGTAGTACTTGGTTACATAAACAACCAAACAAAACAATTTTATGTGTACGTCAGCAACAGGGTTGAACGTATCAAGAGATTCTCTCTACCAAGTCAATGGCATCACGTTCCCACTGAACTCAACCCAGCTGACTGTGGGACCAGAGCCGTGTCACCTGCCGCTCTTCAGGACAGCTTATGGCTGTCACCTCCAAGGTTTCTGTGTGAGGACTCTTACTTACTCCCTATTGACACCACCTATGGGCTAGTAAACCCTGAAGATAAGGAAATAAGAACTGTGAACACCTCACTCCACACTTCTGTAAGTACAAAACAGAAGCTGCGGTCACACCATTACGAGCATCAATGGAAGCAGGTGCAGCATCTAGCCAATGTGTTCTGGCATCGCTGGAAGAAAAAGTATCTTCACCACCTTCGAGGTCGTAACAAATGGCAAGCATCTAAGCTGAATCTTAAGGTTGGAGACCTCATCCTTCTAAAGACAAGGAAGTTTGTCGGAATGAGTGGCCTATGGGTCTTATTACTAAAGTTATGCCCAGCGACGATAACAAAGTCCGGAAGGTAGAAGTTAAGGTAACCAAGGGAGGATCGACACGAACCTTTAGTCGACCAATTACAGAGTTAGTACTCCTTTTGCCAGGTGAGTGACTCGTGCAAGGACTAGCCATGCTGTTGGCCTGGCGGGGAGTACATTGCTGCTATCTACAGGTTCTACTCAGAACTTTGGAATTCTTTGAAGACATCATACTGTGACTTTATGTTCTTCATCCTGTTGAACTTACGTTTATTATTTGCTTGTTGCATGTTTTTTCATTACAGGTTCCAGGACATTCGTCAGTTTTGGACTTTTTGAAAATATATATATTAGTTTAAGGTTATGAAATCTAAAGATTTCAGACGGGGAGTGTTGTGTTACACTATGTGATTATTCTTGCTCTGTGTCTTTAAGATCTGTCCCCTTCTTTCTAGCTGAACTCTCTCTCTCACCGTAGTTCTTTATATATCTCCTCCACTTCCTGATTCTGGTCATTACTCCTGTATATCTTCCATGCTAAACATCTTACATGTGGCTTACAACTGCAACGTTTTTCTACCTATGAATATCCATCATTAAACGGAACATTCAAAAGGATTCATCGTCTGTCGTCCTAACTGTGAGTTTATTCATTGAGTTAAACTGCCTGTATCGATGCAAGGGATGAATATCAAACCAGCTTGAGTAAGGCCTACTTAAACCTGGAGATGAACTTCATCGCTTTGTAGTTGAGACAGAACAAGTGCAAATCTGCAAAAAGCACTAAAAGTGCATAGGTGTGAATCAGGCCTCACACATGTAAAAATATCAATTGTAAATTAAAGAGATAAGTCCACGTGTTGACATGCACCTCGTTAGACTTAAAGGGGTTGTAAATGTTCTTTTTTTATTTTTTAAATGGGTTCCTTTAAGCTAGTGCATTGTTGGTTCACTTACCTTTTCCTTTTGATTTACATTCTAAATGTTTGCTTTCTTTGTCTGAATTTCTCACTTCCTGTTTCTCCTCACTAAACTTCACACCATCATCCGAGCGGTGTTGAGTCAGCCAGAACAGCTTACTGAGGAGGAACAGGAAGTGAGAAATTCAGACAAAGAAAACAAAGAAAAAAAATATTTAGAAGGGAAATCAAAGGAAAAGGTAAGTGAACCAACAATGCACTAGCTTAAAGGAACCTATTTAGAAAATAAAAAACGAACCTTTACAACCCCTTTAAAGTGATAATAAAGTCTCCTTTTTTTCTTTGTTAAAAATATGTTATACTTACCTGCCCGGTGTGGTTGTTTTGCACAAAATAGCCCCGATCCTCCTCTTCTCGGGTCCCTCTTTGGTGCTCCTGGCCCTCACTCCTGTTGAGTGTCCCAACAGCAAGCAGCTTGCTAAGGGGGCACCCAAGCCGAGCCACAGCTCCCTGTGTCCATTCAGACACGGAGCTGTGGCCCCCGCCCCTTTCTCTCCTCATTGGCTGACTGACTTTGACAGCAGCGGGAGGCGGAGCCAATGGCACAGCGCTGCTGTCTAAGCCAATGAGCAAGGGAGTCCCGGGCAGCCGAGACACTCCTGCAACATTGCTTGATCTAGCTGGACCTCAGGTAAGTATTAGGGGGGGGCTGCTGCATACACGTTTTTTATCTTAATGCATGGAATGCTTTAAGATTAAAAAAAACTTCTGTCTTTACAAATAATCCAGCACATTGTACAAAAGCGATTTCCCAATAGTGCCCCATCATTGGTATCAGTGGCAGGAATAGTGTCCCATCATTGGTATTAGTGGGTGGAATAGTGCCCCATCATTGGTATTAGTGGGAGGAATTGTGCCCCATCAGTGGAAAGAAATGTTCCCCATCACTGGTAGCAATGAAAATAATAATGCTCCATATCAGTGGGAGATATTTTGCCCCATGGGCTAGATAAAGGCAAGCAAAGGGCCACATCTGGTTGGCGGATCTCAGTTGGAGTCCACAGGCATAAACGATGCCCCAAGGAAGAAGTAAGCTGCAATTCACCCCTGCTGACTGCTGTTCTCCAAGCACCACCATCTTTTATGTGCCTTCTGTGCTAAATCTCATTCTCATGGCTTAGAGAGTATCAGTGGGGGATTGCAAGACTACAGCAGTACTCTGGTGAATGCTTGCATGCCTCCCTGGCCCACCATACTATCTGTCTATTGCAGCAGGTGGGGAACATGGCTGGAGGCATAGAGGTTGATTTACTAAAGGCTAATAGGCTGGGCACTTTGCAAAGTGCAGCTGCTCCAGAGCTTAGTAAATGAACAGAAGCTCTGCTGACTTCCATCATCCAATCGTGTGCAAGCACAGGCAGAACGACAATCTGCATATGTAAACAAGGCAGATTGTCGTTCTGTCAGAGGGGAAGGCACTGATCCCGTGTTTCTGCAAAGTTGGAACATGGATCTTTACCTCACCCTAGTCAAAGCACCCCCCACAGTGAGTAAGCACAACCTACCTAAGCACACATTTAACCCTTTGATCGCCCCTGATGTTAACCCCTTCCCAGCCAGTGTCATTAGTACATGGCAGTGCATATTTTTTAGCACTGATCCCCAAAAAGTGTCAGTAAGGTGTCCAATTCGTCCGTCGCAGTCCCACTATAAGTCGCTGATCGCTGTAATTACTAGTATATATTTTAATTTTTAAATTCCATAGTGTGTAGACGCTTTAACATTTGTGCGAACCAATTAATATACACAAATATGTAGCAGAATACATATTGGCCTAAATTGATGAAGAAATTAATTTTTTTTATATTTTTTTTTTATTGAATGTGTTTTATAGCAGAAAGTAATAAATATAAAGCGCAAGAAATTAAGACCGCAGAGGTGATCAAATACCACCCAAACAAAGCTCTATTTGTGGGGGGGAAAAAAGGACAAAATGTTATTTGGGTACCGCATTGCAGGACCGCGCAATTTCCAGTTAAAGTAAATCAGTGCTGTATTGTAAAAAATTACCCAGTCATGAATGAGGGGGGTAAACCTTTTTAGACTGAAGTGATTAACCTCTTGCCGACCAGCTGCCGTCATTATACTGCGACAGCTTGGCACTCCTGGGCGAATCACTATAGGTGTACGTCAGCCGCTTTAAGAGCGATAGGCTGCCATTTTGGCGTAGTCCAAGACGCCGGAAGTGACAGAGCGGGTCACCAGGTCAGCGCGAGCGTCATTTCCGGCGTGAACGCAGGGGGGAGGAGGCAGGACAGAGGCTGGTGCCTATTTCCATTTCTGGTCCAGTGCAGAGGCACTATGGGAGTCCAGAAACGGCGTGTGAAGCCACAAATTCGCTGTACACCTGCATTGGACGCGGCGGCTACAGCGGTGGAGACAGGCACAGGCACCAGCAAGGCTCAGGTAGGAGGCAGCAATTAAAGTCTGCCTGTTCCTTTACCTGTATATTTCTGGTCTCCCCCTTTTTTTCTTCTATCCCCCTAGTGGCAAGGGGCCTGTTTGGGCACTGGAGGTGTTTATGTTTCCTTCTTAGTGCACCTTTTGGGGTGGTCCACCGGCAGAGACAGGGTCTCACTAAGGATCCCCTGCTTTCTTCCCTTTTTTTGTTTCTCTCCAGGCCAAGAGCGCTGACCCAAAAAAGAGATGTCCTTCACGCAGGACATAAATGGGAGAGAACTGGAAGAAAGCCCTATGCAGTACTTGCATTAATTCTTTAGTTAAAGAGGAATCAGCTTCAGTATGTAATGATTTGGTTGCCTCTGTAAAGAAGGAACTTTATGCCACGATTCAAACTTTTCGTGACTCATTAGTTAACCCGGCTGCTAGTCAGCCTTCCACTTCAGAGTCTTCCCAGGGGTCTTTGGCTATACCAGTGTTAGAAACTCTGAGGAGTCTTCTACCAGGGAAGGACAGTCCCCCGCACCTTCTGATGAGGATTCGGAGGACTCAGTTGAAGAGACTGAAGTGGCCCCTTCCAAATTTAAATTATCCTTGGAAGAGGTTGATGGGCTTCTTGGAGCCATTCATGTTACCCTTGGCCTAAGTGAGGAAAAGAAAAAGTTAAGTCAGCATGACCGCATGTATGCAGGTCTAAGTGAACCCAAGGGTCGGACATTCCCGGTCCATTCGGTCATCTCTGACGCCATAAAGAAAGAATGGCAGGATCCAGAGAAAAAACCTTTCTTCTCAAAGGCCCACAAAAGGCGTTTTCCCTTTGAGGAAGATCCCTCTGCAGTGTGGAACAAAACTGGATGCGGCCTTCTCGCAGGTCTCCAGGTCCACCGACCTGTCTTTTGAAGACATGGGGGTTCTCAGGGACCCTATGGACAAACGTATGGACCTCTTGCTCAAAAGATCATGGCAGTCGATAATGACCAATTTAAAGCCTGCCATGGCCACATGTGTAGCCAGAAATCTGGTATTTTGGGTTAACCAGTTAAAGTCCCATATAATGGTGGATTCTCCTAAACAGGAAATCTTATACTCTTTTTCCACTTTGTGTTCTGCAGTGGCTTATATAGCAGATGCTTTAGATGAAGCAATCAAAATATTGGCTAGGTCAGCAGCCTTGACTAATACTGCTAGAAGAGCATTATGGTTAAAGACCTGGCCAGGTGATGCAGCTTCTAAAAATAAGCTTTGTGGGATTCCTTTTTCGGGGACCTCCTGTTATGGTTAAAGACCTGGCCAGGTGATGCAGCTTCTAAAGAAAAAAAAAAGAAGCTTTGTGGGATTCCTTTTTCGGGGGACCTCCTGTTTGGGCCTGATCTGCATAGCATTCTGGACAGAACAGCTGACAGGAAGAAGTCTTTCCCAGTTAAAACGAAGCAACAGCCCCCGAAACGTTTTTTTTTTCAACCTAAAAAGGCTCAAGAAAAAGACAACAAAACCCAGGGGAGAAGGAGGAATTGGGCCACACAAAAGGCAAAAGGAAAAGGTGGAATCCTTTTCCATCCTCCTACGCAAGCCGAGAAGTCCCAATGACTCCGCCCTGCGGGTAGGCGGAAGACTGCAAAAGTTTCTTCCGCAGTGGTCAGCCATAACACAAAATCAGTTTATTCTGACCACTCTAGCCCAGGGTTATGTGATAGAATTCTCGGTCCCCCCCCCCAAAAGGTTTCTGGGGCACAAGGAGCAGACTTCTACAGGCGCTTGCAACAGAAATTCTGCTATAGGCAGAAAAACACTTGTTGTCCCTGTCAGCTATCCACTTAAGGGATCCCTAAACAGGGTGGCGGATTACCTAAGCAGACACCCCATTTGGGAGTCAGAGTGGTCATTGAACTCGGAGGTCTTTGCGACAATTTCCAATAGGTGGGGTCAACCAGAGGTGGACCTGTTTGCCTCAAGGGAAAACGCACAAGTACCTCAATTATTTTCCCTAAACAGGCTCGACGGGTCTTTAGATACAGATGCTCTGGCGCAGTCCTGGGGATTTCACCTTTGCTTCGCATTTCTCCCGTTCCAGCTAATCCCTCTAGTTTTAAGGAAAATTCAAAGGGAAGCAGTACCTGTCATCCTGATCACCCCATTCTGGCCCAAGAGAGCTTGGTTCTCAACTGTCCTGGGAATGGCGACCAATCCTTGCTGGCATCTACCTCTCAGGAAGGATCTATTGATACAGGGTCCCGTAAATCATCCAGACGTGTCCAACCTCTCCCTCGCAGCCTGGTATCTGAAAGGCAGCTCTTAATAAGGAAAGGCTTTTTAGACCGTTTAGTTACAACACTACTAGCAAGCAGGAAGAAGGTAACAAGGACCATCTACACCAGGGATATGCAATTAGCGGACCTCCAGCTGTTGCAGAACTACAATTCCCATGAGGCAGAGCAAGACTCTGACAACCACAAGCATGACACCCAGAGGCATGATGGGACTTGTAGTTTTGCATATCCCTGATCTACACCAAGGTCTGGAAGGTTTATTACTCTTGGTGTGACTTATCTGCTCAAAATCCGGATAATCTTGGTTCAATCTTGGAATTCCTCCAAGATGGAGCAGATAAGGGACTGGCAATTAGTACTTTGAAGGTGCAGGTGGCTGCATTAACAGTATTCATAGAAAGATCTGTGGCCTCAGAACCACTAATAGTCAGGTTCTTCAAAGCCCTTCCAAGGTCTAGACCGGCTCAGATTAGGGGTTTCCCGAAATGGAAACTCTCGGTAGTTCTGCAATCCCTGGCAGGGAGTCCATTCGAGCCTCTAGAAGATGCATCTCTCAGAGATCTCACACTCAAAACGCTGTTTCTGATTGCTATCACTTCAGCACGCAGGATCAGTGAGCTACATGCCCTGTCAATAAGGGAACCTTATTTATCAATATTATAAGATAGAATTATACTGAGAACTGATCCCAATTTCTTACCTAAGGCAGCCTTGATGCTTAACCATTACCAAGACATAGTGCTCCCTACTTTCTGTGCAGACCCCTCTGGGGAAATTTTTTTTTTCTTTCATATGTTAGATGTAAAAGGGACTTTGTTATGCTACCTAAAAATAACAAAGAACTTTAGACGCACGGACTCTTTATTTGTTCTTTTTGCAGGCGACAAAAAAGGTTTCCAAGCTTCAGAAGTTACTTTGGCTAGATGGTTAAAGTTATCAATTCTGGAAGCCTACTCTCATGCAGGTTTGGTTCCACCAGTGGGAATTTGTGCACACTCAAATAGAGCGCTTGCGGCCACATGGGCAGAAAAAGCTGGTGCCACTCCTGAACAAATTTGCAAGGCGGCAACGTGGTCAAGCTTTCGCACTTTAATGCGCCATTACACATCTGCCAGTGACCAGGCATTTGGCAGGAAGGTCCTGCAGGCTGTTGTCCCGCCCTAAGGGGGTAAGTCTCTGTTATTCTCTCAAGGTGCTCTCCTGAAAGACGCCTTGGGAAAATCCAAGTTAGACTTACCGGTAACTTGTTTTCCAGAAGTCTTTCAGGACAGCAACGACCCACCCTATTAGTTTGATGTACTATGCTGTGAATAACGTATGTGTTTGTGTTCCAGCCAGGGCTGGAGGTTCTCTTCTACAACTGAGGTATGGTAGGGAGGTACCTCTCTTTACAGATCTGGAGGAAGAAGGTGTTTCCTGTGGTTGGTGGGAGGAGTCACTATATCTCAAGGTGCTGTCCCGAAAGACTTCTGGAAAACAAGTTACCGGTAAGTCTAACTTGGATTTTCACATTCTTACCTACACACATTTATGTAGATCAGGGGCCTCTATGTTTTAACCGCTTCAGCCCCGGACCATTTTGCTGGCTAAAGACCAGGCCACTTTTTGCGATTCGGCACTGCGTCGCTTTAACTGACAATTGTGCGGTTGTGCGACGTGGCTCCCAAACAAAATTGACGTCTTTTTTTTTTCCCACAACTAGAGCTTTCTTTTGGTGGTATTTGATCACCTCTGCGGTTTTTATTTTTTGCGCTATAAACAAAAATAGAGCGACAATTTTGAAAAAAATGCAATATTTTTTACTTTTTGCTATAATAAATATCTCCCAAAAATATATAAAAAAAAAACATTTTTTTTCCTCAGTTTAGGCCGATACGTATTATTCTACATATTTTTGGTAAAAAAAATCGCAATAAGCGTTTATTAATTGGTTTGCGCAAAAGTTATAGCATCTACAAGATAGGGGGTAGTTTTATGGCATTTTTATTAATTTTTTTTTTTTTTACTAGTAATGGCGGTGATCTGCGATTTTTATTGTGACTTCAACTTTATGGCGGACACATCGGAGACTTTTAACAAATTTTTGGGATGGTTGTCATTTTTACAGCGATCAGTGCTATGAAAATGCACTGATTACCTGATTACTGTAAAAATGACACTGGCAGTGAAGGGGTTAACCACTAGGTGGCGCTGAAGGGGTTAAGTCAGTACCAGGGAGTGATTCTTACTGTTAGGGGGCGTGGCTACGAGTGACACGTCACTGATGATCGTTCCCGATCACGGGGAACAGTTATCAGTGACAGTGTCACTAGGCAGAATAGGGAAATACCTTGTTTTCAAAGGCATCCCCCTGTTCTGCCCTTGCCGAACGCAATCGCGTCCAGTTCCCGGGACCCGCGGGCGCACTCACGAGGCGCGCGTGCGCCCCTGGGGGCTCGCACACTCCCGCTGGGCGGCAAATTTAAAGGGACGTACAGGTACGCCCATTTGCCTGCCCGTGCCATTCTGTCGTCGTACATCACCGTGCGGCGGTCGGCAAGTGGTTAAACAAATGGCCAGTTTACTGTCTTTCAGACTTTAAGGGGGCCAGTCTGTTGCCAGTGGGAATAAAAAGTGCCCCCGCATTATTAGAATTAACCCCTTCTTGCTGCCGCCTCCTGGCCCTTTAAGAGTGCCTAAATGTCGGAAGGGGAAGGCAGGCTTTTCTGTCATGTGATCGCTGTGATTGCCTGTCGCAGATGTCAAATGATCAGGAAGCTCCCAATCGCAAGTTTGCATCACTGGTATTAGTGGGAGGGATAGTGCCCCATCACTGGTAATAGTGGGAGGAATAGTTCCACATCACTGGTATTAGTGGGAGGAATAGTTCCACATCACTGGTATTAGTGGGAGCAATAGTACCCCATCATTGGTATTAGTGGGAGGAATAGTGCCCCATCTGTATTAGTGGGAGGAATAGTTCCACATCATTGGTATTGTTGTGTAACCGTTTCAGCCAAATGATCAGACCAGTGGTGATGTGCAATTTCTACTTTACTTAACAATGAACTTTAACATAAATTGTACCGGAGATCGCGTGAACACGTGTATACAGTACAGAACATTAATATAAACTGTAAAGAAAGAGGATATAACAATAATACTGCGGTTCAACTAATGTCCACTAGGTGGCAGCAGCTTGTTCTGAGTTCTGGGGCTGTAACAGAGTCCTCTCCAGTGACTGGGGCTTGGAAAGATGCTCTTGTGCTCACTGCTGGTGGCCTGCACACCAGACTTAACAGGGGAGGACCCAACACCTGGGAACAGCTCACTTGCCCAGTCACTGCTGTCCCATCAGGCGGGATCTCTCTGAGCACAGGTAGCTGGGTGGAGATGACATTTATATCCCCTGGGCGTGTCCAGGAGCTCAGAGGATTGTGGGGGGTTGAGTTAAAGGGACCTGTACCGGAATCTGGACAAAGGGGCATCCCACTACACTCCACCCCACTTGAACTTGCGATTCCAGGCAAGTTTACCGACCATACAAAGTCCTCCTGTGCAAAGCGTTCAGGTGGTTTCCCAAACTTGTGCCTCTGAGAGCATCTCAAGGGTTGAGGTTCAGGCTCTTCTTCAGAAGCAGACAAAGGTACATCTTCACTTTCAGGCATCTCAGTGGACAGTGAGTCAGAGGTCTCCACAGCAGAAGTAGGAATCCGAGCTGGGCAATCATTGGACTGCATGGCATTGTCTGTATCTGTAATCTCTCCTGGGAGATTTGGAGGCAGCAGTGAGGGAATGGGGAGTAGCCACCACTGATTCTCTGCTGGGGCTGCTACGGGTGGCTTGGAAACCTGTTTTTCCAGCTCTCTGGATAAGCTCTCAGGCACCTCTTCGTAATTTCGAATAGGTTTGAGGAGCCTGCAGTGTAGCCGCCTCGGCCTGTCTTGTGTACTTTCCTTCTGTTGAGATCTCATGTTCAATTCCATTGCTACAGCCCAGGTCAAAATCCCCCTGTGAAAACACCTCTGACCACTTATCCACCAGTTGCCTTACTGCTTCTACCTGAGTGGGTGTGAGCTCCTCAGTGGACAGCTGTAGAAGTGGAAGTATCTGTTCTCCTACCCATGCTGGGTCTGCTCCTGCTGACCATTTGGCAACATTCACTTTAGCTACATAACGTCGTCCGTGAAATTTCTGGAGCTCTATGTGGTCCACTTTGAGAGAAATTACACCTGTAATCAGAGCCAGTTCCGCCACTGGTGTCCCCGGAGGCAGGTGAAGTGGAATCGTCTTGCTGTTCCGCATCCTAACTAGCACGGTGCCTTGACGAACTACTGTAAGAGTTCTAGCAACAAATAGGGCCATATCTGAGGGTAAGGGTTCCACTAGCACTGGGACGCCCTGCAGTCTATGGCATGATCCAACATTCATGGGAAGTACAAGTTCTTTGCAGGGAGGTATTACAATCTCTGTCCCAAAGGGAACCCACACAACACCAGCCTTTTCATTAATGTTTGCGATACTTGCGTCAGAGTCCTTTAGTGCTGCCAAGGTAAGGAGCAGCTTTCTAACTTCTTTCGGTGGTCCCAGGTGTGTAGGACATCGTTTTAACAGCTCAGGCCTCAGCCCCTGGATGATATTCATGCCCAATATCACCTGCGGCCGTGCTTTTCCCGATGCTCATGTAACCACAACACCTTTTTGGCCAAGGTCCTGTCCCCACAGTTCTACTTTCATCCAGGTAATCCCGACCACTTCTATAGGAAGTTCGTTGGCAGCTGTCAGTGAGATCCAGGGGGTATCCTGACTAATTTTCTTCTTTGGGAAGTGTCGCTGGAACAATGGTTCTGGTAAAATGGTGACTTGGGACCCAGTGTCGAAGAGACATTCAACCTCTTGGCCATCGAAGTACCCGTGTACCACAGGGCAATCGACCACCACGTCCTCAGTGCGTGACGGGGGAGTCGTTTTGCTGGGCCGCCCCACTGCTTGACTCCTAGCGGCGGGGCGCTCTGAGTTTAACGGCTCCCTCGGTATTCGATCAGGACAATCCCTCAAGCGATGTCCCTTTTGTCGACAGCCCCAACATGGAGAGGGTGACCTCTCCCGTTTTGGTCGTCTGCGGGGCGGTAATCGGTTTCTCCATGAAGGGGTGTGCTCTCTTGGCCCCCTTGGATTGTCTCGCTCACGTCTCAGCGTGGCAAGTTCTGTCTGGAGCTGGGCAATTCCTTCCGTCAGCTTGTGGATGGCCACCTCCCACGGAGCTGTGTGTTCAGTTTGTGGCGGTTTACATGGTTTATCACCTGTGCTGGCCATGAGGACGTCTGTACTGGCACGTCTGGGTTCTGAATATTGGATAGCTGCTTCTAGAATTTCGTGGAATTTTAAGTTTGGGTTACTTCTGTCCTTTTCTTGTAACTTTTCCCTGACTTTGTCAGACAGAAGCCAATCCACAAACTGATCCTTCAGCCACCCATCTGTATCACTCCAGCCAGCATGTCCTGCTCGCCTCCTCTACTTGCGGCGGATCTCGGCTGCTATATCCTGCAGTTCCAGGGTGTACTGCGGAATGGATTCTCTTACTCTCTGCCTTCTACTGATAAAGCGAGTTCTAAGATCCCCTAATGCAACCGTCTGGGTGTACACTGCTTCCAAGCAGCTGATTATCTTGTCTAGGGAGTCCTGGTCCTCTGCTGGAAGGCGTAGGATCAACTTCCTTGCTTCCCCTTCAAGGGCATTAATGGCCAGGTCTGCCTGCTGTGCAGGTGGGACCCCATATGACCGGATCAAGCCCCGCAATCTCCTAATCTAATCATCTAAGTCCTGATCTGGTCCTGTGTACTTAGGCAGCTGTTGTTGTGGTAGCAATCCTGCCAGCAATTGAGAAGCTATGGCAGACTGTTTAACTCCCTCAGTGCCGTTGCTGACTGGCTCTGCCATTGTGCTGCTCTCCTCATCACTGTCTGACATGGCTGATCCTGTTTGTGACGCCAAGTGTTGTGTAACGGTTTCAGCCAAATGATCAGACCAGTGGTGATGTGCAATTTCTACTTTACTTAACAATGAACTTTAACATAAATTGTACCGGAGATCGTGTGAACACGAGTATACAGTACAGAACATTAATATAAACTGTAAAGAAAGAGGATATAACAATAATACTGCGATTCAACTAATGTCCACTAGGTGGCAGCAGCGTGTTCTGAGTTCAATCTACAGATAGAATAGACGGCTAAGGAATCTCACGTGTTCAACATAGTAATCGTTCGTTCAACAGACTGTGAGCTGAGTGGACCTCCTGCTGGCACACACTTCACGCTGGCACTGCTTTCTACTTGCTTCGGTCAGGAGGTTCTGGTGGCTGCAGATAGGGCCAACCCACTAAATGGACAGCTTCTGCAAATGGACTGTAACAGAGTCCTCTCCAGTGACTGGGGCTTGGAAAGATGCTGCGTGCTCTTGTGCTCACTGCTGGTGGCCCGCACACCAGACTTAACAGGGGAGGACCCAGCACCTGGGAACAGCTCACTTGCCCAGTCACTGCTGTCCCATCAGGCAGGATCTCTCTGAGCACAGGAAGCTGGGTGGAGCTGACATTTATATCCCCTTGGCGTGTCCAGGAGCTCAGAGGATTGTGGGGAGTTGAGTTAAAGGGACCTGCATCGGAATCTGGACAAAGGGGCATCCCACTACAGTATTAGTGGAAGGAATAGTGCCCCATCATTGGTAGGGAGGAATAGTGCCCATCAATTGTGTAAACAAAGCAGCAGCACTTGTGTTCCCTAAAATTCCCATGCAGAGGATGTGTAGAATTTAAATTTGCGGTCTGTGTGGTTCATCCGGAAAGTGATGGGGCTGTCGCATATGCCGAAAAAATTTAATTTTTCAGGACATTCCTTATACAGACAGAATATAAACTTCTCCTGGTGTTGCCATGGTTCTAGTAAAAAAGAATGGCAGATGCGGAATTGGTAAAAAGATCATTTTTAATACCTTCTTATTAATTGCTATTAAAATCTATTATAAGCTAATATTACATAAATACGGGACCGTGCTAAAAATAAATCCATTCCTGACATAGTAACAGGTTTGAAAGTCAAAGGAGGCTGAAACATGTAACTAACAGAATCAAATTTAAACTGAGTGGGGTGGGGAGTTCTATTGTTAAGCTATTGTTATTGTTTTTTCAATGTTTCTTATGTTATTTAATTCTCTTTTATAGCTCTTACACATCGAACAAGAAACACAAAAGATCCATTTAAGGAACCTCAGAAGGCACCCGTTCTTCAAGAACTTCGACTGGGCCAAGATACCGCCACCCCCAGAAATTGACTTTGGATCCGTATGTATATAAATAAGATAGGAGGGGTGAGAGAGAGAGGGGGGTGAAAGAGAGAGAGAGAGGGGGTGGGGGTGAGTGAGAGAGAGAGCAGGGGGTGGGGAGTGAGTGAGAGAAAGAGGGGATAAATGAGAGAGAGGGGGTGAGTGAGAGTAAGAGGGGATAAATGAGAGAGAGGGGGTGAGTAAGAGGAGGTGAGAGAGAGAGCAGGGGGTTGGGGGTAAGTGAGAGAGAGAGCAGGGGGTGGGGAGTGAGTGAGAGAAAGAGGGGATAAATGAGAGAGAGGGGGTGAGTGAGAGTAAGAGGGGATAAATGAGAGAGAGGGGGTGAGTAAGAGGAGGTGAGAGAGAGAGAGCAGGGGGTTGGGGGTGAGTGAGAGAAAGAGGGGGTAAGTGAGTGAGAGAGTGAGAGGGGGTGGGTTGAAAAAGAGAGATAGGGGTGGGGGGGTGAGAAGGAGAGATGGTGTGGGGTAGAGAGAGGAAGGTGGGGGTTGACAGAGAGGGGGGTGAGAGAGGGGAGAGAGGTAGGTGGTGGCTGACAGAAAGGGGGGTAAGAGAGGGTGGGATTGAGAGAGCGGGGGTGTGGCTGAGAGGGAGAGAGGGGGTTGGAGGTTAGAGAGAGGGGGCTGAGAGAGAGAAGGGGTGGGGAGTGACAGAGGGGGGTGAGAGAGGGAGGGGGTGGAGGAAGAGAGAGAGGGGGGTGGGGGATGAGAGAGATGAAGGTGGGAGTGACAGAGAGGGGGGTTGAGAAAGAGAAGGAATGGGGGTGAGAAAAAGGGTTTGGGGAATGACAGAGAGGGGGTGAGTGAGAGAGGGGTGGGGAGTGAGGGAGGGTTGAGGGAGAGAGGGGTGGGGAGTGCCATGTGCTATGCTGGGCCATGTTTTACCGACACGGGGATGCGCAGGTGTTGTGTACATCCCTGTGCTGGCAGTCCCATAGATGTCTATTGAGAAACAGCCACTCAGTCCTAATGTGATATCTGTGGGGGGTGCGGGTGCATGTCCCTGAACTCACCCTGGGTACATTTATGCCTTGTTTCCACTGAACGGAACAGTTCGGGTCGGTACAGTTTTGAACGGTTTGAATGGTTCGGTCTATTCTGGTGAGCGTTTCCACTGCAAGTCGGACCGTCAGGGACCATTCAGGGTTTAGAAAAAATGCCTAGCGTGTCTGCCAATCACTGGAATGTATTGTAGCTCCGCCCTAACCGAACGGTTCCATTTTCTATGGCCCCACATCTGAAGCAGGACCCAGAATGGTGCGGTACAGTTCGGTTTTATGGCACGCTTTCATAATGGATACACCCAAAATAGCGTACCGAACCATACCGAACCGATTCGCTCAGTGGAAACGAGGCATTAGGGCTGTGCACCTACACAGATGTCATATTAGGACACAGCAGTTGTCGCTATAGCCGCATGTTCCATCAGACATCAATGTTTTCTACATGATTTCTGTACATTTTATGAATGTGGTACTCTCTATGTCATTAACCCGTCTCTACGTTATGAGCATTTTACAGGGAGATGAACTGCGTACTCTAGACTGATAATTCAGAGACAGTCTGATTGCCTTAGGGGGTTAGGAGAGCATTTTTTCCCCATTGGAGCCAGTCTGACAAAGGGATTTTTTTGCCTTCTTCTAGAACATCTGAAGGTTTAGGAGCCTGACAAGGCATTACCTCTAAAGTAGTCAGAGGATAACACTGATAGACAGACAGATAGATAGATAGATAGCTAGAAATTTTTCCTAAACTCACCCCGTGGCAGGGCCTTGCACTGTCACGATAGATAGATAGCATTTTTCAGGGAGATAAACTGAATACCGGCGTAGACTAATGATTTAGGAATCATCTGATCGCTATAAGGGGTCAGAGAGAATTTTTTCCCATTGCAACCAATTTGGCTAAGAAAGAAGAAAAATGGGACGGGACAAGCAATACTGCAACACAACAATATCCCTACGCCTTTCAACTAAAACAGTCTTCTTCAGGGAGTTTCTTTGTTGAGGAGTACATTGAATGGACACTAAAAGACAAATATGTCAATCAAAGACACATTGTCACGTACCTGGTAGGAGACTGAAATTACGAAGTCGTATTCTCTTGTATCTCCAGCCCAGGCCCCACGGAGAGTGGAACAGATGGTGGCGAGGGACAGGAGGAACATGAGTGCCTGTAAGCGTTGATTGCAGAGATTGTGGCAGGAGTTGTAGACTCTGTGATTTAGGCAGAATATCGGGTAAGGAACTGGGATGATACTGGATAGATCAGCCGAGGTTAAAGGGGAACTCCAACAGGCTTGCAGGTTCAGGATGCGTGGTTTGTCTGGACTTCCCGTAGTCTGGGGACAGATGTACACTGGACCCAATGGAGCTGGGATGAAGGGCAGCCAGCACAGACACTCGGAAGAAGTGTTGAGCCAGGCAGGGAACAGAAGCAAGGTCCATAGGATAGCCGGATTCAGCAACGAGCGGGCAGCAGGGTACCAGGACATCAGACAGTAGCAAGGTCAGGAGTAAGCCAGGATCAGGAGCAAATAATCAGGAATGTAAACAGAGTCCAAAGCCAGGTCAGTGGAAAGCCAGGTCAGCAACAGATAACAAGCAGGACTCAAGCAGGGTATCTGGAAACAGCTGAAGACCAGTCAGCATTGAGCAGGAGTCAGGGCACCCTTTAAATAAGCCGTCTGGCGCCAATAGTGCGAGTGCACGCATTCCTTTACGCATGCGCATTGGCACATATGGGAATCTGCAGTCGCCGGTGCGCTTGTGCATGTTTGTGCACCCAATATATTACAGCAGTTCTCTAACACACATTCTGCAAAATCATTTTCAAGTGGGTATATCAAACATTGAAAGTGGGCCCTCCTGGAAGATGGCTAGTGGTGATGTCACGGGTTGCCGCACTGGCGCCCAGCAGACTTCAGGAGCAAGGGGCTGGGGCAGCACGGAGGATCGGGAGGACGCTACCCTATCTGAAGGGGAGCTGGAAAATGAGAGCGAAGAAGAGCCAGTGGAGGTGTCAGCAGCGATGGAGAGCGTGGTGAAGGCTCGTGGAGGTCCAATTCCACGGCAGCCTGGTAAGCGGCCATTAGGCCAACCCTCTATGTCTTCTGTGTGTGTGCCTGTGGTTGGGGAACGGGTTCTGGGGGGACGTTGAATGGTGTGTCTGGTTCAGGGACTGGGGTTGCAGTGGATTCTGGGAGGTCAGGGACTGGCGCACAGGATCTGGCGCAGCTAATTGGCGGGTTTGACAGACGTTTTTTGGTGCGGCTGGCCCCTTTACCGGGTGCTGAGTTGCCCACAGCGGCTTGGGTTTCCCATCCTGATGCGGGAACAAGTGTAACGGGGCCTCTGGCGGTGCCCGGCAGCACGTTAACAACGGGGACTGGGACATTGTCCGGTCCGCCGCCAGCAGTTCCGGGGGCGCCAACTGCCTCAGGAGCAGTGGTGGCGCATGTGCCAATAGCGAGGGAGGTCTGCCACGCCATCAAGATAAGGCGCTAGATAAGGAGGTGGACCGGGTCCGTTTGGCGGACTCGGCTAAATGTGAGGTGTACGTTTGTTTCGAGGGGCCACTAGTAGCACACCTCAAGCAGGAAGTGCAGGAAAAAATTTGGAGGGGTGCGAATTTTTTTCCCTTCCGCTGGAAAAATGTAATCTGGATAGAGGAAGTTAGATGACAACAAGAAAGAGGAGATACAGGCTCATTCTTCAGGTCGTTTCCAAATTGGCTTCAGACATTTGCTATTTTAGCTAGTGTTATCGGGGAAAGGGCGCCAGAGAATTGCACAGCTCTCTTTTGCTATATGGATGCGATCGGGGAAGCTTATCAAAATAATGGGGGGTCTGGCCTGGCTCAGGTACGATGAGCACTTCCGTCAGCGCAAGGCTCTAAGTCCGTCTTTGCGCTGGGACCACAAAGACATTAGTCTTTGGATGCAGCCCATGACCTCGGTACGGGCTGGGACTTCGTTTTTTCAGTCAGTCAGGGGCCGGCGGATCTTCTTCCTCTGGACAGTCGGCCAACAAACGAAAGGGGTGTTGCTGGTCGTTTAACTAAGGGAATTGCAAGTTTGGAACAACGTGCAAATTTTATTCTACAGGTTCTCTGCTTTTGAGAAAATAAACGTTGGCAGACTTTGAAATAATCTTTAGGTCCAAAATGTGTACAGTGGAACCTTGGATTATGAGCATAATCGGTTCCAGGAGAATGCTTGTAATCCAAAGCGCTCGCATATCAAAGCGAGTTTCCCCATAGAAGTCAATGGAAACTAAGATAATTCGTTCCACATTGATGTATATGGAAAACCAAAAAGGGGTTGGATTGGGACTTTGAGTGAGGCCTGTGGGTGTTTGTAATAATAGGTTCGTAGCATGAAAATATCCTGAGTGTCACAAACCCCAAGGGGTGATTCATGGTAGTGATATAAGTAAACATAATTAAGCAATGTAATCAGGCATTTATGATGTAGAAATACAGTCATAAAATTCAACAAAAGTTGATATAATCATAATAAATTTATTGATAAGGCAATTGATCACTAAATCATGATATGTGACAAACAGTAAAATTCATAGCAGATGTATTTCTACATCATAAATGCCTGATTATATTGCTTAATTATGTTTACTTATATCACTACCATGAATCACCCCTAGGGGTTTGTGACACTCAGGATATACATATATATTTAGGGATGGAGGCTTGTCGGTGTAGAATTTCAGGATGGGACAGGTCACCCCCCTTATCCCTCGTTCCACATTGAGGTCTATGGCATGCAATACCGCATGTGGCAAGAGGTGGGGGGAGGGGCGCCGGAGAGCCTCGGAAATACTTGGGGACAGCTCGGCTGATCTCGGAAAGGCTCGGAAACGCCCGGGAACGGAGTGATTTCTGAGTGTTTCCGAGTATTTCCAATTGATTCTGAGTATTTCCGGCTCCGAACCGTTCCGAGTGTCACCGGCGCCCCCGCACATCTGGCCAAATGCGTTACTGCACACCCCACTAGCTTTTAAAAAAAAAAAAGTTGCTCGTCTTTCAAAATGCTCGTTAACCGCATTACTCGGAAACCAAGGTTCCACTGTAGTTCCAATTTTCTGCAAAACACATAAACAAACAACAACAAAAAAACAGCTCTGCACAGGTGCACCTGGATGGTCACGTGACTTGTTTACTTGTTATGTCGTCAGTTGCTAGGTGACAAATCCATCAAAAAAATAGGAAGCTCTGTGCAGGTGCACCTGGATGGTCATGTGACTTGTTCACTGTGATGTCATCAGTTTCTAGGTGTAGCTATACCCCCAGTTAAGAGGGCTGCTGATATAGATTTTGGGCCTGTAACACACTGCTGTCAACCCCCAGTTACTGGCTCTAACCTCCCTTGGCACAGATAGCAGTAAATATGGGATTGGGAAACCCGTTAGCTAAGGGGGTCACAATACTGCAATAAACATATAACCACACAGCGTATTTGCTTAAGTAACTTTTACTGGATATAAAGCATGAAGTTAGACAATCGTACATATGCCTATGCAGAGCCCTGTAATGTTAACTGTTAAGCATATAAACAAGCAATAAGTTCTAATAGTATTACACACACTCAATGTCAATCAACTACGCTCGCAAGCTTCCCCCTCGTGGGCAAAGATGGCGCCCAAACAATGTCTAATTACTTTACAGTCAGGCCTGACTATTGCAGATACGATGCTTCCGTTGGGAGCTATCTTCGCTAGCAATGGTGGTGCACTTTAAAGGGTATTTGTAATCCACAGGTATAAACAGTCATCTACTCGATTTGCAATAAAGGATTCAACTATTGCTGCACAACACACGGTCCCTCTAGCGTGCAATGTATCACTCTAGTAACGGTGGTCCCTGAACAAGGGACACTGAGCCTAAAGATTAGTCAAATAGTCCTTGAGCAAGTGCTCTCTCACCCGACTGGACCAGTCCGTACAACCGACTTCCCTAGCTGGGCTCTTGCACACAATCTCACGACACCCGTAGTCTCCGATCCTCCTGACAGTCCTTGGAAAGATGATGGACGAGGTAACTCTTTTGGGGTTCTCCTGTGAAGGCCAGAAGGCTCTTTGGATCACAAGGCCCATCTCTCAGGCCCAGTCCAACGACAGACCCAGCGCAGGCTTTACTTGCTAGGTGGGCGACGTCCAAAGAGACCCGCGTGTTTCTCCGCTACTCCTTAAATAGGCCTTCCCCAGCAGACCTTGCGCCGGGCAATGCACTGTGGGTGTCCCGCTGCACACTGGGTATAGTAGTCTTTTGAGCTCCTTAAAGTGACACCCCGCTACACACTCCCCCCACTTAGTCTTTGGTCCCCAAAGATAAACAGTTAACGAACTTTGTTAGCATATGAACACACAACACAACTTACGGCTACAAAGGAGCCTGGCAGAGGAACCTCCCACCAAGCCTTGGGAGAGAGGTTGTCCTGCCCACAGGTCACGTTAGTGGAAGTGGCCTGTCTAACTGTGCCAGGGAGTGAGCTAAGGTTGCCCTCTACTAAATTCACAGTAGAGGGGACAGGCTTATCTACTGTCCTTCTTGCAGTAGCAATAGTCTCTTCCGAGCACCCCCCATCTGAGTATACGTTAGTCTTCTTGGGGGGGTGGATGGTTATTCTCTCTCTTTGTTCTCTAGGGGCTGGGGTTTCAACCGCAGGGGATCCTCCCAATTCTCCTTCTACTAAGTCTGGTATATTGGGTTCCAATGGTCCAGGAGCATCTACTTCAGGTGCAGAGAGGTACAAGGAATCCCTGGGATCTTCTTCTGGAAAAGAGTCTTGAGCATCCTCCCATTCCTCAGTAAGAGTAGCAAGTGGGTATGAACTCAGCAGCCTCAGCATTTAAAGTGTCTCCAGTGATAACCTCGGATGATGGAATGGCCGTGGCCATGGATTCAGGTATTTGCGGTGTCCATAACCAATCAAGTTCCAATTCCTCATCTTCACTCTGGTCTTGGGCATCCATCTCTTTTAAACGAGTTGCTTGAGACCTGGTGACAGGTCTAGGGGTACTGGAGGCTGAAAGGGGCTCAGAAGGATCCGAGGTAGGGGGCAAACAAGCTGCTTCGGAGAGGGGCAGTAGGTGATTCCTGTGCCATGTCTTCAATGGCCCCACACTTCCTTCTGGCTTGAGTTGGTATACAGGTAAGCCTGGCAGTTGTTTACAGATTACATAGGGTTGGGACCTCCCACCGGTCAGCCAGCTTATGTTTCCCCGGTATGCCTAAGTTCTGCCACAGCACCCTGTCTCCTGGCTGTAGGTCATGAATCCGAACCTTGAAGTTGTAGCTCTGCTTATTCCTGGCTCCTCTTTGATCGGAAGTCGCCTGGGCCTTCTCATATGCTAGTCTTAAACTCTGTCGCAACCGATCCACATATCCTTTGTGAGAAGCTGCGGATGTATGATCTATTGAAGTGCCAAAGGCCAAATCTACCGGTAGTCTTGCTTCCCTGCCGAACATCAGCTTGTATGGGGAGTATCCAGTGGCATCACTAGTCGTACTATTATACGCATGCACAATGGCAGCCACATGCTTGCCCCAATGCTGTTTCTTCTCACTACTCAAAGTCCCCAGCATATTTAATAATGTCCGATTAAATTGTTTGAGCTGGGCATCCCCTTGTGGGTGGTTCGGGTCTTCTTTATACCCAGGGAATCCAACAGTTTCCGTATCAGTCTACTTTCGAAGTCCCTTCCCTGGTCCGAGTGGAGGCATTGAGGTAGTCCGTAATGTACAAAGAACTTCTCGACAAGTACCTTGGCCACTGTGGAGGCCTTCTGGTCTTTGGTTGGGAATGCCTGAGCGTATCGAGTGAAATGATCGGTTATCACCAGAACATTCCCATGTCCACTCAAATCAGGTTATGTACAAAGAAAATCAATGCATACCAGATCCAAGGGCCCTTGACTTTGTAGGTGGCCCATTGGGGCGGCTTGATGAGGCAGCGTCTTTCTTTGTATGCAGCTTGCACATGAATGGCAATATTCCTCCACTTCAACCGGCATACAGGGCCAGTAAAACTGGTTCCTTACGAGCTGAAAAGTTCTTTCCGATCCTAGGTGACCATGATCGTCATGTAAAGCGGTCAGAACAGTTTTTCGGTATTTCTCGGGCAGAAACAGTTGCCACTTATCCTCAAGATCATCAGAGGGGCCCCTTCGGTAGACCACCCCTTGATGCATCTGTAACCGGTCCCATTCTCTTCTCAATAGGCGAGCCTCCTTTGAGGGGTCCTTCAGAAATAAGTCTGGGGTTTGGCTCTCCAATGCTTCCAAGGCCAGCCTCCCCAGCGGGTCTTCCAGTTGATCTCTTCTTAGATCTCTCTTTGAAAGTCTGGGTAGGTTCTCTTCTCCAATCTGGGCCACATCACAGTAATACTTGGGTACTCCAACAAACGAGACCCCAATTTCTTCAGCCCTGGACCCTCCACTGGCTTGGAACTTGGCTCCTTGACACAGGGCTCGCACTCCCTCCGGGGTCAGTCGAGTCCAGTCTTCCGTAGGATTAGTTGGGGCATAGGCCCTTCTGGATAAGGCGTCTGCATCTCTGTTTCCAGTCCCAGGTCTGTATTTTAAACTGAAGGTGAGTCCTGAGAGAGCTGCCAGCCAACGGTGGCCGGTGGCATCCAGCTTGGCTGTGGTCAGAAGGTAAGTGAGCGGGTTATTGTCTGTTTTAACCACAAATTCGGCTCCTACAGGTAGTCCTTCAGCTTGTCCACCACAGCCCACTTCAAGGCCAAGAATTCCAACTTGTGGGTGGGGTAATTCTTCTCGGCTGGGGTCAAGCTTCTGCTCACATAAGCAATGGGTCTCAGCTGGTCATCATGCTCCTGATACAGCACTCCTCCCAGACCATCATGACTGGCATCCACATGTAACTCATACGGCTTCTTGGTGTCCGCGAAAGCCAAGACGGGGACAGTGGTCAAGCTCTCCTTCAATCTTGTGAACGCTTCTTCACACTTCACCGTCCACTGATCTTCCACGGACTCCCCCGGCTTCCTAGGGCCCGAGTCATCCTCCTCTCCTTCTGTCTTTAAAAGTTCATTCAAAGGCTTGGCGATCTTGGGAAACCCCTCCACAAACCTTCGGTAGTAAGAGTAGAACCCCAAAAACGATCTAAGCTCAGTCACTGTAGTGGGCCGGGGCCAGGAGGTAACAGCCTCCAATTTTTCTGGATCTGTGGACACTCCTTCGGACACAATGTGCCCCAGATAGTGAACTAAAGATTGATAGAACTAACACTTCTCCAACGAGAGTTTTAGTCCTTCATCACTGAGTCTCTTCAAAACCTTCTCCAGTCTCTCCTCATTCTCCACCAGAGTTTTCCCGAATACAATGATATCATCCAGATAAACCAATACTTCGATGAGATTCATGTCCCCTACTGTCTTCTCCATAAGTCGCTGGAAGGTGGCTGGGGCTCCCGACAAGCCTTGGGGCATGCGATTGAATTCATAGAACCCCACCGGGGGAATAATAAATGCTGTTTTTTCTCGGTCTTCTGGGTGCATTGGAATCTGGTAATACCTGCTCTTCAGGTCCATCACACTGAACCATTTTGCTCCAGACAAACTTTGTAGGGCATCCTCTATTCGTGGGGTGGTGTATTGATCAGGTATCATTCTTCTATTGAGGGTCCGATAATCAATGCATAGCCTCAATGACCCATTTTTCTTCCTAACCACCACTATTGGGGAGGCGCATGGGCTCCTAGACTCCCGGATGACGTCGGTTCTCTTGAGCTCTGTCAGTTGCTCTTGCAGATCTTCCAAATCAGCCAAGGGGACCCGCCGGACTCTTTCCCTGAATGGCCTGTCCTCCTGCAGGCGGATCCTGTGGATAGCACTTTTTGCACACCCCACATTGAACTCATCCCTTGAAAAGATCTTATGCCATCTAGTCAACTGGGCTCTGGCCCTCTCCTTCCACGCCGGTGGTAAGGCCGTCTCTTCCAAGCAGAGTTTCTCCACAGTAGCTCTCCCCCTTCTTCCTTCTCCAAGTCTGACATAGCAACCAGGGTAGCAGAATTCACTTGGCCCAACAGCATCCGGGCTGGGATCTTCACAGGTGTGTCGGTAGTATTCCTGATGCTCACCGACACCCTGCCATTGGCCTTCTTCAGAGCTCTTAATGGAACTACTTCAGGGATTACTTTCAACCCTGGATGGGTGTCCAGAGGATCTGGTTCCAGAACTACGAAGGGACCAGGTTGTTCCCAGGTAAGTTTTACAGTGGACTTCAGACTGGCAACCTCACCGGGCTGTAGTATCTTCTCTTTCTTATCTAACTTCCAGATCTTTCCCACTCCTTCTTCTGGAGCCTTTTTTTCCAATACCAGACGCTGATAGGCACATTGTAACATAGGGTGGATTCTGGTTGTTGGGGCATCCTGTTCCTGTGCTATAGGGGCCAAAAATCTCCTGACCAAGTCAGTGTTTGTCCCTATTATGACGGAACTCTTGTTGGCTCCCGGCGGGCGAGGGCAGACTACCGCCAATGTGTCGAAAATTTCTGTGTCCCCGGCTACCGAAGGGTTGAAGGCCAATCTAATTGGGAGGTATCCGTCGTACGGGAAGCTTTGGGTTCCAATTCTCCATATTTGCAAGTCTTCCAGCTTCTGCAGGGGCAAATGCCTCAGATGTTTCTGGTAAAAGTCCTGGTACAGAAGGGTCACTTTAGCTCCTGTGTCGAGAATGGCCTTCGTGTAGATCTCTTCCACTTGAATGGGGACCACTGGGGAGGGTCCCACCAGTTTGACAGGGAATTTCCTCGGAGAGGTCTCCTTCCTAGATTCCATGGGTTTGGCTTTCTGTGATTTCTTTCTTTTTACTCTCTTCCTGGATCTGAGTCCTTGTTGGGCCTGGTATGCATTGATCTCTTGCCAAGTTTTGGGTTTGGACTTAAGGTGAGGAGTATTGAGTTTGTGGGATGGGGAATTGTTCCCCTCTCTTCTAGCATAGTTCACACCAGTGCTTGCAGTTCCAGTGCGTTCCAGTTCCAGAAAAAAAAGTAGAACATGCTGCATTTTTCCTGCACTGGATTGTACTGGACAAAAACGCACTGGAACACACCAAAAATGCACTGGAACATTCCTTGTTTAAGGTTAAGAAAAAAGAGGGGGGAAAAATAGACGGGACTGAATCAAAAATGCACCAAAAACGCACTGGACTGCATCAAAAAACGCGCATGCAGAAAAGCATCTGGAATGCATCCGGACTGCGTTTCTATGGTGTGAACTGGACCATAAATAAATTAATACAAGCTGATTATTTTATGCACCCCTGCCAGTTTTAAAGTGACACTGAAGGATTAAAAGACACTCGATCCCCCTTTTCTGGGGTCCCCCTCATGGCGCTCCTGGCTCCTCATTTTCTCGAGTGCCCCCACAGAGAGACGCTTTCCATAGGGACACCCGTGTCCTGCTTCTGTGTCCATTGACACAGACAGCAGGACTCAGCCCGCCCCCAGCTCCCGTGTCACTGAATTTGATTGACAGGAGCGGGAGCCAATGGCTCCTGCTGCTATCAATCTATCCAATGAGGACCTGAGACAACGGCTGGAGCTAGAATGCATTAAAGTGAAAAAACGTGAGGGTTTACAACCCTTTTAAGTCTGGTTATCCAGGGAGTTAGCTGTTAGAGACGTCACTGGAAATTTTTAAAGCACTTCCACTTGTTTTGGCACAGAAAGCCATGTACAAAGATTGGACTGCCAAGCAAAACAAATGACCATATTTTCTATACACTGTATATATAGGAAAACATGGAACACAAAATAATTTAATGACACAGACAACATTCACTTATATATGTAAAATAAAAAATGTCCACAGATTCTGTGTAACATAAATACATGATGGATGTATAAATAGCAGGACTAAAAAACGATTCCCTTCTCTCTCCAGGAGTAAATGATGTCCTATCCACTAATGACAGAGAGCCAGCTCAACGGGCTACCACTGAGGACAACCATCAAACTCCAACCACCACCAAGACAAAGAAAGTGTTATTAAACACCATGAACAAAAAGCCTTCTCCACTGGTCCCATCCAACAGCACCAAGAAGGATTTGTCACATGCACTGGTCACTGACACTGGTACTATGAAGGGCAGAGTATGTGCAGTAGTATCCAACACTGGTGCCATTAGGGCCCGGCCACGCATTGTGTTACCTCCAGTCACAAACATCACTACAAAACATAAGCCTTCTCCTCCACCAGTGCCATCCAACAGTGCCAAGAAAGACTGGTCATGTGCAGTGGTCACAAACACTGTTGCCATAAAAGAAGAGTCATGCACAGTGGTCCCCAATACCTATGCCATGAAGGCCCCATTATGTGCAGTGGTATCCAACACCGGTGCCATGAAGGCACGGCCACGCATAGCATTACCTCCCATCACTGAAATCACTATGAAACATAAGCCATCTCCACCATTGCCATCCAACAGTGCCAAGAAGCACTGGACATGCGCAGTGTTACCTCCCATCACTGACACCACAATGAAACATAAGCAATCTCTACCAGTCCCATTCAGCAGTGCCAAGAAGGACGGGGCAGTGGTCATCAACACTGATGCCATAAAGGACCGATTATGTGCCGTGGTATCCAACACCGGTGCCATGAAGGCCCGGCCACGCATAATATTACCTCCCATCACTGAAACCATTACAAAACATAAGCCATCTCCACCAGTACCACCCAACAGTGCCAAGAAGGACTGGGCACCCTCGGTGGACACAAACACTGGTGCCATAAAAGAGGAGTCATGCACAGTGGTCTCCAATACCTGTACCATAAAGGGCCAATCCCACGCAGTGTTAACTCCCATGACTGACACTGCCACAAGGCATAAGCCATCTCCACCAGTCACATCCAACACTGCCAAGATGGGCTGGTCACACACTGCGATACCTGACACCATAAACTGTAGGCCATCTCTAGCAGTCCCATTCAACACTGTTAAGAAGGACTGGTCACATGCATTGTTTGCTAACACTGATGCCATGAAAGATGTGTCATCCACAGTAGTCTCCAACACCGGTGCCATGAAGGACCAATCAGGCACAATGGTCCTCAACACCATTGCCAAGGACTGGTCGCGCACAGTAAAACCCTACAGTGGCACCACAACGAACCATAAGCTACCCCCCGCCAGTCCCATCCAACAGTGCCAGGAAGGCCTTGTTACGCCCAGTGGTCACAAACACTGGTGTCATTAAAGATCAGTTATGCACAGTGGTCCCCAACACCAGTGCTATGAAGGACCAATCATGCACAGTGTTAACCTCCATTACTAAAATTACCATGAACCATAAGCCATCTCCTCCAGTTGCATACAAAAGTACCAAGAAAAACTGGTCACGAAAAGTGCGACCCTGCATTGCCAACACCACCATGAACAGTAAGCAATCTCCAGCAGTCTCAACCAACAGTACCAAGAAGGGCCATACACATCCAGTGCTACCCTATGTTGATGACAAGAGGGTCCAGTCCCGCGCAGTGCGGCTCAGAACAACTGCCAGTAAGTTTCAGTTGCATTCAGTGTTGTGCAACACTGATGCCATGAAGAATCGGTCACCTGCAGTGCTGCTAAAAGCAGGTGCCATGAAGGATCGATCACCTGCAGTGCAGCCAAATGCTAGTGCCAGAAAGGACCAGTCACCTGCAGTGCTGCCAAATGCTGGTGCCATGAAGGATCGGTCACCTGCAGTGCAGCCAAACACTACTGCCAAAAAAGATCATTCACCTGCAGTGCAGCCAAACGCTGGTGCCATGAAGGATCTGTCACCTGCAGTGCAGCCAAACGCTGGTGCCATGAAGGATCTGTCACCTGCAGTGCAGCCAAATGCTTATGCCAGGAAGGATCGGTCACCTGCAGTGCAGCCAAACACTACTGCCAAAAAAGATCAGTCACCTGCAGTGCAGCCAAATGCTGGTGCCACGAAGGATCTGTCACCTGCAGTGCAGCCAAACGCTGGTGCCATGAAGGATCTGTCACCTGCAGTGCTACCAAACGCTGGTGCCATGAAGGATCTGTCACCTGCAGTGAAGCCAAACGCTGATGCCAGGAAGGATCTGTCACCTGCAGTGCTGCCAAATGCTGGTGCCATGAAAGATCGGTCACCTGCAGTGCTGCTAAACGTTGGTGCAATAAGGGATCAGTCACCTACAGTGGTTCCCAAAACCAATGACAAGTGGGACAGGTCACACAGACTGGCCTTGGAAAAAGGCTTCACCATCCATAAAAAACTTGGCCAAGGGGCCTTCAGTAAGGTGATGTTGGCCTCTCATCCCGCAACTAGCAAATTGCTGGTGGTAAATAGGGATGAGCTTCGTGTTCGAGTCGAACATACGTTCGACTCGAACATCGGCTGTTCGATCGTTCGACGAAGATCGAACGATTTGGGCCGTTCGCGCCAAATTCGAGTGACGCGAACGGCCCACAATGCACTACGCCATCGCAGTGTCATCCAGGCGCTGTGATTGGCCAAGCATGCACTGTGACCCCGCATGCTTGGCCAATCACAGCGCCGGCAGCGAGGAGAGCAATGATTGGCCACAGGCAGGATGCCTGTGGCCAATTATTGCTGAGGGTGTTTAGTACACGCCCCACACTATAAAAGGCCGCCAGCACGGCTGCCTAGTGTAGTGTGTTCCGGAGCAGGGATAGAGCAGCATAGGCAGGGACAGTGACTGTTATTTCTTTCTTGCTTAACCTGGATTCCTTTAGTTTAGGGAAAGAGAAGGATAGGTAGGGAGAGTGTCAGTGTGTTTTGTGCTTGTGCTATAGTGTGCTTAAAAAAAACATTTATTCTAGGGACAGAAAACTGTAGGTAGGGACAGTGTCAGTTTCTTTCACTCTGCAAGTCCTTGTTTCCAGGGACCTGGAAGGACAGTGAGTGAATTGTCCTTGTGCTATATTGTGCTTAAAAAAACATTTATTCTAGGGACAGAAAACTGTAGGTAGGGAGAGTGTCAGTTTCTTTCACTCTGCAAGTCCTTGTTTCCAGGGACCTGTAAGGACAGTGAGTGAATTGTCCTTGTGCTATAGTGTGCTTAAAAAAAACATTTATTCTAGGGACATAAAACTGTAGGTAGGGACAGTGTCAGTTTCTTTCACTCTGCAAGTCCTTGTTTCCAGGGACCTGGAAGGACAGTGAGTGAATTGTCCTTGTGCTATATTGTGATTAAAAAAAACATTTTTTCTAGGGACAGAAAACTGTAGGTAGGGAGAGTGTTTTTTTTCTTTCACTCTGCAAGTCCTTGTTTCCAGGGACCTGTAAGGACAGTGAGTGAATTGTCCTTGTGCTATATTGTGATTAAAAAAAACATTTTTTCTAGGGACAGAAAACTGTAGGTAGGGAGAGTGTTTTTTTTCTTTCACTCTGCAAGTCCTTGTTTCCAGGGACCTGTAAGGACAGTGAGTGAATTGTCCTTGTGCTATATTGTGCTTAAAAAAAACATTTATTCTAGGGACAGAAAACTGTAGGTAGGGAGAGTGTCAGTTTATTTCACTCTGCAAGTCCTTGTTTCCAGGGACCTGGAAGGACAGTGAGTGAATTGTCCTTGTGCTATATTGTGATTAAAACAAAACATTTTTTCTAGGGACAGAAAACTGTAGGTAGGGAGAGTGTTTTTTTTCTTTCACTCTGCAAGTCCTTGTTTCCAGGGGCCTGTAAGGACAGTGAGTGAATTGTCCTTGTGCTATATTGTGCTTAAAAAAAACATTTATTCTAGGGACAGAAAACTGTAGGTAGGGAGAGTGTCAGTTTATTTCACTCTGCAAGTCCTTGTTTCCAGGGACCTGGAAGGACAGTGAGTGAATTGTCCTTGTGCTATATTGTGATTAAAAAAAACATTTTTTCTAGGGACAGAAAACTGTAGGTAGGGAGAGTGTTTTTTTTCTTTCACTCTGCAAGTCCTTGTTTCCAGGGACCTGTAAGGACAGTGAGTGAATTGTCCTTGTGCTATATTGTGCTTAAAAAAAACATTTATTCTAGGGACAGAAAACTGTAGGTAGGGAGAGTGGCAGTTTATTTCACTCTGCAAGTCCTTGTTTCCAGGGACCTGGAAGGACAGTGAGTGAATTGTCCTTGTGCTATATTGTGCTTAAAAAAAACATTTATTCTAGGGACAGAAAACTGTAGGTAGGGAGAGTGGCAGTTTATTTCACTCTGCAAGTCCTTGTTTCCAGGGACCTGGAAGGACAGTGAGTGAATTGTCCTTGTGCTATATTGTGATTAAAACAAAACATTTTTTCTAGGGACAGAAAACTGTAGGTAGGGAGAGTGTTTTTTTTCTTTCACTCTGCAAGTCCTTGTTTCCAGGGACCTGTAAGGACAGTGAGTGAATTGTCCTTGTGCTATATTGTGCTTAAAAAAAACATTTATTCTAGGGACAGAAAACTGTAGGTAGGGAGAGTGTCAGTTTATTTCACTCTGCAATTCCTTGTTTCCAGGGACCTGGAAGGACAGTGAGTGAATTGTCCTTGTGCTATATTGTGATTAAAACAAAACATTTTTTCTAGGGACAGAAAACTGTAGGTAGGGAGAGTGTTTTTTTTCTTTCACTCTGCAAGTCCTTGTTTCCAGGGACCTGTAAGGACAGTGAGTGAATTGTCCTTGTGCTATATTGTGCTTAAAAAAAACATTTATTCTAGGGACAGAAAACTGTAGGTAGGGAGAGTGTCAGTTTATTTCACTCTGCAAGTCCTTGTTTCCAGGGACCTGTAAGGACAGTGAGTGAATTGTCCTTGTGCTATATTGTGATTAAAAAAAACATTTTTTCTAGGGACAGAAAACTGTAGGTAGGGAGAGTGTTTTTTTTCTTTCACTCTGCAAGTCCTTGTTTCCAGGGACCTGTAAGGACAGTGAGTGAATTGTCCTTGTGCTATATTGTGATTAAAAAAAACATTTTTTCTAGGGACAGAAAACTGTAGGTAGGGAGAGTGTTTTTTTTCTTTCACTCTGCAAGTCCTTGTTTCCAGGGACCTGTAAGGACAGTGAGTGAATTGTCCTTGTGCTATAGTGTGATTAAAAAAAACATTTTTTCTAGGGACAGAAAACTGTAGGTAGGGAGAGTGTTTTTTTTCTTTCACTCTGCAAGTCCTTGTTTCCAGGGACCTGTAAGGACAGTGAGTGAATTGTCCTTGTGCTATAGTGTGCTTAAAAAAAAACATTTATTCTAGGGACAGAAAACTGTAGGTAGGGACAGTGTCAGTTTCTTTCACTCTGCAAGTCCTTGTTTCCAGGGACCTGGAAGGACAGTGAGTGAATTCTCCTTGTGCTATATTGTGCTTAAAAAAAACATTTATTCTAGGGACAGAAAACTGTAGGTAGGGAGAGTGTCAGTTTATTTCACTCTGCAAGTCCTTGTTTCCAGGGACCTGTAAGGACAGTGAGTGAATTGTCCTTGTGCTATATTGTGATTAAAAAAAACATTTTTTCTAGGGACAGAAAACTGTAGGTAGGGAGAGTGTTTTTTTTCTTTCACTCTGCAAGTCCTTGTTTCCAGGGACCTGTAAGGACAGTGAGTGAATTGTTCTTGTGCTATATTGTGCTTAAAAAAAATATTTTTTCTAGGGACAGAAAACTGTAGGTAGGGAGAGTGTCAGTTTCTTTCACTGTGAAAGTCCTTGTTTCAAGGGACAGAGAAGGACACCTGAAGGTAGCCCTTATTGCTTTTTTCCCATCTCCCTGCAGGCCATCTATTAGAATGTCTGGAAGGCAAACAAGGAGAGGCAGACAGTCAGGAGGCAATAAAAGAGGGCAAGCAGGCTCTGTGTCTGGGGGCAACAGTGCTGGTCGTGGACGCGGTGCATTGTCATCAGCACATGGCCATGGGACACGCTTGTCCTTCTTTTCGGCAGCTGGACATGTTGAGCCACATCATGCCGAAGACTTGGTAGAGTGGATGACCAAGCCCTCCTCCTCCTCCTCATCCTCTCTCACCCAGGCTCAGGGTACTGGAAAAGCAGCTGCCAAAGCGTCGTCTTCCCTGGTATCAATGTCAGACAAATCATCAGTCACTCCTTCCCTAGACCCACCATGTCCTCCTCCTGAGGAGTCCCCCGAACTGTTTCAGCACAGTGTTGGGTACATGCTCCAGGAGGATGCCCAGCGTTTCGAAGGGTCTGATGATGAAACCCAGCTAGAGGAAGGCAGTAGCGTGAGAGCAGACAGAGGGGATGCTCAAGAAGGACACCAATCTGGCAGTCATGTTCCAGCAGCTGCAGCATACTGCCAGATTGGCTCCAGTGATGAGGAGGGAGGGGATGATGAGGTCACTGACTCCACGTGGGTGCCTAATAGGAGAGAGGAGGAGGAGGAGGATGAGGAGGAGGCACATCTCCAACGAGGCAGGATGCCCTTTGGTGGCCAGCGTAAGGGCAGTACACCGACGGAATCACACCGCAGAGCTCCGCCTGTGCAGGGCGCTGCCTCTGCCCGTCATTCAAAAAGTTCTTTGGTGTGGGCCTTTTTTGAGGCTAGTGCATCAGATCGCACAGCTGCTGTTTGCAACATATGTCTCAAGCGTATATCGCGTGGCCAAAACATCAGCCGCTTGGGTACCACATGCCTGACCAGACATATGTTGACCTGCCATGCAGCTCGTTGGCAAGCCTACCTCAAAGACCCACACCAAAGAACAAAGCGGACCTCTCCTTGCACCGCATCAGCTGGGATCTCCAACCCCACTATAACTTCAGTCCTCTCTGAAACATGCACTGAGAGGAATGAAGGTGTAGAATTAGGTGTGTCACAGCCAAGTACTTGCGCCCACTCTGCTAGCAGTACACCGACGTCCGATTCTAGCAGGCAAATTTCCCTGCCCCAGCTGCTGGACCGTCGAAAGAAGTTCACTCCCAGCCATCCACATGCCCAGCGGTTGAATGCTAGCTTGGCTAAATTGCTAGCGCTTCAACTGCTGCCTTTTCAGTTGGTAGACTCGGCCCCCTTCCGTGAGTTTGTGCAATGTGCAGTTCCTCAGTGGCAGGTTCCCAAACGCCACTTTTTCTCACGGAAGGCTATTCCGGCTCTCTACCGGCATGTGGAAGGCAATGTCTTGGCCTCGCTGGACAGGGCGGTCAGCGGTAAGGTGCATATTACCGCTGACTCATGGTCCAGCAGGCATGGACAGGGACGTTACCTTTCTTTCACGGCCCATTGGGTCACTCTTTTGGCAGCTGGGAAGGATTCAGGACAAGGTGCAGTAGTGTTGGAGGTTGTCCCACCGCCACGCCTCCAAAATGCTACTACTGGTTGTGACACACCTCTCTCCTCCACCCCCTCCTCTTCTTCTTCCTCCATGGCCTCTTCCTGTGGTTTGTCCTATGAACCAGCGGTGCTCCGTAGCCGTTCACGGGGCTACGCAAGTACGCAGGCAAAAAGATGCCATGCCGTGCTTGCGCTGGTGTGTTTGGGGGACAGAAGCCACACTGGGGCAGAGGTCCTGTCTGCTCTGCAGGGCCAGGCCGAGAGGTGGTTGACGCCACGCCAGCTTAAGCCAGGAATGGTGGTTTGCGACAATGGCACCAACCTCCTCTCCGCCCTCCGACAGGGACAACTGACCCATGTGCCCTGTGTGGCTCACGTCCTTAACCTGGTGGTGCAGCGCTTCTTGGGCAGGTACCCGGGCTTACAGGATGTCCTGAGGCAGGCCAGGAAAGTCTGTGTGCATTTCCGCAGATCTTATAATGCCAGTGCTCGCCTGGCTGAGCTGCAAAAGGAGTTGAACCTGCCCAAGAACCGCCTTATATGTGACATGCCCACCAGGTGGAACTCAACGTTGGCCATGCTGCAGCGGCTGCACACGCAGCAGAGGGCCATCAATGAGTACCTGTGCGACTACGGCACCAGGACAGGGTCAGGGGAGCTTGGTTTTTTTTCTCCACGCCAGTGGGGCATGATCAGGGATGCATGCACTGTCCTGGCACCATTTGAGGAGGCCACGAGGATGGTGAGCAGTGACAGTGCATGCATCAGTGACACTGTACCTCTTGTCCACCTGTTGGAGCACACGCTGCGTGGAATAATGGACAGGGCACTTGAGGCAGAACAGAGGCAGGAAGAGGAGGACTTCCTTGCCTCTCAAGGCCCCCTTTACCCAGACAGTGTTCCTTCTGTCCCACCCATCGCACAGGAAGAGGAGGAGGAGGAGGAGGAGGAGGAGGAGGAGGAGGATTGTGTCAGCATGGAGGTGGAGGCTGGCACTCAGCATCATCAGCAGCAGTCTTTTAGGGATGATTTACAGTCCCAAGAAACCAGTGGACTTGTACGTGGCTGGGAGGAGGTGGCTGCGGATCATGTCGTCCTTAGTGACCCAGAGGACTCCGGAGCGAATGCCTCAGCAAACCTACGCTGCATGGCCTCCCTGATCCTGCAAAGTCTGCGGAAGGATCCTCGTATTCTTCGGATCAAGGAGAGGGACCTTTACTGGCTGGCCACTCTCCTTGATCCACGGTACAAGGGTAAGGTTGCGGACCTTATGTTACCGTCGCAGAGGGAGCAGAGGATGAGACAACTCCGGGAGGCCTTGCAGAAAGGTCTGTGCAACGCGTTCCCAGAGACTGGGAGGTTGCAAACTCCTGGTCCTGGACAACGAGTTGCTGAGGCTTCGGCCAGTCAAAGAAGGAGCGGTGGGGAAGGTGGCCGTCTGACCGATGCGTTCAGACAATTCTTTAGTCCGCAGCCCCAAAGTATGATCGGTTCCAGCAACCATCGCCAGCGTCTGATAAACATGGTGCAGGAATATCTAGGGGCAAGGTCAGACTTGGACACCTTCCCCACCGAAAATCCTCTGGCTTACTGGGTCTTGAGGATGGATCACTGGCCAGAGCTTGCACAGTATGCAATTGAGCTACTGGCCTGTCCTGCATCCAGCGTTCTTTCGGAACGCACATTCAGTGCTGCTGGAGGATTTGTCACGGATCACAGGGTGCGCCTGTCCACCGACTCGGTTGATCGACTGACTTTCATCAAGATGAACCAGTCTTGGATCACCACCAGCTACCACACACCTGATGCTGATATAACAGACTAATTGATTTTAACATGTCACATCCCTTCAAGACTGATGCTGATGCTGAGTGCCTGTGCTGTTATGTTGACTGGCTATCCTCCTCCTCCGAGTCCTCAATGATACGATTGATGATGATAGCTTGTAAGATCATTTTTGTTTATGGGTGCCGCCACCAGTGCCTAACGCCCAATTTTTCAGCCCCTGTTTAACAGGGGCGTGTAATTACAATTTTTGAAGCAATACTTTGCAACAGGGCTCATTGCTGTGCTCCAAGTACAGTATCTGTGAGGAGTTGCAGTGTTGTGCCACCAGTGCCTAAGGCCCAATTTTTCAGCCCCTGTTTAACAGGGGCGTGTCATTACAATTTTTGAAGCAATACTTTGCAACAGGGCTCATTGGTGTGCTCCAAGTACAGTATCTGTGAGGAGTTGCAGTGTTGTGCCACCAGTGCCTAAGGCCCAATTTTTCAGCCCCTGTTTAACAGGGGCGTGTCATTACAATTTTTGAAGCAATACTTTGCAACAGGGCTCATTGCTGTGCTCCAAGTACAGTATCTGTGAGGGGTTGCAGTGTTGTGCCACCAGTGCCTAAGGCCCAATTTTTCAGCCCCTGTTCAACAGGGGCATGTAATTACAATTCTTGATCTAATAATTCACAGCAGGGCCCATTGCTGCACCCACCAAGAGTAACTGTCAGGGCTTACAGTGTTGTGGCACCAGCACCACCATCAAAGGCCCAATTTTTACTACCACTGTTCAACAATTATATGTAATTAAAATTCCTGATATAATAGTTGACAGCAGGGCGTTCCAGCACCAACCAAGAGTAACTGTGAGTGCTTACAGTGTTGTGCCAACACCAACAACTAAGGGGCCTATTTCTGCAGAGTATATACGGCAGGTCCCTACTTTCAAACATCCAACTTACAAACGACTCCTACTTGCAAACGCAAGAAGACAACAGGAAGTGAGAGGAAATCTACCACTAGGAAGGAAAATTCTCTCCTGTAAGAATAAATATGGGAGAAAGGTGTCTCCTCTGTACTGATGCTTTATCAGCAATCCTTGTTTCAAGAAAAAGACCACATTTCAAAAAGAGTTGTCATTGGGACGGAAAGTGAGGTGAAATGTTCTGAACAGGGGCACAGACAGCAAAACAAATGTTACAGGGGTGATAACCCTTACCTATGTTTTCCAAAAAGTTTAAAAATAGATTTTTGGTCTGGAGCTACACTTCAACAATGTACCTGTTCAAAATTACAAACAGACTCTACATAAGAACAAACCTACAGTCCCTGTCTTGTATGCACCGCCTGTATAGGGCTGTTCAGAGTATATAGGGCCTTTTTTATTTTATGTGCGGGGTTCCCCTTAATATCCATACAAGACCCAAAGGGGCTGGTAATGGGCTGGGGTAGGGGGGGGGTCATGGGGTAGCTATGCCATTTTTCTTAAAGAATTTCATCCATATTACCGGGACCAGACATTACATTAAAGCCGCAAGCAGTTTTAAATGGCTTTTTTTTCCTTTAGAAGTGTCATTTTGTGCAGGGACAGTTCTAAACACGGGAAACACGTGGCACTTCACAGGCATACTTTAGACACCCCCCAGGTACGATATTTAAAGGAATATTTGACTTTTTTTTTTTCACTTTATGCATCATTAAAATGACTGCTCCCGAAAAACAACCGTTTTTAAAACTTCTTTTTGCATTGATACATGTCCCCTGGTGCAGAACCCGGGTTCCCAAACCCTTTTTAGGACAATAACATGCATAATAGTTGTTATAATTAGCACTTTAGAATTCGAACGTTCGCATCCATTGTATTTAATAGGGTTCTAATGTTCGTTCGAACTTTCGGTCCGTTCGCGGGTTCTGGTGCGAACCGAACCCGGGGGTGTTCGGCTCATCACTAGTGGTAAAGATAATTGAAAAAGCAAACGACCCTGATCCAAATTTTACCAGTAGAGAAGGTCGCCTCCTGAAAGCAGTCAGAAACAACCCAATTATTACCCATCTGTATAGCTCATTCGAATCAGAAGTAAGTCTTTTCATCTTTCAATTTCTTTATCGCTTTCCTGTACTGCACTCCCCTACTGATCCTAACCTCCAAAAATATTTCTGTAAATGGGGCCTTTTTGGGAGTCAAATGTAATTTAAAAGTAATTTAATGAAGCCTATATCTCTTTTTTTCACACAGGACCAACTCGTTCTTGTCATGGAATATCTAAACGGAGGGGATCTCTCGAATATCATAAACCGCGTAGCTCCACTTCCTGAGGACATCTTAACCACTTCCCGCCCAGTCAATAGCGAATTGACGTCCGGGAAGTGGCTGCAATATCGATACTGGACGTCATATGACGTCCTGCAGGATAATGCCTTGCGCGCCCGCGGGGGCGCGCAGCGCGGTGATCGGGGACGGCATGTGTCCCTCGGACACAGCGCTTCCCCGATCACGGTAAACAGCCAATTTCATTGGCTGTTTACCATGTGATCGGCTGTGTCAAAGTCACAGCCGATCACCTGTCAAAACAAACTCGGCGGCGCGCTCTGTGCGCGCCGCCACAGGCTTGCAGAGCGGGGATCGGGGAAGGCGAGTGTCCCTTGGACACAGCGCGTCCCCGATCAGAGTAAACAGCCAATGAATTGGCTGTTTACCACGTGACCGGCTGTGTCCAATCACAGCCGGTCACAAATGTAAACAAACTCCACAGGATTTACTACCTGATCCCTGCTCTCTCCTCACACACCGATCTGTGAGGAGAGAGAAGAGATCAGTAAGTTAGCTCAGTGTAGTTTGTCTACATAAGTTTACAGTGCACAACACGCCCCCCCCCCCCCATAAAGAGGACCTGTCACACAGCCCAGCACATCAATCAGCCCAGCCAATCAGCCCATCTGTCAATCAGCCCATCTGTCAATCAATCAGCCCATCTGTCAATCAATCAGCCGATCTGTCAATCAATCACCCCACCTGTCAATCAATCACCCCACCTGTCAATCAATCAACCCATCTGTCAATCAATCAATCAGCCCATCTGTCAATCATCTGTCACAGGCCCACCTCCATCGGTACCGCCATTGGCACCGCCACACAGGCTACCAGTACCGCCATCTGTACCAGTACCACCACCAGTACCGCCACCAGGCCCAGCATCTATACTGCCACACAGGCCTGCTACCAGTATCACCACTAGTGCCGCCATCGGTACCACCACCAGTACCACCACCCGTACCACCGTCGGTAGTGCCACCACCACCTGTACCACCACCTGTACCGCCATCGGTACCATCACCACCCGTACCACCACCACCTGTACCGCCATCGGTACCACCACCACCCATACCGCCATCGCTACCACCACCACCCGTACTGCCACCTGTACCGCCATCGGTACCGCCGCCACCACCACCACCCGTACCGCCATCGGTACCACCACCACCTGTACCGCCATTGGTACCACCATCACCCATATCGCCATCGGTACCACCACACAGGCCCACCACTAATACCTCCATCGGTACTACCACACAGACCGCCACCATTACCACCAGCAGTACCATTACACAGGCCCACCAATAAGCACTGCCATAATGTCCCAAAGGATTTACACACCTGAGGAGGCATATGCCATTCTTGCCATGTTGGATGATGAGAGCAGCGGGGAGCTCCCATTATCCGATTCTGGTTCGGAATACGAGCCAGTGGAGGATAGTGGCTCAGAGTCCGAGTCCCCGGAGGAAACCGTCCCTCCCAAAAGAATGCGATCGGCACCAAGATCAGCACCAAGATCAGCACCAAGATCAGGAGAACTGCCCACCACCAGCAGCGCCATACCCCAGGAAGAGGAGCCCAGTACAAGCAATGGAAATGCACGCCCAACCCGAAGAATCCAGCCCCAATCCTACCTTCCCGATGCCCTGGCAAACCCCTTATGGTTGCCTGCCAACTCAGGATCCGCTATCATCCCCCCTTTCATCGCACAGCCAGGTGTGCAGCCCGACACTACAAATTTTTCTAAATTTGATTATTTTTGTTTATTTTTCCCACAAGATTTGCTGCAGAATATAGTGGATCAAACGAATCTGTATGCATCCCAATTTATTGCTGCCAACCCCGATTCTTCCTACGCCCGCATGTTCCAGTGGCGGCGTCTAACATTGGAGGAATTTAAATTATTTTTGGGCCTTATGTTCAATATGGGGCTTACAAAAAAGAACGAAGTCCATTCATATTGGTCCAAACGCCCCATCCAACACATGCCCATATATTCCGCTGTCATGTCCAGGAAAAGATACGACATGATTATGCGCTTTCTCCACTTCAATGACAATTCACAGTGCCCTCCCCGAGATCATCCCAACTACGACAAATTGTACAAGATACGCCCCCTAATCAATGCCTTTTCCCAGCGATTTGAAGAAGTTTTCATCCCAGACCAAAAAATTTGTGTGGACGAGTCCCTCGTACATTTCACCGGCCGACTGTAGTTCAAGCAGTACATACCAAGCAAGAGAGCCAGGTATGGGTTAAAATTAAATAAATTATGTTATCGAGCCACTGGATACGTCTGCAAATTCAGGATCTACGAAGGCAAAGACTCCCAGCTCCAGCCCCGTGATTGCCCCACATATATTGGAACCAGTGGGAAAATTGTCTGGGAGTTGGCATACCCCCTGTTCGGAAAAGGTTACCATTTATATGTTGATAATTATTATACCAGCCTGCCCCTTTTTCGCCACCTTTACAGTAAACAAACCCCGGCCTGCGGTACCTTCAAAAAAAAAACGGAAGGGATTCCCACAAAATTTATTGACAAAAAAATTGCGACCTGGAGAATCGGCATCCATGAGGAACGAGGAGGTGTTGGCCATGAAGTGGAGGGACAAGAAAGATGTCCACATCCTCTCTACGATCCACAATGACACCATGGTGGAGATCCCAAGAAGACGCGGCTCCATTGTAAAGCCTGAATGTGTCCACGACTACAATTTGTACATGGGGGGGGTGGATTTAAACGACCAGATGCTACAGCCCTACTTATCAACCAGAAAGTCCCATTATTGGCACAAAAAAGTTGCGTTTCACCTGTTTCACATGGCCCTTTTTAATTCGTTTGTCTGCTACCATAAAGCAACTCAAAATCACCGACTGCACTACCTCCAATATATCGAAGATATCATCGATGCCCTCATTTACCAACAAGATCCCGCCCCAGGAAGCATTCGCTCTGATAGTGAGTCGGCTTCACGAGCGACACTATCCCTTTAGCATCCCCCCCAAAGAATCTGGAAGAAGACGCCAAAAGAAATGCCGTGTATGCAGCAGAGGAGGAGTAAGAAGAGACACCAGCTATTATTGTCCCGATTGTCCCTCCCAACCTGGCCTGTGCATCGGAAATTGCTTCAAAAATTATCATACATCCATTAGTTCCCCTTATTATTAACAGACTGCCATTTCCCTATTTGCCTGCTACCATGTTACTAACTACCTTCCATGTTAATTAACTGACCCTGGCCTGTTTACCGACGATGCCTCTGCCTGCCGATTTAAACCATGTTTCTGACTTCCACGTGTACCGACCTTGGCCTGTTAATCGACCATGTTTTTGCCTGCCACTTGGACTGATCTTTTGGCCATCTACTTTTAGTACACAGGGGTCTCACATATGTGAGGGGCTTCAGAATAGCGTTCTGAGTAGAGAAAACCAGTTTTTTGTTTTCTGTGCTCCAAGAACAGGGTCTGGTTGCCCGGAGGCTTCAAAGCGATTTGGGTGGGAGAAGCCTCTACCCCTGTCCCCCTGGCCCTAAGCTTGATGGTCCTTCCTGCTGCCTGGACCAATAATTTGGCTGTGCTGACCATATTACTGCCTGTAATGACCCATGACATTATGGACCATGTTTCTTCCTGCTGCTTGGACCAATACTTTGGCTGTGTTGACCATATATCTGCCTGCTGCCTCTACTGACTTTGGACAGCATTTCTGCCGGGACACCTCTGCCTGCTACCTGGACCTGTGCTTTGGCTGTGCTCTAGCTGTGCTGACAGTATCTCTGCCTGTACGAACTATGGACAGTATTCCTGCCTGCTGCCTGGATGATTGCTTTTGCTGTCGCTGACCTCATCCCTGCCTGCTGCCTGGACCGATGCTCTCCTCTGTGGACCACTGCACTTCTAAAACCACAGGTAATCTTTTGTTATTTGGTATGTACCTGCTATGTGTTAGATATATGAAGGGCCTTCAAAAATGTGATCGGTAGTCAGAAAATGATATGTGCAATTAATGCTGCTAGAATGCCTGGAGGTGCTACTTGGATGTTGGGCCTCTGTATGTGGCCAGGCTGTGTAAAAGTCTCAAACATGTGGTATCGCCATACTCAGGAGGAGTAGCAGAATGCATTTTGGGGTGTAATTTTTGCTATGTACATATTATGTGTTAGAAATATCTTATAAATGGACAACTTTGTGTAAAAAAAATGCATTTTAATTTTTTCTCCACATTTTCCAAAACCTTCTGGAAAAAAATGAACCGTTCAAAAGACTCATAATGCCTCATAGATTATACGTTGGGGTGTGTACTTTCAAAAATGGGGTCATTTTGTGGAAAATTCTATTGTCCTGGTGCTCCAGGGCCTTCAAAATTGTAATAGGTGGTTGAGAAAGGATATGTGCGATTTATGCTTGTAGAACGCCTGAAAGTGCTACTTAAATGTTGGGCCTCTGTATATGGCCAGGCTGTGTAAAAGTCTCACACATGTGGTATCGCTATACTCAGGAGGAGTAGCAGAATGCATTTTGGGGTGTCATTTTTGCTATGTATATGCTATGCGTTAGAAATTAGTGATGAGCCGAACACCCCCGAATTCGGTTCGCACCAGAACCCGCGAACGGACCGAAAGTTCGTACGAACATTAGAACCCTATTAAATACAATGGATGCGAACGTTCGAATTCTAAAGTGCTAATTATAACAACTATTATGCATGTTATTGTCCTAAAAAGGGTTTGGGAACCCGGGTTCTGCACCAGGGGACATGTATCAATGCAAAAAGAAGTTTTAAAAACGGTCGTTTTTCGGGAGCAGTCATTTTAATGATGCATAAAGTGAAAAAAAAAAGTCAAATATTCCTTTAAATATCGTACCTGGGGGGTGTCTAAAGTATGCCTGTGAAGTGCCACGTGTTTCCCGTGTTTAGAACTGTCCCTGCACAAAATGACACTTCTAAAGGAAAAAAAAGCCATTTAAAACTTCTTGCGGCTTTAATGTAATGTCTGGTCCCGGTAATATGGATGAAAATCTTTAAGAAAAATGGCATAGCTACCCCATGACCCCCCCCCCCCCTACCCCAGCCCATTACCAGCCCCTTTGGGTCTTGTATGGATATTAAGGGGAACCCCGCACATAAAATAAAAAAGGCCCTATATACTCTGAACAGCCGTATACAGGCGGTGCATACAAGACAGGGACTGTAGGTTTGTTCTTATGTAGAATGTGTTTGTAATTTTGAACAGGTACATTGTTGAAGTGTAGCTCCAGCCCAAAAATCTATTTTTAAACTTTTTGGGAAACATAGGTAAGGGTTATCACCCCTGTAACATTTGTTTTGCTGTCTGTGCCCCTGTTCAGAACATTTCACCTCACTTTCCATCCCAATGACAACTGTTTTTGAAATGTGGTGTTTTTCTTGAAACAAGGATTGCTGATAAAGCATCAGTACAGAGGAGACACCTTTCTCCCATATTTATTCTTACAGGAGAGAATTTTCCTTCCTAGGGGTAGATTTCCTCTCACTTCCTGTTGTCTTCTTTCGTTTGCAAGTAGGAGTCGTTTGTAAGTTGGATGTTTGAAAGTAGGGACCTGCCGTATATACTCTGCAGAAATAGGCCCCTTAGTTGTTGGTGTTGGCACAACACTGTAAGCACTCACAGTTACTCTTGGTTGGTGCTGGAACGCCCTGCTGTCAACTATTATATCAGGAATTTTAATTACATATAATTGTTGAACAGTGGTAGTAAAAATTGGGGCTTTGATGGTGGTGCTGGTGCCACAACACTGTAAGCCCTGACAGTTACTCTTGGTGGGTGCAGCAATGGGCCCTGCTGTGAATTATTAGATCAAGAATTGTAATTGCATGCCCCTGTTGAACAGGGGCTGAAAAATTGGGCTTTTCGTGGTGGTGGTGGTGGTGGTGGTGTTGCCACAACACTGTAAGCCCTCAGAGTTACTCTTGGTGGGTGCAGGAATGGGCCCTGCTGTGAATTATTAGATCAAGAATTGTAATTACATGCCCCTTTTGAACAGTGGCTGAAAAATTGGGCCTTTCGTGGTGGTGGTGGTGGTGGCGTTGCCACAACACTGTAAGCCCTCAGACTTACTCTTGGTGGGTGCAGGAATGGGCCCTGCTGTGAATTATTACATCAAGAATTGTAATTGCATGCCCCTGTTGAACAGGGGCTGAAAAATTGGGCCTTAGGCACTGGTGGCACAACACTACAACCCCTCACAGATACTGTACTTGGAGCACAGCAATGAGCCCTATGGCAAATTATTGCTAAAAAAATTGTAAGTACACGCCCCTGTAAAACAGGGGCTGAAAAATTGGGCCTTAGCCACTGGTGGCGGCACCCATAAACAAAAATGATCTTCCAAGCTATCATCATCAATCGTATCATTGAGGACTCGGAGGAGGAGGATAGCCAGTCAACATAACAGCACAGGCACTCAGCATCAGCATCAGTCTTGAAGGGACGTGACATGTTAAAATCAATTAGTCTGTTATATCAGCATCAGGTGTGTGGTAGCTGGTGGTGATCCAAGACTGGTTCATCTTGATGAAAGTCAGTCGATCAACCGAGTCGGTGGACAGGCGCACCCTGTGATCCGTGACAAATCCTCCAGCAGCACTGAATGTGCGTTCCGAAAGAACGCTGGATGCAGGACAGGCCAGTAGCTCAATTGCATACTGTGCAAGCTCTGGCCAGTGATCCATCCTCAAGACCCAGTAAGCCAGAGGATTTTCGGTGGGGAAGGTGTCCAAGTCTGACCTTGCCCCTAGATATTCCTGCACCATGTTTATCAGACGCTGGCGATGGTTGCTGGAACCAATCATACTTTGGGGCTGCGGACTAAAGAATTGTCTGAACGCATCGGTCAGACGGCCACCTTCCCCACCGCTCCTTCTTTGACTGGCCGAAGCCTCAGCAACTCGTTGTCCTGGACCAGGAGTTTGTAACCTCCCAGTCTCTGGGAACGCGTTGCACAGACCTTTCTGCAAGGCCTCCCGGAGTTGTCTCATCCTCTGCTCCCTCTGCGACGGTAACATAAGGTCCGCAACCTTACCCTTGTACCGTGGATCAAGGAGAGTGGCCAGCCAGTAATGGTCCCTCTCCTTGATCCGAAGAATACGAGGATCCTTCCGCAGACTTTGCAGGATCAGGGAGGCCATGCAGCGTAGGTTTGCTGAGGCATTCGCTCCGGAGTCCTCTGGGTTACTAAGGACGACATGATCCGCAGTCACCTCCTCCCAGCCACGTACAAGTCCACTGGTTTCTTGGGACTGTAAATCATCCCTAAAAGACTGCTGCTGATGATGCTGAGTGCCAGCCTCCACCTCCATGCTGACACAATCCTCCTCCTCCTCCTCCTCCTCCTCCTCTTCCTCTTCCTGTGCGATGGGTGGGACAGAAGGAACACTGTCTGGGTAAAGGGGGCCTTGAGAGGCAAGGAAGTCCTCCTCTTCCTGCCTCTGTTCTGCCTCAAGTGCCCTGTCCATTATTCCACGCAGCGTGTGCTCCAACAGGTGGACAAGAGGTACAGTGTCACTGATGCATGCACTGTCACTGCTCACCATCCTCGTGGCCTCCTCAAATGGTGCCAGGACAGTGCATGCATCCCTGATCATGCCCCACTGGCGTGGAGAAAAAAAACCAAGCTCCCCTGACCCTGTCCTGGTGCCGTAGTCGCACAGGTACTCATTGATGGCCCTCTGCTGCGTGTGCAGCCGCTGCAGCATGGCCAACGTTGAGTTCCACCTGGTGGGCATGTCACATATAAGGCGGTTCTTGGGCAGGTTCAACTCCTTTTGCAGCTCAGCCAGGCGAGCACTGGCATTATAAGATCTGCGGAAATGCACACAGACTTTCCTGGCCTGCCTCAGGACATCCTGTAAGCCCGGGTACCTGCCCAAGAACCGCTGCACCACCAGGTTAAGGACGTGAGCCACACAGGGCACATGGGTCAGTTGTCCCTGTCGGAGGGCGGAGAGGAGGTTGGTGCCATTGTCGCAAACCACCATTCCTGGCTTAAGCTGGCGTGGCGTCAACCACCTCTCGGCCTGGCCCTGCAGAGCAGACAGGACCTCTGCCCCAGTGTGGCTTCTGTCCCCCAAACACACCAGCGCAAGCACGGCATGGCATCTTTTTGCCTGCGTACTTGCGTAGCCCCGTGAACGGCTACGGAGCACCGCTGGTTCATAGGACAAACCACAGGAAGAGGCCATGGAGGAAGAAGAAGAGGAGGGGGTGGAGGAGAGAGGTGTGTCACAACCAGTAGTAGCATTTTGGAGGCGTGGCGGTGGGACAACCTCCAACACTACTGCACCTTGTCCTGCATCCTTCCCAGCTGCCAAAAGAGTGACCCAATGGGCCGTGAAAGAAAGGTAACGTCCCTGTCCATGCCTGCTGGACCATGAGTCAGCGGTAATATGCACCTTACCGCTGACCGCCCTGTCCAGCGAGGCCAAGACATTGCCTTCCACATGCCGGTAGAGAGCCGGAATAGCCTTCTGTGAGAAAAAGTGGCGTTTGGGAACCTGCCACTGAGGAACCGCACATTGCACAAACTCACGGAAGGGGGCCGAGTCTACCAACTGAAAAGGCAGCAGTTGAAGCGCTAGCAATTTAGCCAAGCTAGCATTTAACCGCTGGGCATGTGGATGGCTGGGAGTGAACTTCTTTCGACGGTCCAGCAGCTGGGGCAGGGAAATTTGCCTGCTAGAATCGGACGTCGGTGTACTGCTAGCAGAGTGGCCGCAAGTACTTGGCTGTGACACACCTAATTCTACACCTTCATTCCTCTCAGTGCATGTTTCAGAGAGGACTGAAGTTATAGTGGGGTTGGAGATCCCAGCTGATGCGGTGCAAGGAGAGGTCCGCTTTGTTCTTTGGTGTGGGTCTTTGAGGTAGGCTTGCCAACGAGCTGCATGGCAGGTCAACATATGTCTGGTCAGGCATGTGGTACCCAAGCGGCTGATGTTTTGGCCACGCGATATACGCTTGAGACATATGTTGCAAACAGCAGCTGTGCGATCTGATGCACTAGCCTCAAAAAAGGCCCACACCAAGGAACTTTTTGAATGACGGGCAGAGGCAGCGCCCTGCACAGGCGGAGCTCTGCGGTGTGATTCCGTCCACCAAAGGGCATCCTGTCTCGTTGGAGATGTGCCTCCTCCTCATCCTCCTCCTCCTCTCTCCTATTAGGCACCCACGTGGAGTCAGTGACCTCATCATCCCCTCCCTCCTCATCACTGGAGCCAATCTGGCAGTATGCTGCAGCTGCTGGAACATGACTGCCAGATTGGTGTCCTTCTTGAGCATCCCCTCTGTCTGCTCTCACCCTACTGCCTTCCTGTAGCTGGGTTTCATCATCAGACCCTTCGAAACGCTGGGCATCCTCCTGGAGCATGTACCCAACACTGTGCTCAAACAGTTCGGGGGACTCCTCAGGAGGAGGACATGGTGGGTCTAGGGAAGGAGTGACTGATGATGAGTCTGACATTGATACCAGGGAAGAGGACGCTTTGGCAGCTGCTTTGCCAGTACCCTGAGCCTGGGTGAGAGAGGATGAGGAGGAGGAGGAGGGCTTGGTCATCCACTCTACCAAGTCTTCGGCATGATGTGGCTCAACATGTCCAGCTGCGGAAAAGAAGGACAAGCGTGTCCCATGGCCATGTGCTGATGACAATGCACCGCGTCCACGACCAGCACTGTTGCCCCCAGACACAGAGCCTGCTTGCCCTCTTTTATTGCCTCCTGACTGTCTGCCTCTCCTTGTTTGCCTTCCAGACATTCTAATAGATGGCCTGCAGGGAGATGGGAAAAAAGCAATAAGGGCTACCTTCAGGTGTCCTTCTCTGTCCCTTGAAACAAGGACTTGCACAGTGAAAGAAACTGACACTCTCCCTACCTACAGTTTTCTGTCCCTAGAAAAAATGTTTTTTTTAAGCACAATATAGCACAAGGAGAATTCACTCACTGTCCTTCCAGGTCCCTAGAAACAAGGACTTGCACAGTGAAAGAAACTGACACTCTCCCTACCTACAGTTTTCTGTCCCTAGAAAAAATGTTTTTTTTAAGCACACTATAGCACAAGGAGAATTCACTCACTGTCCTTCCCAGTCCCTAGAAAAAAGGACTTGCACAGTGAAAGAAACTGACACTCTCCCTACCTACAGTTTTCTGTCCCTAGAAAAAATGTTTTTTTTAAGCACAATATAGCACAAGGAGAATTCACTCACTGTCCTTCCAGGTCCCTGGAAACAAGGACTTGCACAGTGAAAGAAACTGACACTCTCCCTACCTACAGTTTTCTGTCCCTAGAAAAAATGTTTTTTTTAAGCACAATATAGCACAAGGAGAATTCACTCACTGTCCTTCCAGGTCCCTGGAAACAAGGACTTGCACAGTGAAAGAAACTGACACTCTCCCTACCTACAGTTTTCTGTCCCTAGAAAAAATGTTTTTTTTAAGCACAATATAGCACAAGGAGAATTCACTCACTGTCCTTCCAGGTCCCTAGAAACAAGGACTTGCACAGTGAAAGAAACTGACACTCTCCCTACCTACAGTTTTCTGTCCCTAGAAAAAATGTTTTTTTTAAGCACAATATAGCACAAGGAGAATTCACTCACTGTCCTTCCAGGTCCCTAGAAACAAGGACTTGCACAGTGAAAGAAACTGACACTCTCCCTACCTACAGTTTTCTGTCCCTAGAAAAAAATTTTTTTTTAAGCACACTATAGCACAAGCACAAAACACACTGACACTCTCCCTACCTATCCTTCTCTTTCCCTAAACTAAAGGAATCCAGGTTAAGCAAGAAAGAAATAAAAGTCACTGTCCCTGCCTATGCTGCTCTATCCCTGCTCCGGAACACACTACACTAGGCCGCCGTGCTGGCGGCCTTTTATAGTGTGGGGCGTGTACTAAACACCCTCAGCAATAATTGGCCACAGGCATCCTGCCTGTGGCCAATCATTGCTCTCCTCGCTGCCGGCGCTGTGATTGGCCAAGCATGCGGGGTCACAGTGCATGCTTGGCCAATCACAGCGCCTGGATGACACTGCGATGGCGTAGTGCATTGTGGGCCGTTCGCGTCACTCGAATTTGGCGCGAACGGCCCAAATCGTTCGATCTTCGTCGAACGATCGAACAGCCGATGTTCGAGTCGAACGTATGTTCGACTCGAACACGAAGCTCATCCCTATTAGAAATATCTTATAAATGGACAACTTTGTGTAAAAAAAATGCATTTTCATTTTTTCTCCACATTTTCCAAAACCTTCTGGAAAAAAATGAACCGTTCAAAAGACTCATAATGCTTCATAGATTATACGTTGGGGTGTGTGCTTTCCAAAATGGGGTCATTTTGTGGAAAATTCCATTGTCCTGGTGCTCCAGGGCCTTCAAAAGTGTAATAGGTGGTTGAGAAAGGATATGTGCGATTTATGCTTGTAGAACGCCTGAAAGTGCTACTTCAATGTTGGGCCTCTGTATGTGGCCAGGCTGTGTAAAAGTCTCACACATGTGGTATCGCTACACTCAGGAGGAGTAGCAGAATGTATTTTGGGGTGTAGTTGCAATTATGCATATGCTGTGTGAGAGAAAAAAACTGTTAATATGACCAGTTTGTGTAAAAAAAAAAAAAAAAAAAAATTTCCCAAGAATTGTGGGAAAAAAATACAACTTCAAAAAACTCACCACGCCTCTTAGTAAATACCTTGGACTGTCTACTTTTCAAAAAGGGGTAATTTTGGGGTATTTGTACTTTCCTCGCTTGTTAGTGTCTCAAGAAATGAGATATGCCTTCAGTACATCAGGCGTGATCAGATGTGATAAATTTTCAGTGATTGCCACCATAGTTTGTAGACTCTATAACTTTCACAAAGACCAAATAATATACACTAATTTGGGTTCATTTTACCAAAGATATGTAGCAGTATACATTTCTTGTTCATACATCACGGGACACAGAGCAGCATAGTCATTAATATGTGGGTTATATAGAATTACCTTCAGGTGCTGGCACTGGCAACTTCCAAAACAGGAAGTACCCTCCCCTATATAAGCCCCTCCCATCCGGGAGTACCTCAGTTTTTTGCCAGTGTCTAAGGTGTTGGCCAAGGTTAACATGTATTCATCTGGGCTTGTGTACAGGTTCTCTGGGCCTTAGCAAGCTATTCCGGATCCGACCAAAAAAGCTTCATAGCTAAACGGTCGGTACCCGGGCCTTGCAGAGAAGAGCAGGGTTTTGCCTGTAATGCCTCTCTTAGGAGGGCTGGACCCTGGGATCCAGAGCTCTGATCATACCCAAAACCAAGAGGCTATCTGTGCAGGGTGCTATACAGGTCCAGGGGAGTGGAATCCTTGGGAACCCGGTCCCTGAAGGTCTAGTACAATGCCTGCCGTGAGAGGTGAAGTTTGGGCTTCTGTGGACCAAACAAAGTCCTGCGGCGGGGAAAAGGTAAGTGGGGGCCCCTCAGGAACTTGGTTCTATTGAGGGGACCCCCAAGCCTAATATGTCTTTCTGCCTGTTACCTAAAGGTATTCCCGCTAATAGCTGTATATGCCTAAGAAATCCTAGAAATGTCTTTTCATAAAGGAAGTTTTAAAAACTGTAAACATGGAAATGTTTTTCATAAAGGAGGTTTTAAAAAAAAATAAAAATAAAAAGACAAAAGTGCGGTACCTGTGTTTGTCCACTAGAGGCCGCTGTGGAACGTCTTTTTTTCTTGGGACTATTCCTTCCATGGTGAAAGTCCAGGCAGATGAGTGAGCTCTCTATCAAGGAAGCTGCATTCCTCTGTCATGCTGCCAAGTAGTTTCCTTCCATCCCCGAGTCCTGGTGAAACAGGGACCCTGGCTCCTCGCCCTACAGGGCGCCAAGAGCGCACACGTACACGCTTTCTTTTTATAGATTTAGCTTCAAAAAAGTGGGCGGAGCCTGGCGGATGACGCGCTCTGTGCGCCCAGCGCTTCTGCGCATGTGCGGGCGTCCCAGCAAGATAAAAGGACTCAGTCCACGCTGCTTGCTATGGACACAGAGCATGAAAAGGAGCTGGTAGCATGGTATAGGGGCTTACAGCGGGCGGTTGATACAGGCATCCCCAGAAAGACGCATTAGTAGACACCCACTGATGTACATAGCAGCAAATTGCATTAGACTATTTCAGTAAAGGGGTGTATTGCGGCTGGAATACCTCAGCTTTGAACTAAGGAATATGCCGCCTAAAAAACTCCGAGATATACCTCTCAGGAAGTGTAGGGAGTCTCCATCGGGCTCTGAGGATCTGGAGCAGTCATCTGCACCCTCCTCCCCTGAGAAATCAGAGGTTAATGCCCATAAGGAACCCCCGGGAGTGCCAGGTACTGCGGCTGTCCTCAGTCCACCTGCTCCTGCATATATAACAGAGGAGGTTTTTGCCTCAACTCTGGAGGGATTGGAGCAGAGATTGGCAGCATTGATCGCTTCTTCTCTGCAGGAAAGAAAGCGCGCCAGATCTCCATCACCTCCATTAGAGTGCCTGTTGGCAGAGCAACAGTCCCAGGAAGGGACCGACCTACCTGAAGGGGATCAGGAGGAGGTTAACTCTGTTTTTGAGGAATCGACAGTAGATGAACCATTTTCAGCATCACAGACTGAAAGATTGTGGGTCCAGACCCTAACTGACATGGTTCGATCTGCATTTAAAATGCCTCTTGTTGAACCATCAACTACTGCTGTCTCCTCATTGGGGTCGCTAAAAGCTCTCCAGGTTAATTGCTCCTTTCCAATACATCCATTATTGGAAGGACTTATATACCAGGACTGGGAACATCCTGATAAACTATTTGTTCCGCCTAAGAAATTTCCGGTGATCTATCCCATGGAGGAAAAGTTCACCCAGAGATGGAATGTTCCTACGGTGGATGCAGCCATCTCTTCTGTGAACAAATCACTGACATGCCCAGTAGATAATGTTCAAATGTTCAAAGATCCAGTGGATAAAAAATTGGAATCTTTATTAAAATCTGCTTTTTCCACAGCAGGGGCTGTTACACAGCCAGCAGTGGCAGCTATTGAGGTCTGCCAAGCTTTAAAGGATCAGATGAAAATGGTCCTGAGGGATTTGCCAGACCAGCAAGCCCAGGCTCTGGCTGATCTGCCTAGAGCATTATGCTTTGCGGTTGACGCCATCAAGGATTCTATCCATCAGGCCTCCCGCCTCACGCTGTCTTTGGTACATATGCGTAGGCTTCTGTGGCTCAAAAACTGGTCTGCTGAAGCTCCCTGTAAGAAGCTCTTAGTTAGCTTCCCATTTCATGGGGAACGCCTTTTTGGCGAGGACCTGGATAAGTATATCCAGAAGATTTCCAGTGGTAAAAGTACTCTCTTACCGAGTAAGAAGAGGTCTAGGGGTCCATCTTTTAAGAGGACTACCTCTCCTATCCCTGCGACGTCTGCTACTAAGCAGTTCCGACGGCCTCCTCGGTCAAACTCAGGGGGTAAAAATCAGGGACAGTCACAGGGTAATAAGAAACCCTGGATCCGAAGGGGTACTAAACCAGCCTCCAAGTCAAGCCTATGAAGGGCTGCCCCCACTCAAACGGGTGGGGGGAAGACTTCAGTTGTTCGCAGAGACCTGGCGGGAGACGATCAAAGACAGATGGGTGCTCTCCGCAGTAACTCTGGGATATAAGTTGGAGTTAAAAGAGTCTCCTCCTTCCCATTTTATGTGGTCAGGCATGCCAAGAGACCCTCTGAAAAGAGGGTCTCTCCTATTGGCGTTAGAACAACTATTGCTCCAAGGAGTAATTATGGAGGTTCCTATGGAAGAGTGGGGGTTGGGTTTCTACTCAAACCTTTTCACAGTCCCGAAGCCAAACGGGGACATAAGACCCATATTGGACCTAAAGAGTCTAAACAAATTTCTAAACGTCCGGTCTTTCCGGATGGAGTCGATCCGATCGGTCACCGCTGCCCTACAGGGGGAGGATTGGTTAGCCTCGATCGACATCAAAGATGCTTACTTGCATGTTCCCATCTTTCCAGGTCATCAAAAATTTCTACGCTTTGCAGTAGAAGGCCGCCATTTTCAGTTCAGAGCCTTACCTTTCGGTCTGGCCACAGCACCACGAGTGTTCACAAAATTTCTGGCCCCACTGTTGGCCGATCTAAGAACACGAGGTGTAACGATAATGGCATACCTAGACGACCTGTTGTTGATGGACCACTCAGTTGCCAAGCTAGAAGTGGTAATTGTCGATACAATCAAGTATCTAGAATCTCACGGTTGGGTCATCAACCTGGACAAGTCAGCCCTACAGCCAGTGAAAAACCTGGTATATCTAGGGCTACGGCTGGATTCAGACCAGAGGAAGATTTTCTTACCTCTAGACAAGGTATCCTCTTTGAGGGGCTTGGTCCGTCTGCTTTGTGCAAAAAGACAGCCGTCCATACGCCTGTGCATGAGGCTGCTAGGAAAGATGGTAGCATCATTCGAAGCTGTGCCATACGCCCAATTCCACTCAAGGAATTTACAGAGGGCCATATTGTCAGCCTGGAACGGAAAGATTCAGGCTCTAGACTTCCCGATGGCTTTGTCCCCTTCCGTTCAGAAGAGTCTCTGCTGGTGGTTGATCCCCCAGAATCTCCAGAAGGGAAAACCCTTCAGTCCGATATCCTGGAAGGTGGTCACTACAGATGCCAGCCTTATAGGCTGGGGGGCAGTACTGGAGCAATGGTCTCTCCAGGGCAGATGGTCAAATGTAGTAAGAACCCTGCCCATCAATCTCTTAGAGATACGAGCAGCCCGGTATGCCCTAGTAGCCTGGACATCCAGACTCCAAGGGTCCCCTGTCAGAATTCAATCAGACAATGCCACAGCAGTGGCATATATCAATCATCAGGGAGGCACCAGGAGTCGTGCAGCCCAGAGGGAAGTAAGTCACATCCTGGAATGGGCAGAAAAGCATGTCCCATGTATATCAGCTGTCTTCATTCCAGGGGTGGAGAATTGGAAGGCGGACTTTCTGAGTCGCCAACAGTTATGCCCAGGGGAATGGTCCCTTCATCCCGAGGTCTTCCGAGCAATATGTCAGCGGTGGGGAACACCGGATGTAGATCTGCTAGCATCCAGATTCAACGCAAAGGTGGACAGATTTGTCTCCCGGACAAGGGATCCCCTCGCTTGCGGCTCGGATGCTCTGGTGTTCCCTTGGGATCAGTTCAGACTGATATATGCATTCCCTCCGCTACAATTGTTGCCTCGACTCCTTCGCAGAGTCAGGTTGGAAAAGAAGCCGGTGATCCTGGTGGCTCCAGCGTGGCCCCGAAGGGCCTGGTACGCGGAGATCATCAAAATGTCTGTGGGGAGTCGTTGGACCCTTCCACGTCATCCGGACCTGCTTTCGCAAGGACCGATATACCACCCTTCCTTACTAACTCTAAGTTTAACGGCCTGGCTATTGAATCCCACATCCTAAAGAAGAGAGGTCTCTCTAACTCTGTGGTATCAACTATAATCAATGCCAGGAAGCCTGTATCCAGGCAGATCTACTATAGAGTTTGGAAGGCGTACATCACTTGGTGCGAGGCCAGAAAATGGCATCCACGTAAGTACGTTATAGGCAGAATTCTGGACTTCCTGCAGTGGGCTGTAGACAGGAAGTTTGCCTTAAGTATTATCAAGGGCCAGGTTTCGGCCTTATCAATACTATTTCAAAGGCCCCTGGCTATGCATTCACTTGTCAAATCCTTTATGCAAGGTGTGACTCGTATTATTCCACCGATTAAAGCTCCCATATGCCCATGGGATCTAAATTTGGTTCTGTCGGTTCTGCAGAAGCAGCCATTTGAACCTTTGCGGCACATTTCCTTGGTTCTACTCACCAGAAAATTTATATTTTTAGTAGCCATATGCTCGGCTAGAAGAGTGTCGGAATTAGCCGCCATGTCCTGTAAAGAGCCATATCTGGTTATTCATAAGGACAGAGTAGTATTACGTCCTCACCCAGCCTTTCTTCCTAAGGTGGTATCGAGGTTTCACTTGAACCAGGATGTGGTTCTTCCTTCTTTTTTCCCCAAACCAAGCTCGGTAGAGGAAAAGTTATTGCATTCTTTGGATGTAGTAAGAGCAGTTAAAGCTTATCTAAAAGCCACTGCTCAGATTCGTAGAACGGATTCTTTGTTTGTTCTGCCGGAAGGCCCCAGAAAGGGTCAGGCAGCATCAAAATCTACTTTAGCCAAGTGGATTCGACAGGTCATAATACAAGCCTATGGCTTGAGAAGTAGACCGCCTCCGTTCAAAGTTAGGGCGCACCTCACGAGAGCAGTTGGAACTTCGTGGGCAGTGCATCACCAGGCCTCCCTGGCTCAAATTTGTAAGGCCGCAACATGGTCTTCAGTACACACGTTTACTAGGTTCTACCAGGTGGACGTTAGAAGTCAGGAGGATGTCGCCTTTGGGCGCAGTGTGTTGCAGGCCGCAAAAGATCCTCATGCCTGATGGCGCCCAGCTTATGTATGGTGTATCCCCCCCCTCATTTGGCATTGCTTTGGGACGTCCCACATAGTAATGACTATGCTGCTCTGTGTCCCGTGATGTATGAACAAGAAAGTAGGATTTTTAAAACAGCTTACCTGTAAAATCCTTTTCTTGGAGTACATCACGGGACACAGAGCTCCCACCCCTCTTTTGGGGACACGTATTGCTTTGCTACAAAACTGAGGTACTCCTGGATGGGAGGGGCTTATATAGGGGAGGGTACTTCCTGTTTTGGAAGTTGCCAGTGCCAGCACCTGAAGGTAATTCTATATAACCCACATAGTAATGACTATGCTGCTCTGTGTCCCGTGATGTACTCCAAGAAAAGGATTTTACAGGTAAGCTGTTTTAAAAATCCTACTTTTGGCACAAATTTATGAAGAAAAATTACTTATTTGCAAAATTTTACAATAGAAACAAAAAAAAAGTGTTTTTTTTTAAAAAAAATTGCTGTTTTTTTGCTTATATCGCAAAAAATAAAAAACCCAGTGGCGATTAAATACCACCAAAAGAAAGCTCTATTTGTGAGAAGAAAATGATAAAAAAAATTGTTTCGGATACAGTGTAGCATGACTAAGTAATTGTCATTCAAAGTGTGAGAGTACTGAAAGCTGAAAATTGGTCTGGGCGGGAAGGTGCATAAGTGCATGGTATTGAAGTGGTTAAGGTAAGTCCAATGACTGGGCCACAGTAGAGTTGGGGGTGGCTGACCACTAAGGACAAGCAGTGACATAGCCAGGCCCTTCCAAGTCAGCCCCGTCCATCCATACACATATGATCTATAGGAAGAAGTCTGTTCAAATTTAGCTTTATTGGTCTGTGATGTTTGTGAATGCTAATATATTTATTTCTTTCTCCATCAGAAATCTCACTGCGGAAATACTATGTGGGCTGAAGCTCCTGCATTCTAAGGATATAATGCACAGGTAATGATTGCATTAACTGAAATAATAATAGAGTTTATAATGGGTCACTGCACCTAAATTATGTTTAGTTATGGGAATATAATGCTGGAGTACCAAAGTACCTCTTGACGTCTTTTAATTTTTGTGAATCAGGAACAACTTCTACCAGAGTTCCCACTTATTTAGCCTTCCATAATGTCTCCTTCCATCTGCTGCAGAAGTCTCAGGGCTCATGACACAATCTATTAATAAAAAAAAAAAAATCAAGAGGAGTATCGTATAGGACAATTTTTTAATCCTGGAGGGCCTATATCCCTTAGTTACTGCATCAAACATCTGAAACTTCCAGATTCTGAAAAACCGCGGTTTAATCAAATTTTCACTTTTAAACCAAATCTGGAAGGAAAAACTCCTTCCTCCCCAATTTACGAAGTATGAGTTATGGTGCAGCCAGGCCGGTTCACAAAGGGGAGGCATATCTATGGTATATTCATGCCTCACTCACCCTACATCAAAATCTTCCTATATGGAGGCTTGGGAAAAAGACGCCCAGTTTTGTTCAAATTTGGATACCTGGCACTTAGCCTTCTCTAAATCTTTCAAAGGGATTCTTAATGTCTCTTTAATGGAGGCAAATATTAAAGTTATAACCAGATGGTATCTAACTCCTTTCAGACTGGCATCTATATATCCAGCATCAGATCCAACGTGTTTCAGAGGTTGCCAACTTTACGGCTCTATGCCTCATATTTGGTGGGAGTGCCCCAGAGTTCGTCCCTTCTGGAGAAAAATATTTGTATTAATTTTTAAGGTAACAGGTCCCTAGGTCCCTACCAGTAGCCATTTTGAACGCTCATATTCCTCACATACCAAAGGTTTCACAAAAATTGATTCACTTTATCTTTACAGGCGCCAAAATCACAATTGCCAAATCATGGAAAAAAACAAAACCTTTCCTGTCAGATGTCAAAACCAAAATAACTTGGATACTAACTCAGGAAAAATTAGCTAGCATCTTATCTAATACCATTCCCAAATTCGAAAAAATATGGGAACCGTGGGCCACATATATGGGGATTTCGATTGGTGAAGATGCTGTTTTACCTTCTATTCAACATTAAGTTGGACACATACCCATCCCTTTCCCTCCGTCCTCTTTTTTTTTACCCGCTGTCTTTATTTTCTTCTTCTTTTCTTCCTTCTAAAAAGGATTTATGGAAACTCTTTTTCTGGGAATTCTAGTTTCCCATTACATGTTATGTCTCTTTTATTTAGATTTAATGGGATACTATCAAATGTTTTGTTTGGCCTTGTTTAGTCCATCCCGATCTGTTGGCCCTGATAATCTTTTGTGAGAAGCAGAAAAAAAGGGAGCCGCTCAGGTGTGGGAATCCTCCAATCGCCTCCTCCCAGCAGCCAAGGGTGCAGACAATGCTACTAACAGCAAACAGGAACAAAAAAGTCTTCTGGACTGCAGCACTCCAAAGATAAAAGCCTTTATTAAAATAGGAAATCCAAAATGCACACTCTACAACGGTACACAGGTCAAAAAAATCTGGCTAACATGTTTCGCACTGTGCTAGTGCTTATTCATAGCTCATGAATAAGCACTAGCACAGTGCGAAACATGTTAACCAGATTTTTTTGACCTGTGTACCGTTGTACAGTGTGCATTTTGGATTTCCTATTTTAATAAAGGCTTTTATCTTTGGAGTGCTGCAGTCCAGAAGACTTTTTTGTTCCCGGCCCTGATAATGTTCTCGGGGCCTAAGAGTCAGAAGGAGGTCTGTATGCCTGGAGCAGTTAGTTCCCGATAAGGGGCTCCAGGTTACCAAGGAGAGAGGGTTTCCCTTCTCCCTTCCATTATATTATAAGGATGAAGAGATCTCCCCCTGACAAACTTTTGATTGCTTACATGAATCTATCCTTTTTTCTAGGATGTTTTTATTATTTTATCCATTTATTGACTAATGTTTGTTTATTCCTAAACATAATCTTTTTTCTTTATTTTTATATAACATGATGTAATGTTCTGTATTATTTATCTCATGAAAATAAAATATTTTGAAAGTAAAAAAAAATCAAGAGGAGTGAGAGCTCCTCATAATTAATATATCAAGTGGGCAGAGCTGAGAACTCCGTAACAGAGATTCTACTGAAGGCAAATTTAAAAGAAACGGATATCAACCCATAAATATTAAATTGTTTTTTTATTAATGTTTTTTTTTATTTTTTTAAAGGGTAAATTTATTAGATTTTCCAAAAAAACTGAAATAAAAAATGTACAGCATATGTCTTTTACATTTTACATAGACGGTTGTATAAACTCAACAGCACATAGTCAAAGCTCAAAGTTAAACGCATATCATATGTGTTTCATCCTACGTTTGTAACATCCTGTCAATAAGATCTAGACTTCACTAAGTAAACAGTTGCAAGACATTTACTGTTACCAGCACATCTTTTATTAATCTTTAATGAACTTGTCAGATAAGCGTAGCTCACCATCCACTCTTCTTCTTTACAGAGATCTCAAGCCAGAGAATATTCTGCTGGACGGCGCTGGCCATGCTAAGATTGCTGATTTGGGTTTGTCAAAGAGCGGTGTCTCAGAATTCAAAAGAACTATAGGATGTAGCGGGACAATGCCTTATTTGGCCCCAGAGGTAAGTAACCTGCTACCTGCCAGATGTTAGACTTAGTGGTCATCTTTACTCAGATATACCAAGTATTATTATTGGAGATACTGTATAAAAAAAGTTAAAGGGGTCCCCCCTTTCACTAAATGGAGAATTTCATCATTGATACTCCAGTCGTTTTCAGTGGGTTTCAAGGCCAGAACTATATCCCCAACAAAAGGTGGGAAGTTCTGAGCAGCAGTGTTGGAGCCACTTTGTAGGACCCAATTGAGACGTGCAAATAAGATAAAACTTCAGCAACTACTCGCCTGCTGTAGTCACTTTAACATAGTGAGGCTTGTGAACATTGAGCTGTTGGGGTCAACATACCTTTATAAAGGGCAAATTCACCTTCTCTTTTTGTTGTGTTGATTAGGGACATACTTGGGTTCAGTCAGAACATTTTTCTAACCAAACCCCAACCGATTAAATAAATAAAGCTGCCAATTTATTTTATCTACTCCGTCCAAGACAAAAACAAAATGTTTTGACTATACATAAACTTTAAGCCCTGCCTCCAATATTCACAAGCCCTGCCCCAGTTTGATGTCTTTTGATCACGATTTTGGGAGTCCCGGGAGGCTTCCTACATTACAAATGCCAACATGAAGTCATGTTTGTCTTTCACCTGACCCGAAAATGTTCTCATACTTCTTTCTCTTCCTTATTTTTCTACAGGTCCTTTGAGGCAATCCATACTTTACAGTGGCTGATTATTTTTCACTGGGACTAATAGTATATGAGATGGCTGTAGGGAAACACCCGTTCTGGAAAGGCCAGAAGACCACAAAGGAAATGCTGCAGACTGCTTAACACAGAGCTTTATTATCCACCTGGAATGAACTGTCATCTCCGTGACCTCATCCAAAGGGTAAGTATGTGCAGAGCTTTAGCTGTTTGTAAGGGACAAAATCCTTTCCAGATTATATATATTGTTAGGATTTTAGAAAACACAATTTCACATTCTTACCTGCACACAATTATGTAGATCAGGGGTCTCTAAACATTTTAAACAAAGGGCCAGTGTACTCTCTTTCAGACTTTAGGGGGCCCAGTCTGTGGCCGGTGGGAACAGCAACTGCCCCAGCATTAGTGGAATTAACAATGTCTCAGGCTTGGTGGTCAGTGAAACTAAAAAAATTACATGTTGAGGGTTACTTACTAAAACTGGAGAGTGCAAAATCTGGTGCAGCTCTGCACAGAAACCAATCAGCCTCCATGTTTTATTGCCAAAGCCTAATTGAACAAGCAGAAGCTAGAAGCTGATTGGCTACTATACACAGTTGCACCAGATTCTGAGTGCTCCATTTTTTGTAAATCTCCCCCAGTGCTTGTGGTCAGTAGGAAGAGAAATACTGGTCCTATCTTTGGTATAAGTGTGACAGAGAAAATTAAGTACTGTCCGTGATACTTTTTTTATTTGCACTAACATAGAATTTTTCAGGACATACCCCGAAAGCTTGTCCTGAAAAATTCTATGTTAGTGCAAATAAAAAAAGTATCACGGACAGTACTTAATTTTCTCTGTCACAATTGCACTAATACGGCTACAATTACGTCAAGTATAAGTGTGAGAAATAGTGCCCTCTCTTTTATATCAGTGGAAGGAATAGTGCCCAATCATTGGTATTAGTAGAAGGAATAGTGCCCCATCATTGGTATCAGTGGAAAGAACAGTGCCCCATCGTTGGTATTAGTGGGAGGAATAGTGTCCCCTCATTGGTATCAGTGGGAGGAATAGCGCCCCACCATTGGTTTCAGTGCGAGGAATGGTGCCCCATCATTGGTATTAGTGGGAGGAATAGTGCCCCATCATTGGTATTAGATGGAGGAATAGTGCCCCATCATTGGTATTAGTGGAAGGAATAGTGCCCCATCATTGGTATTAGTGGAAGGAATAGTGCCCCATCATTGGTATTAGTGGAAGGAATAGTGCCCCATACTTGGTATTAGTGGACGCAATAGTTCCCCATCATTGGTATTAGTGGAGGAATAGTGCCTCATCATTGGTATTAGTGGGAGAAATAGTGCCCCATCATTGGTATTAGTGGAAGGAATAGTGCCCCATACTTAGTATTAGTGGGAGGAATAGTGCCCCATCATTGGTATTAGTGGGAGGACTAGTGCCCTATCATTGGTGTCAGTGGAAGGAACAGTGTCCCATCATTGGTATCAGTGAAAGGAATAGTGCCCCATCACTGGTATTAGTGGGAGGACTAGTGCCCTATCATTGGTATTAGTGGGAGGACTAGTGCCCCATCATTGGTATCAGTGGGAGGAATAGTACCCCATCATTGTTATTGGTGGGAGGAATAGTACCCCATCATTGGTATTAGTGGAAGGAATAGTGCCCCATCATTGGTTGTAAGGAATAGTGCCCCATCATTTGTGTAAACAAAGCAGCAGCCCTAGTGCCCCCAAACATTCCTTTGCAGAGGATGTGTAGAAATTGAATTTGCAGTCTGTGTGGTTCTCCTGGAAAGTGATGGGGCTGTCGCCGATAATTGGATTTTTGGGGAAATTCCTTAAACAGACAGAATATAAACTTCTCCTGGTGTTGCCATCATTCTAATTTAAAAGAATGTCAGTTGCAGATTTAGTAAAAAGATAATTTCTTTATCGTACATCACGGGACACAGAGTGACATAGTAATTACTATGTGGGTTATAGAGCTTACCTTCAGGTGATGGACACTGGCACACCCAAGACAGGAAGTCCCCTCCCTATATAACCCCTCCCATATCGGGAGTACCTCAGTTTTGTTGCCAGTGTCTAAAGGTGTTGGTTACGGTTAAGCATGTATTCAAGTTAGCTCTGTGTATGGTCTTTGAGGCCTAAGGCAAGCTATTCCGGATCTGTCCAAAGTGCTTCAATGCCAAAATGGACGGTACCCGGGCCTCGGGGAAGAAGAACGAGGTTTGGCCTGTAATGCCTGTCTTAGGAGGGCTGGACCCTGGGATCCAGTACTCTGGTCAGACCCAATACCAAGAGGTTTCTGGCAGGGTGCTGTACAGGTCCAGGGGAGTGGTGTTCCTTTCAGTAGGACCCCGGTCCCTGAAGGTCAAATGACGTTGCCCGCCAAGAGGGGCGAAGTTTGGGCTTTCTGTTCCGAACAGGGTCCTGCGGCGGGGACAGGTAAGTGAAGGTCCCTGATGAACTTGGTTCATCAGGGAGCCTTCAAACTAATGTGTTTGCCTGTAATTTACCTACATCGTATATTTCCCACTGTACCTGATGCCTAGAATATTTTTTTAAAACCTGAAATGTATTTCATATGGTTCTATTGGACATTATGGTAGTACCCCTGTTTGGCCACAAGAGGGAGATACTTTTTGGGAATGTCTAAATAACTGGGCTATACCTTGTCACAAGTGTAATGCCTAGACAGATGGAGGAGCATTCTTTCTAAGTACAGGTCTAAAATGACCCATCTGGTGAAATGTTACCATATCATACCTGCTAGGGAGACATGAGAACAAGCGATCTGTGCAACACTGCGCTGCGGTCTCCCTCTATAGTGCGTTCAGCCTAAGCTCCACAGCCCCCTCCTCCTCCTCTCTCCATGTGAGATGTTACTGGCGCGCGCGCGAAGCCTTAGAAGCTATGAAGGAGAGTGAATCGCGGAGGGGGCGGGGCTTGACGTGATGACGCGCGGTGTTCCCCGGTGCGCTTCTGCGCATGTGCGGTCGTCCTCTGCTGTTAAAAAACAGTCTCTGAGAGACGCTGTAAAGAGGGCGGACACACCAGCAGAGACATTTTTGGTGACATTTATTATTGTTATATTGGGCATACAACAGGTGGTGATACAGGCATCCCCAAGGCACATTAGTTTAGAAACCTGACTAGCTCACATAGCAGGCTTGTACGCTAGACTATAGCTAGTGGTGGGTGCATTTTTGGCTGCAAGTCCTTGGCTTTGAGCTAGGACTATGCCTTCCAAGGGCTCTGGGAATAAAAATCCTAAGAAGCTAAAGGGTTCACCATCGGGCTCTGAGGATCTGGGGCTTGCTCCTGCTGGTATATCCTCCCCTGATAATTCAGAGGTAGTTACCCGAGGGGAGCCATCAGGAATGCTAGGTGCTGCGGCTGCCCTTAGTTCACCTGCTCCGGTGTATGTGACAGAGGAGGCTTTTACCCCTGCTCTGGGAGGATTAGAAAAAAGATTGGCGGCATTAATCGCTTCCTCCCTGCTGGGAAAAAAGCGCGCCAGATCTCCATCTCCACCGTTGGAGTATCTAACAGCAGAGAAAATTGTCTCAGGATGAAATTGATTTTCCTGGCGTTAGACCGACTGTTATCCCAAGGGGTAATTGTGGAGGTTCCGGTAAAAGAACAGAGGTTGGGATTTTACTCAAACCTCTTTACCGTTCCAAAGCCCAACGGAGATGTAAGACCCATACTAGATCTCAAGGGTCTAAACAAGTTCCTAATCGTCAAGTCATTCCGTATGGAATCAATTCGGTCAGTAGCCGCCACCCTACAAGGGGGAGAATGGTTGGCGTCCTTTGATATCATGGACGCTTATTTACATGTTCCTATATTCCCCAGTCATCAAAAGCTTCTACGCTTTGCGGTGGAACAGCGCCATTATCAATTTGTGGCGCTACTCTTCGGGTTGGCCACGGCTCCACGAGTGTTCACAAAGATCTTGACCCCTCTGTTGGCCGACTTAAGAACTCGAGGAATATCTATAATGGCCTACCTGGACGATCTTTTGATAATAGATCATTCGGCTTCCAACCTAAGGGTTGCTGTACGCAACACGGTAGAATACCTGGAATCCCGGGGCTGGGTCCTAAATCTGGACAAATCAGCCTTGCAGCCAGCAAGAAGACTGGAATATTTAGGCTTACTTATAGACACAGACCAAAGAAAGATTCTTCTGCCTCAGGCAAAAATCTCTTCCTTAAGGGAACTAATTAAAGCGAATTGTGCAAAGAGACAGACATCCATTCGTCTTTGCATGCGGTTGCTGGGAAAGATGGTGGCCTCATTCGAAGCAGTTCCGTATGCTCAATTCCATTCAAGGAAATTACAGAACACCATCCTATCCACCTGGAACAAAAAGGTTCAAGCCCTAGATTTCCCAATGTCCCTGACGTCGTCAGTACGCAGGAGTCTATGTTGGTGGTTGGTACCCCAAAATTTACAAAAGGGAGAGTCGTTCATTCCAATCTCTTGGAGGATAGTAACTACAAATGCCAGCCTTCTAGGCTGGGGGGCAGTACTGGAGCAATGATCACTCCAGGGAAAGTGGTTGAAAAGACCTTGCCCATCAACCTGCTGGAAATTCTGGCGGCACGTTTGTCCCTGGAAGCATGGACTTCCAAGCTACATGGTTCCCCTGTCAGAATCCAATCAGACAATGCCACAGCTGTGGCATATATCAATCACCAAGGGGGCACCAAGAGCGGTGCGGCCCAGAAGGAGGTGAATCATATCCTGATATGGGCAGAAAGACATGTCCCATGCATATCTGCTATCTTTATTCCAGGAATAGAGAATTGGAAAGCAGACTTCTTGAGTCGGCAGCAGTTATCCCCAGGGGAATGGTCTCTTCCTCCCGACATCTTTTGGGCAATATGTCAGAGATGGGGGACACCAGATGTAGATCTATTGGCATCCAGGTTCGACACGAAATTGAGCAGCTTTGTGTCCAGGACAAGGGACCCGCTCGCTTGCGAATCGGATGCGCTGGTGTTTCCGCGGGATCAGTTCGCACTAATGTATGCGTTTCCTCCGCTGCAGTTACTACCTCGACTCCTCCGCAGAGTCAGGATAGAAAAGAAGCCAGTGATTCTGATAGCCCCAGCATGGCCTCGAAGATCCTGGTACGCGGAGATTGTAAGAATGTCTGTGGGGAAGCCTTGAACCCTTCCGCTTCGTCCAGACCTGCTCAATCAAGGTCCGATATACCACCCTTCCTTACAAACTCTAAATTTAACGGTCTGGCTATTGAATCCCACATTCTAAAAAAGAGAGGTCTCTCTAACGCAGTGGTGTCTACAATAATCAATGCTAGAAAGCCAGTATCTAGACATATATATTATAGAGTTTGGAAGGCGTATGTGACATGGTGTGAGGCCAAGAAATGGCATCCTCAAAAGTATGTCAAAGGGAGAATTCTTGACTTCCTACAGTGGGCTGTAGACAAAGATCTAGCCTTAAGTACTATTAAGGGTCAGGTTTCGGCCTTATCGATATTTTTTCAAAGGCCACTAGCTAGACTTTCGCTAGTTAAATCCTTTTTGCAGGGTGTGACTCGGATCAACCCACCAGTTAGGTCTCCCATATGTCCATGGGACTTAAACTTGGTTCTATCAGTTCTTCAAAGACAGCCTTTTGAACCATTGCTCCACATTCCTTTAGTGCTTCTCACCAGGAAATTAGTGTTCTTGGTAGCTATATCCTCAGCCAGGAGGGTATCGGAATTAGCAGCTTTGTCTTGTAAGGAGCCATATTTGATTATCCATCAGGATAGAGTGGTTCTACGTACACATTCAGCCTTTCTTCCCAAGGTTGTGTCAAATTTTCATTTGAACCAAGATGTGGTTCTCCCTTCCTTTTATCCCAAACCTAGTTTGGTGGAAGAGAAGTTATTACATTCTTAGGCTTTAACTGCACTTACTACATCCAATCTTAAAGCCACTGCTATGATTCGGAAAACTGATGTTTTGTTTATTCTGCCGGAGGGCCCCAGAAGGGGTCAGGCAGCGTCAAAATCTACTATTTCTAAGTGGATTCGGTAGGTTATTATTCAAGCCTATGGTCTGAAAAGGAAGATGCCTCCATTTAAAATTAAAGCGCACTCTACTAGAGCAGTGGGTGCTTCTTGGGCAGTGCATCACCAGGCCTCCTTGGCTCAAATGTGTAAGGCCGCAACTTGGTCTTCAATCCACACATTCACTAAATTTTATCAGTTGGATGTAAGAGGTCATGAGGATATCGCCTTTGGGCGCAGTGTGCTGCAGGCTGCAGTATAGATCCTCATGAATGATGGCGCCCAGCTTATGTATGGTGTCTCCCTCCCCTCATTTTGGCGTTGCTTTGGGACATCCCACATAGTAATTACTATGTCGCTCTGTGTCCCGTGATGTACGATAAAGAAAATAGGATTTTTATAACAGTTTACCTGTAAAATCCTTTTCTTAGAGTACATCACGGGACACAGAGCTCCCACCCCTCTTTTTGGGGACACTTATTGCTTTGCTACAAAACTGAGGTACTCCCGATATGGGAGGGGTTATATAGGGAGGGGACTTCCTGTCTTGGGTGTGCCAGTGTCCATCACCTGAAGGTAAGCTCTATAACCCACATAGTAATTACTATGTAGCTCTGTGTCCCGTGATGTACTCCAAGAAAAGGATTTTACAGGTAAGCTGTTATAAAAATCCTATTTTTTAATATATTATTAATAATTGCTATTTAAAATCTATTATAAGCTAATATTACACAAATAAGGGACCGCACAAAGAATAAGAATAACTTAGTAACAGGTTTGAAAGGAAAGGAAGCTGAAACATGTAACTGACATAATCAAATTTAAACTGAGTGGGTGGGGAGTTCTATTGTTCATCTATTGTTGTTTTTTTTCAATGTTTACTATGTTATTTTATTCTCTTTTATAGTTCTTATGCATCGACCAAGAAAGACGAAAGGTGCAGGTAAGGGACCTTAGAAGGTACTCGTTCTTCAAAAATTTGACTGGGCCAAGATAGAGAAGAGACCGCCACCCCTGGAAATTGACTTTGGATCTGCAAGTATATAAATAAGGGAGGCATGGGTAAGACAGAGAGGGGGATGAGAAAGAGAGGGGGGTGAGAGAGAAAGAGTGGTGAGAGAGGGGGTGGAGGGTGCGAGAGAGAGAAAGAGAGAGAGAGAGAGGGGTAGGGGTGGGGGTGAGGTAGGGGTTGACAGAGAGGTGGATAGAGAGGGGGGTTGATAGAGAGGGGGGGGTTGATAGAGAGAGGGGGAGAGAGAGAGAGAGCAGTGAGAGAGAGGGGGTTGATGGAGGAGGGTGGGGGGTGAGATTGAGAGAGCGGGGGTGGGGGTGAGAAGGAGAGAGGGGTGAGCGAGAAGGGGTGGGGGGTGAGAGGGGAGGGGGGAGAGAGAGAGAGGAGGGGGAGAGAGAGAGAGGGGAGGGGGGGTGAGAGAGAGAGGGGTAGGGGTGACAGGGATGGGAATGAGAGAGGGGGGTGTGTGAGAGAGAGGGGGTGAGAAAGAGAGAGAGGGGAGTTGATAGAGAGAGGGGGGTGAGAGAGAGAGGGGCACACAGCTAGCTCTGCCATCCTCACGGGGGGCACAGACAGCACAGCTTGAGGCTTCATTTGAGGGAATGGCATGTGCTTTATGTGTGCACCCAGATCGAGCTGTGTTCAGTGTCGGGTATTGTAAGGATGAAGGATTACTTCCCTTATCCCGGGCTCCCGGTCAGCCCCCTCCTGGTTGTAGATGTCTATTGGGACACACGGTACTAGAGACACAGCCACTGAGTCCTAATGTGATATCTCTGGGGGTGCAGGTGCATGTCCCTGAACTCACCCTGGGTGCGTTTAGGGCTGCGCACCTGCACAGATGTCAGCAGCTGTCGATAAAGCCGCATGTCCAATCAGACATCAATATTTTTTACATGATTATTTTACATTTATGAATGTGGTACTCTTGATGTCATTAACCCGTCTCTACGCTATGAGCATCTTACAGAGAGATGACCTGCATACCCTAGACTGATAATTCAGGGCATCAGGAGAGAAAGATCCAGGTAAGGGGCCTCAGAAGGCACCTGTTCTTCAAGAACTTTGACTGGGCCAAGTTGGAGAAGAGACCGCCATCCCTGGAAATTGACTTTGGATCTGCAAGTATATAAATAAGGGAGGAATGGGTAAGACAGAGAAGGGGATGAGAAAGAGAGGGGGAATGAGAGAGAGAGAGAGAGCGGTGAGAGAGGGGGGTGGAGGGGTGAGAGAGAAAGGGGGAGGGGTGGGGGTGAGGGAGGGGTGAGAGAGGAAGGTGGGGGTGAGTGAGAGAGCGAGAGGGGGTGGGGGGTGAGAAAGAGAGAGGGGGTGGGGAGTGACAGTGAGGGGGTGAGAGAGGGAGGGGGTGGAGGGTGAGGGAGAGAGAGGGGGGTTGAGAGAGTGGGGGTAAGAGAGAGGGGGTGGAGGGTGAGAGAGAGGGGTGAGAAGGGAAGGTGGGGGTTGACAGAGAGGGGGAGAGAGAGGGGGAGAGAGAGAGGGTTGTAGATGTCTATTGGGACACACGGCTGTAGAAACAAAGCCACTCAGTCCTAATGTGATATCTGTGGGGGGTGCGGGTGCATGTCCCTGAACTCACCCTGGGTACATTTAGGGCTGCGCACCTGCACAGATGTCACATTAGGACACAGCAGTTGTCGCTACAGCCGCATGTTCCATCAGACATCAATGTTTTGTACATGATTTCTGTACATTTATGAATGTGGTACTCTCTGTCATTAACCCGTCTCTACGTTATGAGCATTTTACAGGGAGGTGAACTGCATACCCTAGCCACTTCCGGACCGCCCGCCGTCGTTTTACGTCGCTACTTTGAAGAGGAATATCATTGTTATGGTAGCACCTAGTGCCCCTCTCCAGCCACTCTCCGGTGCCCTCCGCCGCTTACCAGAGCCGTCGGCAGCGGCAGAGGCGATCGCGTCCTCTCCCTAGGCTGACATGGAGACGAGTGAGGGGAAGATGGCCCCCACCCGTCTCCATATGATTGCAGGGTGGAAGCGACGTCAAAACGTGAGCAGCGCCCGCATATGAAAACGGTGTTCAAACCACACATGTGAGATATCGCCGTGATCGTTCGAGCAAGAGCAATAATTCTAGCCCTAGACCTCCTCTATATCTCAAAACATGCAACCTGTACAATTTTGTAAACGTCGCCTATGGGGATTTTTAAGGGTAAAAGTTTGTCGCCATTCCACGAGCAGGCGCAACTTTTAAGTGTGACATGTTGGGTATCAATTTACTCAGCGTAAAATTATCTTTCACAATATAAAAAAAAATTGGGCTAACTTTACTGTTGTCTTATTTTTTAATTCAAAAAAGTATTTTTTTTTTTTCAAAAAAAGTGCACTTGTAAGACCACTGCACAAATACGGTGTGACAAAAAGTATTGCAAGGTCCGCCATTTTATTCTCTAGGGTGTTAGAAAAAAATATATAATGTTTGGGGGTTCTAAGTAATTTTCTAGCAAAAAAAAAAAAATGTTTAACTTGTAAACACCAAATCTCAGAAAGAGGCTTGGTTCTTAAGTGGCTAGACTAATAATTCAGGGCGTCGGTAGAGAATTATTTCCCCCATTGGAGCCAATCTAACCAAGGGATTTTTTTTTGCCTTCTGGAACATCTGAAGGGTTAGGGGCCTGAACAGGCATTACCTCTCAGGAGTCAGAGGATAGCACAGATCGATAGATAGATACGCACAGGCACTAGTGTGTGTGTGTGTGGAGGGGGGGGGGGGGGGGAGGGGTGATGTGACGGTGGTCAGAGTACACAACCCCCCCCCCAGGTACTTTTGATTTCCTCCATGTTGTCCAGGTAGATATCAACCTCTGAAAAGATAGGATATCTGATTACAATAATAGATTGAATCTTTCAGGTAGATGATTTGGGCACTCTAGACTGATGATTCAGAGAAGATCCGATCGCCTTATGGGGTCAGGAAGGAATTTTTTCCCCTTTTTGGGGCCAATTTGACCAAGGGGGTTTTTTGCCTTCCTCTAAATCATCAAAAAGTTGTTTTTTTCCCATTTTTTATTTAGTTAGTCAAAAAACATGAACCACGGCATCAAAAACATTGTAGAAGCAAAATGGCGTATAGAACAGAACAAAACAATGTTATATTTGAAGTAACAACACAAAATAAAAGACAGTATGCATACTTTATCCCCCTATTGCTTCACGTATCCCTGGCCAGAGGACTCATCCAAAGGTTTTAGGGTCTGAAAAGACATTACTTCTGAGGATCAGGGGAAAATGGAAATATTTGTAATTCCCTTACCTGCGCAAAAATGAAAGGTTTTATTTTTATACAGTTTATAGGGGCTGCTCGTTGTAAGGATAATAGCTTTAATATGTGAGAATTTGTGATAAACCGCACACCCTATTATTGTCAACATAAAGTGCAATATCATAAATGACCACTAGATGTCTCTAGTGGATAGACATAAATTAACCACTTGCCGTCCGACTCTCACCGATATACGTTGGCAGAATCGCACTCCTGTGCAAACTGACTTACCTGTACGTCAGTCCGTAAAAGCAGGAGGGGGTGTCGGCTGTAAAGCGGCGATTCACCGTCATTTTAGCAGCGCTTTTTGGCTGCTGGAGGAGTGTTTTTAACCCCCGCTAGCAGCGGAAAAAGGGTTAAAAGCGCCCGCAAAGCGCCGCTGCATTGGCGCTGCAGCGGCGATGCCCATGGATTTCAATGGACAGGGACTGGGGCGCTTTAGGAGCGGTGTAGACACACAACTCCTAAAGTGCCTCAAAGATGTTGCTTGCAGGACTTTTTTTAGCGTCCTGCCAGCGCACCGCAACAGTGTAAAAGCACTCGGGCTCTCACACTGGAGTGACAGGAAAGGCGCTTTACAGGCCCCATTTTTAGCGATATAGTGCCTGTAAAGCGCCTCATTGTGAAAGTAGCCTTGGACTCCATGCGCACTGGATGTTAAAATAACATTATAAAAACGCCAGTAGCTTTGCAGTGAGTCTTTCAACGTTTTTTGCAATAGCGTTTATTAGCGCTTTTTTGTGTTTTTCCGCATTAGCGTTTTCAGCGTTTTTTATTTTATTTTTTTAATGGATCAAAGACGGTAAAAAACACTGGCGAGCCACGTTTTTGAGCGTTTATCAACGTTTATCAGCGCAAAACATTTCTAAGCATTTTTTTGTGGTCAGAAAAACAGCTCCTGAACGCGATTTTAGGGCGTTAAGACAACAGCCCATAAGCTCCACTGCTGATAAACGTCCAAAAGCGTTCATGTGTGCATGGACACATAGGATAACATAGAGGGGAGTTTATGGGCTGTTAAGAAAATGCCTAAACTCCCAAAAACGGCCGTTTATGAGCTCCAGTGTGCATGGAGCCTAAGGCCTCATGCACACTGGACGTTAAAATAGTTCTGCTGTTTTTTTTTTCCTTGCATGTGATTGGGCTTTGCAAAGTGAAACTTTACCTAATTTACTAAGCTCTGGAGAAACTGCACTTTGCAAATGCACAGCCTTTTTGCCCTTAGTAAATCAACCCCATATTCTCTCTTTCTCTCTAGGGTTGCCATCTTTTCTTCAAGCCAAACCCGAACACTTTAGCAGCTCACAGCAAAAAAAATTTTTAAGGGGGAATGCTGTGGTGTAAATGGGAACTCTGATGTAATGGGGTTTCTGCCTACCAAACCTCCCACTTATATCAGCGTTCCCCAGCATTTCCCCTAAATTAGGGTTCCCAAAAACACCCTTAAATTTAAAGTCCACAGGACATCCCTTACATCTGAGTCCCTCTTTCCTTAGTGTATTCACTCGCTCAGAAGCAGGAGAAGGGAGGGAGGGGGGAAAATTCAGTCACAGACATTGGATGGTAAGCTTATTCACCCAAGGATGGAGGCTCAGGCATTGACACCTTTCATTTACGATGTATCTGCCGGTTGCTGAAATTCAGATTTCCAGCCCACACATCCCTTTCCTACGGACCAGAACACTGGGGATTGGAGTGTGGGTGGGCAGACAGAGGGATTAGGGGTGGGAGAAGGAGGACCAGATCAAGCCCTCTCTCCTCTCCTGTCCATGTATGGGAATGGGTCAAATGCTCACCGCTATGCACTCGGCGGTGGTGGTACTCGGTTACTTGGTGAGCCAGAGTCCATTATGAATATTGTGTCCGAGTTTCAGTAGGTCTGAAACCCAAACACACAACTCAAAACCCAAACTGTCCGGGTGAATCACAGACAGGTGGCAACCATATCTTACTCTCATTCTACACTTCTTTTTGTTAGTGGCTTACTTTAAAACAAGCATATAAGCGAGGTATCAATTTATTGGCAGTTTTCCCAGCAGAAAATCTGCAGAAGGCAGAGCTCTGATCTCCAGTCTCAGAGCAAACCACCATATTGATTATCACCTCACCTGAAAGTCAATAAAGTAGGTCAGTATTTATTAAGGATTATCCTTACTTATTTTCAGAAACCAGTTCATTAAAACATGCTTAAAAAGAAGCACACTTTTAACAAAGAGCACTTCAATGTCGCACAGTCTCACACCTTTCAGAGAGGCAATGTATGGTGTCATTATATATATATATATATACACACACACACACACACACACACACACACACACACACACACACAGTTTTACTCATAAGTTTACATACCCTGGCAGAATTTATGATTTCTTGGCCATTTTTCAGAGAATATGAATAACACAAAAACATTTCTTTCACTCATGGTTAGTGATTGGCTGAAGCCATTTATTATCAATCAACTGTGTTTACTCTTTTTAAATCATAATGGCAACAGAAACTACTCAAATTACCCTGTTTAAAAGTTTACATACCCCATTTCCTAATACCGTGCATTGCCTCCTTTAACATCAATGACATCTTGAAGTCTTTTGTGATATTTGTGGATGAGGCTCTTTATCTTCTCAGATGGTAAAGCTGCCCATTCCTCTTGGCAAAAAGCCTCCAGTTCCTGTAAATTCTTGGGCTGTCTTGCATGAACTGCACGTTTGAGATCTCCCCAGAGTGGCTCAATGATATTGAGGTCAGGAGACTGAGATGGCCACTCCAGAACCTTCACTTTATTCTGCTGTAGCCAATGACAGGTCGACTTGGCCTTGTGTTTTGGATCATTATCATGTTGGAATGTCCAAGTACGTCCCATGCGCAGCTTCCTGGCTGATGAATGCAAATTTTCCTCCAGTATTTTTTGATAACATACTGCATTCATCTTGCCATCAATTTTGACCAAATTTCCTGTGCATTTGTAGCTCACACATCCCCAAAACATCAGCAATCCACCTCCGTGTTTCACAGTAGGAATGGTGTACCTTTCATCATAGGCCTTGTTGTCTCCTCTCCAAATGTAGCGTTTATGGTTGTGGCCAAAAAGTTCAATTCTGGTGTCATCACACCAAATGACTTAGTGCCAGAAGGTTTGAGGCTTGTCTCTGTGCTGTTTGGCGTAGTGTAAGCGGGATACTTTGTGGCATTTGCGTAGTAATGGCTTTCTTATGGCGACTCGACCATGCAGCCCATCTCTCTTCAAGTGCCTCCTTATTGTGTCCTGTATATCACATGAAGTTATTTGTGGGTTTTTCTTTGCATCCTGAACATCCTGGCAGTTGTGGCTGAAATTTTAGATGGTCTACCTGACCGTGGTTTGGTTTCAACAGAAGCCCTCATTTTCCACTTCTTTATTAGAGTTTGAACACTGCTGATTGGCATTCTCAATTCTCAATTCCTGGCTCGCAGTCTCCGCTCTAACTCATCCCAAACGACTCTGTGCAGGCAAGTCAAGTTCCTCCGTCCCAAACTCGCTCATCCATCTCTTTATGGACCTTGCTTAGTGCACTGGTCCAAATCATTTGGTGGAGGGGGGGTTATGGTGTGGGGTTGTTTTTCAGGGGTTGGGCTTGGCCCCTTAGTTCCAGTGAAGCAAACTTTTAAGGCATCAGCATACCAAGACATTTTTGACAATTTGTAGGAATAGTTTGAGGATGGTCCAAGATGGCCACCAATGGTCCCCTGGATGCAGCGTAGCCAACCAGAAGGCTGTCCCCAGGAGCCAGAAAACCATAGAGAAACCAAGTTTCCTCTCCTCTGACGCAGGAGTTTCCTGCATCAGAGGACCGGAATGCTGTCACAATGAGCCAGGAGACCATAGAGAAACCAATTTCCTATCCTCTGAGGCAGAAGTTTCTCTCTTCTGATGCATTTTACCCCATCTGTGGCTTAATCATAAAGGTAATGCCATTTTGGGGGAGGGTGAACCTCCTATGGTAGGACATCCATAACTGCTAAAGGAAAGCCACAAGTCCCCCTGGAGTGGTATCGAGCAAAACTGACTTGGTAAACTAAAGGGTGTTTTAATTTGTTTAAAGCTCTTTACATTTCCATCAACATAATCTGAAATGAATTAGTGTCTAAAAAAAAATCTTTCTCTTGAATTACATTCTCTATTTTATGCACCTAAGCATGAAGATACTGTGGGGTTGATTTACTAAAGATAAATAGACTATGCCAGGGCTCAAAATTTAAAATCCTGAGCTACTAGCCAGACCTCAAGGGTTACTCGCCACCAGTTGCCGGACCCAACCCCTACCATGCCCCGCCCCTAATCCCGCCCCTAAACACGCCCTCAAATTATCTCATGAAATGACACTTAAATTGTTTATGCAGAATTAAGTTATGAAAATAAATATTAACAACAACTTTATCCATGTCCAAAACTGCAGCCTGCCCGTGTTCGCCAATGCAGCCTGTCCGTGTCCACCAATACAGCCTGTGTCCCCAAATGCGGCCTTGTGTCCCCAAATGCGGCCTTGTGTCCCCAAATGCGGCCATGTGTCCCCAAATTCAGCCTTGTGTAGGTCCCCAGTGGCCTACCTGTGTAGGGAAAGAGAGTGCCCCCCTGCCACAGCCGCCGCTGTCTGGTTGATCAGCGCGAGGGGACCATAACTGCTTTCATTTCAATAGCTGTGTACTGTGTTCCCCGCCGTCATATATAGCCCCTCCCCCTTGTCCGGGCACTTTGATAGACAGATCACCTGCCCAATCCTGGGGCGGGTGATCTGTCTATCAAAGTTCCCGGAGAAGGGGGAGGGGCTATATATGAAGACGCGCGGCGGGGAACACAGTACACAGCTATTGAAATGAAAGCTGTTATGTTCCCCGCGCGCTGATCAATGCGGCGGCGGCAGCAGCTCTCCTCTCTCTTGCCCTACGATCGCCCCCCCCCCCCTGCTCCCAGGCAGCCCACACTCGCCCAGCCCTCAAAATCCACTCGCAAAATGCAAGCAGGCGAGTGGAATTTTTGAGAGCTAGACTATGCACCTTGCAAAGTGCAGTTGCTCCAAGATTTGTAAATGAGGTAAAGCTTCACTTTGCAAAGAATAACCAATCACATGCAAAGATAATTAAAAAAACAGCATTTTTGCTTGCACGTGATTGGAATTCAGCAGAGCTTCTACTCAATTGCTAAGCTCTGGAGCAGCTGCACTTTGCAAAGTGCACAGTCTATTTGCCTTTAGTAAATCAACCCCTGTATGTTTCATGCAGTTGCGCCTGAAAAATAACAGCTGTAATCTGACTGGTAGGGTAAGAGAATGTTCCCTTTTCCTCCATTTTGAGGATACATTTACCATATTGTTTACATTATATAAAAGAAGTCTACTAAATAATTAAATTTCTCTGTGGACTACTCAAAATCAATAAATAGTGATCCCACAAAGTAAGTAATTGGACAGGAAGTAATTAATTGAAAGCTCTATACTCCACCCAGGGCCAGGATAAGGGGGGTGGAAGGGACAGGTGCACTGGGCGTCACAGCTGAATGGGAAGAGAGGGGTGCAGTGTGACCAGAGTAGCTACTATAAAACTGCTGCTAAAGTATGCCCTGATCAGACCCAATACATCATCAGGGCAGACCTTAGCAGCACCGCACCTTGCAGGGTGCCAAGTGCTGAAGTTCCTGTACTCGGTACAAGAAAAAAACGTTCACTACTTTCAGGTGGAGTGATCTCCCACAGGGAAAGAATGGTCCCAGCCTGTTGCTCTGCAGCCTTAGGCCCCTTTCACACTGCTGTGAGCCTCCCCCTCCTCCCTCCTCCATCCACATCGATTTAGTACTCGGCTCAGGTAGGGGGCGGGGCTCTCCGCTGACATCTCAGGTTGGCTCGGGCGGGGCTCTCCGCTGACATCTCGGGTTGGCTCGGGCGGGGCTCTCCGCTGACATCTCGGGTTGGCTCGGGCGGGGCTCTCCGCTGACATCTCGGGTTGGCTCGGGCGGGGCTCTCCGCTGACATCTCGGGTTGGCTCGGGCGGGGCTCTCCGCTGACATCTCGGGTTGGCTCGGGCGGGGCTCTCCGCTGACATCTCGGGATGGCTCGGGCGGGGCTCTCCGCTGACATCTCGGGTTGGCTCGGGCGGGGCTCTCCGCTGACATCTCGGGTTGGCTCGGGCGGGGCTCTCCGCTGACATCTCGGGTTGGCTCGGGCGGGGCCCTCCGCTGACATCTCGGGTTGGCTCGGGCGGGGCCCTCCGCTGACATCTCGGGTTGGCTCGGGCGGGGCCCTCCGCTGACATCTCGGGTTGGCTCGGGCGGGGCCCTCCGCTGACATCTCGGGTTGGCTCGGGCGGGGCCCTCCGCTGACATCTCGGGTTGGCTCGGGCGGGGCCCTCCGCTGACATCTCGGGTTGGCTCGGGCGGGGCTCTCCGCTGACATCTCAGGTTGGCTCGGGCGGGGCTCTCCGCTGACATCTCGGGTTGGCTCGGGCGGGGCCCTCCGCTGACATCTCAGGCTGGCTCGGGCGGGGCTCTCCGCTGACATCTCGGGCGGGGCTCTCCGCTGACATCTTGGGTCGGCTCGGGTGGGGAGCGGGGGCGCTCATCTGACATCTCGGGTCGGCTCGAGCGGGGAGTGGGGGACCACCAACATCTGCTGCCGCTTTCACTGCCAGGGCAGCTCCTTCTACTTCTACAGGTGTCATGGCTTCTTATTTTTATGGGATAGGCAAGAAACCTAGTATTAAACAAGTGGAGTTGCCTTTATACTCACTACCACCAATGACACTGCCAGTGACACTTCCCAGCCCCCCAAAGAAGCAATTGAGGGAGACAGCAGCAGAGACAGAGTGTGAGACTTTTTTTTCGTTGCCCCAAGAGAAATGTTCTACTGAGGTAGACCACTCTATGCAAAAAGTTTCAGCAATAACTGGTTTTGGTGGTGATGATGATTTTGAATGTGATGCTTCTCTTTCCCCAACCACTGCAAATGTTTTATACACTCTTACCCCACAAGACTTACAGTATGACCTAGAGAAAGTGCAAGAGGGATATTCTGTGAGGAGTAGGACAGGTAGCAGTTCACTTTTTTCATCTGCTGCTAGCTCCCCTTCTCCCTCTGTTATGGAGGAAGAATCCTGTGATAACACCGACCTCCCCAGCGCCCCTGCTATTAGCACTAGTTCACCAAGTGGAACTGTACTGGCAACAGCTTCCACCACTATTGTGCTACCTGCTGCAGCTACTACGTCAGCCCTAAATAATACTAGAGATAAACAGCATCAAGGGGCTGCATCGTACCGCAGCAACGTTTGGAAATACTTTCACAGATTGGAAGGCGGGTTCTTTGGAAAGTGCAATTTGTGTGGGAAGCAAGTGAGTAGGGGGAAAAAGTTGGGACATTTAACCAATACTGTTATGAACCTACAACTTAAAAATTACCACCACTCTACTTTACTGCAGGCAGAGACAGAAAAAGAAGGTTGTAGAGAAGAAAGCAGCATAACGGACTGTACTGGTGGTACCTCCTCAACCACACCACTTACTCAGAGCACAGCCAATAGAGGGGGTTCAAGACAAACCGCCAACATGCAGTAGTTCCACTGCAGACCCAATCAGGCTCCTCATCCTCCTAAGGACATCATCAGCCTACCCTAGATAGCTTTGTTGGCTTTAGTTCCAAGGGCATGTCAAAACAGCAGGCCAACAAGATCACCTGCCTCATTGGCCAATTCATTGCTGTTGGAGGAGCCTCTTTTCGCATGATTGAAGGGGAGCCATTTAAGCAGTTCATGCATGCCCTTGCTCCACAATATGTTGTTCCTGCACAAACAACTTTCAGCAGAAAGATTGTTCCAGCACTATATAGGGTGCCCACGTGTCCCAGGTTGCCCGGGACATTCCCGTAATTAGCACGTCTGTCCCAGGTCCCGGGCACCTTCATTCCGGGACAATACAGTGTCCCAGAATAGAATTGACAGAGCGAGCAAACCCCGCCATAGCGCTGCCTCAAGCTCCACCTGAGACTGGCCACTGGTTGCTAGAGCGTCTACCAACCAGTGACCTCACAGCCACGACTCTGACCAGCATGCAAAGCGGAGGAGGAGTTTGTTAACTTTCCTTCTCTGTGCCGCTCTTCACCATGCCGGACGAGGCTGTCAGCAGAGGAAGCCCTAAAGACACAACTCCACCGGCTCTGCTCCTGGATGTCTCATCTCCCTGCCTTAGCCTCATACCACAGAGCAGACCGAAGCCGCCTCTCCATCTTTGGCTATTTACAAGTACACAGGATACAGGCGGCAGATTTAGAGGGACACTGCTGTGCATTACTGGCGCTGATCTAAGGTCTGTTCAGTTTATAATATATGTATGTAGATGGACAGAGGAGAGGGACATGGGGGGTCTATACTGTGGTGGGGTCTGTACTTAGTGGGGGGTCTATAATGAGGGAGGGGTGTCAGTACTGAGGGAGGGGGTCTATACTTGGTCAGGGGGGTCTATACTGATGAAGGGGTCTGTATTTAGTGGGGGGGGGTCTATACTGACTGGGGGGGGAAGTCTATAGTTAGTGGAGAGGGGGCCGGACTGAGGGAGGGGGTCTATAGTTAGTGGAGAGGGGAGTCCATACTGAGGGAGGGGGTCTGTACTAAGGGAAGCAGGGTCTATTATTACAATAATAGAAATACTTTCCAAGCATGGTATTGGGATGATATAAGTGCTAAAACCAGCCATTCACCCGACAAATCACGCGTCGCCAAAATCCCGTCAACCCCAAATCCGATCCCCCCCCCCCCCCCGGTTTTTGGCAAAATTGTCCCTGATGTGGTCACCCTAGCACTATACCATTCGTGCATTGCAGTATTGAAGGAAAAAATGGCCAAAGCCGAGGGTCAGACAATTCATTTGAACACTGATTTGTGGACAGCTCCCAGCGGTCAACACGCTTTCCTGTCTTTGACTGCACACTGATGGCAGGCCACTGTGCCTATTGGTGGTGGCACTAGTGTAAGAGTTCAAACTTCATCAGAAAGCAGGTCTGCAGCACAAGACCAGCAGGGTTATCAAGCTTTCCTGCTCCACACAGAAGTCCGTGATGATAAACACAGCTCTGCCAACATATTGCGGGCAATTAGATCGATGTTGGCCAATTGGTTTGGAGAGCAGGCAGTCACCAATGTTTCTGTTGGGTTCATAGTGACAGACGGAGGTTCAAACATGGTGAAAGCACTCCAAGATGGATCTTTTGTCGGTGTGCGCTGTTCTGCAGACATACTGCATTTAGTGGTCAAGGGTGTAATCCCAGTGGAGAAAAACAACAAGATTGCTCAAATCTTGGACCTTTGCAGGGCATTTCCACTGCAGTGTAGGGGCTAGTCAACTGTTGAGGGTGGAGCAAGAGCAATCAGGGCTCCCCACACATCACCTGAAACAAGATGTCAGCACCCAGTGGAACTATACCCTGGAAATGCTTGAATGCATTTTGGAGCAAAAGACAGACATCCACAATCTATCATTCCGCCACAGCATTGTGTTTGATTCCACACTGGGAAGTGATGACTGGTGTATAATTGGGCAGCTCGTTTCTTAAAACTCTTTCGGGATGTGACGGAAAACATGAGTCAGAGCAATGCCAGCCTAGGACAGGCCATACCCTTGTTCACCTATCTCATGGAGAAGATGGGATTGTTTCTAGAAAACCCTCTTTATGGCAGCCCACTTCATGCCCACTTCGTGTCGATGTAGCCTCTTTCATCAGAAAGATACAAGACAACTTAAAAGATTGGCTAAATGATGTGTCCGCAAAAGCCCTGAACTCATGCTGGCTTCGCTGCGTGATCCCAGGATCAAAGGTAAACTGGCGATCAGAGACAACAGCCTCTCCTACTGGAAAGAAAAACTGATTGAAAGGGTCTGTAATTTGCAGCAACAGAGACATATGCCGGATGATGCCGGTTTGGAAGATTCACCTGTCATGTCTGCTATTCGAAGGCCTGGCATCATCACTTAAAAACAACCGAGTGCAGCATGTGCATGTTAGGTAGAGGCACTTGACAATATGGTGGGTGCAAGTCAAGCAGCAGGTAATCGAGAGGAGAGCAGTGCCTCTGAAATGGTCAGGGCCTACCTATATGAAGCACCTTTGCTTCCTACAGCGGACCCTTTGACCTATTGGGATGGTAAGAAAAGTGTGTGGCCTGCTCTTTGCCTGGTTTCCCAGCAGCTACTATCCTGTCCTCCAACCACTGTGCAAAGTGAGAGAGTTTTCTCTATTACTGGGAACATCCTACATCCACACCGTGCACAACTGATACCTCATTTGATGGAACAAATAGTTTTCCTCAAATTTTACCTCCCCAAGCTGGGTTACCCTACCCTTAACTTGTGAGACCTGAATCATTGTCACCATGTGAAGATAGATGGGACTCAGAGGAACCATCTAAATGTTGAGGAAAATCAAATTTTTGAATTTTCTTACCGCTTGACAATAGCAGTTGTCTTTGGTGTGACCCCAAGATTTAAATAGAATTATATTGTTTGAAGCAATCCAAATTTTTCTTTTTATTTCTTCCATCACCCTTTTTTGGAAAATACGATGAGTGTTGTGTAGACTAGAGTGTGCGTGATTGCTTGAATGAATGTTGTGTGAATGGACAGTAGCAAGGGTTGAAGCCTTGACGTGGCGCTACTGCTCACGTGTTGCTGTCCTTGTAAATACAAATAGCAACTCGTGCTAATTTAACCATTTTTGTATGATGGTTTGGGATTAAGAGACAATGATTAAAGATGTTTGGGGAAACTAACCTCAACAGCATGACAGTTCCTCTTGGTGGAGAGACTGTCAACTCAAGGATCAGAATATGTTACCCACACAACATAGCACAAAGAAGCATACAGCTGGAAACGTCATTCTATGCAAGATAGATTAGTTGGTCACTGCTGAGCTGCATTCAGATGCCCAAGACCTATCCCATTTGCCTCCTCTGACCCTGGGGACACCTGTGCCCTCTCTGATCCTCCGCCTGTTTCATGACCATCTGCAATTGTCCGAAGTCACCAGTGTGAGTAATCTACCCTGCTGCCATGTTACTCAAGCCCTGGAAATGATGACTGCCCTTTGAACTGTTGCCCCTTGTTATTGCGCTAGCCTGTGAACCTCTGTCCGGTTAACCGTTGCCCTCATGATTGCAAGCCTGCAACCTATGCCCTGTTGAGGACTGTATGGTTAACCCCTGCTGTAACTAACTATCTGCTGTGTATTCTGACGAGGGGAAAGCTTAACGGAGTGACTGGACACAATATACAATGGAATTACCCTTTGCACATTGAAATAGTGTAAAGAGAAATCTCTTACATTTTCTAAGTTCAGCCTGATGGTTAAACATAGAAAATCTACAATTATAAGGCCTCTAGTAAGTTAGTAACAATAAATGGACTAGTACATTTAGATACACATCACATAATGAACCTAACAAGGATAGCAAAACTCAAGAAAACAATTAGTTCTGAACAAAAACATTTTTATTTTGAACATAAATTAAACAATAAATAAATTAATTAGGAAAGCTGATTCTCCCCCCCCCCATCCTGGTGAGCAGTAGCTGTAGGAACCTATTGATCCCAGCCATCTGGTAACCAAGATAGGACTTACAAGTCTCCAGTTGCCTCCTAAGGCTACGTTGGGACCTCTCCAAAACCACATTGTGACGGCGCTGCCAGTGATTGTGGAGGGCCACAGAGTGAAATTGCCTCCTGGTTACAGCATATTGTCGCTCTTGGACCTCCACAATGCGCTGCAGATACACATTCACATGTGGCTCTCGAGGGGGGATATGCACTGAAGTGGGTGGAGAATCCTCACCAGGACGCACTGAGGAGGAGGCACCAATGAGTGGGAGCAGGTTGGGGGATGGTGGAGGAGAACATGCGCTGGAGTAACCGCTGGGGGTAAAGATAGTGAGCCAAACCAGGGCTTCGTCCAATGGGCGGAGGTGAAGGATGAAGACTTCACCTATGAAGAAAACAAAACACATTAGATAATACAATACACATGACTGCTTCACCCTAACATTATATAATGGCAATCATGTAAAATCTTGAGATGTTTTCACTTCTACATACCAGTTTTCCATTTTTGATATTCAGTGAGATGCACCTAATCAATTTGTGTGTAGGAGATAGTGGTGTCTGTGTCAATTCGCTGTGTCATCCCAAGTTTGCAGAGCTGTGCAGGAAGGTGAAGTACTTTACTGTACTCTGACCGGGGCGGAGCTGAGTGTCCACCCCGGCCAGAGTACAAAGGGATTCCCCTCTACACATCGAGCAGTGTAAAGGGGAATCTCCCAAAGATTTTATCCGATCGGTCGCACGGCCGGGCGGAGAAAATCTTAAGGTGTAATGGATGCCTAAGTGCTGACCACTAACTAATCTACCTCATCCAGACTGACTGACTGTAGCAAATCTGGAAGATCAGTTGCACTTGCAAGTAGAAAAACATATTGGCTATTCCAGCTATTAACATTACACTCGCCAAAGAGAAGCCATTCAAGCCATCACAATAGGGGATGACCTAATAAAAAGTTGTTAAATAAAACATAGCAGGCTACTTTTTAAAGTTGATAATTTTGTATGGCCACTGAATGAATAAGCCCCACTCCTGTTCTAGACTAGGTAGGTTACTCACTCCTGGACTAGGCTAGGAGTTATAACAGAGAATTTACAATTACTGATCCTTCAATCTCCCGGCAGCCGGTGCTTCATCTGCTCCCCTCTGCTACTGCAGTGGTCTCTCCCTGAGCCTTCAAGACCTATGCAGGTCTTAACTTCAGAAGCCTAGACCATTTAAGTGGAGGAGAGAGAGGGTGCATGGAAATGTGTCCGACCACTGGGGGATCCAAGGATCAGTATGTCTAAAACTTCTAAAACAAAAAACACTAGACAAAAAGGAGCAATTAAAGAAGAACTCCAGGATACATGTAAAATATATCAGTAAATAGCCTTGCCAATGTGAAACACAACACACTCTGGAGTCTGAACTATAGCCTAAAGACTCAACTTTTTGTAGATATTTGCCTGCAAAGATCTACGAGGTCACAAGGTCATTTAGAATTTTTTGCTTTAGATGATGCCCAAGAAGAGGCACCAGACATCATGAGGAAAGTGTTAATGCATGCATTAGGGCAGGGGTCTCAAACTGGTGGCCCTCCAGCTATTTCAGAACTACAATTCCCATGAGGCATTGCAAGGCTAAACAGTTACAAGCATGACTCCCATAGGCAGAGGCATGATGGGACTTGTAGTTCCGCAACAGCTGGAGGGCCGCAGGTTTGAGACCCCTGCATTAGGGGCATGCCAGAGATTGAACATGTCCAGGGACTGCCAGCCAATAGCTGGAGATTCTTGTCTGACACACCCCCTGCAGCCTGCTGTGTTATTCACGATGATTAACAGTAAATGGCTCAGACTGGGAATCTGAACTGCAGCAAGAAGGTGGCGTGATCAGGGAAGTGTTGTGGAAATTTTATGAAGATGTATTTAATATGTATTGTCATAGTGTCGCCCAGTGTTAGTACTCCCGCAGCCCGCTATAAAGAGCTGACTGGGGCAGACTGACGCTGGTTGAGTCCCATCTGGTAGTGAAAAACTTCTTGAGGTTGGAGAGAGTTGCTTGCAGAGTGGTGGTATGTCTGCCAGCGAAGGGGCCCCTGTGCATTGCACAGACATTCGTCTGGGGGGGGATATGTTCGCACTGCAAGGACATTATCGGTTATAGGCGGATGTACGCTCTTGTCTCTGCTGTGTGCCTGATCAGCACATGTCAAGATTCATAGCGTGCACCTGCAAATAACATCCCATCCCCAGGAACGGTAGTATAATCCGGGTATGCGTTGTTCTCTGGAACAACGCAGAATAAGGATTACTATCAGCGGTAATACGGGAGTCTTTGAGTTGTTATGGTCAGAGACAGAGTTCATGTTTGTTCAGCCATGCGGCTTCCTTTGTTTAGTTGAATCCAGGAAAGGCAATACACCCTGTCTCTGCTCAGACACACCCATAGGACTTCTTTAGCCATAATTCATTGGTTGTTTGTATTAACTCATCCTGGTGGGAAGATTTCCTGTTAGGTCATTTCCTGTGTGGAGGTCATATCCTGAGATGTCACTTCCCATGGAGGATGCGATTGGCTGCTGGAGCCATCACTTCCTGTTTGTCAATGCTTTTGTGATTTACGGAAAAAAAACAAGCACACTGGTGGCTGGGACACTCATGCTGATAGAGCTGAGAACGTAAGCTATGGTGATGTCTGTTTACTTGGGGATATACGGGAAATAGAATGATAGGTAAGATGCATTATATCATTAGACGAAATGTATGCTTATTAGCACAGGAGATATGGTGTGCGCATAGCATACAGGCAAATTTCCCTGACAGAAGTGACATTGAGGAAATAACAAGCACAGGTCACGCTAACAGAAAGACTGGAATCAGCTGCAGAGGGGGACTAATAATTCCAGCTAAACCGAAGCCTTGCAGAATAAATGACAACCATTTCTAGACAAGGCATGCCATCAGCATTTCATATTCTAAAATACTATATTTGCCTGGAAAAGACAAACAAGTTTTACTTTCTCCCTGGATCTTCCGCATCTGGCTGTTGCTCATGCTGACCATCTTCCGCATCCCCAGCAGCCTCTACAGGGCAGGTCTCCTCCACCTCCTGCTCAGCCTCAGCAGCTGTTGATTAATATAGAAAAGAACATTACAATCTGCAGTGTACAACAATCTCACACATTAGTACAAGAACATTGAAACATGTATGATCAGCAGATACAAGCAAGATTACACTAACTTACATGTGGGCGTTGCTGCTTCAGCAGCCTCCTCCTGAGTCCCCCCCTCTGACTGGATGACACGTATTTAATATAAGGCCCCATGCACACGAGACGCAGGTGCAAACTCTGCTGAACACACATTTTTAAACGCTGAAACCGGCGTTTAAAAACGCACGGTTTTCCGCGTTTAGCGGCGTTTAACCGCGTTTGCGTTTATAAGCGTTTCATCATAGACCCTCCCTAAGCTCAAAAAACAGTAAATTTTAACCATTTCAGCCAGTTTGTGAGACCAGAGTGAGTAGCAGCAGCTGAGAGAGCAGCAGTGTACTTGTATTTAGCGTATCACTTGCCACATCACCTGCCACAAGTTGTGGATTGTCCACCTGCCACGTCACCTGGCCCCGTCACCTGCCACAAGTTGTGGATTGTCCACTGGCCACGTCACCTAGCCACGTCACCTGCCACAAGTTGTGGATTGTCCACTGGCCATGTCACCTGGCCACGTCACCTGCCACAAGTTGTGGATTGTCCACTGGCCACGTCACCTGGCCACGTCACCTGCCACAAGTTGTGGATTGTCCACTGGCCACGTCACCTGCCACAAGTTGTGGATTGTCCACTGGCCACGTCACCTGCCACAAGTTGTGGATTGTCCACTTGCCACGTCACCTGCCACAAGTTGTGGATTGTCCACTGGCCACGTCACCTGCCACAAGTTGTGGATTGTCCACTTGCCACGTCACCTGCCACAAGTTGTGGATTGTCCACTGGCCACGTCACCTGCCACAAGTTGTGGATTGTCCACTTGCCACGTCACCTGCCACAAGTTGTGGATTGTCCACTGGCCACGTCACCTGCCACAAGTTGTGGATTGTCCACTGGCCACGTCACCTGGCCACGTCACCTGACACAAGTTGTTGATTGTCCACTTGCCACGTTACCTGCCAGAAGCTGTGGATTGTCCACTTGCCACATTACCTGCCACAAGTTGTGGATTATCCACAATGCAATGCAAGCAATTACAGTTTTCTTTTATATTTTTTAAGAGTTTTTCATCATTTGCCATCATTTTTGAGATTTCTAATGTTAAAAAATAGGTCACCTTTAAAAACACTTATAAACGCAAACGTGGCAAAACGCCGGTACCCGCGTTTAGCGTCTGAAACGTGGAAAACTTTTGCGTCTGAACCCATTTTTTTGCTTCTGGAAAAACGAGGTTAAACGCAACTGCTTGTAAACGTCAAAAAACGAGACTGTGTAGATGGTCACATAGGATAACATTGAATGGGTTCAGGGGCAGTTGAAAAAAGCGTCCAACTGCCTCTGAACGCGCGTTCAACAGCAAATAACAGCGTCTCGTGTGCATGGGGCCTAAAGGAGAAATGAAGAACGTTACAATGTTCAAGCTTCAAATTACTATAAATAAATACTGTATATAATAAAATAAAAAAATATCCATTAGCATGGCAATACAGGGCAAGTCACTAACGTTTATCTACAAGGCAGGGACATGCATTCACCATTTAGAAAAATAAAATAAAATCAGTAAAAATAGAAAAAGAACAAGGCACTTACCTGTCCTAGTTCCAGCGGCGAGTGCTAGGCAAGCCGCCGCTGATCAGGTGCCTCAGTTCAGATAGAGTGGCGACGTTCTGTCAGATTACGTAAGTTACGCAAACGCTTGTGTTACCTGACAGAACGTCGCAGAGGCTCTATCTGTCACTGCTTCAGTGAGAAGCAGTGACGCTGTAAACGACAATGGAAGGCTGGACAAATGGAAAAGGACCCACTGTATTAGTGTCACTACTACAGTACTTACTGCACGATGATGAAGTGGAGGACTCCTGCTCCTCCGCCCTCCGCCTCTGGCGACTCTTGGCCTGAATATGATCTTTAAATCAAATCAAACACAACATGGTAAATGACATGCTTGACAAAAAAAATGTCCTGCACAATGCAAGGCTGACACCAACCTTGATGAGTCAGGAGCTGGGTGATCTTGTCCTCCCCTACACCCGCTAGGAGCTCCGCCTCATGGAGGAGGAGAGGCACCTGCTTCCCTCTGCGCCCCGCCTGCCTGCATGTACACGCTATGGCGCTGCAAAACAAAAAGAGAAGAGGAAACGGGTTCCATAATTAAACTACAATTGTAATCTGAAAATGACATCAACAAGATTTGCTAATTTTTTTATTAACCAAATTTATTTTAAGAAAAACGAAAAACGTATGCTTTTTGGTGCACAATAAAATATAAAAGACAGGATTGTGCAGAGTAAATAGATGTCCAGTCCACCTTTCTAATTAAGCGCTTGTGTGAACTGTGTATGGTGTATATTTCCTTTCTCGTTTCTTTTGCAAAGCATTACCACTTGCGGATGCGGACCCGCCTATAGTAAACATACAGCAAGCTGGTTAAGTCCAGCCACCGTAACACAATTATTTAAAAAAAAATTCAATAACAAAAAATTTAAAACCCAGCAGTGATCTAATACCACCAAAAAAAGCTCTATATGTGGCGGGGAAAAGGGCATAAATTTAATTTGGGTAGTACATCGCAGGAGCCTGCAATTGTCAGTTAAATCTGCAGCGCGCTAAATAGCAGAATATGGCCTGGTCAGAAAGGGGGCGTAACCTACAGGTGGTCAAGTGGAACTTAAAAGCACTTATAACCAAAATGGAAATATTCCTCTCACAACAATCGTGGCGATAATACTTAACAAGTGCAAACTATGCTTTCATGTGTAGGCTAGGCACACCTATGCGCAAATTAGGTTTTTCACAGGAGGGAGGATGAATTGAAAATAATTTTTTCCTTTAAAAAAAAAAAAAATCACTTAACTTTACTGACATCACATGTGATAGCAATAATATATGTTTATGTGTGTGTGTGTGTGGGAGGGGGGACTTGTATTTGGGCATAATATGTGATTTTTAAAATGTAAAAAAATGTAATAATAAAACAACAAAAAATTGGCGCTTCGGATGAAAATGTGATAACAATTAAGCTGCAGCAGCTGCACCAAAAGTGCTAAACTTTAAACGTGAAAAACATATATTTATAAGCAGCGCTGGCAGTAAACTTGTGTGAAAACTTGATTTAGGAACAAGTCCATAAAGAAAAAAATATATAAAAAATATATATTTGTATTGGTGATACAGCTGGGTGTAGTAGTTCATCAAATAATGATAGTACTAAGCAAAGTGAAACCTAACATAGAGAAGAGTGGATCCCACTGCGGAGACTCCACTCACTAAAGTCCACAAAATCAAAATAGTGTTGAAAACCCACTTATTGTCCATGCATGGAAAATTGCTGAATGTAACACATAGGTTATAACACAGTCCTCAAATGAGTAAAAAGATCTCCCTTCAGGGACCTTACTCACCGAATGGAGATGATCAGCAGCTTCCTGGTCTGGAGTTGTGGATGTGAGCAATTGCTGGTGTATTACTTGATAGATGCTTCATTGAAGGATATTAGCTCACACCGATAATAAAAAACATGTGGAGCACAAAAAATGCTGAAGTACGCTAAAACAGCGCTAATTGGAAAGTTGGCGGCAGAGACAGGCAGTCAGTGAAAACTTCCGTGAATGCCGCTTGGAAGGCATGCGTTCCACGGAGACAGGAACTTGTGTTACAGGTTAACCGCAAACCGGAAATATGTCAACGCTTTTCGCCCCTCCTCCAGGGCGTCATCAAAGGACATAATTTCCGGCCTGCAGGGACTGGTATTTATAGTACCAAGGGAGAAACTCCCAACAGGAAAAACAAAATTGATTCATCATTTATCATCTCAACTTTTTGGGAGATCTCTTTCCACTTCTCCCGCTTCCACTCCGGAGTGGTCTCCCTGGAGCGGGGGCTACACAGCTGCATCCAGCAAGGAAGCGTTTCCCTTACAAGGACCTGGGACTCAATGTGAGTCCACGTAAGGTTACACTTCCTGCTGGTTGCAGCTTGTGTCCCCTTCCTGCACTTTTTTGATGGTGGTGCTGCTGCTGCCTCCATAGAAGGGCCAGGAACCTCCACGGGGTCGAACTGCTTTGAGCCACCGTCGGATGCTGCCATCGCACTTGGAACCGTTAGGAGCGCAGCAGTGGTGGTGCGTCCATAGAGGATGCAGGAGCGCCGCCCCCTCTCTCCTGCACTGCTCTATCACCAATAGATAGATTCATGCATTGCCCTCTTGGCTGAGACATGTTGTTTCTCCCTGGAGACTTGCCAGGCAGTGCTCTCTACCACTACCCTTTCTCTTTTCTCCCGTGCCTCCTGTCTGGGACACCTCCACATGTTCTTAGAAGGTCCCGTCCGCACCCGAGCCCAGGCCCAAGGTCACCTCCCCCAGACTGAGGAGCTCCCTCAAAGGCCCTGACAGCCTAGCACCCCATCTCCAGCTTTCACACAAATAACTCCTCCCCAATTGGGCTGACCCTAGGTATTTAAGAAGGCCTGCCCTCTGCCAATCCAAGTTGAGAATTGGTCAAGGCTCCTTAGAACACTCCAAACAGCTCCACCTCCCCTCTCCACCTCTCCTTCCAGAAAGTACCAGAACATTCTGGAAAAAAGTGGGAGGTCTTAATGATGCTGCTTGTGAATTACCAGCTCTACACTGGACCACTCACAACCCAGATCATAACAAACAAGCCTAGCTACCAGCTAGTCCTGCCTAAATTTGCATACTCTGCCAAAAAAACTATTTACATCTATCTAGCAACCTAGAGGGTGCTATATATATACATTAAACTCTGCTTTCTCTAATGGCCTCCTCAGCTATCATCCCTTTGCTTCCCCCACTATGCTGCCAGGGGTGAAGAAAATTACCCAGTACTTTGGATATGGGTGAGCATGTTACATAGTTACATAGTTAGTCAGGTTGAAAAAAGGCACATGTCCATCTAGTTCAACCAAAAAAGAAAAAACAAATAATAATAATAATGCAATCCCATATACACAATACTTCACCCACAGTTGATCCAGAGGAAGGCAAAAAACCCCAACAGAGCATGCTCCAATTTGCTACAGCAGGGGAAAACTTTCCTTTCTGATACCCCAAAAGGCAATCGGATTTTCCCTGAATCAACTTTACCTATATATGTTAGTACCCAATTATATTCTGTACATTTAGGAAAGAATCCAGGCCTTTTTAAAAGCAATCTACTGAACTTGCCAGAACCACCTCTGGAGGGAGTCTATTCCACATTTTCACAGCTCTTACTGTGAATAAACCTTTCTGTATTTGGAAATGAAATCTTTTTTTTCCTCTAATCATAAAGAGTGAAATGAAACTAACAAGATGTGCTTTAACTGCAGACTTTCAGCTTTAATTTGAGGGTATTTACATGCAAATCAGATGAACGGTGTAGGAATTACAACAGTTTGTATACGCGCCTCCCACTTTTTAAGGGACCAAAAGTAATGGGACAATTGGCTGCTCAGCTGTTCCATGACCAGGTGTGTGTTATTCCCTCATTATCCCATTTACAAGGAGCAGATAAAAGGTCCAGAGTTCATTTCAAGTGTGCTATTTGCATTTGGAATCTGTTGCTGTCCACTCTCAATATGAGATACAAAGACCTGTCAATATTAGTGAAGCAAGCCATCATTAGGCTGAAAAAACAAAGCAAACCCATCAGAGAGATAGCAAAAACATTAGGTGTGGCCAAATCAACTGTTTGGAACATCCTTAAAAAGAAAGAACACACCAGTGAGCTCAGCAACACCAAAAGACCCGGAAGACCACGGAAAACAACTGTGGTGGATGACCGAATAATTCTTTCCCTGGTGAAGAAAACACCCTTCACAACAGTTGGCCAGATCAAGAACACTCTCTAGGAGGTAGGTGTATGTGTGTCAAAGTCAACAATCAAGAGAAGACTTCACCAGAGTGAATACAGAGGGTTCACCACAAGATGTAAACCGTTGGTGAGCTTCAAAAACAGGAAGGCCAGATTAGAGTTTGCCAAACAACAACTAAAAAAGCCTTCACAGTTCTGGAACAACATCCTATGGACAGATGAGACCAAGATCAACTTGTACCAGAGTGATAGGAAGAGAAGAGTATGGAGAAGGAGAGGAACTGCTCATGATCCAAAGCATACCACCTCATCAGTGAAGCATGGTGGTGGTAGTGTCATGGCGTGGGCATGTATGGCTGCCAATGGAACTGGTTCTCTTGTATTTATTGATGATGTGCATGCTGACAAAAGCAGCAGGATGAATTCTGGAGTGTTTCGGGCATTATTATCTGCTCATATTCAGCCAAATGCTTCAGAACTCATTGGACGGCGCTTCACAGTGCAGATGGACAATGACCCGAAGCATACTGCGAAAGCAACCAAAGAGTTTTTTAAGGGGAAGAAGTGGAATGTTAGGCAATGGCCAAGTCAATCACCTGACCTGAATCCGATTGAGCATGCATTTAACTTGCTGAAGACAAAACTGAAGGGAAAATGCCCCAAGAACAAGCAGGAACTGAAGACAGTTGCAGTAGAGGCCTGGCAGAGCATCACCAAGGATGAAACCCAGCGTCTGGTGATGTCTATGCGTTCCAGAATTTGGGCTGTAATTGACTGCAAAGGATTTGCAACCAAGTATTAAAAAGTGAAAGTTTGATTTATGATTGTTAATCTGTCCCATTACTTTTGGTCCCTTAAAAAGTGGGAGGCACATATACAAACTGTTGTAATTCCTACACCGTTCACCTGATTTGGATGTAAATACCCTCAAATTAAAGCTGAAAGTCTGCAGTTAAAGCACATCTTGTTCGTTTCATTTCAAATCCATGGTGGTGGTGTATAGAGCCAAAAAGATTAGAATTGTGTCAATGTCCCAATATTTATGGACCTGACTGTATATGGACCACTAATGTATTTTTACATGTTGATCATATCCCCCTTAATCTCCTCTTCTCAAAAGGGAATAGATTCAGTTCCTCTAATCTTTCCTCATAGCTGAGCTCCTCCATGCCTCTTATCAGTTTGGTTGCCCTTCTCTGCACTTTCTCCAGTTCCCCGATATCTTTTTTGAGAACCGGTGCTCAAAACTGAACTGCATATTCCAGAAGAGGTCTTACTAATGATATGTACAGGGGCAAAATGGTATCTCTCTCTCTCTGGAGTCCATACCTCTCTTAATACAAGAAAGGACTTTGCTCGCTTTGGAAACCCCAGCTTGGCATTGCATGCTATTATTGAGCTTATGATCTACCAAAACCCCCAGATCCTTTAGCCACCATTGATTTCCCCAGTTGTACTCCCCCTGGTATGTATGATGCATGCCTATTCTTAGCCCCCAAATGCATAACTTTACATTTATCAACATTAAACCTCATTTGCCACTTAGTTGCCCAATTAGACATTGCATTGAGGTCAGCTTGTAAATTGGAGACATCCTGTAAGGATGTTATTCCACTGCATAGCTTCGTGTCATCTGCAAAGACAGAAATGCTACTTTTAATCCCAGACCCTATATCATTTATAAAGATATTAAAAAGTAAGGGGCCCAGCACTGAACCTTGGGGTACACCACTGATAACCTTAGACCATTCAGAGTCATGCCGCGTACACACGATCGATTTTTTCGACGGTGAAAACACTGTCGAGAAAATCGACGTGAAAAACGAGGAACAGCTTGTTCCCCCCACACACGGCCGTTTTAAATGAAATTATTTTTTTGGTCGAAAAAAACGACTGTGTGTGGGCTCCGCGGCAGTGTTTCCCTATGGGAAAACTGCCGCGGAAAAAAACGACGGGAATCACGACGAGAAAAATTAGAGCATATTCTAATTTTTTCTCGTCGTGATTAATGCCGTTTTTCCCATCGAGAAAAACGACAAAAAGCCCACAGACGATCGTTTTTCTCGTCCAAAGGGAAAAAATAGGATTTTTTACTCACCGTAAAATCCTTTTCTCTGAGTCCATGGACCGACACAGCTTCTCTATTGTCAAAGTGGGTATTATCCGTTAATTAGGAGTGACTAGGCAGAAAAACTTGTAAAAAGTGTTGCATCACACCTTCTACAGTACCGCCCAGGGGGCGGACCCTCTGGGTATACCCTCTCAGTCTGCATCTTCGCAGATCAGTTCGTCAAAAAGCAGTACAAACTTAAAAGGAGGGGTGGGTGCTGTGTCTGTCCATGGACTCAGAGAAAAGGATTTTACGGTGAGTAAAAAATCCTATTTACTCTTTCGTCCATGGACCGACACAGCTTCTCTATTGACAAAGTGGGACATCCCAAAGCAGTGTCGGAGAAAAAAACGAGGGGTGGTAACAGCATAAAAACAAACTTCACCCCCAAAACACAAAAACAGCACTCCTCCAACGGAGGAGTTGCAACTCTAAACAGCCGCTTGCAAAACCTTGCGGCCGAAAGAGGCATCCGAAGATGCACCTACATCAACCTTGTAGAATTTTGTGAAAGTGTGAGCGGACGACCAAGTCGCCGCTTTACATAGTTGGGAAACAGACGCTTGATGTCGGAAAGCCCAAGAGGCACCTATTGCCCTGGTCGAATGCGCCGTGACAGGAAAGGGGGGCGCCTGACCCTTTAAGGCGTAAGCCTGGATTACTATCTGTCGGATCCACCTAGAGATGGTGGCCGATGAGACTGCTTGGCCCTTCTTGGGACCAGCCACCGAAACAAACAGTGAGTCTGACTTCCGGAACAGGGAAGTAGCAGATAGGTATATTCTCAAAGCTCGGACAACGTCCAAGGAATGCAACGCCGACTCCTTAGGTTTCGACGGCTGAGGACACAAGGATGGAAGTACAATGTCTTCGTTGAGATGAAAAGCCGAAACGACTTTCGGAAGAAAGGAAGGCTGCGGCCGCAGCACCACCTTATCCTTGTGGAAAATCAAATAGGGAGCCTTGCAGGACAAGGCTGCCAGCTCAGAGACTCGTCTAACTGACGTAACAGCCACCAAAAAGACCACTTTCTGAGAAAGTGTCAACAGGGGAATATCTCTAATATTCTCAAACGGTGCCTTCTGAAGCACCGAGAGGACCAGGTTCAAGTCCCACGGAGGTAACGGGGGACGGACCGGAGGGGCCACATGTCGGACCCCCTGCACAAATGTACTCACGAGAGAGTGAGTCGCCAGGGGTCGCTGAAAAAAGACAGCCAGGGCAGATATCTGTCCCTTAATCATACTTAGGGCAAGCCTTTGGTCCACCCCATGCTGTAAAAACAGCAGGATTCTGGAAACCAAATAGGTACGCGGATGCCATTTCATTTCCTCACACATGGAGATGTAGGCCCTCCAAGTGCGGTGATAGACCTTCCTAGAGGACGGTTTTCGAGCACTTCTCATAGTAGAGATTACTGAGTCTGACAGGCCCCGGTCTCTCAGTACCTGGTTCTCAACAGCCATGCCGTTAAAGCCAATGACTGTAAAGCAGGATGGAATATGGGACCTTGCGATAGCAGGTCCTTCCGTAGTGGTAGGCGCCAGGGGACGTCTGCTACCAGACGTACTAGATCGGCGTACCAAGGACGCTGAGGCCAATCTGGAGCGATTAGGATCATTGGAATTCCCTCTGCCTCCACTCTGCGGAGCAGAAGAGGAAGAAGCCTTAAGGGAGGGAAGGCATAGATTAGCCGATACTGACCCCACGATGCTACCAACGCGTCCGTTGCGTCTGCCTATGGGTCTCTTGACCGGGCCACAAATCTCAATACCTTCTGATTGAGTCGGGAAGCCAGAAGATCTACGTCTGGTGTGCCCCATCTTTGGCAGAGGAGTTGGAACACCTCTGGGTGTAAGGACCATTCTCCCTGGTCCAGCATCTGGCGGCTCAGGTAGTCCGCCTGCCAGTTTTCCACACCCGGAATGTACACGGCCGACAGTGCCGGTACGCTCCTCTCTGCCCACTTCAGGATGCGAGCGATCTCCGATGCTGCAGCTGAGCTTCTTGTTCCTCCTTGATGATTGACATATGCCACTGCTGTGGCGTTGTCTGACTGGATCCTGACTGGACGCCCTTGCAAGGCCCTGTAAGGCTGGCGTCCGTCGTGATCACTATCCAGTAAACCGGAAGAAATGACTTCCCGGCCATTAGAGCCGGTGCTGTCAGCCACCATACCAGGGATCTCCTGACTAGGTGGCTCACTCGGATTTGATAATCCAGAGATGAAGGGCATCTGTTCCATCTGGACAGAACTTCCTTCTGTAACACTCGAGTGTGGTATTGAGCATATGGGACCGCCTCGAAGGAGGCTACCATGGGGCCCAACACTCGCATGCAAAAACAGAGTGACGACCAATTCCTGGAAGTCAGCTGCCGTACTGCAGCCCGGAGGGTCTGCAACCTCTCCACAGGGAGGAATACCTTTGCCTCTGAGGAATCCAGAATCAACCCCAGGTACACTAGGCGTTGAGTGGGCACCAATACTGACTTTTGCGTGTTTAGTAACCAACCACAGTCTCGAAGAGTCTGACAGGTAATGGACACGCTTACCTCTAATTCTGAGCTTGAAGGGGCCTTCAGCAGAAGGTCGTCCAAGTAACCTGTGATAGCGATACCCCGCTGTCTTAGAAGTGCCAGAATCGGAGCGAGCACCTTGGTGAACGTCCTGGGTGCTGAGGCAAGGCCAAACGGGAGGGCCACAAACTGGTAGTGGTTCTTCCCGATCGCAAATCGCAGAAACCTCTGGTGTCTGGAGTATATGGGGACATGCAGGTATGCGTCCTTGATGTCCAAGGAGGCCAGAAAGTCCCCCGGATGGAGAGCTGTGACTACAGATCGAACCGACTCCATCCGAAATCTTTGTACCTTCACAAAGCAATTGAGGGCTCTGAGATCCAAGATTGGACGAACCCCCTCCTTCTTCGGCACAATGAACAGATTTGAGTAAAAACCCTGACCCCATTCCTGTTCTGGAACTGGAATAACTACCCCGCATTCCAGTAGACCCTGGACCGCCCCATACAGGGCCTCCCGACGGGTCGGTAGTAGCTGGAGATTGGAGGTGATGAATCTGTCTGGTGGACAAGAGAGAAATTCTATCTTGTAGCCTGAGGAGATTACTTCGCAAACCCACCTGTCGGAGACTAGAGCAGTCCACTGAGTCGCGAATTTGCGAAGACGTCCCCCCACCCGAGAGCTGGGTGGGGGCGGACCTTCATGTGGACGCAGATTTGTCCGCAGGCTTGTTGGGTCTGCGGGACCAAGGACGCTTCTGTCCTTGGGCAGGCGCTTTATCGGCCTGGGGTCTTTTCCCTGTCGCCTTAAGGGGGAGAAAAAACCGCTTACGTGCAGTAAAGGAGGGCCCTTGCCCTTGGCGTGGTCCCTTACCCTTGCTAGTTTGGGGAAGCAAGTGCTCTTACCTCCTGTGGCATCCTTGATGATGTCATCCAGAGAAGCCCCAAAAAGTCTGTCGCCCTTAAAAGGCAGATCCAACAGGGCTTTCTTGGAAGTCTGGTCCGCAGACCAGCCCTTTAGCCAGATCAGGCGGCGTATTGCTACTGCATAAACCGAAGCTCTTGACAGCAGGGGAATAGTATCCATGTCTGACTCGCAGACAAACTTAAGGCCCTGGACCAACTGGTCGGCCAAAGTTATCTCATTAGGAGGAGCATCTCGCTCCTTTAACCCCTGGAGTAGCAATTTTGCCCATTCAGTAAGTGTCTGAGACACTAGGGCCCCCGCCAATGCCGGGCGTACTGCCGAGCCTACCACTGAGTATAGGTAGCGAGCGAGTGTTTCAGCCTTCTTATCCACAGGGTCCTTGAAAACAGGAGCCCCTTCTACTGGAATAGTGGTGGCTCTATTAAGTCTGGACACCGAAGGGTCCACTATAGGGGGAGAGGTCCATATCTTCAGAAAACTCTCCTCAAAGGGGTACCGTACTGCAAACCTCTTTGGGGCTGTAAAGACCCTCAGTGGGTTCTCCCATTCCTTGTATAAGAGTTTGTCAAAATAAGACACACAAGGGAACACCTTAGCAGTGCGGGCAGGTTTACGAAACCCAAAGGGGACTGGAGTATCTGCTACTTCTGCAGTCTTTTCCAACTTTAGCGTATCCCGCACTGCAGTAATAAGGTCAGATACCAAAGCCGTCTCGCGTACTGACCTGGACTTGGAGTCATCCTCACTGTCCGATCGGTCACGGTCTGCAGTCTCTGATGCATCAGAATCTGGGTCATGAGCCGTAGCTGGACCTGGTTCTGCATCAGAAATATCCCCAGAAGATTGCAGGGGACGGGGGCGTTTATTACCCCCTGTATTCCCGTGTGCTGCTTCCACCCTGGCAGCAAATGCCTCTAGGATTGCCGACATAGCGTCCATAGACACCTCAGGGACACCAGCTGCTAAATCTGGTGTTTCAGGGGAGAAGACATCTGGCTCAGATGCCATGCTGACCACACGCTGACACCCACAGGGCTCCAGGCAAGATATCAATAGGCCACCCTCCTGTGCTGCAGAGAGGCTGGGTCACCCAGAGAACTCACCACCCTGGATAGGTACTGCTATGCTGCGCCTGTGATGCTGTCCCCCTGCTGCTGTGTCAGTCTGCTTCTTTTATCAGCACTTCCTGTGTGAATTTTCGCGCCAGTGTAATGCACCCTAGAGGCCGGAGGCTCTCGAAAAATGGTTGCCAAAAACGTCTGTATGGAAGATAATGTGGGCTCTAAGAAAATGGCCGCCGACAGAAGATAGAGGTCAAGCAGCCATAGCCCACAAAAAGATGGCCGCCGAATGGCAATATCTGCATACAGGGTGGACAAACATGGCCGCCGATCAGCTGATAGGGGCCAGTGGGTGTGGCCGAACCACAGGAAGATGGCCGCCGGGCAGTCACAAGAGGCCAAACTTGGCATGGACCACCTCAAAATGGCCGCTGACAGCATGGAGGAGGAAGGACACAAACACAGGTGAGAAAAAATGACATTTCTTTTAAATGTTAGTTACAGCCAGCCCCGCTCCAGTGGGACCCCCTAGGTGACCCCCAGCACCCAGCAACCTTTAGCTAGAAGCCCAGGGAGGAGGGAAAGGCAGGGAGAGAGGGAAGAAAGGGGCCACAACCACTTACTTGATCTCTCCAGGAATGTCCAGCTAAATCACCCAGCCGAGGCAGGGGAGTTTTACTTACCTATCCTGCATGTATTCTGCTGGAAGACATTCCAAACAGATCATCGTCCGCGCACGGAAGGTGACTGTTGGCCAGGCATGCTGTGATTGGACCCAGAAGGGACGATCATATGTATGCCCTGGAGCATGACGCTCACCGGACAGGCTGCTGCGACTCGGCCGTAGGGTCAGCCGAAGCTGAGCGGTCCGATGCAAGCCTTGGAGCGTAAGCTCACCGGCCAGGCTGCTGCGACTCGGCCGTAAGGTCAGCCGAAGCTGAGCGGTCCGATGCAGGCCCTGGAACGTAAGCTCACCGGCCACCCGTGGAGCGACGGGTATGTCGTGGAAAACCAAGCGCGTAGCTAGGGTCGGCACACGCTCGATGGCCGAAACTGGGGAGACTACAAGGATCGAGGATCCAGCCTGTCACCCAGTCGGCAGTTGATCGAAGATCGCAGGAAACAACAAATGTAGCAAAAAAAAAAATATATATATATATATATATATCTTTTTTCCCTGGACCAATGGGCCCGAAGGGAGCCATGTCCTACTCCTTGCTAGACAGGAAAAAAACTGATCTGCGAAGATGCAGACTGAGAGGGTATACCCAGAGGGTCCGCCCCCTGGGCGGTACTGTAGAAGGTGTGATGCAACACTTTTTACAAGTTTTTCTGCCTAGTCACTCCTAATTAAGGGATAATACCCACTTTGACAATAGAGAAGCTGTGTCGGTCCATGGACGAAAGAGTAATGTAATTTTTCTCGACGGGAAAAACGGTCGTGTGTACGCGGCATAAGGGTCATTAACCACTACTCTCTGAATTCTGTCTTTTAGCCAGTTTTCTATCCATTTACAAATTGATCTTTCCAAGCCTGTAGACTTTACCTTACACATGAGCCGTGTGTGGGGAACTGTGTCAAACGCTTTTGCAAAATCCAAGTGTAGCGGGTATTTAAATTGGGCTGGGAGCATCTGGGTTATTTAACCCAGATGTACTAATTGTTAGGGAATCTGAGAATCCCTTTTGTGGTTCTTGGAGGACTCTGGTGGTGCAAGGTTCCCTGTGACCTGCAGGTGGCGTTGTCGCCCTGGGTCGGAGTTGAACCTGCACCGCAAGACTGTACCTTTTTGTCCTTTCCTGGCACCGGTGCGGCGGGGCGGGGAACCCGCTGTGACGCAAAGGGAGAGGAGATGACAGGGGCGGACGCCCTGACCTTGGGGTTCAGAGTTGGAGGGCGCGGCCGCACCCAGGCACCTTCAGCCTGGGTGCTGGCTTTCCGGAGTTCCGGGCCCAGGTGCCCTTGACCTGGCCGGAGTGAGGGATGGAGTCCATCCCAGGCACCTTAAGCCTGGGGTGAGGTACTACGGCCAAGGCCTGGAGCCCAGTAACTTCGACTGGGTTCTGCAAGGGTGGAGGAGTCCGAAGGGCCCTAAGGTGTTGGGACCCGTATCTGAGGCGAGGAGGCCAGGGACTGTAACCCTTCTGGATAGCCCGGTACAGCATTAATCCGGTGACGGCGGGGCCTCTGGTAACTCCCTTGGAGGGATGTCTTCCCCCTGACAGGGGCTGCAACGTAGCGAAGGTAACTCCAGTTCCTGTTCACTAGAGTCGCTGGAAGAGACTCTGTACCAGAAGTCCATTTAACAGCCACTGTGCTTAGCAACCGTTGGTGAAACCTCAACGGTTTAGTTTCTTTGAGGATTGTGCCTTGACCTACTCCCCACCAATACTGAACTGTTCTATGGGTCTCAAACTGTCTGCTCGCAAAGGACTATTTGTTTTCCGTTATGGAATAAATACGTGTTGGACCTTTTTCAGTGTGTGGTACTCCAATTACTGGGAGCAAAGGGGGGTTATCAGCAGAACAGACCTGGCTCTGAGCGTATACACAGCCCGGGTGTAATCTGATTCTGGCCTTCACTTCTACACGCAGTAAACTAGAGGACATGGGCCGTGGCGCACCTCGCTCTCCCCTTCAAGATACCCCTAGACCGAAGCCAAATTAACTGTTAAAGAAGAGAGAAAGGGTGAGGCCGCTACACAAGTATACCACGTCCACCGCAACCCCTCTGTCCAAGGTTATACTTACCTCCTCATTAAAAGACTTGTTTGTTTTCTTTGTGACAGCACTGGTGCTTGGTGATTGGCTTCTCCGACACCACACCACTGGGAATGAGTCTTCAGGATTGTGTAAACTTTGACTGGGATGGATTTGGAGATTACACAGGGCTTCTTCTCCTCACTTCCCATGGTGCATAAGAACACAGCAAATGATATCACAATTCCTTAATGCCTATTTGTTCAAGGTCACAGTACTGCATGACAACCGGGCTGTTCGAATTTTACAGAAGATCAGCCACACAAGAAAACTACCATTGGGGCAATATATTTAATCTAACACCCTCTGCATTGGAGTGGGCTTCTCTATAAGAGACCCTACGACAGGGGTGCTCAACCCTTTGAAGAGCGAGGGCCACTTATGTGATTTGGTAACCGATCACGGGCCACAATGAACTATGGAGTTTTTCCACTCCCACAAACGTAAACAAGCCCTTACTGTCCTGAGCCCCCTAAAAGGGTGTTTTCACACTGGTGCGCTGTGGTTTATCCACGACTCAGGTGCAGCGCAGTGCATTTGCGGCTTTCCTGCGATGAGCCATAGACTTCTATTACTGTACATCGTGTAGGTGTGGTGCACTTTTTGAAAGTGCACCAAAACTCATGCATTCAGGAGTTCTGGTGCGCTTTCAGAAAGCGCACTAAACTGTTAAAAAATAATCAAATTCTTTGGCTCAGTGCAGCTAACCTGCAGGAAAGCCGCAGGTGCACTGCGCTGCACCTGTGGATCAGTGTGAAAGCAGGCTAAAAACCTTTATTTATAAGCGCTAATATGCCCATTGCAAAAGTGCAGTGTATGTGTTAATACATACTTATTCTCTATCGCTCTCCAGGCTGCTAAAAAGGTCCCAGGTGAAGTGCATTTGGTATCACTCTGCCTGGGACAGGAGCTTGAGCTACAGAGGAAGCATTGGCTTATGCAGCTCCCTCTGCAGCCGCCTTCTTTCTCCGCTGCCAGTGCCTGCCATATGCACTGTAATGCTCTAGGATAGCAGGTTGGCAACCTGTTGATCATGATCTGGGCTTGACAATTTGCCATCCCAGAGTATGGGCATGCACTTCGCTGGTTTGATTTCATGGGCAACTATAGAGGGCTCTGCGGGCCACGGGTTGAGCATCCCTGTCCTACAACATACCTATGCCAGTAACTTCCAGAACTGTGTCCATAAGCTTAAATTTGTGTTTGTGCATGGCCTTTTCTCATCCATATCATGTCACAGCAAAGCAGGTCTGAATCCGGAAAAAAATCTGCTTAGTTTTCAAAATGTAAAATGGAAAGTTTATTTTCTCTGCTCTGTGTGAACTTTGCTGTCAATATATTGAAGAAAGGGAAATAAGCATGTAAGGTTGTCAGGGACTAGACTTCTGTATTAGCTGTTCTCCAGTTTTAAAGCAAGTTAAAGCTTCTACATATGAGAGATGTCTGTACAACATACTTAAGATATAACAGGATACCACAAAAGAACAAAAGAGAACAGAATATGTGATGTCAAATCAATATATTTCCCGATAGAATCCAAGAGCTTAGTATAGCTAGCATTATAAAATGTCCAGTCTTCTTTTAATTGGTTCTCAGAAGTATCAGGCTGTCTATGACTTGGAATCATAATGAGATCATTACAGAGGTTGTTGCTAAGGTAACAGGTCATCACAACAAAAGGAAATATGGATTAGAGGTCCTTATACCTTTGGGCATTACAGCTTCTGTCCTTTTAAGAGCCTCCAAGGTTGGTTTACAGAAGGTGTTCAAGCTGGGCTGCTGGCTGTCTTCGGTTCCTACTCTCTGTGACATAAAGCGACAATGGGCTACCCAGAGATGAGGGTCTTGACGTCGACCTATGATTCCACCCCCTTAAGGAAGCTAGGTCGGACTATCCTGCAACACACCTCGGCTCATGGCATCCCTAACATCTTCAGGTCCAGGCACTGGTTTCGGCGCCTAGTTTGGCTTTTTTTTGTGACATTTGCCCTGTCCTGTGCTCTGTGGCAGTGTACCGAGATGGTCATGACCTACTACACTTACCCATCACACGAGAAGATCATGCTCATCTCAAGTGCCAAACTTAAATTCCCGGCTGTCACCATCTGCAATCTGAACAGTGTTAGACTTTCATCCATCCAGAAGAACTTCGCCATGTCTACCTCACTGCAGGTGTGAATGTCTAGTAAAGCGTCTTCTTATGTCCTCATGTGTCTGCTGATAAGAAAGAGTGTGTATATGTATATGTATATGTGTGTGTGTGTGTATATGTGTGTAAGAGAAGCAGGCAAATAAAGTGCATTTGTGTATATCCCAATATTTTACAAAATTTCTTCTGGGACAACTCTCTTAAACCCCAGTCACTGCTTGCTTTCTGCAGGATTTTGCCCAATTTTAGGTCCAACTTCTTAGCATGTTCAGAGAATCAATATGGTCCCTTTAAAGCTAAGGCAAGCAAGATTGTTTGTATTTTTGGGTATCTGTCTCAATAACCTGGAATATAGGGAACTGCCATGGACAGGTTCTTTGGTGTAAGCTCTAGGTCACGCTTCTCCTTGCTTAATTACTGAATGAGTACCTGATCCAAAACAAATTGCAACAAGTGAAGTCAGAATCCTTCACCTGAATGCTGCTTCCAGGTCAGTGGCTTTTTGCATAGTTTTGGCCTTTCTAGGCAGGTTCTCTTTAAATGGCTAATAAACTCTAAAATAGACATACTTTATTGTGTAGAAAAGTGTGTAAAGGTTTCCAAATCTGTGCAAAAGTTGAAGAAAATCTGTTGGGAAAATGAGTAATGGGAGCGGCTTTGGTGGACTTTGTATTTTTGTGGTGGTGGGGCTGTCTTCTCCAGCCTTGTCTCACTGCTTAGTGACCCAGAAAAATGCAGGGAACTAACTGGGGAAGTGTCATGCTTGTTCTGGGTCAATGACTCACTAAGGGGTGAAGTGATTAGGAAGGACAGATAGATAATGATGAAGGATGACTAATGATGGTTAGGATGACAGCCCCACTGCAATGGCAGCTCCTATATTAAGGTAACTGTACCTATCAATGAAGCCTACTGCTCTGTGCCTTTATCAACCCTTTTAGTTTGAAGGAACAATTGAAACAACTCGGGTCTCAGGGAATGCCTGCATAAACATTACTATTTCTACAGATCACAATCAGGGCCGGGACAAGGGGTGGGCAGAAGGGAAAGCTGCCCCAGGTGCAGAGAAGCAAAGGGGCAAAGAATAGATGCAGGGTGGAACACCCATTCTTCAGCATGTATTCAGAGAGGAGGAGGGGCACAATTTAGGATCCTTGCCATGGGCATTGGACGACCCTTGCCCAGTACTGCTTACAGTACATTAGTGTGATGGTCAGTGGGAAGAATGCTCCTTACATTTGTAATCGGTCATAGGAAAGAATACCCCTCCACAGATAGTTAAAAAAAAATCATTGGTGGCAGCAATTACTCATCTGAGAGGCAGAAGTTGCTCAAGGAACCCCTCGCAACCTCTGGAGGAACACTGGTTATGAAAGGCTGATGTTAGCTGTGATCCTAGCTAACTTGATTTTAATAATTTTTTGCGTTCATTTTATTCTTAAAGTGTATATTAGGGATGAGCTTTATGTTCGGGTCGAACATGAGGTCGACTCGAACATTGGCTGTTCGCAGAATAGCGAACAATTTTGACTGCTTGCGGCTTCACAGGCGGTTTTCCACACTCCTGGAATTGTAGACGGCTGAAGAGCCAGCTCGGATGAGGACAATGCTGGATCTCTGGACAGGTAAGTGTCCTACTATTAAATCAGTCGCTACAGTATTTTTTTTAAAAAAAACACTGAAGAACCACTTTAACCAGTAGAGGCCCGCGCTATAGCCGAATGACGGCTACAGCGCGGACCTAGAATGCCGGGAGGACGTCTATTGACGTCCTCCCCTTTCCTCGTTCCCCGCGCACGCTACCGAGCGCGCATCGGGGAACTTCTGTGCCCGCCGCGTCACGCAGGTGCCGATGCACATGCCTGGCGGCCGCGATGTCCGCCAGGTACCCGCGATCGGCATTTACAGAGACAGGGACATGGATCTCTGTGTGTAAACACAGAGATCCACGTCCCTGTCAGGGAGAGGAGACCAATGGTGTGTCCCTTGTACATAGGGACAACCATCGGTCACCTCCCCCAGTCAGTCCCCTCCCCCCACAGCTAGAATCACTCCCTTAGGAACACTTAACCCCTTCAGCGCCCCTAGTGGTTAACCCCTTCACTGCCAGTGTCATTTTTACAGTAACCAATGCGTTTTTATAGCACTGATCGCTGTAAAAATGACAAAATGGTGTCAAAAGTGTCCGATGTGTCTGCCATAATGTCGCAGTCGCAATAAAAATCGCTGATCGCCGCCATTACTAGTAAAAAAAAAAAATATTAATAAAAATGCTATAAAACTATGCCCTATTTTGTAGACGCTATAACTTTTGCGCAAAGCAATCAAATGCTTCTTGCGATTTTTTTTTTTACCAAAAATATGTAGAAGAATACGTATCGGCCTAAACTGAGAAAAAATATATATATATTTTTTTTTAAATTGGGATATTTATTATAGCAAAAAGTAAAAAATATTGTGTTTTTTTTTCAAAATCGTCACTCTTTTTTTGTTTATAGCGCAAAAAATAAAAACCGCAGAGATGATCAAATACCACCAAGAGAAAGCTCTATTTGTGGGGAAAAAAAGGACGTCAATTTTGTTTGGGAGCCACGTCGCACAACCGCGCAATTGGCATTCAAAGTGTGACAGTGCTGAAAGCTGAAAATTGGCCTGAGCAGGAAAGGGGTTTAAGTGCCCAGTAAGCAAGTGGTTAAAGAAACAAATATATTTTATACCTAACTAAAGGCTACATATGCTCCAGAAACAAAAATATATGGAGAGAAAAAAATTTGACCTCCACTGTGGAATGCCTTATGAAAATGCTCAATACCCAGCTGTCTCTAGTTCCAGTACTTACTTGGTCAGTGACCAAGATCAGACATGCACTTAGTTGGAACCAGAGACAACTCATTGCATTTATAGAAGGAAAGGTCGTTATGGGGTGTACATGAGCAAATGCAGAAAGATTTCAAGTACATTCAGTTTGAGATGCCTCTAAGGTTCTTCTGATCTACTTCAGAGGTGCTTTTGACCTGCGCCTGACCTGTTTTCAAGCTGCATGCTTTTGCATATATATTGATTTGTATGGGGAGAAAAACAGATCTAACACAAACAAACATCCACATACAATTGTCTTTAGGGTAGACTTGGGTATTATCAGCAGAGGTCTACTTCAATTAGGATATTTAAATTTTTTGGATTAATGTACTTCTTTTGAAAAAATAGAACCACTTTCCGTTTATTCTACACACACTTACTTGTCTTCATGGCCGTTTAAAAACACTGCTCCATTACTTCTGTATTACTTCCTAGACAGACTAGAGGTCATGACACAGGAAGGAGTTGACCAGCTGATCTCATTAGCACACACCCTGCATCATCTACCGCCAATTACTTCCTGTATCATGAAGAAGTACATTAATGCTATATTGGTACATAGGGGAGCTGGAATAAAATAAAAAAAAAAGGTGAACTTAGCCTTTAAACTGACTTCATCTGTAGATGGAAGTTCATCCTTTAGATCTGTAGATGAATAAACAGAAAGATACAAAAAAGAAACAAGTGGCAATACTCGTGCAAATGCTTAGTATCGGCACTGATACCAGTATCCTCTCTTAAATTTTTACTACCGCCTGTGTCCTGGCTTTGGAGATTCAAGTTCTCCATTTGTCCTGGTGCCTACTGTCAAAAAGTAATTTATGTCAAATTATATAAAGTGATGAGAAATCCAAAACTAGAGGTGAGGGAAAATCTTCTCATAAGGACACCTGTTCTGGTGACAATTGTCTTATGCCCTGTACACACGGTCAGAATTTCTGATGGAAAAAGTCAAATGGGAGCTTTTCATCGGATATTCCGACCGTGTGAATGCCCAATCAGACTTTTTCCGTCCGAAATTCCGACGGACTTAGATAGAGAACATGTTCTCAATTTTTCAGACGGAAAATCCGTTCGTCTGTATACAATTCCGACGCACTAAAAACCACGCATGCTCAGAATCAAGTTGACGCATGCTCGGAAACATTGAACTTAATTTTCTCGGCTCGTCATAGTGTTGTACGTCACCACGTTCTTGACGGACGGAATTTGGTGTGACCGTGTGTATGCAAGCCAAGCTTGAGCAGAATTCCGTCGTAAAAACCATCCGATTTTTTTCCAACGGAAAATCTGACCGTGTGTACAAGGCATAAGAAATACAGGAAATGAACAAACAATTGTATTAAACCACTTCTGCTCCGGAAGGTTTTACCCCTCTTAATGACCAGGCCTTTATTTGCTATTCACTATTCACTACTACTGAGATATTAATTTTTTTGTGATATAAACGAAAAAAGGATGAAAATTCAAAAATCTATACATGTTTTTATTTGCCGCTATAAAAAAAAATCTAATTTCTTCAGAGATTTTGGCCAAAATGTATTCTGTTACATGTCTTTGGCAAAAAAAATTCCAATAAGTGTATATTGATTGGGTTGCGTGAAAGTTATAGCATCTACAAACGTTTGTGTGTATATATATATTATTAACTCTAATAAGAAATCGTGCTGCAGTCTGAAGAGCAGCTGGCACGATAACCGATAAAAATTGTGTTACAGATTAAAATCAAAAAGTGCCGCGCTAATGTGAACCAAAGCATACATCAACAAAAGAAAATAAACAAAATAAAAAAAACATGAATGCTTAGGCTCCATGTACACAGAAGCTCAAAAACGGTTGTTTTTAAAGCAGCAGAAAAAGCTAGCTTTTATCAGCGTTTTTTTACTAGCTTTTTTTAGCTTTAAAAAAAAAAAATATATTTTTTTTCAATGGACCAAAAAACGCTAAAAAACGCTTGCGGCCAGCGTTTTTGAGCATTTATGAGCGTTTTTCGCCGTTTTGCGTTTTTTTCTGCCGAAAAACGGCACTTTGAACGCAAATTTCTTGCGTTCAGAAAAAAGCCCATTAACTCCACTGCTCATTAAAGCTAAAAAACGTTATGTGTACATGAACACATAGGCTAACATAGAGTGCAGTTAATGGGCTTTTTAAAAAAACGGCAAAACGCCCATTAACTGCAGTTTATCAGCTTCTGTGTACATGGAGCCTTATACAAGTGCATTAAAGCGGAGCTCCGCCCATTTAAAAAAAAAAGTCAGCAGCTACAAATACTGCAGCTGCTGACTTTTAAAATAAGGACACTTACCTGTCCAGGGCGCCCGCGATGTCAGCACCCGAATCCGATTTCTTCCTCGGGCTCTTGGGTGGAGGCGCCATCTTCGGTAAGGGAATCAGGAAGTGAAGCCTTGTGGCTTCACTTCCTGGTTCCCTACTGCGCATGCGCGACTCACGCTGCACGTTCCCACTGGTCCCTGCTGTGTGACAACAGGGGGGGGACGGGAAGTGGAGTAGATACCCGCGGGTGGCTCGGGTATCTGTGCCCGGAAGTGGGAGCAAAATACCTGTATTACACAGGTATCTGCTTCCCCCTCCCCTCTGAAAGGTGTCAAATGTGACACCGGAGGGGGGGAGGGTTCCGAAAAGCGGAAGTTTTATTTTTGGGTGGAACTCCGCTTTAATGATAATAGCAATCGCAATAACATAGAATAATAGTCCCCCAAAATTAAAACAAACGCAAAATAGTCCAAAATAATCTGAAGAGGGAATCCTAATCTTGCACCATTTATAAGGAATTACAACAATCAGGTATTCCATAACGCCACAAGTGTTCCCAACAATGTCAGATGTGACGAAACGCATAGGGAAGAGTTATCAGTCGTGACATCATCATGCACCTCGTAACTAGGAAATTAGACATCTGACTCCCGGGACCAGTGTTTTACAGAGAAGCGCTAAGGTCCCTTTCACACTTGTGCGTCCTGAAAGTCGTGTGACTTTGCTGCGACTTTGACATGACTTAAAGCAATGCCTGTGTAATCTTGAGGTCTATGGACCCCAAGTCCCATCAAAGTCGGACCAAAGTAGTGCAGTGTGAAAGGGGCCTTTTGTTTTTTGTTTTATCATGTGAGTGGTTAGTACTTTTATATAAATTTCAGTTTATGGTCTCATTCTATGTGCACCCCCCTCGTTGTTATAATTGATTCTAGTATGGCGGATAAGGATGTAGCTGAGTATCCAGAGGAGGCATGCTTTTCCATATGGGCATTGGGGACCATGCAAATACCCATGTGCTATTGACTCTTGTTATACCTAACAGAGTCCACTAGTTTCAATAAGAATTATATTGTACACAAAGTAATGGAACACTTTTGTTTTTTTGGAATATGTTATCGTTGGAGCAGTGTGGGGGAATTCCTTATTGCGAAATTAGGATTCCCTCAACAAATTATTTTGGACTATTTTGGGTTTGATTTACTTTTTGGGGACTATTATTTTATTTTATTGTGATTGCTATTATAATTCACACGCTGGTATAAGGATTCGTGTTTTTTTCATTTTGTTTATTTATTTATTTTTGATTTATGCTTTTGTTGTCATTAGCAACTGCACTTTTTGATTTTAATATAGTATCTATATTGTAATGTTTATTTATTTTTTTATATACTACTAATTGCGGTGGTCAGCAACTTATAATGGGACTGCGATAGTGTGGCAGACAATCTGACACTAACTGTTGCTGGGGGGTAACTTACTAACTGATGCTGACATCACCAGTGACACTAATACAGTACTCAGTGCTAATAACATGCACTGTCACTGTACTAATGACACTGACTGGGAAAGGGTTAACATCTAAGGCGATCAGGGGGTTAAATGTGTGCCTAACAATGTTTACTGTGTGCTATTTTACTAAGCAATGTGCTGATTTTTACTCCATGCTTTTATCTACTCAGGGCTCTCTTCTGTCATTCGCTCAGCCGATCGGCAGGTTTTGGCCATAAAATATTGTCTGGTACTCGCTGATCAGCTTGTGGTGTAGCAGATGACAGCACAGCCGGGGCGCCGAAGCACGCATGAGCCCCAAATTGCAAATCATATACGTGATCCTGTGTAGCCAAGCCGCAGTGTAGCAGTAAAGCTACAGGAGTTGATCAGCAAGTGGTTTTAACAGAAGTTGGGTGTTGTTGATCGCATCGATCCATTTTCTCATTTTTGCAATCGGCTATTGGCGGCACCTGATAGCCGATTAGATGTGGGGGACAGTAGGTTAAATTATCCATATAATGTGTTTTTTGGCAAACAAGATAATTCTATGATTCTGATTCTGCAGGGTTCTGGTCTAGAAACGATCCACCGTAGAAATCGAACGTATGTCAATTCCTCTACAGAGTTCCAAGATGAGACAGTGCAGTTTGCCAGTGCCTTCAATAAGTTTGCTTCTGAGTTTAACCAATTATCCGATGAGCAGAAGATTGAAATGGGACATCAGCTGGAGGACATGCTAATCTTCTGCAACTTCCACGGTCAAGAATGCAACGCGAGGTGAATAAAACAAAGGAAAACAGCATTACCTTAACCAGGCCTTTCACTATTTTCAGATGGTTTAATTTTTAGTACTGAATATTTAAAGCCCAAACTTTGGAAAATGCAGGTTTTTTCTTACTGTGTCTCAACAAAGGGAGATTCCTCCTCTCTATTTGCCCTGGTGACAATTGTCCCTGGGACAGAGAGCGAAGAAAAGCTAAAGGAATCTCCCCAATCGTATGCAGACAACAAAAATATCTGAAAGTGGTTCTAATAATTCTCTACTTTAGAAAACGCTAACAAAAAAAAAGTTTTTGGCTTAATGCCGCGTACACACGATCGGTTTTCCCATTGGAAAAAGTCAGATGAGAGCTTTTGGTCGGGAATCCCGACCGTGTGTATGCTCCATCAGATTTTTTCCAACGGAAAAACTGCAGGAAAACTATAGAGAGCAGGTTCTCTATTTTCCCATCAGGAAAAAATCAGATCGGAATTTCCTATCGCGTGTACAAATTCCGACGCGCAAAATTCCGACGCATGCTCGGAAACATATCGACGCATGCTCAGAAGCATAGAACTTAATTTTCTCGGCTCGTCGTAGTCTTTTACGTCACCGCGTTCTTGGCAGTCAAAAGTTCACCGAACTTTTGTGTGACCGTGTGTATGCAAGGCAGGCTTGAGCGGAATTCCACTTGTGTGTTCAGGGCATAAGATTCATATTAGGAATACACTAATTACCCAGGATTCTCCCTACTCTGCTCACCCATAATATGATAAAAAAAAAAAAAAGGCACTGTAGCTGAAGTATATAGCTACTATGAAGAAACCACTGCTCCTGGATTTGGCTGTGGACAGTCCTGTGATACTTGTTGAACAAGAGGATTAGCCCATCAGAACCATGATGCTATTCTTTGGTGGAAATCGCTTTACCAAATGCCTTGACATTAAGTCACATGACCAAATGCTATGAGACCAAGGTTTCCTTAAAGCGGAACTAAACCCTCTTACCGTTTTCAGACAAGGAAGCTGCCATCTTAGCCTCTTTTTGATCTTCCACTTCCATGGTGGTGCACATGTGATCAGTTATGACATCAGCCATTTGATGGTATGACAGTTTGGTTGAGGACACAAGCAATGTGACAGTTAGCAATCCCGACACATGGCTGAAAAGTAACTATCTTTTGAAATTGGTAAATTGATGGGTTTAGTTCCGCTTTAAAGCAGAGCTCCACCCAAAAGGGGAAGCTCCACTTGTCTTGCCCCCTCCCACCCGCTGCTGCCACATTTGGCACCTTTTTTGGGGGGTAACCTGAATTTAAAAGGTACCTGCTTCCACTTCCTGCTCAGTTCGCTGCAGCGAACTGAGCTGGATGTTCAGCCCCCCTCCTTCCCCCACAGCTGGCCCATTAACCACTTCAGCCCCGGAAGGATTTGCCCCCTTAATGATCAGGTCATTTTTTTTGCGATACGGCACAGCGTTGCTTTAACTGACAATTGCGTCGTCGTGCGACGTTGTATCCAAATCAAATTAATGTCTCTTTTTACCCACAAATAGAGCTTTCTTTTGGTGGTATTTGATCACCTTTGCGTTTTTTTTTTTTTGCGCTATAAACAAAAAAAGACCAACAATTTAAAAAAATATATATCTTTTTGCTATAGTACATATCCCAAAAAACAAACAAACACAAATTTATTCATCAGTTTAGGCCGATATATATACTTCTACATATTCTGGGTAAAAAAAAAATCGCAATAGGCGTATATTAATTGGTTTGCGCAAACGTTATCGTGTCTACAAACTATGGGATAGATTTTAGGGACTTTTATTTATTTTTACTGGTAATGGTGGCGACATTGCGGCTGACAAATCTGACCAAAAATGACACTTTTTGAAGACCAGTGACATTATTACATTGATCAGTACTATAAAAATGCACCGATTACTGTATAAATGTCACTGTCAGGAAAGGGGTTAGCACTAGGGGGCGATCAAGGTGTTAAGTGTGTTCCCTGGGTGTGTTCTAACTGAAGGGGGGATGGGCTTACTGGAACATGACAGAGATCGCTGTTCCCGATCACTGGGAACAGTAGATCTGGCATGTCATCTGGCAGAACGGTGAATCACCTTGTTTACATAGGCAGTTCCCCATTCTCCCTCTCCTCACCGCGATCGCGGGTTGCCGGTGGACAACGAGTGCCTGGTATCCTCCTTGCATGGACCGACGTATAGGTACATCGATTCATGCAGGCGATCCGCCCTGCCGCAGTATATCTGCATAAGCTGGTCGGCTAGTGGTTAATAAGGCACAGCACAGTTCGCGCATGTGCAGTAGGAAACTGGCTGTGGAGCCAGAAGGCTTCACTGCCGGTCTCCCTTAGTCAAGATGGCGGTGGCAGTACCCGATAGCCGATTGAAAATTTGTCTCGGGTGAGGACACCTGATAGGTAAGTGTCATAATATTAAAAGTCAACAACTACAGTATTTGTAGTAGTTACATTTTTTCTGAAGGAGCCTGAAGCTCCTCTTTAGGCTGGGTTCACACTGTGTGCAGACGCGTCTCACAGCAGGGTGTCCGGTGTGTCCCTGTTCTCTGTTTCAGGGACGGATTAGGCCCAATATTTTGCCTGAATTCGGGCCTGAAACTGAGCCAAAGACGCACAGGACCCCTGTGCAATGCGCTCCGTGGCTGCCCCAGAGATGTGTGAATCGGCTCTATTCCCGATTTACTTCACAAGGCTTCACTTCCTGATTCCTTTACCGAAGATGGCGGCAGCAGCACCTGAGAGCCGAGGGAGAGATCGGCTCCGGGTGCCAACATCGCGGGCACCCAGGACAGGTAAGTGTCCATACATTAAAAGTGAGCAGCTGCAGTATTTGTAGCCCCACACCTGCATACCTCCCAACTGACACGGATTCTGCGGGTTTTACCTGCATAGGCCCCTCCTTCCTGCAGTCCCGCGAGAGTCTAATTTTTCCCGCACAGCAGGAAGCAGAAGGCACAGCAGACAGCATGAAGAGGAGGAAACAGCGAACGAGCAGGTAAGCCCCCCCCCCGAAAATGGAAAGTCCACCCCAAAAATTAGATGGCATACAAAGGCAATTTAGAAAATAAGCTGTTAAAGAAAAAAAAAAAACACGCACTTTAGACTCTGCTTCTGATGTATCCTGGAGGAGTTGCAGTTGATGTCACTGCTGACTCTTGGGAAGATTAAGTGTTAAAAAAATTCCACAAGAATGTATCCCGTCTATAAACTGGGCTGCATTCTTGTGGGAAGGTGGGGCTTTCACTAAAGGGGATCTTCCATTATCATAGATGGTGTACTTTAAATGCCCAAAGGAGCCCAATTTTTATGTTTTTTATTGTTTGGATGCAGTCAGGCTGCTTAAAAAGTAGAACCCTAAAACCTTCTATTGCTAGTGTCCTGTGGCAGCAGAATGTTGGAGAACCAGACTGGTGCTCCCTCACAGAGCACAGCAGGTCAGATCTCCAGCAGTCTCCTATGCTCCAATATTTAACACTTACGTTCCCTGTGCAGCGTTGTTAAAACCCTTTAACTTCTATTGTTACTGGTATACACATTCAGGATCCAGGGTGAATGCATGCCCTAAAAGCCCAAGGTCAAGCAATAGACACCCTAAAAATTGTCAGAGCTTGGAGGCCTATCACCTCCAACTTCCAGCTCTAGACCCATTGTTGAAAAAAGTAAGCAAGTAAAAAAAATCAGCAAATAGAAATCCTTCAAGCCTGCACAATTACAAAAATGTGAGATTAAATATTCAGATTTCTGAAGATAATCGCATTGTCTGCTAGCAGGTCCCTAAACCTAGGAGAATATGCCAGCAGAGGAATGCGACCTCGCCCAAGCCCCACCTTACCACCCAGCACCTTTTAAAAGCTTTTAGCTTCAGTGTATGTCTCTGTGTTTTAATATTCTGCTTTGATAAGCTTGCAATGTCCTTTCTGATCGTCTGCTTCTGGTGCTAGAAGTTACTAGAACTAGCTAGGCACGCCCAATTTACAGCATAATTATGTTGTGTTGGTGGCTTTCACCAAAAATAGAGGGATTAAGTACAAAGAAGATTCTCCAAGCATCTCATTGTGTAACACAGTTAACAAAGCTGGCATGTATGATGCAATAATCTTCCTGTATTATCAGATCAACTACTTCTTGGCTACATATTCTGTACATCGAACTCGGGCTTTTAAATGGACCTTGCCATTTCCTAAGCCTTGAAATATAGTGATATCATGCTGCCCATTGGTGTCCTGCGGTGTCATTCCTTCTTAATGGTATCACAAAGCACCATATAGCACAGTGGCGGCCCATCCATAGGGGGCACATGGGCGCCGCCCCCCCCCCCCAGGCAGTCACAAAAAAAGGCCCTTAAAAAAAAAGTATAAATAAAAAAGCTCCTTTAAGTTAGGGTGACCAGACATCCCCAGTTTTAGGGGACAGTCCCCGGATTGAGGACACTGTCCCCGGACCAAGGCTGTCCCCGGATTGGATTTGAACAGGGGCTGGGGCAATTTCAAAGACAGTCAGTGCAGAATAAAATAAAAAAACATTCTGAATTACACCCCCCCCCCGCTCCGCCACACTTACTAGCTTAGGGGGGTGTATTTTTTTCCATTATCTGTGCCCCTTTCTGATGATCATGTGCTGGTCGGAGTGGAGGGAATATTTCTTCAGTTTCGGGTGCATGCCCATTTAGCTCCGCTCACATGTTCTTCTGCCTTGGCTCAAGTCCCGGCCAGCCACCTGCCTGCTTATCTCCTTGCCTTCCCTGGTGTGGTGATCTTCCTCCGCTCCCCACCCAGCAGCAGCCGAGGCCCGGAGAGTAAGACTTGACAGGCTGTGAGGCGGGCAGCGGCGGCGACGGGCAGAGAGTTGCTGATACCCGCCATTACTAGTAAAAAAAAAAAAAATAATTTATTTTAAAAATCTGGTCACCTTAGTTTAAGTGCACTGTGTTTGGGCGCAGGACTGTCATGGGAAGCGTCACATCTATGCAATCACCTAATTGCAGATGAGACGCTTCATTTGCAGGGTTTTGACCTGCCATGTGGCGCAATGCAGAGCACCGAAATACTCCCTCCCATAGTGTTATTGCGGGTGTCTTATTTTTGATTGGCACCGCCCTAGGACATGGGCGGTGCTTTCCCTCGGAGTTGCGCCCTCACTTCAGGTTTCTCTGTGCCAGTGATAAACCGGAAGTGATGTCAGCAGCTCCATGGAACGCACGGCCCGAGCGGAGTTTATTTAGATATTAGACACCCATCCAGATGGACCAGAAAATTAAGATGATTGAATGTGGCGATTCAGCGATCTGGTGAAGAACAGAGGTGGGTGAGTCCTCTTATTCAGCATACAGTTATTTCTGGGACCCCTCAGACAAGTTTTGGGGGTCAACTGTGCACTTGGTGTAAGTAGCTGTGAGCTGTCTGCTGTATACTTCTGTCCTGTGGTGCTGGCTGTATATGCCTGTCCTGTGGTGCTGGCTGTCTACTCCTGTCCTGTGGTGCTGTCTGTATACTCCTGTCCTGTGGTGCTGTCTGTATACTCCTGTCCTGTGGTGCTGTCTGTATACTCCTGTCCTGTGGTGCTGTCTGTATACTCCTGTCCTGTGGTGCTCGCTGTATACTCCTGTCCTGTGGTGCTCGCTGTATACTCTGTACTGTGGTTGCTGGCTGTATACTCCTGTCCTGTGGTGCTGGCTGTATACTCTGTACTGTGGTGCTGACTGTATACTCCTGTCCTGTGGTGCTGTCTGTATACTCCTGTCCTGTGGTGCTCGCTGTATACTCCTGTCCTGTGGTGCTCGCTGTATACTCTGTACTGTGGTTGCTGGCTGTATACTCCTGTCCTGTGGTGCTGGCTGTATACTCCTGTCCTGTAGTACTGGCTGTATACTCTGTACTGTGGTGCTGGCTGTATACTCCTGTCCTGTGGTGCTGGCTGTATACTCCTGTCCTGTGGTGCTGGCTGTATACTCCTGTCCTGTGGTGCTGGCTGTATACTCTGTACTGTGGTGCTGACTGTATACTCCTGTCCTGTGGTGCTGGCTGTATACTCCTGTCCTGTGGTGCTCGCTGTATACTCCTGTCCTGTGGTGCTCGCTGTATACTCCTGTCCTGTGGTGCTCGCTGTATACTCCTGTCCTCTGGTGCTGTCTGTATACTCCTGTCCTGTGGTGCTCGCTGTATACTCCTGTCCTGTGGTGCTCGCTGTATACTCCTGTCCTGTAGTGCTGGCTGTATACTCCTGTCCTGTGGTGCTGGCTGTATACTCCTGTCCTGTGGTGCTGGCTGTATACTCTGTCCTGTGGTGCTGGCTAGACATGTGCAATTCGTTTAGTTACGAATTCGTTATCCGTCAAAATTCGTTATATTCGTTGATTCGTAAACATACGAATGAACGAATGGTTCGATAACATTACAAACGAACAACGAATAATCTAAACGAACGAATATGGAAAGCAAATAAAATACGAATTTAGTAAATTTGAAACAAACAAAAAACGAAAAAGTGAAAAACGAAAACATAAAAACAACGAAAACACAGAAAAAAGATAAAAAATAACGAAAATAAAAATGAACGAAAACGAGATATTACGAATATTCGAAAAACAAAACAACGAATAACGAACAAAGATCCATATTAACGAATATCAAAATGAACGGAAAAAAAATTACGAATCTTCGGAAAACGGAAATGAAAACAACGACAATTCGTAAAAACTTAAATTCTATTTCGTTAGTTCTGAATTAGTTCTGGACTTTGGCCAATGGCCAATAAGCTTGTCCCTTCCCCTGAAGAGGTCGTCTCTTCCCCCAATGAGCTTGTTTCTTATAGACATGTGCTATAATGTGTGTGTATGTGTGTTTTTCTGTGTTAGACTGCAGTGCATTCCATCCAGAGTCCAGATAGGGTGTGGTTGGGTAGGTTGCACTGTTCTGTTGGATTTTGTGAGTAAATTTTTTACTTGGGAGAGAGAAATTCTTTGTTTCTTAAGGATATTAGATTGAGATTCTAGAGTCTACATTCTAATTTATAATTTTATTTATGTAATATCTCTGACATATTGTATTTTTCTTCTTTGTCAGACTACATTCTAGACAGGGTGTGGGTGGTGTTTGATTTGTGAGTCATTCAAAGAGATTGATATAGAAATTATAAATTTCTTACTATTTCTATTACTCCTAGGATTTTCTAAAGTTAGTTTTTTTCCCTTTTCTGGGACTGTGTTTTATTATATTGCTGTCTGTCTGCCCCTACCTATTTTTTTTGTTGTGTTAGCCAGTGCCACTACTAGGCCAGCCCAGGCAGCATATACTACGTATTCATGGTAGGAGAAGTAGATTAGTATATATTTTTTTTTGCATGGACCGGTAAAATAAGAATACTCCAGTCCTCAATCCCTCCACTCTCAGTCACACCAACACCAACTCTCATACCAACACACTCACTAACACCAACATTCTCACTTACAAGACTCACACGTCCATTCTCACTCCCAGACATTCCATAGTTGCCAACATTGCAAAAAAAAAATCCGTGACACTTTTTCGCATGTAGGCGGAGCCTTGGTATAATTAGGGGGTGGGGCATTCATTTGAAGGTGTGTTATACTTTAGGAGAAAAAAGTGGCGCACGAAGCGTGGGCGTGGTTTACGCGGGTAGTGGGAGTGGCTTAAATGAGCGTGGCTCAAAGGGGGTGTGGTTAAAGTCTGAGATGAATGAGGGATGAAGGGAGAAAGAAAGAGGGAGGGAAGGAAAGAGAAGGAAGGATGGAAGGACAGCAGGCCCAGATCCTACACCATAATAGAAATATGTGTATTCCAGAGTTTAACAATCAACAGATAAAGATAATCCAAACATCTGGTGTTAGCTCTTTAATCATCCCGGCACCATGGTTGTTAGGGTGTCAGGATGACTGAAGTGCATTATTTCTCTTATTACATTTTAATATAAAATGAAATCATTCAACTCACCAAAATGCCGAATCAGTGGAAGCCCCGAGTGTGTCACCTGCCACGTCGCCTGCCACCAGATGCCATCAGGTGTCCACAGGGGAGTCCCTCCTTACATCAGGCGTCCCCAGAGGAGTCCCTCCTTACATCAGGCGTACCCAGCGGAGTCCTTCCTTACATCAGGTGTACCCAGAGGAGTCCCCCTTACATCAGGCGTCCCCAGCGGAGTCCCCCCTTACATCAGGCGTCCCCAGCGGAGTCCCCCCTTACATCAGGCGTCCCCAGCGGAGTCCCCCCTTACATCAGGCGTCCCCATCGGAGTCCCCCCTTACATCAGGCGTCCCCAGCGGAGTCCCCCCTTACATCAGGCGTCCCCATCGGAGTCCCCCCTTACATCAGGCGTCCCCAGCGGAGTCCCCCCTTACATCAGGCGTCCCCAGCGGAGTCCCCCCTTACCTCAGCCGTCCCCAGCGGAGTCCTCCCTTACCACAGGCGTTCCCAGCGGAGTCCCCAGTTACCACAGGCATCCCCAGCGGAGTCCCCCCTTAACCACAGGCGTCTCCTGTCTCGGCCGCCATTATTGTTTCCCCTTCCCCGAAGGGGAACAAAATAGAGGCGGAGCCGACAGTGTGGCTGCAAAAAAAATAAAAAATTAAGCTGTGGCGCTGCCGACCCCCGCCCCTTTCCATTACAGACAGACCTGCAGCGTGGCGGGGGGGTGGCCGGCCGGCCAGCCAAAACACAGATGTAGTACAATAGAAGATAAAGCTGCTGCGGCGCCGCCCACCCCCGGGGAGGTGCGGGGTGTGGGCGGCGCCGCAGCGGCTTTATTTTCTATTGTACTACATCCGTGTTTTGGTCTTCTTGAACATGGCGGCCGGCCGAGACATTGTCTCCGCCAGCCGTGGACCTCTAGCGGCGGCGGCCTGCGGCGTCCAAATTCGGGGAAAACGGGAAAAATCGGATTGGCCGGGACATTGGCCGGGACAAAATAAATCCGGGAAAAGGGTTTGAATCCCGGGAACGTCCCGGCCAATCCGTGACTGTTGGCAACTATGACATTCTAATTGCAATAAAACCACCAAACCACACAAAAACAACTACAAAAACCACAATATCACTCTCTGCACTGCTCTCTGCTCCTCCCTCACCACACCACTTACACCCTCTCAAAATGGCGTACAGGGGCGGAGGCTATAGCCGCTTGTTGAAAACGAAACTAAAATACGAGATTGCGAATGGCCGCGATGTATTTACGGGAGTACGAATGCATTCGAAGCACGTGGACGTATTTTAGTTTCATTTTCAACACGCGGCTATAGCCGCGTGTTGAAAATAAAAATAACTAGTAACGCGAGATTGCGAATGACCGCGCCGAGATGTATTTACGAAAGTATAAAAAAATTACGAATCCATTCGAAGCACGGTAGTAGACACGAATCAAGGAAAACAAAACAATGTTACGAATCAACAGAAACGGCAGAGTAGTGTACAGAAAAACGAAAATTATTATCTAACAAAATTACGAATTACGAATCGTTCAGTATCAACGAAAATCAAACTGTTACGAAAGTACGAAAATAACTTAAACAGAAATACGAATCATTCAATATCAACAAAATTACGAATTTCAAATCAACGAAAATAACTTAGACAGAACTATGAATCATTCAGCATCAACGAAAATTAAACTGTTACGAACATACGAACGAGTCCGAATAGGAAAACTCGCGTCTTACGAAATTACGAATCTTTACGAACATACGGAACGAGACGAAACGAAACGATAGGAAACTAATTTTTTGGTTGTGCACATGTCTAGTGCTGGCTGTATACTCCTGTCCTGTGGTGCTGGCTGTATACTCCTGTCCTGTGGTGCTGGCTGTATACTCTGTACTGTGGTGCTGACTGTATACTCCTGTCCTGTGGTGCTGGCTGTATACTCCTGTCCTGTGGTGCTCGCTGTATACTCCTGTCCTGTGGTGCTCGCTGTATACTCCTGTCCTCTGGTGCTGTCTGTATACTCCTGTCCTCTGGTGCTGTCTGTATACTCCTGTCCTGTGGTGCTCGCTGTATACTCCTGTCCTGTAGTGCTGGCTGTATACTCCTGTCCTGTGGTGCTGGCTGTATACTCCTGTCCTGTGGTGCTGGCTGTATACTCTGTCCTGTGGTGCTGGCTGTATACTCTGTCCTGTGATGCTGGCTGTATACTCTGTCCTGTGATGCTGGCTGTATACTCCTGTCCTGTGGTGCTGGCTGTATACCCCTATCCTGTGGTTCTGGCTGTTTACTCTGTGGGCCAAATCAATATTGAACCCTACGGACTAAGACTGGGATGCCATTAAAGTTCATGTGCGTGTAAGGGCAAGTGTCCCAATACTTTTGGTAATATAGTGTATCTATTTATACATTATTTGTCTTAAAAATAAATATGGAATAATTTATAGGTTGGCTAATCAGGCAGCACAGTAAAAATAACTCCCTATCAGGTGCAATCTCAATAAATCATCTAACAAGGGAGGAGACACTGCTCTGACTCAATGACTTGTGTGTAAACTTCATCATGAGCTATTGATCTCTGTAATCAAAAACTTGTTTGCAACAAAAGAGCTAAGGAGATAATGGAAAATGTGTATTGGATCCTAAAGCTCCACCTGCTGGCTGCATAATAGACTAGAAAATATTAATGTGCATTTATTTCATATTTACCTGGCTTACATACCGGTATTTATTTGTTTTTATTTTTTTATTTTGACTATATTAAAGAAAGAAAAGATGTACATGTCCTTTAATATTGTTGGTCACCCTTATTTTGCAGTTACTTCTCTGGTTTCATTAACTATAAATTTGGAAACTGTTACACATTCAATTCCCAGAAGTCCACAGATTTCAAGGGGAACTCTGTCAGCACCAAGCCACTGAACATAACCAAAGCTGGCTTTATGTATGGTAAGATTTCATTTGAATCCTTTTTATGTGATTTGATGCGCAAATGAAGTCTTTTTAATGTGATTTACAGCCCAACTGAAAAATATCTTCAGTTAGCTTTTGTTTAATTAAAGTGAAATTGTATTATGCTCACTCAGGGCAAAGCAACAGGTTCCTTTTATAACAGATGGAGACCAAGGCAAGTATGACTGTACAGTATAACTACAGATCTAGGGGCCCCATAGCAAAATTCTAATGGTGCCTCCTGGCAACCTCCCTACTGTCATTGATCTTAACATATACTGTATCAGGGAGAGGTATAACATATACTGTATCAGGGAGAGGTATAACATATACTGTATCAGGGAGAGGTATAACATATACTGTATCAGGGAGAGGTATAACATATACTGTATCAGGGAGAGGTATAACATATACTGTATCAGGGAGAGGTATAACATATACTGTATCAGGGAGAGGTATAACATATACTCTATCAGGGAGAGGTATAACATATACTCTATCAGGGAGAGGTAGCAGGAGACATGTGAACATTGTACAGGACTAGGACCAGTGAAGTGAATTGAAGCTGTCAGGAAAGAGGCGGTCATCAGTTCATAGAATAATATTTTAACCTTCATTTTCCTGCTCCTGGTCCTCACATTTAAGTCCTGCCATCTCTACTGAGCAACTGCTGAAAGGGGTGGTGTCGTAGTAAGTAAAAAAAATAAAATAAGACAGAGGTGCAGTAGCAGTAAAAAAATAAAAATACCATTACAATATTTTATATTATGAAATATAAATTAAATGTGCAGAGAAAGGCAAACAAACTGATAAAAGGCATGGAGGAGCTCAACTATGAGGAAAGATTAGAGGATTTGAATTTATTCACTCTTGAGAAGAGGAGAATAAGGGGGGATATGATCAACATGTACAAATATCAAATATATAAGGGGTCCATATAGTGAACTTGGTGTTGAGTTATTCACTTTAAAGTCATCACAGAGGACAAGGGGGCACTCTTTATATCTGGAGGAAAAGAGATTTCATCTCCAAATAAGGAAAGGTTTCTTCACAGTAAGAGCTGTGAAAATGTGGAATAGACTCCCTGCGAAGAAGGTTCTGGCCAGCTCAGTAGATTGCTTTAAAAAAGGCCTGGATTCTTCCCAAATACACATAATATAACTGGGTACTAACATTTATAGGTAAAGTTCATCCAGGTCATACAGTATCCGATTGCCTCTCGGGGGATCAGTAAGGAATTTCTTTCCCTGCTGTAGCAAATCGGATCATGCTGGGGTTTTTAGCCTTCCTCTGGATCAACTGTGGGTATAGGATTGAGTATATGGGATTGTATGATTTTTTTTATTTTGTTTTGGTTGAACTAGATGGACTTGGTTTTTTTTTTCAACCTGACTAACTATGTTACTATGTATGTTACTGTGTATGTTACTAGGTATGTTAGTATTCCTGCACACAATTACCCTATAACCCTAATACAAACATGTTTAAGGCTTAGTTTTTGTTTGTCATTTACAGCCTAAAAATGTGCTAGTGGTATAGGGCTAGGTGTATTGGAAGTGTAGGCCTCTGGCCACCATCTGTGCAAAGTACATGGTGGGGTGGGCTGTACTGACCGTACAGCCCACCCCACTGTGTCCTTTACACAGCCTTGCAACCTGTATTTTTCTGGGCTGGGGTCTGGCTGCATGTGATGGCCACATGCAAGTGAGCCGCCCCCTCACCCACATGTGTATAACACTGGACGGCCTATGCTGGCAGAGTCCCGAAGATCTCTTCTTGCTATGTGTAGTGTACAACTGATAATGAGATCTGCCAACACATTCCAATTTGGCTGCAAAAGTGGAAATACACTTTAAAGGTAGCTTGTTATGTTTACCTGCATATGCAAAGTATATGTTCGCTTCAAGCAGCAAATTTACTGTCATCCATGTGTACTGAATACCTAGACTTTGCATAGTTGCATCTAAATGTTCTGCATATTGCTATGCTCTGGACAGGATTGCACCTCGAGCTGTTCATTCAACAGATTGAATACGTAAGAGACATGACACACGCTGCTGGAATACGCCTTCTCATCCACGATCAAACGCAAATGCCGTTCCCTGAGGATGAAGGCGTAAATGTGCCACCAGGAGCTGAGACTGATATTGGCATGATGAAGGTAACTTACCACACTTCAGTGTCTTCTCCATTGATAAATATTTTCATGCCAAACTGCAGACAGGCATTTAAACACACAGCTGAAGTACAAATATGGAACTATTTTAACTGCTAAGATATTTTTTACTTCTACGCAGCCAGTGTTTTGATCCAGGGACTACTGTGAGATAATACTGTAGTGTGTCCTCCAAAGCACTAACGTGAAAAAGATGTGTTGCGCTTAAAGTGTCATTCATTGTTAATAGCACCCTAAATGCAAAAAAGCTCTAAGCTTAAAAAGGTACATGAGCTACTTGGGTGGAGGACATTTTGCAGTGCTTTCAGCAGCGTTCCAAGTGCTGTCAGTGCGGATCTGTGTGGCTGAGCTACTCTGATCTGTGATGCTATATACCCTGATCTGTGATGCTATATACCCTGATCTGTGATGCTATATACCCTGATCCGTGAGGCTATATACCCTGATCTGTAAGGCTGAGCTACCCTGATCTGTGATGCTATATACCCTGATCTGTGATGCTATATACCCTGATCTGTGATGCTATATACCCTGATCTGTGATGCTATATACCCTGATCTGTGAGGCTATATACCCTGATCTGTGAGGCTATATACCCTGATCTGTGAGGCTATATACCCTGATCTGTGATGCTATATACCCTGATCTGTGATGCTATATACCCTGATCTGTGATGCTATATACCCTGATCTGTGATGCTATATACTCTGATCTGTGATGCTATATACCCTGATCTGTGAGGCTATATACCCTGAACTGTGAGGCTATATACCCTGATCCGTGAGGCTATATACCCTGATCTGTAACAGAAAAAGAGGAGGGTGGAGGCGCCAACAGTGTAAATCCTACTTGATAAAGCATGTAAGTGTAGTCTGTCCACTTACTGGTTCACTTGGCAATGTAGTCCATCTGGGGTGGTGGTATCCTGGGGTCTGAAGTTGCCGCTCTGCAGGCTCTGATGATGTGTCTCTCGGCCGGATGGTGTGATGGATGTTTGAAATTCGTGTCACAGGCTCCCAGCGGTGTCACATGACAGGAAGCTCATGCTGTCCAGTCCGGAACGCGGAAGCGGCGGTGACGTCACACATCAGAGCTGGCAATCAAAAATGGGGTGGGGAGTGTCGCAGGCTACGCGCTCGGGGCTCACAGCTCCTTCTACTGGCCTGTTTGCTCTCAGGAGGAGAGACTCTCTAAAAGGCATCACACTGCTAGGAGCGCCGGAATTCTCCCCCTTTCTACCCTGATCTGTAAGGCTGAGTTACCCTGATCTGTGATGCTATATACCCTAATCTGTGAGGCTGAGCTGTATTCCCTGATCTGTAATGTTATATTCCCTGATCTGTGTCATGATGAGCTATATACCCTGATCTGTGAGGCTGAGCTGTATACCCTGATATGTAATGCTGAGCTATATACCCTGATCTGTGTCATGCTGAGCTATATACCCTGATCTGTGAGGCTGAGCTATATAACCTGATCTGTGAGGCTGAGCTATATATACCCTGATCTGTAAGGCCTGAGCTATATACTCTGTCCTGTGATGCTGGGGCTGTATACTCTGTCATGTGATGTATACTCCTGACACTATGGGTGGAAGCAAGTGGAATACAGGGGATGGAGTGAGTGGTTTCTATAAGGGGTGGGGCTTATGAGAAGTGGGAGGGATCAAAAAGGAAGGGCGGGGTCTGGCCCCCCATCCTAAAACTTCACCAGCCACCACTGCTGAAAGGATATAATGGAACAGAGTGTTTAGGTATGGCTTCTACTATATAGTTTTGGTTGATCTAATGGTGATAGTAAAGAGATTGTACAATCTCATTGTAATGCATATGGTCATCTTAATACATAAGCATGATAGTGGAAATTAGGGCCTTGGACCTCTACCTATTACAGGACCAGAAGGTCCTGATAATGCACATGTGTAGGCAGTGGCGTAGCGTGGGTTGTCAGAACCCGGGGCAATGCAAGTAATTTGCGCCCCCTAACCTGCGGACTTTTCGCACTCCCCGAGTCCCTTCCCTTCCTACAATAGTACTGACCTACCTGATTCCTACACTGACCTACCTGACCACTAATCTACCTGATTCCTATACTGACCACTACACTAACCTCTACACTGACCTACATGATTCCTACATCGACCACTACACACTGACTACTACACACTGACCTACCTGATTCCTATACTGACCACTACACTACACACCACACCAACCTACCTGATTCCTACATCGACCACTACACTACACACTGACCACTACACTATACAATCCACTACACAATCCACTATACACTGACCACTACACTACACACCACACTAACCTACCTGATTCCTATACTAACCACTACACTATACTACTACACAATACACTATCCACTGACCACTACACACCACACTAACCTACCTGATTCCTATAATGACCACTACACAATATACTGACCTATTTCATTTCTATACTGACCCTTACACTAACCTACCTGATTCCTACATCGACCACTACACTACACACTGACCTACCTGATTCCTACACTGACCACTACACTACACACTGACCTACCTGATTCCTATACTGACCACTACACTACACACTGACCTACCAGATTCCTATACTGACCACTACACTATACTACTACACAATATACTATCTACACCACTACACTACAAACCACACCACACCACACCAAACTAACCTACCTCATTCCTATACTGACCACTACACTATACAATACACTGACCACTACACACCACACTGACCTATCTCATTCTTATACTGACCCTTGCACTAACCTACCTGATTCCTACATTGACCACTACACTACACACTGACCACTACACTACATACCACACTGACCACTACACTACACACTGACCACTACACTGCACACAGACCACTACTCAATACACTACATACTGACCGCTACACAATACTCTACCCACAGACCAATACACAATACACTATACACACAATACATTACACACAATACACTATACACTACCAGTGCTGTGTTCTGGCCTAGGCCGACAAGGCCCAGGCCTAGGGCGGCAATTTGTGGGGGGCGGCACGCAGGGCCACTATCAGGGAAGTAGTGCTTAGCAGTGCAGTGGCTCGCAGCGGGTGCGGAGGGGTCCAGGAAGCAGTTGAAATAAGAGCCGTCAAGTCGCCGCCCCCCCCCCCCCCCTACAGCCGTGATTCTGTTGTGGGGAGGGAAACAGCAGGCAGGAAGCTGTGCTGCGGCGCGGCGAGTCGAATTAGAGCCGCTCTCTCTCTCTCTTCGGGTTACAGAAAGGGAAGGGGGGAGGCGGGGGAGATATACAGACAGCCCGCAGTTCTCCTCTCCCTGTCAGCGCCGCTGCCGAGTTCTCTGGCAAATAGAGTAGCAGCTCTGTGACATGGAGAGGAGAGCTGCGGGCTGTCTGTATATCTCCCCCGCCGCTCCCTTCCCTTTCTGTAACCCGAAGAGAGAAATAGAGTGGCTCTAATTGGATTCGCCGCGCCCTCCCCATGATTGGCCACAGCAGAGGGCCAATCAGAAGACTCTGGGGCATCATGGGAAATGTAGTCACTGCAGAGTTCCGGCCCCAGTGTGTCCATAGACACCAAGCTACAGCCCCCAGCAGAAGAGGAGCAAAAGAGAATACTGTGCTGGGGGAAACCAGAGAGGGAGCCACACTGTACCCCTGTACCCGCACCACCAGAGAGCCACGCTGTACCCCGCACCACCAGGGAGCCATGCTGTACCCCGCACCACCAGGGAGCCACGCTGTACCCCGCACCACCAGGGAGCCACGCTGTACCCCACACCACCAGGGAGCCGCGCTGTACCCCGCACCACCAGGGAGCCACGCTGTACTCTGCACCACCAGGGAGCCGCGCTGTACCCCGCACCACCAGGGAGCCGCGCTGTACCCCGCACCACCAGGGAGCCACGCTGTACCCCGCACCACCAGGGAGCCGCGCTGTACCCGCACCACCAGGGAGCCGCGCTGTACCCGCACCACCAGGGAGCCACGCTGTACCCGCACCACCAGGGAGCCACGCTGTACCCGCACCACCAGGGAGCCACGCTGTACCCGCACCACCAGGGAGCCACGCTGTACTCCGCATCACCAGGGAGCCACGCTGTACTCCGCATCATCAGGGAGCCACGCTGTACTCCGCACCACCAGGGAGCCATGCTGTACCCCGCACCACCAGTGAGCCTCTGTCCTCTTCTCACGGCGTCCCTCTGTCCTCTTCTCACGGCGTCCCTCTGTCCTCTTCTCACGGCGTCCCTCTGTCCTCTTCTCACAGCGTCCCTCTGTCCTCTTCTCACGGCGTCCCTCTGTCCTCTTCTCACGGCGTCCCTCTGTCTTCCTCCCATGAAGATGACAGGGCGGGTCTTAAAAAGGAAGGGGTGTGGCTTTGACAGGAAGGGGTGCGCAAGTTTAGTCAGGCCTAGGGCAGCACAAAACCTAAATACACCACTGTACACTACACACTATACACTATACACTACACACAATACACTACACACTACACACAATACACTATACATTACACTATACACTGACTTTTTGGCTGCTCCCTCTCCCCAGACCATATCTACTCCCCCCAGGCCGAGTGAGTCTCTTACCTTTTTTTTCTTCTATCTGCTCTGCCTCTGTGCCCCTGCCGCCGCTGCCTGTCACACTGCTGGACTGCCTGTCCTGACGGGGACATGATCGGAGACCCGGGCCGGAGAGGAGGAGGAGGAGAAGACGGCGGCCACAGACTGCCTGCCGCGATGGGGACATGGTGACCTGGGCCGGAGAGGAGGAAGAGAAGACAGCGAAGGCCAGCCCCGCTCCCCCGCGATTGAGGACAGGCCACATGACCCCTTTCGCTTAATCACAGGGCGCCAGAGGCCGGCCTGAGAATTAAGATGGCGGCCGGAGCCGGAGCGCGGGGTCACAGAAAATAAAATTTAGATTTATGGAGCTAGGGTGACACTGGCGGGGGATTGCGCCACCCCAAATGTTGCGCCCGGCGCCTAGGCCCCATAACACCTCCCACGCTACGCCACAGTGTGTAGGTTCAATGGGCTCATAGAGTTTCCCTTTTTCTTTCACACTAATTTGCAGCACATAGATGGGAACCAGCCACAAAGGAAAGAATGAGGGTTCTACTTGTCCATGCATGAATAAGTGTGAATAGGCCCTAAAATGTATCAAATAATTATATTACATATATATACTCACTGGCCACTTTATTAGGTACGCTTTGCTAGTACAGGGTTGGACCCCCTTTTGCCTTCAGAACTGCCTTGATTCTTCGTGGCATTGATTCAAGGTATTGGAAACATTCCTCAGAGATTTTGGTCCATAGTGACATGATAGCATCATGCAGTTGCTGCAGATTTGTCGACTGCACATCCATGATGCGATTCTCCCATTCCACCACATCCCATTGGAGTACAGTGACCTCATTGACATGTTCAAGAAACCAGTAGTGAGATTATTTGAGCTTTGTGACATGGTGCATTATCCTGCTGGAAGGAGCCATCAGAAGATGGGTACACTGTAGTCATAAAGGGATGGACATGGTCAGCAACAATACTCAGGTAGGTCATGGTGTTTAAATGATGCTCAATTGGTACTAAGGGGCCCAAAGTGTGCCAAGGAAATATCCCCCACACCATTACACCACTACCACCAGCCTGAACCGTTGATACAAGGCAGGATGGATCCATGCTTTCATGTTGTTTAAGACAATTCTGACCCTACCATCGGAACAGAGGCATTAGGGGCACCACCCCCCTAATCCATGCGCCCGGCTCCTAATCTACATGTGAGGCACCGGGCGCATTAAAAAGGAAAAAACATTTAAACATTTAAACCATTCCCAGATAAGACAGTACCTCGGGAAATCCTAATCCTTTTAGTTGTTCTACTTTTTAACAGCTAGATGGAGCCCCAGACAAGTGACACATTCTATTATCAAAGTATAACCAAAGCCTTTTTTTTTTCTTAGTTTGGTTTTGAATAGAGTGGAGAAAGATTAAAACACCTGTCCATTAGGGAGATTAACCAAAGTGAAAATAAAAGAAAATCACAAACTTTGGGTTAGCACCAAAACAGTAATGCCCCATACACACGATCGTTTTTAATGTCATTTTTTAAACCGACGTTTTTCTCCTCGTTTTTTTTCATGTTTCCTCTCAAGCCTGCCTTGCGTACACACCATCATTAAAAAAAACGATCAAGCAAAGCGCAGTGATGTTCAACACGTACGACGGCACTATAAAGGGGAAGTTCCGTTCGAATGACGCCACCCTTTGGGACGCTTTTGCTAATTCCGTGTTTCCACGTGTTAGTAAAAGTTTGGTGAGAGACGATTCGCGCTTTTCAGTCTTCGTGCTTTGAAGATCGTTTTCGGGAGTTCAGATTGCGCCTGTGGGTTCGTATCTGTTTATTCAGTGCGGCCTGCTCTGCACGTTCGTGTTTTTCAGCTTGTTCTTCATAGGCCTTGCTGTTCTTCCGTGCGTTCTTCTAGTACGTTCTGTTCAGCCGACCGTTATCTAGCCATGTTGCGGCTACGTACTCGTCGTAGAGTTCGTGCTGTAGTTGGTGCAGGGGTTCATGCTGTATCCCGACTCCATGCCATGAGCAGGGTCAGGAGGAGTTCATGGACCAATAATTGGTTGCTCCAGCGGCACCAATTCTGTCACATGCCTTTGTTGCGGGAGATCAGGGAGAATAATCCTGATGATTTCAGGAATTTCCTCAGGATGTCTGACCCCGTATTTCAGCAGCTGTTGGCTTTGGTGTCCCCCTATATTACCAGGCAGGACACCGTTATGCGGGAAGCCATCAGTGCTGAGCAGAGGCTCATCGCCACGTTGCGATACCTGGCTACTGGGAGAAGCCTGCAGGACCTTAAGTTCTCCACAGGCATCTCCCCCCAGGCTCTGGGGATCATTATACCAGAGACTTGTTCTGCCATCCTTCAAGTTTTGCAGGAGGACTATATTAAGGTAAGTGTTCTTCTTCAAAAATTCACATTGTATGGTTTTTATTTTGGGATATTTTTAATTTGCTTTATTTGCAGTCCCTAATTCACATGATTCTTAGCTGCAGGGAATGTCCCCTTTCTCCCCATGTTTTATTATTTAAAGTTTGGTGTTTGAGGCCTACCTGTAAATTTGGCTTACCTAACCTCTCCAGCATGCTATCCTGGGGCCATACCTACCTTGCCTAGTCATTTCCATGTTTTTTATTATATGTTCCATCGTAGTGCTTTACCCAAAACGCACTCTAAATTTTGCCTCGGAATGTTTCATTGTTGTTAACTTCAATACAGAGTGCTACAGCCTTCATGTGTGATATTCCCAACTCATCTTCAACCCTTCCCCCCCCCCCCCCCCCCCCATAATTTTTTTTTTTTTTTCTTGCTTCCAAATTTTTATGTTTTTAACAGTTTCTACCAATGTTGGCCATGAATGTGTGTATGAAATCAGCTTTCAATGTTTCTGGCTCCAAGTATTAATTTGTTATTTCTTTAATTCCACAGTTCCCTTCTTCGCCACATGAATGGCAGAATGTGGCTTCCGAGTTTGCCCAGCGATGGAACTTTCCGAACTGTGGAGGAGCCATCGACGGCAAACATGTTCGGGTCGTCCCACCACCCCATTCGGGATCCTTTTATTATAATTATAAGGGGTTCCACAGCGTTGTGATGATGGCAGTGGTGTCGGCCACCTACGAGTTCCTCTATGTGGACTTTGGCAAGAATGGCAGGATGTCTGATGGAGGAGTTTTTGCCCAGACGGAGTTTGGAGAACGGCTCCTTTTGGATCTGCTGGCCTTGCCACCCGCGGAGCAGAATGTGGAGGGACTACCTTTTGTGTTTGTGGCGGATGAGGCGTTTGGCCTGGGACCCCATTTGATGAGGCCATTCCCGCAACGCACCCTCACCCCTGAGAGGAGGGTTTTCAATTATCGGCTGGCCAGAGCAAGAAGGGTGGTGGAAAATGCGTTTGGGATCATGGCCAGCCGATTTCGCCTCTTCCTTACCTCCATCCACCTTGCCCCATACAAATGGAACCATGTGGTTATGACGTGCTGTGTGCTGCATAATTTCCTAAGGGTGCATTCAACGAGTTATATATCTTTGAGTGGGCCTGAGGCCTCTTTAATCAATGCAGAAACTTTGGTGGCCCTGGAACCTGGCCGTCCTGGCTTGGCCCCCCCAACCGGACGTGAGGTCCGTAACCAATATGTGGACTATTTTATGGGTAGGGGGGCCATTGAAATGCCAGACAATCTCTAATAATTTTAGACCAAAAAAAAAAAACTTTTTTAAAAAGTAAAGATTGGTTTGTCATTTTTATTGTATAATGTTTGATGTTTCAGGTAGGTTTACCTAGTGCATTTGTTTTGCCATGTGGATTAAAAAATGTATGTAAAAATACCTTTATTTTTTTTGTTTAGGTGGGCAACTTCCATAGAAATGTGGATGTTCCCTTAATTTCAGGTGTATTAAAACGCATGACCAGCCATGCATAAACAAACTATAGTTCTCCAAATTTTGAAAAAGCTAAACATGTGCTAGTCATTAAAGGGTAAAATAACCAAAAAAAATAGAAATCTCTGCAAGTAAAACGTTATTTGGTGTAAAAACATTAGACACGCCCAAGCACAGCCATGATATTTTGGAGCCTTTCCTCCACCCGCTTTGTATTTGCCCTGATCTCTCGCAAATCTCCCTTAATTTTTTCGAGGTCACGACAGCAGACCATCAGGTATTGGATCAGGATCTGGGCACTGTGATGTGACAACTTATTGGGGTCTTCGGCCAGAACTGCACCTAAATGTAAAAAGAAAGATGTAGGATAGAATATGTAGGCCTACATCTATTTAACATGCATGTGTCTGGTTTCTCTCTGACCTGTGGTGGTGCCACTTTCAACTTCCACAACATCACATTCCTCTCCATCCTGGGGTTCTGGGGGTATTGTTGTAGGTAGGGATGTCCCGATACCGATACTAGTATCGGTATCGGCACCGATACCGAGCATTTGCCTGAGTACTTGTACTCGGGCAAATGCTCCCGATGCTTCAACCGATACTTGTGATCAGCAGTGATCAGTGCGGTGGGGGAAGTTACCAGCACCGATCACCGCTGTATATATTTAAAAGTAGTTTCTCCGAGTCCGCTTCTCTCTCTCTCCCCCCCTCGCGCGGGTATCAGCTGCTTTAAAATCAGCGGTGATCGGTGCTTGTAGCTCCCCCACACACGATCACCGCTGATTGTCCCCGTATCCTCCTCCAGCCCCCTCCGTTTTGCTGCTGTCCCAATCCGTGTGTCCCTCCGTGCTGCCGTCCCAATCCGTGTGTCCCTCCGTGCTGCCGTCCCAATCCGTGTCCTCCTCCGTGCCGCCGTCCCAATCCGTGTCCCCCTCCATGCTGCCATCCCCCTCTGTTCTCCTCCTCCACCCCCTCCATCTGTCAGGATGGAGAGCGGAGGTAGGAGCCGGTAAATCTGGCTCCTTACTGTTCGGAATGTACAGAGTCAGTGATCACTGACTCTGTCCATTCACATAACTGAAACATCGTAAACTGTGTTTACAATGTTTTAGTTTAGGAATGAAGAGAAGCCGCGGTCTTCTCTCCATTCATTTTCAGCGCAGCAGAGGCTGCTGAGAAAGGGACTGGGGAATCTGTCCCTAGTCCCTTTCTCTGTCTCAAAGGGGAGATGTCAGAGGTCTGTTAAGACCCCTGATATCTCACCAAAGCCCCCCAACAGGGCTGATAAAAAAATAAAAAATTTAATAAAAAATAAATAATAAAGAAATGAATTGTAAAAAATAAATAAAATAAAATAGAAGAAAAAACACACTGACACTGTCCACCCCCACCCCTTAAAAAAAGAAAACATTATAAAAAATCAATCAATAAATAAATAAAAAAAATTGTAAAAAAAAAATTGTAAAAAAAAAAAAAAAAAAATTGTTTTTTTTAAAAGAGATAAAAAAAAAAGTATCGGTATTCGGTATCGGCGAGTACTTGGAAAAAAGTATCGGTACTTGTACTCGGTCTTAAAAAAGTGGTATCGGGACAACCCTAGTTGTAGGTATTGCAATTCTCGTCTCATCTGAGGTAGCTTTTCGAATCCCTAGGGAGATTGAAATAAAAGGAATAGTTTCATTAGTAGCGACTCAATTTTGCTAAAATAAGAAACATGGAAAAAAACTTTTTAATCATTCTTTTGAAGCATGCTCCATTTTAATTTTTAACCCCTGTGCCAACCGGGACAAATGATTGGATACATAGGCCAAAACAGAGCATATACATTTTGTGAACAAATTTGAAACATTGTAACACCCCAAAGTATCTACACTGGATCACCTGTGTGTGACTCCCTCAAGCTTTTTGGCTTTAGGCCCACACTTGTACTACTGCGTTCAGATGTTTCATCAGCTGCTGAGCATTCACTCCCTTTAACATTACCATGCATATCGTTTTTCAAAATGAACAAATCTCCTTTGGATTAGCACACCAAAAATAAGTGTGGCCCAAATGTACTCCCTCAAATAATCAAAAAAACATGGGTGTTCACACTGGATGATCCGAAAACATTGTTTGAGGAACTGTACGAAGAAAGAGGTAAAATAAGTCCGTTTACTATGCGGACGAACCTAAAAAAGATGGTATCTTTCAGTGTACTATATGAAAGTTAAAAATACACGACAGAATACAAGAAAATAATATGTACCATGGAAACTCAAAAAAAACAACTTACTTTTTAATATAACTCTCTTGATTCTTTTATATTGGTCGGCCTCCCGCAACTTCAGATCTGACCATCGTTTTCTGAGCTGTTCCTTCGTTCTGCACACCCCGAATTTTTGGTGGAGACTTTTGACCACTTTGCCCATAATTCTGGACTTGACCAGATTAGGCCTTTTATACGGACCATGCTTGGCATCATAATCCTCCTTCTTTAAAATGGCGACCATCTCCACCATTTCCTCGAATGACATGTTGGATGCCTTATATCTCCTGGGTCTTGATTTGGGCTCCTCTGTAATTTCATCCTCTGTAGAGGTAATCTCAGCCACCTGTGTCTCCGCCATGTTTTGTTCAGCACTACGAGCGAGAAGGGGCGGGGAAAGTACAATATCGAACGTCAGGGGCGGGGAAAGCGTGCGGAGTTTCACGCATGCGCTGTGTATATAAAGTGAAGATCCATTGCTGGGAAATACGTTCATTTTTCGGGAGAGAGAGTTAGCAACGAACGTCGTGACCAAGGTACCTAACAATTTTACTTTTTGAGGTTCATCAGACGAGGAGATTTGTGTGCTCAAAATATGTAGACAATGCACAGTTGAGGAATGTTGCCTGAAATATATTTTTATTTTGGTTTCTCGCTTTTACAGATATCATGAATACTTTTAAAAACCCAGACTTCATGGGGGAGTTCATCAACAAATGGCAAGAGCTCCCTATATTATGGCAAACCAAAAGTGGCGGAAATAAAAATAAAGACGCCAGGAAAGCAGCACTGGAGAGCCTGCTTGCATTTGTGCAAACAAAGATACCCACAACAACTCTCCAAGATGTCAAAAACAAAATTGGGACCATCAGAGGGACATACAGGACCCAGAGGACTATGGTCCTGAGGTCCCAGAGGTCAGGGGCACCAGCAGATAAGGTTTATAAACCCAGTCTGTGGTACTACAGTAAGCTTGCTTTTCTGGATGACCAGCTGGAAGTGCGCGAATCTCTCTCCACCCTTCCCCCCAGAGGTCAATCCAGCCTTCCTTGTACCCAACCCTCCAGCCTTCCCTGCAGCCAGTCCTCCAGCCTTCCTGTCAACCCTGCTCTGGCTTCCTCTGAGGATCAAGATCAGGGCCTTGAGGAGGCAGATTTGGAGATATGGAGCCAGGTAAAGTTTTGCTATCTATATTTCTATCGTACAAAATTATAGATTTTAAATAGATGTTAGTATTGTTAAAGGTATGTACACTTCTACCAATAAAGTTTGTGAAGAGCAAGATACAGTAGTGGCCTAATTTTATGTGTCCAAGACAACAAAACCAGGATGCGTAATCAATGAAAAGGACATAACTTTTGGCATTGATTTCAACAATGTCTAGAGGTGAACAATGTCTGTGAATGATGATGTGGCAAAAAAAATAATGTCCCTTTCTTTTTTTACAGCCAGAGCAGAGCCAGGAAGAGGGTGATGTTGGGGATCAGGAGGAGGCTGGGCCCAGTGGCACCCAGGAGGAGGCAGGGCCCAGGGGCACCCAGGAGGAGGCTGGGCCCAGTGGCACCCAGGAGGAGGCTGGGCCCAGCACAAGAGCCCAGATGCCTCCCCTGGTAGTTAAACCACGAGGGCCAAGGAGAGGTAGGCAGGTGGAGGAGGAAACCAGGGCCTTCCTCAGAGAGGTAACAGCGGCCCTCAGAGAGGCACCCTCTGTTGAAGAGGGATTTGCCGCAGTCCTCGCCCACAAACTAGGGCAAATGGAGTTGCAGCAAAAAATTTACAGTGAGACCCTGCTATTGAAAGTCATCAATAAGGGTGTGCTGGGTGAACTCACTAGGTACACGGACATAACGGAGGTTGTCCCTACTCCTCCACCTCCTCCTCCTCCTCCTACTACTCCTCCTGCCACAACCTCTCCTCCTGATCCCCAGCCTCCAAGGAAGAAACCAACCAAGGCTGCAGAGAAGGCTGGAGAGAAGGCTACAAGGAAGAGAAGAAAATAATGCCTGCTGTAGTACCACAGACTGGGGACATATAGGACTTATCTGCTGTGGCTCCTGACCTCTGGGAGCTCAAGACAAGATTGGGCTCATTTTTTGGGGGGATCTAATCTCTATTTTGGTTTGGACATCTTGTATGGTTGTTGTGGGGTGAAAGGGATGCACAAATGCAAGCAGGCTCTCCAGTGCTGCCTTCCACTTTAATTTGTTAATGTTCTGAAATAAAAAAAAAAGGAGTGCCCTTTAAATACTTGACTATGTGATTTGTATTTCAAAAGAGAGCTTGCTAGGAAGCAGGCAGGGACATCTCAAATTATATTATTGTTATTATCAGGGGACACAAACCTCCCTGAGGCCAAATGAGACACATTTGGAAGGTTGTTGTGGTAACTTTACACAAGAATAATTTAAGCCAAAAAACTTAAAAAAAGGCCAAAAAAAAATAACCAAAAAGAATATAAAATTTAAAGAAAAAAGGAGAATTAACTTATTTTATTATTATTAGTATTATTTAGGAGGGAGGTGCGGCTTAAAAATAATATTTTATAATCATTAGAGCAATTTGGAATTACTTTAGAAACAAGTTGGGCATAAAACTCTCAATGTCAAAAGAAGAACGGAATGCGCTGCATTAAAACGATGCTATTAATTCCACCGTGACGAATGTGCAATCTCCATTTCCAACATTAGCTTTACCAAAACGAGCGTCTCATAGTTGCTTCTGAGCATGTGCGTTTTTTTTCACGTCGTGAAAGCATACACACTATCGTTTTTCACGTCGTTAAAAAAAAACGACATGAAAAACGACGTGAAAAAAGAGAGCATGTCCGGAATTTTTAATGGCCGTTTTTCACGTCGTTAAAAATGCTCTGGAGCCTACACACGATCATTTTTAATGGCCATTTTTAAAAATGGCATTTTTAACGGCATGAAAAACGATCGTGTGTACGGGGCATAAGGGTACTTTTTGGTGACCATGGTGACATCCTGGGATTTCCTTACTTTGGAGGGATTTGCTTTGACTTCTTGTTTTGGTTTTGGTACAAGAAGTGAAGGGAATTCTCCCCCCCCCCAAAAAAAAACTGACAAGGGTTAATATTAACCCTCCCTACATTATCCAAAATGCAATTTAAAAAAAAGTTTCACCTTTTTCATCCTTAATTGAGTCAGCTAACAACAATATGCAAAAATTGAATAATTGACTAACATTGAATCACTGTCATTGATTACATTATTATTATTAAGGTACTTATATAGCGCCGTCAATTTACGCAGCGCTTTACATATACATTGTACGTTCACTTCGGTCCCTACCCACAAGGAGCTTACAATCTAAAGTCCCCAACTCACATTCATATACTAGGTTAGAGAGAAAAAGATTTTTACGGCTCCAGGTGAACACGCTCCAGCAATTTGTAGTATCAGGACTACCGTGGGTGCCAGCAATGCACGTAGCATATAGAGAAGAAAATAAAAAATATGGACAGCCGCACTCCAAAAAACCTTTGACGGTCGCCTTTATTGTAAAAAATGGAAGATCACACCAAAAATCATCACAGCATAGCCAGGGTAACAGCTTACATGTTTCACACTGAAGGTCAGTGCTTAATCATAGCTTACCCACAAGGAGCTTACAATCTAAAGTCCCCAACTCACATTCATATACTAGGGTCAATTTTAGACAGAAGCCAATTAACCTACCAGCATGTCTTTGGAGGGTGGGAGGAAACCGTAGTACCCGGAGGAAACCCACACAGGCACAGGGAGATAATGCAAACTCCAGGCGGGTAGTGTCGTGGTTGGGATTCGAACCAGCGACCCTTTTTACTGCTAGGCGAGAGTGCTACCCACTACACCACTGTTACATAAGTCACAGATTGTCTATGTAGCGGGGTTCTACTGTTATGGACTATTGTTATGTGTGTACGCCCCAAACTTCCTCCTATGTTCCAGTTACAACTTTATAGACTATTGTTTACTTATGTTCAGTAATGCGTGTGGAACTTATGGTACAGGGAGAGAGAGACTCCATTGCCATGGATACATAATAGACAATGGTACCCACAGTGCAGCTGTGCTCCCAGAATGCATTACAACCACCGCACAGCCTGCTGGGGGAGGTTACATAAAGGAAGGGAGGGGCCACGCTCTGTCTCTCTGGACTCCGCGCTCAACCAAGCAGGAAGTTTGTGTGAGGCCTGCTGCCGGGGCGACTAGGCCCAAAGCCTGGGCCTATAACTTCGCGGAGGATCACCACGCCAGAGAGGGGTCTCTTTAAGTGTGACTAGCTCGTGTCACCCTCAGACCGGAGTCGTCCACCAACCGACATCTTCAGCTGCTGTGAGGAGGACCAGAGGCTGTGTGTTACAGAGAGGTCCGGAATCGAGGTACCGACCGCAGAGCGTGTCAGGCGGACTAGGCCTGTCTGGGTGAGCGGGCACCTGCCGAGAATCTACAACTGTTGCTAGGTTTGTGACTCTTGAAGGCCCACCACCACCCGAGTAGTTAGCTACACGTACACCAGTGCAGCATGTGGTAGCTGTGTAGTTAAAGTTGGTGTTATACTGACTATTAGTTTCACTCTCAAAAGCATTGCGAGAGTCTAGTTCACATCTTTAATCTCCTGTGGGTTACAATTATAAAGTGCACCAACGTTTGCTAGCGAAGATTCCCACCCTCAAGGGACTTGTACAGTAATCTGAGTCAGGTCTGACAGGAACTAACTTTGACGGGACACGGGGTGGTATTGCCCACTAGGGGAGCTCGCGAGCTTAGGATTGTTTATCCATAGATAGTAGGTACCAGTTTATTTTAGAATCTTTATATTAAAATTATTATTGACTCTTGCAGGGCCCTGCAGAGTCATTTGAAGCTATTTACATATATATAATTGTCTTGATTTGCTTATTATCTCTGGTGAAGTAAACGTTATCTTTGTTTAAGTATATACCTGTGTGAAGTACTTTTATTGGCCTGAAGGACCTCAAGCGGAGAAACATAATATATATTGTGAGGGGGTTAGCTCGGCAGCGGGTGTGTGTGACCCCCGGGATGGGCTCCCAACACAAAAACAGGCCCAGCAAACGGAGGTTGTGGTTTTCAAAATCAAAAAAGGTGCGGTTTATTTTCTATTTACAGTGACAAAACACAGCAAAGCCAAAAGAAACATAAACAAAATAAATCCTGGTCAACTTGACCTCTGACTAAACATACAGGTTTCCTAACTAACAACTGGGATCAGCCTAGTGCTGTCCTAGTCCCTAAGTCCCTGGTTTTAAATGTCCAAGCAAATAGCCACACAGGCTTTGTCTCACCGCACAGGGGTTCACTCTCCCTAGACAGTCCACACAGGTCTGATTCCAGGCATGAGCTAACATCTAATGAAGCTGGGAGTTCTTATAGAGGCCTAAATGAGCTGACAAGCTTCAGCTGGTCTCATCAACTCCCTGTCTGCACGACGCCCCACACTCTCCCTAGAGGTATGAGTCATCCATGAGCCCACTAGCCTTAGCTGGGCTTATACAACTCTCCACCTAGTTGTATAAGTCGGCGTAAAGCCTGAATCTGGGCGAAATATATCTACCCCCCTGGATGCAACCAGGTGACTTTACCTTCCTGCTGTCACATACCCCCCCCTCTTGTTTTAACCTCGGGGTTGGAACACCAGCAATCAGGCATTCATGTACTCGAGACAAAGCATCCACATTCCCCATTTGAATGCCAGGGCGATGCTTTACTGTGAAGTTGAATTCCTGGAGGGCCAGGAACCACCTATTCACTCTTCTATTTGTTTCCTTGTTTTGAGCCATCCACTTTAACGGAGCGTGATCCGTAACCATGTCAAAGTGCCTACCTAGCAGGTAGTACCGAAGGGAATCTAGAGCCCACTTCACCGCTAAACACTCCTTTTCAACGGTGGCGTAATTTACCTCATGGGACTTCAACTTCCTGCTGAGGTAAATGACTGGGTGCTCTTCCCCGTTCCAGACCTGGGACAATACTGCTCCTAACCCCACATCTGACGCCTCACTTTGTACGACAAAGTCTTTAGAGAAGTCGGGTGAGTACAACACTGGCTGGCTACATAAGGCTTGTTTCAAGAATTGGAATGCTGCCTCAGCCTCGGGGGTCCATTTAATCATGACCGACCCTTTCCCCTTCGTTAGGTTGGTTAGGGGCACAGCCTTAGAAGCAAAGTGGGGAATGAATCGCCGATAATACCCAGCGATTCCCAGAAAGGCTCGTACCTGCTTCTTGCTGTTGGGACGTGGCCAACTCTGGATGGCCTCGACTTTGTTGAGTTGGGGTTTTATTACTCCCCTCCCAATGGTGTACCCAAGATATTTGGCCTCCTCCTGCCCAATGGTACACTTCTTGGGGTTAGCCGTAAACCCCGCTTCCCGAACAGAGTCCAGGACTGCTTGCACTTTTGGCAGATGTGAGGCCCAATCTGTGCTATGGACAATTACGTCATCCAGGTAAGCCGCAGCATACTTCCGATGGGGCCTCAGCATCTGGTCCATTTTCCGCTGGAATGTGGCCGGCGCATTCTGTAACCCGAACGGCATTCTTTTATATTGGAACGCCCCGTCTGGGGTTACAAATGCGGTTTTCTCTTTGGCCAATTTGGCCAGGGGGATTTGCCAATACCCTTTTGTGAGGTCAAGAGTCGTCATGTATCGGGCTGTTCCCAGCCGGTCGATCAACTCATCTATACGTGGCATGGGGTAGGTGTCAAATTTTGTAACTTTGTTCAACTGACGAAAATCGTTACAAAATCGCCAGCTCCCATCCGGTTTAGGCACCAACACAATGGGACTAGACCAATCACTTTGGGATTCCTCTATCACCCCTAAGTTCAGCATTTTCTGTACTTCCTCCCGTATTGCCTCCCGTCGGGCCTCTGGGATCCGATAGGGTTTTAACTTCACCCTTTCACCGGGCGGGGTAATGATGTCATGCTCTACCCCAAATGTTTGTCCCGGCAGCTCAGAGAATACCTCCTTGTTGCGAAGCACAAACTCCTTAACCTCCTGTTGTTGGGGTTGTGACAAGGTGGCTGCTATTCCAACCTCAGGAATCACGCAACCAGTTTGAGCTGGTGACCAAGTGTCTGCGACTAGGGACTCTCTATCCCTCCAGGCTTTCAACAGATTAACGTGATAGATCTGTTCGGGCTTTCGCCTTCCTGGTTGTCTGACCTTGTAATTCACTTCGCTCACTTTTTCCATTATCTCGTAGGGGCCTTGCCATTTGGCAAGGAATTTACTTTCAACCGTAGGGACAAGTACCAGTATCCTATCCCCCGGGGAAAAGGTACGGGTCTTGGCTCCACGGTTGTACACTCTCTGCTGTGCTAACTGCGCTTGGGCCAAATGTTCCTGTCATGGATATGCAGTAGTGTTTGTCTGTCAGCTTACCTTCCTTCCCATGTGTTCATCTTGGAGGCCTGAGCCCTTTCACCTGGCTTCCTTTATAATCTCCTCCCAGCCAGACTCCACCCCAGGCCCTATCACAGAACACTATATTAACCTGTGCACTGCAAGCCTGCTTTGCTGATCAACGTGTTTGTTAGGCATTGTGTGTTTGGGTTCCTGCCTGCCGTGTGCTACGTCTGTCTCTCTGTTACGTTATTGGCTTGTCCCCGACTATCCCTGTCTGCTCGTGACCCTTGACCTTCGGCTCGTTCTTCGTTATCCTTGTCTGCTTGTGGCCCCTGACCTTCAGCTTGTTATTCGGTTCTCTCTTATCGTGTGCTGCTGCTTCCCCTCTTTTCCCCTTATCCTACGGGGCGTGAGCTAGGAAACTCCAGGGGCCGCGACCTGGTCCCAGCCTGCAGCGCAACATCCTCACCACTGGAGGCCCTGGAGAAGACCTGCTGGGTCTTAGACTCCGCGCCCTGGGGAATCTTGGCTCTAGCTTTCGTTAGGATCCCGGTTGTGCTCCTCTGGTCCCGCTTTCCACAACCACCCAGTTTCCTATCCGCAGAAGCCAGCCATAGGGTTCACTACCTCGCGGTGCACTCCTGTCCCCCTACGGTGTGCATCTGTCACCTGGCCACAGGTGACCTTGACAATTTGATCAGCCATGAACCCGGCTGACATCCCGGTCCCCGCGGATGATCCATTGCAGGGCATAGTTTGCAGACTTGAAACCCAGGAATCGAATCAGACTCAGGTGATGCGATTCCTCCAGGATCTGGCTTCTCGCTTCGAGCAGCTTCAGGCCTCCTTGGGAACCCTGAATCCGCAACCTCAAATACAACCAGCGGCTGCACCTATTGCACCAGTCGCAGCCACACACTCACTACAACTGCCAGCTCCATCCCGTTTCTCTGGGGACTCCAAGGCTTGCAGGGGGTTCCTTAGCCAATGCACAATTCATTTTGAGCTCCAGCCCCAAAACTTCCTGTCTGATCGGGCTAAGGTAGCCTATATCATTTCCCTCCTCTCTGGTGAAGCTTTAGCCTGGGCAGCCCCTCTGTGGGAACTGAATGATCCAGTGGTTTCTAGCCTGTCTGGCTTCTTGAAACTTTTTCGGAATATCTTCGAAGAACCGGCTCGTGTCTCTTCAGCGGCCAGCGCCCTTTTACGTCTCCGCCAAGAGTCTGCTTCTGTGGGACAGTATGCCCTTCTTTTCCGCATACTGTCGGCTGAGTTGAGCTGGAACAATGAGGCCTTAGTCGCAACCTTTTTGCATGGCCTGTCTGATAGAGTGAAGGATGAATTAGCAGGAAGAACCATCCCCACTGATCTGGCCGGCGTTATCTCCTTGTGTAACCAGATCGATATTCGCTTTCAGGAGAGGACCTTAGAAAAGCAACGCCAGCACTCCTTGGTTCTTAGTCAGCCTGAGCTCCCCTCTCTTCGACCCGTAGAGCATCTCCTACCAGCTGAGGAACCCATGCAGCTGGGTCGGACCAGGCTATCCCCCGAGGAACGTGCTAGGCGCAGAACTCTTGGCCTGTGTCTCTACTGTGGGGGCAAAGGTCATTTTCGTGACACTTGCTCTCTTTGTCCAGAAAAATGTTCGGGTCCACTTCATCTGGAAAGTGGAGTATTGGACCCAGAAATATCACCTTCCCCTTCTCGTCTTCTGCTTTCTGTGTTCCTTCATGTTGGTGCTTCTTCTCATTCGGTCTCAGCATATCTGGATTCCGGAGCCACTGGTAATTTCATGGACTGGGAAATCGCATCGTCCATGAGACTTACTCTTTTGCCCCTCACCACACCATTGGTGGTCTTGGCGATTGATGGTACTGTTCTCCCAGGGGGACCTATCCGCTTCCAGACCCTCCCTGTTAAGATGTCGGTAGGGACACTCCACCAGGAGTGGATATCCTTCCTTATCTTACCCAAGGCCTCAATGCCTATAATTTTGGGTCTCCCATGGTTACAGCTCCATTCTCCTCATGTGGACTGGACTACTGGACAGATCCTGGCTTGGGGTCCCTCCTGTTCCTCGTCCTGCCTACCCAAGGTTGCCCCCTGTGAACCTGAGCCGGTCATTCATTCCAAGTTGCATAACCATTTACATTTCTCTGTCCCTAACCACCCTTGGACGCACAGCCAGGCTAGCTTGTCTACAAGTCCTGCAGTCGCTACGTCTTGCGATGCGATTCAGGTAGTCGCTACACCTGACTCAGCTATTCACTCTGCCTCTGTACTAGTTATGCCAGTCCAGCCCATGCCCAGTGAGCCTCCTACGTTTTCTTGTTCAGGACATTCTGCTTGTCCTTCAGCTATTCAGCTTGACTCTGGCGACATGTCACCTTCTAACCAACCTGACTTCAGGGTTCCACTGACATCTGCCCAGTCTGATGGTCCTGTGCAAGATGACCAGTTCCCCTTTAAGGGTCTAGGGGACCCTCCTCAGATTCCTGTTGATCCTCTCATGCCCTTGCTTATTCCTAGAGAGCCTTTGGTCCTCAATAGATCTTCTTGTCATCTCCCTACCTCGTTTTCGGTCTCTGAGGATAATCTTAAGTACGAGGTTAGACAAGTTCTGGATTCTCGGCTCTGCAGAGGCATTCTTCAGTACCTTGTGCATTGGAGAGGTTTTGGTCCTGAGGAGGCGTCTTGGATCGCTGCATCTGATGTCGCTGCACCTCATCTGTTGAGAAGGTTTCATCAGAGATTTCCCTTTAAGCCTGGGCCCAGGCGGGGGAGGGCCCATAAGAGGGAGGGTACTGTCATGGATATGCAGTAGTGTTTGTCTGTCAGCTTACCTTCCTTCCCATGTGTTCATCTTGGAGGCCTGAGCCCTTTCACCTGGCTTCCTTTATAATCTCCTCCCAGCCAGACTCCACCCCAGGCCCTATCACAGAACACTATATTAACCTGTGCACTGCAAGCCTGCTTTGCTGATCAACGTGTTTGTTAGGCATTGTGTGTTTGGGTTCCTGCCTGCCGTGTGCTACGTCTGTCTCTCTGTTACGTTATTGGCTTGTCCCCGACTATCCCTGTCTGCTCGTGACCCTTGACCTTCGGCTCGTTCTTCGTTATCCTTGTCTGCTTGTGGCCCCTGACCTTCAGCTTGTTATTCGGTTCTCTCTTATCGTGTGCTGCTGCTTCCCCTCTTTTCCCCTTATCCTACGGGGCGTGAGCTAGGAAACTCCAGGGGCCGCGACCTGGTCCCAGCCTGCAGCGCAACATCCTCACCACTGGAGGCCCTGGAGAAGACCTGCTGGGTCTTAGACTCCGCGCCCTGGGGAATCTTGGCTCTAGCTTTCGTTAGGATCCCGGTTGTGCTCCTCTGGTCCCGCTTTCCACAACCACCCAGTTTCCTATCCGCAGAAGCCAGCCATAGGGTTCACTACCTCGCGGTGCACTCCTGTCCCCCTACGGTGTGCATCTGTCACCTGGCCACAGGTGACCTTGACAGTTCCTTCACGATGGGCATTACCTGTGCAATTCGGTCTTGCATCAGGGCGACATGCTCAATCACACTCCTGTGGGGAGAACTCTCACTTTCCCAAGTTTCCTTGGCAATATCCAACAGCCCTCTTGGGTGTCTCCCATACAGTAACTCAAAGGGGGAGAATCCCGTAGAGGATTGGGGCACCTCCCTAATAGCAAACATCAGATAAGGAAGTAGACAGTCCCAATCCTTTCCATCTCTATCCACCACTTTCTTCAACATTTGTTTTAGGGTTTTGTTGAATCTTTCAACCAGCCCATCGGTTTGGGGGTGATACACAGATGTACGTAATTGCATCACTTTGAACAATTTACACAGCTCCTTCATAACCCGGGACATAAAGGGTGTACCTTGGTCCGTAAGCAGTTCTTTACAAATACCCACCCGGCTAAACACAAGAGATAGCTCTTTGGCTATGGTTTTGGCCGAGGTATTTCGGAGAGGGATCGCTTCTGGATAACGGGTGGCATAGTCCATTATAACTAATATGTACTGGTGCCCCCTAGCGGACTTGATTATAGGACCTACCAAATCCATGGCGATCCTCTCAAACGGGACCTCAATGATGGGTAGAGGGACCAGCGGGCTACGGAAATGTGGCATCGGGGCCGACCTCTGACACACAGGGCAGGAGGAACAATAATTTTCTATGTCCTTCATCACCCCCGGCCAATAGAATCTCTGTAATACCCTCTCTCGGGTTTTCTCTGTCCCCAGATGACCTCCAAGAATGTGCCCATGGGCCAACTCCAACACCAACTTCCTGTAAGGTTTGGGCACCACAAGCTGCTCAACGGTTTCTTCTGCCCTTTTTGCCACCCGATACAGTAGGTCCTTCTCTACGCTGAAGTATGGGTAAGTGCAGGTATTATCTGGGTTCACTAACTCGCCATCTATTTTCACTACGTTTTCCCGTGCCTTTATTAGGGCGGGGTCTTTCAACTGTTCTGTGGCAAAGTTTTCCCTGTGAACCTCAAGATCAGAAAACTCCACAGACGGTAGGTTTTCGTCTGAGGAGGTGGGCTCCTCTCCAGTTTCTTGAGTCTCCCCTGCCAATACTGATAAGGGAAATTCCGGAGAGTCCTCACCACTCTCAGGGGAGTTCTGGCTATCACATTCCTGGTACATAGGGTCACCAGTGGGGGGCTCAGGATCATCCCACAGTTCCCAGAACTTCGGAAAATCCCTTCCCACAATGGCGTCATACGGTAACTGAGATACTAAGCCCACTGGATGAGAGAGGGTACCTTTGGGGGTCTCGAAACACACTGTAGTCACTGGATACTCTCGGGTGTCCCCATGCACACAAATAACAGCTACCTTGCTATTCCCAGAGACCTCTGTTTTAACTAACTCAGCCTTTATCAGGGTCACAAGGCTACCTGAATCCAGCAATACCACAACATTTCTACCATTAACACACATTTCGCATAAATGTTTCTCAGTTCCTCGAATGGCAGTGCATGCGACTGTCGCACACAGCGACTGACGTCTGCCCGTCAGAAAGTCACACTGCATGGGTTCCTCCACAACCGGGCAATTTGCTGCAATATGTCCCGCTTGCCGGCAGCGGTAGCAAACAATCCATTTGGCTGCCTCTTGAGCCCCTGACTTCTCAGGCTGTTCTCGCCAAACTTTGGGTAGAGCTCCCACCCTCTCACTCTCTCCACCCTTACCCCTTGGAATCCTCTTATCCGCCCCTGGGGATGGTCTGGTCTTAGGGTGGAAAGTCCGAGTGCCTCTGGAAGAGGCCGTCAGGTTCTCTGTAGCCAAGTATTTCTCCACACGATCCACAAGACCATCGGCCGTCTCTGGGTCTCCATGGCTTACCCACTTTTGGATGGCAGTAGGAAGAGCTCTCAAAAACCGATCCATTACAACACGTTCCACAATCTTTGGTGCGGACAAAGTCTCTGGCTGTAGCCACTTTCTGCTCAGGTGAATGAGATCATACATTTGAGACCTGGGGGGTTTTCCAAGCTGGAAAGTCCAGTTATGCACACGCTGAGCCCGGACAGCCTGGGTGACACCCAGCCTTGCCAATATCTCAGCTTTTAGCATCACATAGTCTTTTGCTTGGTCAGGCTCTAGGTCATAGTAAGCCTTCTGCGATTCACCAGTTAACAGAGGAGCCACCAGTCCAGCCCACTGCTCCTCAGGCCACTTTTCTCTTTCAGCAGTCCTTTCAAATGTGGTCAAAAATACCTCTGGATCATCCTCTCCAGTCATTTTTGTCAATAAACGACTCACCCCAAAGGACGCGGTATTAGTGGGACGGCTTTCCTCACTGGTCTGCGGACGTTGCTGCATTACTGCTTCCATTTGTTGTAGTCTCTGCTCTTGCTTCTGTAACAGGTCTATGAAGCGGGCCTCAGATTGCTGCTGGGCTTGTTGCTGAGCCTCCAGACTCTGTTGGTGAGCTTGCTGCTGGGCTGCAAGGCTCTGTTGATGAGCTTGCTGCTGGGCTGCGAAGTTCTGTTGTTGAGCTGCAAGGCTCTTTTGCAAACCTGCATTTGTCTGCTGTTGATTGGCATTTGCTAGAGCCAGCTGCTTCAGTATCTCCTCCATGCTGGCTTAAAAAAAACTGCCACTGGTTCTCCACCAACTGTGAGGGGGTTAGCTCGGCAGCGGGTGTGTGTGACCCCCGGGATGGGCTCCCCACACAAAAACAGGCCCAGCAAACGGAGGTTGTGGTTTTCAAAATCAAAAAAGGTGCGGTTTATTTTCTATTTACAGTGACAAAACACAGCAAAGCCAAAAGAAACATAAACAAAATAAATCCTGGTCAACTTGACCTCTGACTAAACATACAGGTTTCCTAACTAACAACTGGGATCAGCCTAGTGCTGTCCTAGTCCCTAAGTCCCTGGTTTTAAATGTCCAAGCAAATAGCCACACAGGCTTTGTCTCACCGCACAGGGGTTCACTCTCCCTAGACAGTCCACACAGGTCTGGTTCCAGGCATGAGCTAACATCTAATGAAGCTGGGAGTTCTTATAGAGGCCTAAATGAGCTGACAAGCTTCAGCTGGTCTCATCAACTCCCTGTCTGCACGACGCCCCACACTCTCCCTAGAGGTATGAGTCATCCATGAGCCCACTAGCCTTAGCTGGGCTTATACAACTCTCCACCTAGTTGTATAAGTCGGCGTAAAGCCTGAATCTGGGCGAAATATATCTACCCCCCTGGATGCAACCAGGTGACTTTACCTTCCTGCTGTCACAATATATATATATATATATATATATATATATATATATATATATATACATATGTGTACTTAAGGTGGTATATGTACATGCAGAATTGTGTTTCCCCATAGCCAGTGGGTTTTACAATTCTTTCCGCTACCAGTTGTGCCAAGGGAGGGTTCAAGCCAGTTAAGGGCTTGAGAATCAGAGGGCAGGCCCGAACAAAACCAGCAGCTCCTACGGGGGTAGTGCTACAACTATATACAACAAAACTATCTCGTTTCTATTCCAGATGGAAAATTATCATTTTTATTTTTTTATTTTTTTTAAGATCATTTAATATTATGTCTCTGTAATTCATCGAATACAACTATTTTCATAAATATAGTACATTAATCTTAAATAAAATGAACTACGGTAAAAAAAATAACACCTTTTTATTTATAGGCAGAAAAACAAACATAAATTGCTAAAATGTGTCAAAATTTGAATCTGTATTACAATAAATAAACAGTCAACAATTTGATCCTGTCTAATTGTCTAGGTACTCTTTCAAAACAAATTTAATTGAAGGCTCTGTTGCATTGAACTTCTGCACAATGTAATTAATTGAGCTTTGGGTGGTCACACACACCGCTCAATCTGTACAAGTGATGGATTCGGGCATTGATCATGGTGACTGGGTGAATATTTGAGCATATGCGTTTCAATCAAAATCTTTCTTTATTGTTATTGTCTGTTTTATTAGAGAGATACAGTCTGAGGGCAAACAGCTTCTGCTATATTCTTTCTTTAAAAAAAAAAAACTATAATGTTCTGTGACACCAATGTCATGGGGACACCCTCTATTAAAAATCTGTAGCTGTTATACAAACAGTAAAAAAAAAAAAAAAACCCACAAAGTTATAAAACGTAAAAAAAAAAACTGACCAAAGAGGAATAATTACGCACGTACATAATGTACATAATAAACCCATACTTTGGTAAAGATTTAGAATAATATTTTACAGGTTCTCATCAACAGATTAAAATCGCCATATGCAAGCCAATGCACAGAAGGGGATGGCATCAAAAATTTCTATAAAGATGTTTACGGCGCTGGGTACACACGAGAGGTGAGTTTAATGACGAACACCTTAATCACTGTCTGAACAGAGCTAATGAATACCAAGAGAGAAAGCTCACACTTTTATCATGTTGAGTTATGTGTCTATAAATATGTTTAGGACTGGGGCTGTAAATACAAGACACATAGAGCAACTACCTCCTCTCCTTAATCATGTTGAGTATATTAATTGATGCTCAAGCTGTCAGCCACTGTAAGCCCTGTAGAATCTGAATCTTGAAGAAATGCTGGCACTTTGATAGAATCCACAAACAGATAGCGTTTATTAATTGGAACCAAGCATAAAATCCACACAGAGGGCCAACGTGTTTCGGCTGTTAGGCCTTAATCATAAAATGCGTTTACCCTCTGTGTGGGTTTTATACTTGGTTCCATTTAATAAAGGCATGTTTGTGGATTCTATAAACAACAACGAAAGGTGCTACTACCCTAGATTAATGAAACTCCTCCTGAGCTGTCTGGTGCAGGATGTGCAGTTGCTCAGCTGCCAAAGTGATGAATGAATAAAGGACAATCTGCAACTCCATACATGCTCTTTAAATCAGTCCGAATTTATTATATCTCCATAAAGATAAAAATACAGTAGAGGTAGACGCGTTTCAGCTACAATGGCCTTGTTCACCATGTTTGTGGATTCTACCTAAGTGCTATTATTTCTTTAAGATTAAGATCACACTACCCCAGGCATTGCTAAATGACGACACTACTTTGTACAAGCTCTGCCCCTGATGCAATTAGTATTGTAAATGATAGAATTTGCTGTTGGAGGAAGCATGCTTTCTGTGTTATATTTACACCTAGTGGTTTTTGTAAGGTTTGCTGGTTAGTGATCTGTGAAAAAAGTAAGGTTTTCATGCACTTTCACTCATTTGCTGCTTTCCCCTTAAAGTGTTACTAAACCCACAACAGTATAAAATAAGTCTGTATATGCAGTAAAGCATGCTTGTTATACTCACTAAGGTTATGGGAATCCTGTGCATTGTGTAAAAAGGCTGGTTGATCCTGCCTTCTCTGATCCTCCCCTTATTTTACTGTCCCCAATCCATCTGCTGATAGAACAGAGCCCTATGAGGCACTCTGCACATATTCAGTTTGGTGCGTATTGCTATAGAGTTTTTTTTTCTTGGGAGGGTGCATGTGATGAGCACAGGGCCAATTAGCATTGTCCAGGCAGAAAGTCAGGGGTCATGCAGCTTCATGGGACAGTCAGAGGAGAGTAAAATATCCTCCTACAAGCTTTAAACAGTGCTCGGCTGGACACTGATAGAAGTCACAAGACTGCTATATACTGCTGATGAGAAAAGGTAATTAGCAGTTTATATTTACTAAAATAATTGCATTTCCATGCTGTGTGTACTGTGGGAGACCAGATATAGTGAAGGCAGGGTCCTGGGTTTAGTAACACTTTAAGACTAGTATGCATATCAGTATTTGGATGCCCCTAGGACCTAACGAATGATGTGATACATTCACAGGACTGGGATGCTCCCCAGAACTCCGAAAGAGATTTCACGTGCTGTGTTAGATGGCTAAAATTCATGAAGTTTGTATTAGTGATCTGCACTACAGAAAAAAAAAATGGTTTTTTTTCTGCTTCATTCGTTAAGTACATTTTTTTTTTTTTTCATAATCGTTATGTTAGAATGATGCGTTTTTCGTAACAATTTGTTATTTCAGAAGTGTATACATTCATTGTTCTGTTATTCATTTGTTATTTCGGAAGATTGGCTATATTCATTTTAACGTGTTAATTTTTTATTTCAGGAGATTAGTCATTTGTATATAATGAAAATATTCTGAATTATTCCCAACTGACTTTATTTGTTGGATCACGCACATACAAATGAAACGAATGGTCTCTCAACCCCACATACAAAAATAATTATTAGAATATTCACACTATGCGTGCTAGAATAAAAACGAATGGATCCAAATCAATTCGGATTATTTGATATGTCGTTATCTTATTTTGCATGCTTTAAACATTAATAAAAGGCCCAAATTATTGCATCATGTCATCCAAATGAAACAAATGAATTGAAATGACGTCGTTGTTTTTGTTTTAATTAATTTCAGATTAGTTGAAATTCGTTACTATTGTGATTTGGAGATTCGGATACATCCAGTAATTTTGGTGCACTTTCAGAAAGCGCACCAAACCCGCAGGATATAGATATAGAAGTCTATGGCTCAGTGCAGTTAGCCTGCAGGAAAGCCACAAATGCACAGCACTGCTATTATGCCAATTACAAAAGTGCAGTGTATGTGTAATACACTGACCTTTTCCTCTTCCAGCTTCTGCTGGCATCATTCACCAGGCTGCTAGAAAGGTCCTGCTTGGTATTACTCCGACTGGGACAGTAACAGGTGCTACGGAGGAAGCATTGCCTATGAGGTTTCTGCTCCCTCCACAGCCACCTGCTTCCTCCACTGCCGGTGTTCTATCGATTTGTGCCCTCCGTCGAAAAGTACCCGCGCATGCGCAGAACAGAACTGCGCTCCAGCTGATTTCCCGATCAGCTGGAGTGACGTCACCATAGTGCATGCGCACATCATATGAGCCTTTTTTAGATGGGAAATACAATTTTACGGCCACAATTTAATGCTATGCAAACAGCAGAAGGTCACCGTATTTGTCATATTGTGCCTCACTGTTGCGCCGTGGGCTTACACAATCTGACATCTACAGTGTCCTTCCGCTCTTTGCATAGCTTTCAATTTTGCAAGTGAAATGGTATCTCACTTTGATAAAACCCTCCTAAGATGTGCGCAAGATTGAGGACAACAGCCCCAAAGTCACCAGTGGCAGCTCTATTTATTTTCTTACAGCTGAACTGTCTGTGTTTCATCCCGCAGGCCTGTAAGCGGACATGTGCGCAAATGAATATTATTGAGAACTGTGGCTGCAGTCACTGGGAATTTGCCTGTCCCAAGGATCTGGGGTTTCCTAAATGCAATCTCAGCAACAACGTAATCCGTGAGTCTCCTGTGTAAAATGGCATATATAATATTGTCATACCTCCCAATTTTCAAACTTGAGAATGAGGGCAACTTGAGGGAGGTAGAGGCCTGCGGCACACGAAGCAAGGCAAAAAAATGGATGTAGTTAAACAAAACCCAGGCTTTGGGTATGTGCTCGAGGGTCACTTTGGGAGGTAGAGAACTTGTACAAGAATGTGGGGTATAGTGGAGGACAGATATATACTGGGGGGTTGTGTGTGCTTTGGGAGGGGAGAGGACTTGGGCTAGAAGGTGGGGCGGGGGTCAGATATGTGCTGGGGGGCTTTGGGAGGGGAGAGGACTTGTGCTAGAGGTGGTCAGATACATACTAGGGGGGCGCTTTGGGAAGGGTGCAGAATTGTGCTGGGGGGGTCAGATATGTATCGTGGGGTGGCATACATTTTTTTAAAACAGTAAGCTTTTTCTGGTCCTGCCTGTCTGTCTCTATCCCAGGTATCTTGGCTCCGGTTGTAGGATATGAGGTGATCCCAGAAGCATGAAGCTGGGCTCTGGGGTACTGGCAATGCTGCTTGGGCTACTACAGGGGGCGCTGGAGGGTAATGAGTCAGCCCTGGAGCAGCATAGCTTGGCTCGGGAGGAGGCGTGGACCCGGTCCAGCACCTGTTCCCTCCTCCGGATCCCTCTCCAGCAGATGATGCTCTGCACCACCTGTGCACAGCCTGCAAGGACTTCCATGACCCACCAGCACAACAGGAACCCTCCCTTGCAGCCCCCAGGACTGCAAAGCGCAAACAGGGGGTAGTTATGTAAGACTCACCCTATAGCGTTACCAGCCTGTGCACAGCAAATTAAAATAATCACTTCCTGAAAAGGGATCTAGTGACTCTATAAGGTTTTTCAGAGGAAGGGACACCCCTGGGTGCAAGTAGCATGCACCCTCCCCCTTTCCCCCACAGCCAGGATGCATCCATAGTGTCTCACGAGGGTCCCAGCTCTCTATAGATCCCCGTGCAAGCAGCACACACCGACAGCTCACTTCCCATCCTCTGTTCTTTGTGTGTGCAGAAAGTGGGGCTAGGGGGCGTGTCCGCCTGTGCTCAGCCAATCCACTCCTGGAAACTCTGCTTGCTGACAGCTCTCCGCTGTAACTCAGGGAAGGGTTGAGGAAAGTGGAAAGATAGCGCTGGACCCGTAGGTTTATTTTGCTGTTATTGATATCTTAAGGTATTAATGTTGGTGAAAATTATTTGGTTCCTGGGCAGGTGGCTTCTAGACCCCAGAGGATCTCCACAGTCTCCTTGGCTTGTAGTGTAATGTAAGGAGGATTGAAATTTAAGCGCTACACCATTGCTAAAAGGTCCAGATACAACTTTATTTCAATAAAGGTCAGGAGTACAGATCAAGAAATAGCCAACATGTTTTGGGGGTCTATGTGCCCCCTTCATCAGGGCTTGACTGGCAACCAAGTGAACAAACCAGTAGTGAACTGGGCCTACAATGGTATCTTGACTGACAACCAAGTGAACAAACCAGTAGGTAGCGTGGTGCTTAAATTTCGGGCAGCAGTGACAATGGCTAGGTGCGATAGGGACAGGCTGTATGTACAGGCTACTACAGCACTGTGGCTCTGGGGCAGCACTGCGGCCAGATGCAGCTGACAAAGGGACAGAGAGGTGGCAGAGAGAAGGTACATGGAGGACTGAGGGAGTAGAAGGGGGCAGGAGAAGCCAGGGGGGATACACTGTGTATGTGATACCACACACCACGATCCAGTCTCTGTATTGCAGCCGACATCTCCCCGCCGGCTGCCTGTCACAGTAATGACAGCCAGCTGGCGGGGAGATATCAGCTGCAATACAGAGACTGTTTCGTGGTGTGTGGTATCACATATACCCAGTACAAGCTGCAGGGCAGAGGCAACCAATGCCCATGCTAGCGTGCCCCAAAAAAAATGCCTGAACTTCTTCTGAACTATCTTTCATCTGGCAGACCTTGTGTCTTGGCTCTTTTGCTGCTGATGTGAACAGTCTCCATCACTTGGCCACCAGCTTTATTATATGATTGTTATCATGGAAATGAAATATTAGAAAGCTCTGTCGAAGCAAGCTTGCTGTTTGATTTATATTCTGAGAATACAATTCGAATATAGAGTCCATGCACCAAGAGTTTCATTAAACTATGGATTGATTATTTTACAGAATCTAGTGATTTCTCTGTAATCCCCATACTCGCACCTTTTAGCAGATCCAACAAAGCAAACCCTTTATGAAGGCATCTCTCAGGCCTCGTACACACGACCGGTTTTCTCGGCAGAAACGACAAGAAAACTGCTGGGAGAGCTTTCTTGCTGAGAAAACCGTTCGTATGTATGGTTTCTCGGCGAGAAAACTGCCGGGAATCTCGATGAGAAAAATAGAGAACCTGCTCTCTATTTTCTTGTCGGGATTCTTGTCAGCCTGTTTCCCGACGAGAAAACTGTGTGTGTGTATGCGGCAACAAGCTTACCTGTCCTCCAGTAAAGCCTGCGCATGCTCGAAATGACTTTGACGCATGCGCGGTAGCTTCCTAGGCATAGGTGTAGGGTGTAGCAAGATGGGGGCGACGGAATCGAATGTGACGAGCGCATGCTCATCGTAGTCAATGACGTCACCGCATTCGTTCTATTCAAAAGAACGGCGGTTCTTTGGAATGGAGTGTGTGTACACTCGGCCGGCACAAGATTCTTGTCAAGAATCTCAACAGGAAAAACAACGGGTTTTTTATTGACGAGAATCTCGGCTGTGTGTACAGGGCTTCAGGCCTCGTACACACGACCGGTTTTCTCAGCAAGAAACGACAAGAAAACTGCTGGAAGAGCGTTCTTGCTGAGAAAACCGTTCGTGTGTATGGTTTCTCGTCGAGAAAACTGCCGGGAATCTCAAAGAGAAAAATAGAGAACCTGCTCTCTATTTTCTTGTCGGGATTCTTGACGGCCTGTTTCCCGACGAGAAAACTGTGTGTGTGTGTATGTGTGTGTGTGTGTATGCGGCAACAAGCTTACCTGTCCTCCGGTAAGCACGCGCATGCTCGAAATGACTTTGACGCATGCGCGGTAGCTTCCTAGGCATAGGTGTAGGGTGTAGCAAGATGGGGGCGACGGCATTGAATGTGACGAGCGCATGCTCGTCGTAGTCGATGACGTCACCGCGTTCGTTCCTTTTAAAAGAACGGCTGTTCTTTGGAATGGAGTGTGTGTACACTCGGCCGGCACAAGATTCTTGTCAAGAATCTCATCAGGAAAAACGACGGGTTTTTTCCTGACGAGAATCTCGGCATGTGTTCAGGGCTTAAGGCTCCTTGTTATACTCAGTTTGAGAAACTTCTGTTACCAATATTATTGTATTTGATCATTATATACAATGTACCTTCTGAGATCTAGCCTTCTGCTAACTTTGTATACACCCATCTACATTGCACTCCCTAAAATGTAATGTACCCTTTTCTGAGCTAACTAAAAAATGTATAAAAAAAATAAACTCTGTCAGTTTTATATTGATGTCATGTCTGTGTCTCTGTTTGGGAGATTCACCTCTCTATCTGTCCTGTTTACCATTATTATTGAAAGCAAACGTAAAAGAAAATCCCAAATTTTGGGTAGACATCAGAACAGGAATAGAGGGGAATCTTCCAATGTGGACACCAGTTCTGGTGACCCTGGTAACACCCCAGGAATCCCACACTTTGGGGGGATTTCTTCTCACTCCCTGTTTTGGCTATGGGACAAGAGAAGTGAAAAGAAATCTCTACAATGGGACACAAATGGCAAAAACAGTGTAAATCCGCGCTAGACAAAAACAGTTAAAAAAAGTTAGAGAAGACAGCTGCTGGCACAGGTCAACAGATACCAACCTAATCAATATATTATAAAACAAAGTGCAGCACTTATCAAGTTGATAAGCGCTGCACTTTGTTTTTAATATAATGGGACACAAATGGGGGAAAAAAACTGACAGGGGTTATAACCCTCCCTTACTCTGTTTAAAATTCCGACATGCTGGTTGTACCCAACTTGATCGATCGATCAACTTGGATACAATCAGGATGGCCATACATGGTCTGAATCTCGGCCAGTCCCTGCTGAACCAGCCAATATTTGAACCATGATCATCTATGGCCGACTTAAGTGACACTTGAACATATTCATGTGAACAAGGAGAAGGGGAGGGTGGGCAAGGTACAAGTGGGAGGGGAAGTGGGTTTTCATTATCTTGGTAAAAGGACATCATATTCTTGCTGAATGATCTACATTAACTATCTATAACCATTCTTTACTGCTTTATTGCAGGTGACTGTGTGAAGTTGTATGAATTCAAATTTGCTCATGATGAGTTAAACTGTCATTGCCCCCTACAGTGCAAGTAAGTGTCTTCTGCCTAAACCTCGGGGGCGGGCATAAAATTTGTCTAGGATGTGCAGACTATGAAGCTGCTCATGGGCCCTTTGGTCCTCAGAGGGAAATCAACAGTTTTGATACCTCATGTTTAAATCTGCTGCCAAAAAAACAAATGACATCATGTACAATATTGTAGTATGACACTTACATTTTATAAGTGATACATAGTTTCAGTTGTTAGGAGACTATGCCATGTAAACTGTAGTGGAGCACCTACTCCCGGTCTGGAGTAGGTGCTGGAACACATACTCCTGGCTGCCAGCACTGATTGGATGCCGATTAGATGCTGGTTTTGCAGCATGCCCATTCCACAGAAGCCAGCCTTGCGGCCGGCTTCTGTCGGACAGGCTGTGTACACACGGACCAAATGTCAGTCGGTTTCTGTTGAACCGGCCAACACCGGCTGATGTTTGACCCATGTGTACCAGGCTTTAGTTTGCTGCCTCTGAACACACAGCCAGCACTTTGGACATCTAGCGGTCCAATCCATGTGCCAAAGGCACCCTCCAACAGGATCATTCTGTAACCACTTGTATCAGCAGCCCTGATGAAAGGGGAGTCCCTAGTCCCCCGAAAACGCGCTGGCCTCTTTCTATTACTGGAATTTCAATATAATACCTTTATACCTACTAGGGTTGTCCCGATACCGATACTAGTATCGGTATCGGGACCGATACAGAGCATTTGCGCAAGTACTTGTACTCACACAAATGCTCCCGATGCCTGACCCGATACCTGGTCGGCGGAGTTAGCGAGCGACGAAGGCGGGCGGAGTTAGCGAGCGACGAAGGCGGGCGGAGTTAGCGAGCGACGAAGGCGGGCGGAGTTAGCGAGCGACGAAGGCGGGCGGAGTTAGCGAGCGACGAAGGCGGGCGGAGTTTGCGAGCGACGAAGGCGGGCGGAGTTTGCGAACGGAGAGGGAGGGCGGAGTGGGCGGGACACGTCCGTAGGCGGAGTCAGTGGGGCGGAGAGCGAGTCCTCAGCTAGGTAAGCTGGAAGTGTGCAGCCGCATCAGGATTGGGTGACTGTCAGCTTGGACATCCCGACGCCCATCTTGGTACACCCTGCACTTGGCCACAGTAAGCCAGCAGCGGACATCTTGTTACACCCAGCCCAAATAGTTTGGGCTGGGTGTAATCAAGATGTCTGCTGTTACTTACTGATGCTGAGTGCAGGGTGTACCAAGATGGCCGTTGCAGCATAACATTTCAGAATCTTTTCCTCATGTCATTTATTGCAGCATTTCAGTGCCTGCACATAAGTGCCAGCCACATATCAGTGCCCATAAGTGCCGACTATCAGTGCCATCCATCAGTGCCCATAAGTGCCGTCAGTGCCAGCCAACTGGCAGTGCCATCAGTGCCCATACATGCTGCCCATCAGTGCCAGCCACCTGTCAGTGCCAACAGTGCCAGCCACATATCAGTGCCCATAAGTGCCGACTATCAGTGCCATCCATCAGTGCCCATAAGTGCCGTCAGTGCCAGCCAACTGGCAGTGCCATCAGTGCCCATAAGTGCTGCCCATCAGTGCCAACAGTGCCAGTCATCTGTCAGTGCCAACTATCAGTGCAATCCATCATTGCCACCTATCAGTGCCCATAAGTGCCATTAGTGCCGCCCATCAGTGCCAGCCATCAGTGCCAGCCACCTGTCAGTGCCACCTATCAGTGCCCATAAGTTCCGCCTATCAGTGCCATCTTTCAGTGCCCATCAGTCAAACTGTCACATGACATTAAAAAAGTATCGGTAATCGGTATCGGCGAGTACATGAAAAAAAGTATCGGTACTTGTACTCGGTCCTAAAAAAGTGGTATCGGGACAACCCTAATACCTACATTTACTGGATACCGTGCGCTCCTTTACTTTCACTTCTTTCTAAACACACGTGGAGTCGACCATAATGCCATACCCGGGGTAGCAGCCCAGGCCTGAACAGGGCTCACCACCACCTTTTCCTACAACTGGGCACGAACCTCTGGAAACCAATTCTTTACATCTGCCCATACCCTACATAACCTACAACAGTGACTGATCGAGTCAGTCCAGTGCGATCTACACCTCCTCTTCTAAGCATTTCGGTCAGTTTCTGTCAGACAAGCTGGTGTACACACGGGCCAAATGTCAGTCGGTTTCTGTTGAACCGGCCAACACCGGCTGATAATTGACCAGTGTGTACCAGGCTTTAGAATCTCCTCTGTCACGCTAATAGCATTCTTAACTTTCCTTTGGGAATTCTAGTTCCCTGGCTGTCACTCTGTTGGTTTGACTTCAATGCCTTTTGAGTTGCTGACCTGGAACAATTATAAGGACAAGTAGCTCTGACACTCACTTTAACTGGTTTATACTGAAGTCAGACAGTCAGGCATCTAGCCTTTTCAGAAGAAGTGAATGAAGAAAAGATGATCCGGTCATTGCTCTTAAAAAATGTAAGTATTTATTGACAAGCCACAGTAGACAAACGCAAATAGGAAAGGTAGACGTGTTTCAGCCTATAAGGCCTTAGTCAGCCTATAAGGCCTTAGTGGTTATGACTAAGGCCTTATAGGCTGAAACGCCTCTACCTTTCCTATTTGCGTTTGTCTACTGTGGCTTGTCAATAAATACGTCAATTTTTTTTTTAAGAGCAACGACCGGAGTGCGGATCATCTTTTCTTCATTCACTTCTATTCAGCCAGCGACTGTGGATCGAGCACCTGGGAGCTCTGCTTTCTATGTGATGTATGGGTAGTAGCACTGACTTTTTTGTTTATATTTTTCAGAAGAAGGCCTGCAGTGGCAGCAACCCATAATTCTCTCATGGCACTTTAAAGTGATCCTGTATCTTGCACATGAAGGGCAAAGCAGCAGGTTCACTTTAATGCTTATTCTACTAGCGGCACATACCTTCCCTTCACGCCCCCCCCCCCCCCCAGTTTATTATGTCACTGGGAGCAAGGGAAAATACCTGGTACTTGCAGCTGTGAGGAGCATGTAGGTACTTGCAGCTGTGAGGAGCATGTGATTACCTCATCTTTCTCCCACGAGCAACACTGGTGTTTGGTGATCAGCTGCAGCCCTAAGTCATTTACAAGCCTAAGGTCATAACTTTTAGCTTACACAGTCCTCCTCTCTTGTCTTCCAGCAGCTGAATGTAGCAGTGAGAAAGTCAAAAGGAGAAGAGAAGTTTGTGCCACTGGTGCAGCACTTTTGTGTCCATGGATGGCTGAGGTTTCTGTGCTGGGAGCTTGCTCTCTGCTCGCTCCCATCACTGTGACCGACCTTTTATAGACAGCTCCCTACCTAGGGTCCAAGGATTTCCCAGCAACCAGGAGGCACTGAATCACTGTGTGACACCAATAAAAGTGATGAAGTGACATATCAGCCATGAAACACGTCTTTTGGCGTAACTAATGCTTGCTTTATAATTGCAATGACTTTGACTCCTCCATGATCACTACTATACGCTATCAAGAGCGCCTCTGCCATACAAGCAGTCAATGTTTTTTTTTCCTTCTATTAACAAATTCTGCCCACCATTCTGATGCCCCTGTTGAGGACATGGGGTTGGGCTGTGCAACTGCCTACTGGTAGGGCTGGGCTCCTGCTATTTATGAGCAACTCTTTTCTTTCAGTACACAGAGGCTGCTCAGCTGTCGGTTAATTACTTGTTGTTTCCACAGTGACTTACCTAGTTACCATTACCTGCCTGATTAGTCCAGCCTACAGCCAGCCCCTTTTGCTATTTAAATAGCTTTGCTCATTTCCTCTGTGGCATTTCGTGGTCTATGATTTCCAGTGTGTTCCTGTGTTTGACTTGGCCTGACTGATGTCTCTTCTGATACCTGTTCCTGTTTTTGCTCCTTACTACGCTGACTTCTGGCTTCCTGACCCTGGCTGGTCTGATTACACGCTCTGGCATCCAAACCCTGGCTTCAGTTTTTGAATATGTTCCTAAACTGTTATTTTTTGCCATTATATTAACCACTTCCCGACTGGCTCACGTACATACAGTCAGGTCCATAAATATTGGGACATCGACACAATTCTAATCTTTTTGGCTCTATACACCACCACAATGGATTTGAAATGAAACTAACAAGATGTGCTTTAACTGCAAACTTTCAGCTTTAATTTGAGGGTATTTACATCCAAATCAGGTGAACGGTGTAGGAATTACAACAGTTTGCATATGTGCCTCCCACTTTTTAAGGGACCAAAAGTAATGGGACAGATTAACAATCATAAATCAAACTTTCACTTTTTAATACTTGGTTGCAAATCCTTTGCAGTCAATTACAGCCTAAAGTCTGGAACGCATAGACATCACCAGACGCTGGGTTTCATCCCTGGTGATGCTCTGCCAGGCCTCTACTGCAACTGTCTTCAGTTCCTGCTTGTTCTTGGGGCATTTTCCCTTCAGTTTTGTCTTCAGCAAGTGAAATGCATGCTCAATCGGATTCAGGTCAAGTGATTGACTTGGCCATTGCATAACATTCCACTTCTTTCCCTTAAAAAAATGTTTTGGTTGCTTTCGCAGTATGCTTCGGGTCATTGTCCATCTGCACTGTGAAGCGCCGTCCAATGAGTTCTGAAGCATTTGGCTGAATATGAGCAGATAATAATGCCCGAAACACTTCAGAATTCATCCTGCTGCTTTTGTCAGCAATCACATCATCAATAAATACAAGAGAACCAGTTCCATTGGCAGCCATACATGCCCATGCCATGACACTACCACTACCATGCTTCACTGATGAGGTGGTATGCTTTGGATCATGAGCAGTTCCTTTCCTTCTCCATACTCTTCTCTTCCCATCACTTTGGTACAAGTTGATCTTGGTCTCATCTGTCCATAGGATGTTGTTCCAGATCTGTGAAGGCTTTTTTAGATGTTGTTTGGGAAACTCTAATCTGGCCTTCATGTTTTTGAGGCTCACCAATGGTTTACATCTTGTGGTGAACCCTCTGTATTCACTCTGGTGAAGTCTTCTCTTGATTGTTGACTTTGACACACATACACCTACCTCCTGGAGAGTGTTCTTGATCTGGCCAACTGTTGTGAAGGGTGTTTTCTTCACCAGGGAAAGAATTCTTCGGTCATCCACCACAATTGTTTTCCGTGGTCTTCCGGGTCTTTTGGTGTTGCTGAGCTCACCGGTGCGTTCTTTCTTTTTAAGGATGTTCCAAACAGTTGATTTGGCCACACCTAATGTTTTTGCTATCTCTGATGGGTTTGTTTTGTTTTTTCAGCCTAATGATGGCTTGCTTCACTGATAGTGACAGCTCTTTGGATCTCATATTGAGAGTTGACAGTAACAGATTCCAAATGCAAATAGCACACTTGAAATGAACTGCTGGACCTTTTATCTGCGCCTTGTAAATGGGATAATGAGGGAATAACACACACCTGGCCATGGAACAGCTGAGCAGCCTCTTGGTCCCTTAAAAAGTGGGAGGCACATATACAAACTGTTGTAATTCTTACACCTTTCACCTGATTTGGAAATAAATACCCTAAAATTAAAGCGGAAAGTCTGCAGTTAAAGCACATCTTGTTCGTTTAATTTCAAATCCATTGTGGTGGTTTATAGAGCCAAAAATATTAGAATTGTGTCGATGTCCCAATATTTATGGAGCTGACTGTATACTGCGGCAGGTTGGCAGCCCTGTGTGAATCGCCGTACAGGTAAGTTGGCTCCTTTAAGGGCCTTAGCAGGCGCACGTGACTGCTGCATGGTGGGGGACCTGATGCACATGGCCAGCGGTCACGATGCCCGCCGTCCACCCGCGATTGCGGGCACGAGAGCCAGAACACACAAATCCCGGTTCTGTCAGGGAAGGAGTGTCAGAAACCATAAATCAGACTGAGACAGAAGTGCAGTAAAAATCACACTATTTAATAAAATGGCAAAATGGTATAAACAGAGCAAATGTAGTCAAAACTTAGCCAGAGTTCGGTAACCAGGATGGGTAGTCCGAACAAGCCAGAGAAACAGGAGCCCAGAAATCAGCGAAGTCAGGTGCAGCAAACAGGATCAGGAACCAGAAGGGAAGTCACCCAAGCAAAAGTCTTTCACAGGAAAACACAGCGGAGAGAGAGTGGATATGTTGACCAAGGCAAAGACACAGAAGATCTGATCCAAGGAGTTTATATAACCAGCAGCTCTATCGGACAAGCAGGAAATGAAGACCAGGTGAGTCACTGTGGAAGCAAGAGTCTTTGGCAATTAACCGACAGCTGAGCACAGAACTCTGAGAAGGAAGGGCTGAGCCCAGCCCTGACAAGAGGACACAGATCGTCTGCTCCTAAAGATTTGGAACAGCGATCGGTCTCCTCTCTAGTGAGTCCCATCCCCCCACAGTTAGAAACACCTAGCATGGAACACATTTAACCCCTTGATCGCTCCCTAGTGTTAACCCCTTGAATATATAAACTTAAAAGCGCCTTTGGATATGAATGAGTACCCAAAGTACCTGATATCAGCTGCAAAATAAACTTGCTATGTACCAACAGAGCAATATAGAATGAAAGAAATAAAAAATGCGCTAGAAATCAACTACTAGGATATATAACTAACTGGTAGACAAATATACGTATATGCAACATATATGATAACATATGATGGTCCCATATGGTGCTCGTGCTCAATAAAGACTCCTATGGACTGGTGCTCAAACTGGGTGCCCCACATAGATGTGCACTCACCGCAATGTGTGGACCAACTATCGCTAGTGTGGTATATTAGACATGTGGGGATACCCCGAACTCGGGTCTTTAGGATGACGTCTTATTGATAGAGATGTTGCTCATAGGGATGAATGGGGATCAAGAGAGAAAGAGTCTCATTGCGCAATGCCGTTTAAAACATTTATTGATTCCACAAAATATAAAAGGTTACACTTACATTGCTGAGTGCCTGATAGTCCTGGCACCCGGCATGTATAGCAGGCAATTGATGAAAAGGGTAATCGGCCCTGAACAGGATAGCCCTAGTAGCAGCGTCCTGGTGCACGATTCCCTGGTAGTTTCAATTGGGGCGGAAGTAGTACCTAAACGTTTCGGCCAATCACAGGGCCATCATCAGAAAGTAGTGACTTCCTGATGATGGCCCTGTCTTTCTTTCAGTGTTAACCCCTTGCATGCCAGTGACATTTACACAGTAATCAGTGCATTTTATAGCACTGATCGCTGTATAAATGTCAATGGTCCCAAAAAAGTGTCAAAAGTGTGATTTGTCCGCCGCAATGTCGCAGTCCCAATAAAAATCGATGATCACCGCATTACTATTAAAAAACATAAAAAAATTATAATAATGCAATAAATCTATCCCCTATTTTGTAGATGCTATAACTTTTGCGCAAACCAATCAATATACGCTTATTGCGATTTTTTTTTTTACCAAAAATATGTAGAGGAATATATATCGGCCTAAACTGAAAAATAAATTATTATTTTTTTGTTTTGTTTTTTGGGGGATATTTATTTTAGCAAAAAGTAAAAAATATAGTTTATAATTCTCGTTTTTTTTTTGTTTAGACAAAAAAATTTAAAACCGCAGAGGTGATCAAATATCACCAAAGGAAAGCTATATTTGTGGGGAAAAAAGGATGTCAATTTTGTTTGGGTACAACGTCGCACGACCACGCAATTGTCAGTTAAATTGACGCAGTGTGGTATCGCAAAAAATGGCCTGGTCATTAACCACTTCAGCCCCGTTCCATTTCACTGGTCAAAGACCAGAGCACTTTTTGCGATTCGGCACTGCGTCGCTTTAACTGGCTATTGCGCGGTTGTGCGACGTGGCTCCCAAATAAAATTGACGTCCTTTTTTTCCCCACAAATAGAGCTTTCTTTTGGTGGTATTTTATCACCTCTGCGTTTTTTCTTTTTTGCGCTATAAACAAAAATAGAGCGACAATTTTGAAAAAAATGCAATATATTTTACTTTTTGCTATAATAAATATCCCCAAAAAATATATAAAAAATTTATTTTTTCCTCATTTTAGGCCCATACCTATTCTTCTACATATTTTTGGTAAAAAAAAATCGCAATAAGCGTTTATTCATTGGTTTGCGCAAAAGTTATAGCGTCTACAAAATAAGGGGTAGTTTTATGGCATTTTTATTAATATTTTTTTTTTTTTACTAATAATGGCGGCGATCAGCGATTTTTATCGTGACTGCGACATTATGGCGGACACATCGGACACTTTTGACACCATTGTCATTTTTACAGCGATCAGTGCTATAAAAATGCATCTGATTACTGTGAAAATGACACTGGCAGTGAAGGGGTTAACCACTAGGTGGCGCTGTAAGGGTTAAGTGTTGCCTAGTGAGTGATTCTTACTGTAGGGGGGATGGGCTGCGTGTGACATGACACTGATCACCGCTCCGATTGCACGGAGCAGAGATCAGTGTCATTGTCACTAGGCAGAGCGGGGAGATGCTTGTTTACATCAGCATCTCCCCGCTCTATCTCTCCGTGAGACGATCGCGGATATCCCCGTGGCGATCGAGTCCGCGGGACCCACGGTCGGGCTCACAGAGCTCGCGGCAGGGTCACGAGCACGACCACACGGCGGCATCTTAAAGGGGACGTACCTGTACGTCCTTATGCCTGTCCGTGCCATTCTGCCGACGTATATAGTCGTGCGGCAGTCCTTAAGCGGTTAAGGGGGCAAATCCTTCCGGTGCTGAAGTGGTTAAAAGTGTGATTATAACTGCATTTTCTGTCTCTGCTTGGTTTATGGTTCCTGACACCTACTTCCACAAGGAGACAGGAGTATTCATCACATGCTTAAATGGAAGTTAACACAAACTTTGGGTATTCGCAGCCCCACCAAATGTAAGATTTTTTTTAACCTTTGTTAAAACATCTCATATCCTTCTCTCTATTTTCTCGTCAGGATTCTCGTTTTTCTCGTCGGCCTGTTTCCCGTCGAGAAAACCGGTCGTGTGTATGCTTTTCCGAGTCTTAAAAAATTGCGCATGCTCAGAATCAAGTGTAGCGACCTCACCCTATCTCTTTTGTCTAGGGGTATGTCACACGACAGGGTGAGATGCGCTACAGCCCATGTCCTCCCCATAGCTGTGGGTGAGATGAAGGCCAGTACCAGATATTTCCTCGGGCCTGTGTGCTTCTGTCTAGAATTAAGTCCTGCTGCGCCAACACTTCCCTTTGCTCCCATTAACCGGAGTTCCACACACCGATCACAGTCCAACTCTTGTTTTATTGCATATCTCACAATAAACAGTGTGTCAGGGTAAGATGTCCCTCCAAGAGAGTTACCAGAGGCCCATCTGTCACTGGGTTGATGCTGCTCCAGACTCTCCGAATGGGTAACCTCCCCGGCCTCCTCACCTCAGACATGGGCCCCATCCACTTCAGGGACCCACGGACGTCTCCACCCTCGCGGGACCCAGTCGAAGTCACTGGGCCCCAGGCCTCCTGGTTTAGTACCTCACCCCAGGCTGAAGGTGCCTGGGATGGACTCCAACTCCATTCCGGTCAGGCCTAGGGCACCTGAGCCGGAATCCGGATCCGCCCGCACCCAGGCCTAAGGTGCCTGGGCGCGTGATGATCAACCTCCCTAAGAGCAAGACCTCGTGACCAGGGCGTCTCTCCCTTTTATCCCCTCCAATGACGCCACAGCAGGTTCCCCGCCCTCGCCGTACCATCTCCGAGAAGGGACAAAAAGGACAGCACTATGGCAGTGAATCTACCTTGAGCCTGCGGGCACTCACAACCCACTGGCCAAGGAAATTATTACACCGCCCGATCCTCCACGAATACAAATAGTCATTACTCCCACACCTACACACCTGAACTTCCACCCAGGTGTACCCCACCTAAATTTAAAGACCCCGCTACATACTCCCCCCTGTGATTTGACGCTGGTCCCCAGTGTCTGGTGCGAACCCATGTCTCCCAAAGATGGAGACATGAATCTGACCCCAGAGGCATCCCTAAAAATTTGAACCTTAACCATACCAAGACCTGCTCAAAGGAAAGGGGAACATAAAACAATAAAACTTTTCCATAAAACCATCTAACATGTACACATATACAATCCCTCCCTCCACTGTTTAAGCACCACCCCATACTCAGTAGTCTTGACAGACGAATCTCCTGCAGAGGGAAAGAAAAACAACATGCAAGGAAAACCACATCCTGACATTCTGTAAAAATTTGGAAGGAATGGGTCTATCAGCCGAGAGACCCACTCGCTCCAATGAGTAAAGTGATGCGCGTGTAAAAAAAACAAACAGCCGTTGCACAACACTGCCACCTGGTGACAGCGCCGCGGTAATGACACTTGGTGCAATCTTCAATCTTCCTGCTTTCCTACTCTGACTCTACCCCCAAAGTCTGTCTCTTTGAACTATGAAGAAGAGAGAACAAACAAACAGCTCTCATTCCTCCAAAGGGTAGAAAAAAACAAAAACCCAAATAAAAAACTAGGGTACTATTCGATGCTCCGGCAAGAACACCTCCGGAAATTTGTCACAGAAAACAAGTAAGTCTCTTCTCACAAATAAAACCTCGGGTCAGGCAAGAACAAAGGCTTCAGATGCTTATCGAAAACCTCAATCGAATAGTCAGCGTCCTCTCCATCTTTCCTGCAGATGCGCACCTTGTCTGCGTGGATATGGCGGCCCCACATCCAGTCTGCTCTGCAGTCTTTAAACTTTTTCGACATGGGTGGCGCACAGGACAAGTATCGCCGGGCATGAGGCACTTTAAGTTTCTCCCAAACGAACTCATCGTACCATCGCTGTCGCAGAACTTCAACCTCAAACAGCAAGTCTCTGGGCAAGTACGGATATTCCCATCCGTAATCGTGAGCGACCCTCTGAGAAACGAGTCGTTACAATCGGGCTAGAGGAGGCATTGTGGCCCGCTCACCTTCTCCTGGTTGAACGATGGCCTCCGGGTGCCGAGGTACTTTCACTACCTCTGATGGCTTTTCTCTTGGTGCCCGTAGTGATGCTCGCTGTTTCCCCGCCAACAAAACGGGTGATACTGTGGACTGTGGAAGAGCAAACAGAGGACTAGGCTTCCTCGTAGACTCCGGGGCTTCCGCCCGGGGCGTGCTGTCTCCTATGGACATAGGCGAATCTTGCGGTGCACGTAGCATAGGTAATGGGCGTTTGTCCCAGCCCTTCTGGTGAAACAGTTCATCAATCTCACCGTCATCTCCACAATCCGACAGTGATTCTAGGTCGGAGGTGTCATACATCTCCGCGGGAAGGTAGTCTCTGGTAGACGTGGTACTACCCTCCCTAGCGGGCTCCACCGACTGTGGACCCCCAACACCTCCAACCACCACCACAGTCCCAGCCCCTGGCTCACCTTGACCTTTTGTACAACTGGGATGTCCAGGACTCTTCCAACCGGATCCATCCAGGTCAGGCAAGCGACGGGGTGACGCTCTTCCACGACCATAGGAGGCCTGCACCAGGCCGACTTTCCTCTTCGGAGGTGGGAGCAGAGAATCTGTGGTGACCGAAGCAGCATCCTCGGATTTTTCCTTCTCAGTCTCTGATTGGGCAGTCACATCGCCCTGGTCAGTGCGTACGGGAACCTCCGCAAAGGCCTGGATCTCTCCTTCCGGAGTAGCGGTACCTGTGAGGCTGTTGAGGCGAAGGGCCCGGGGCCTTACTGTGGATGGCTCCACCTCGAACAAGAACTCTTTGCATGCTTCGCAACGCCCGAATGGCTTCAGGTGAACCACCAGTCCCGAGCATCCGGGACAGATCACACGAGGGCCTCTGTGTCTCTGCAGGTGTACAGAGCCAACTGTCCTCGGGGCCTGAGTCTTATCCCCGTGTCTGTAAGGGGAGCAGCGAACATAGTCATCTTCGTGGGATAGGGAACCGGAATCCACGGGGAGCTTGAGGCCATCCCGACTGTCTGCTGCTCCATCACGCACTGACCACTCGCCGAAGTCTCCACGTGAGTTCCTCCACATGGCCAGACTCCTCCCACGACTTGCACGTTTTCGCGGGCTTCCATCAAGCTCCGCCCACGAACTGTGTAGTCACGGGGTGCCTCGTGGCGCAGTGCAGTAAAAGCCCCCACATGTAGTACTTCACACGGCTGGACTCCTCCCTCTTCTCGCTCCTCTGCATGGGCCTTTCCCGTCTTGGGGTCATTTCCACGACTTTGAGCAGGGATGCACTTTGGCCGATCACATGGCTGACCTGCTCGGAACTCCTCCGGGCAGCAAAGTCCAGACACAGCCATTCCTTCTTCCAAAGTCAAAACACACATCATCCCGGACTCACGAGCCCCCACGTGTAGCGACCTCACCCCATCTCTTTTGTCTAGGGGTATGTCACACGACAGGGTGAGATGCGCTACGGCCCATGTCCTCCCCATAGCTGTGGGTGAGGTGAAGGCCAGTACCAGATATTTCCTCGGGCCTGTGTGCTTCTGTCTAGAATTAAGTCCTGCTGCGCCAACACTTCCCTCTGCTCCCATTAACCAGAGTTCCACACACCGATCACAGTCCAACTCTTGTTTTATTGCATATCTCACAATAAACAGTGCTTCAGTAGCCAACTGGTTGCGACTTGATAACATTTTGATACGGGGAATGAGCAGGTCGAGGCACTATCCTGGTTATCAGCTAAACCACTGCGATCTCGCCAGCGGTTACTATAGCCATAGCTAGAAAGGACTTAGAACTTGAGAGTCTCTACCAGCGACTTAAGAGAACATAGATAGGAGTAGCTTCGCTGCGTTGCGGCCCCTGTCAGGGGAAGATGTCCCTCCAAGAGAGTTACCAGAGGCCCATCCGTCACTGGGTTGATGCTGCTCCAGACTCTCCGAATGGGTAACCTCCCCGGCCTCCTCACCTCAGACATGGGCCCCATCCACTTCAGGGACCCTCGGACATCTCCACCCTTGCGGGACCCAGTCGAAGTCACTGGGCCCCAGGCCTCCTGGTTTAGTACCTCACCCCAGGCTGAAGGTGCCTGGGATGGACTCCAACTCCATTCCGGTCAGGCCTAGGGCACCTGAGCCGGAATCCGGATCCGCCCGCACCCAGGCCTAAGGTGCCTGGGCGCGTGATGATCAACCTCCCTAAGAGCAAGACCTTGTGACCAGGGCATCTCTCCCTTTTATCCCCTCCAATGACGCCACGGCAGGTTCCCCGCCCTCGCCGTACCATCTCCGAGAAGGGACAAAAAGGACAGCACTATGGCAGTGAATCTACCTTGAGCCTGCGGGCACTCACCACCCACTGGCCAAGGAGATTATTACACCGCCCGATCCTCCACGAATACAAATAGTCATTACTCCCACACCTACACACCTGAACTTCCACCCAGGTGTACCCCACCTAAATTTAAAGACCCCGCTACACAAGTATAAGACGGGAGCGCTCCTTCTGGTAAAACTAGTGTTCCTAATGGAGATAGCACATTCGTTACGCTGTAACGAACTGAAAGCACGAAGACTGAAAAGCGCGAATCGTCTCTCCCCAAACTTTTACTAACACGTGGTAACACGAGATCAGCAAAAGCAGCCCAAGGGATGGCGCCATTGGAATCGAACTTCCCCTTTATACTGCCGTCGTACGTGTTGTACGTGACCGCGCTTTACAACAACGAGATTTGGAATTGACAGTGTGTATGCAAGTAAAGCTTGACAAGAATCCTGTCAAGCTTGACAAGAATCTCGTCGAGAAAAACGACAGGTTTTTTTACGACAAGATTCTCGGTCGTGTGTACGAGGCTTTACTGAGGACCACCACCCCACACACAGCCTTCAGCTTTAAATGGCTTTACCCAGAGTGAACTCTGTATTACAGTAACATTACCATGAACATGAACACGAACATGAACATGAAAATCTGAAGAAACATGTTGCTATATCTAGTTAGCAATCTTGTGGACTGTACAAGCTATTTTTTTTTTTTTTTTTAGGGACAAGTTCTCTTTCATTTTCTTTTCTTTTATGTCTGTGTTTAAGTGTATGGCTTATCTTGGTTAAAGTGAACAGAGACTTTTGTTGGATAACTGTGACACTCAGAATATTTACGTTACTTTGAAAGCTGTGACACACACTCCCAGAAAAATCATTGTAAATACTATAGCACAAAATCATCAAAATAGTCTGCCCCTGAAAACCACAAAGTTACAAGTCAATGAGTATTTTTGTTCTCCTTATTTTGTCCGGTGCTGGGGGAGCGATGTTTGTTAGTTCAGTACGCTCTGTGTAGACAGCTGAGCCATGAGGAAGCCAGTGTGCAGCCACAGAGCACATGACCCACTAAACTCCTATTTCCATCCTGCTTCCAGCTGACTTCAGCAGACAGAAACACTTCGTCAACAACACCGCTAAGTCACATGACAGTATGGAGATCTGTAGAACTCTGTGGTAGAGCTAGGTGTTCCACCAGGGGCATAGTTACAAACATCAAGACCTGAAAGTCAAAATTTAAGGAAAGTATATATTCCTCTCTGTTTCAATGATTTTTATTGCTCTCCATAAGGACATTTTTTTAAAGAACATTCGGTAACAATGTATGCTGTGAACACTCCGTCAGAAATTTAACAGAACTCTACTGACATGAAAAGAAAGACATAGTGGGGATCTGTTAAGTCAGATCAGGTGTTGAAGAGTAGGCCCTGAGGTTGAGCACACTGGCTCAGAGCCCGAATAACTGATGGGTCCCAAGACAGTCTAAAGCCCCGGTCGGACTTCCATCTGACTTTTCCGTGGTTTTTTGTCCGAACGGAGTTGGTCGGGAACACCCATGGCATACACACGCTCTGACTTTTCTGCGAACTTTCTCAAAACTTTTTGCAACATCACGTGGTTTTTCTGCTCTTTTCTGCTCTTTACCGCCACCCTTTGGTCAACTTCTGCTATTGTTGGTTGATTTTAACATTATTTGTTTTGTCTATCGGACAAAAGTCCGATGGTTTTCTGTACACACGGTCGGACTTTGCTCCATCTGACTTTTGTTGGGCAAAAGTTTGTCCGTTTGCAGACCCAACTTTTGTCCGATGAAAACAAGAAAAAAGCAAAAAAAGTTTGTCCGATGGAGCATACACACGGTCGGATTGTTGGTCCAACTTGCTCAAATTGAAGTTTGTTGGCCAAAAGTCCGACCGTGTGTACGGGGCTTAAAGCTCTAATCCAACCATACTCATTGTCATTGCCATAAGAGTGCCTTTAGCAGGTTATCAATATAGGAAGAGAAAAACCCTTATTAAAAAAGGCATAAAGCATCAGAGGAAAGAGGTAAAAAAATAAGTTACAAAAAAGAGGAGAAAAAAAAATTAAGCTCTCCTCTTGGGAGGAACCCGCCACTCTTTCCCCTCCCAAATCCAGGCTAATGTAAAAAACTTAATACAACATATCTATGAGTTCAAGACCCTCTCAAATCTCCTCTCTTTATCCTAAGATGATAGCTCTCTTTTTCATGCAGCATTATCCATCAAATTTAGGTTACCGCAACATCTATCACGGGTGATTTCTGGGCTTTAGCGACAGACGTTTTTGCTTATATGATAACATATGTGTGTCTGAGAAAAGCCATTCAGGAGAGATGTGTGGGCATTTTTGAGGATATTGGCAATGCAATAGATCTGAGTATATATTCTCGTCAGAACTGTTTAATTTTGGGACCACTATAAAGTATATATACTCTTAACATTCTGTGGGACACCGATGACTTCACGCCATAACCTGAATTTTATGAATGGAGCTGTAAAATGCAATCCATAGCTAGCAATGTGGTAAAAAGCTGAGCGTAGAAAGCAATAGGAGGTGGCTCCTTCTTTGAATGGATGCCTGGCTAATGTGGACTGACCTGTGCCAGGTTTCTGGGTCTACACATGTACAGTGGCCTTTATAAGGGGCTCCTACTGTCCTTGTTTAATTTTTATCTATTTGAAACTATGACAAGTGAGAGGAATGGGCCAGAAAACAAACAGGTGGGGGGGGAAACGCAAAACTCCCAAGTGGACAAAAAAAGTAAAGAATTATGGCAGGCAGAGCTTATTGTTGGAGTATACATGACCTATATGAAGCTAAGGGCTGACTTAGCCCACCTGTTTATTACGGTTACGTTATAGTTTACGTTTTTGGGGTTTCAGCCTTTTTAGGTTTATTAAAAGTCAGCAGCTACAAAAAGTGTAGCTACTGGCTTTTAATAAACAGACACTTACCTGCTCCACGGTCCAGCGATGTGGCCACCCAGAGCGTCGCTCCTCTCTCCCCCTCTCCGCCGACGCCTACATTCATAGTGTGGGCACCTGGCCATGACAGCTTTCGGCTTCACGGACGGGGCACACACTGCGCATGCGCGAGCGGCGCTGCGCTCCCTGAGTGGACAGGCGATCACCTGGGACCTGTCACGTGTCCCAGGAGATCGCCTAGAGGGATGGGCCGCTTAAGGCGAGAGGATGAGTCGCCGAGGCGGTCCCTGGGCGGAAGGAGGAAGTGGGACAGGAAGTCCCACTCCTACCGAAGCCCCCACTCCCCCCCCCCAAAAAAAATGACATGCCAAATGTGGCATGTAAGGGGGTGAGGAGTGCTTAAAGCGAAAGTTCCGCTTTTGGGTGGAACTCCGCTTTAATTAAGTAAAGACAAATGCACCCTCCGTAGCCACACAGATATGTCTGACATGTCTATTCTATAGGGTGCTCTTTTCTTTGACCTTTTTTCGAAAGTTCATGCTAGAACAAGAGATCTACTGACTTACTAATGGTCTTGTATGACTTTATTACTTCATTGTACCACTTTGGCTCTTTTGTAGTTTGGTTGGCTGTACACACTGGTTCTTCTTTACGCTGTCTGTTGATTGTTCTGGTTTGTATACTTTGAACAGCAATAAACTTTACCTCTGATTAAAAAAATTAAATAACAAAGTAATGACAGATACAGAAAACAAATGTAATAATATTAGAAATAATAGCAAGAATAGTTAGTTCATCACAAATTCCCACCTGCTTTATTGCAGCGTGACACGATGATCAAACCAGATGCATGCATAACACAGATCTGGAGACGAGACTGATTATTTCAAGTTTTGGCTGTGTTATATACAGGACTAGTGTGTAGGGAAATTACCAACCCCATTGAGAGCAACATGACTTTTTAAGGACTTGGTTAGTTTGTAATGACATTCCTTTGGTATGAAGTCAGCTAAGGTAACCAGGCTTAGAATCCATTCTTAGATATTGTGAGCCAATTTTAATAAGGAAATATGACATTTTCCCATCACCACCTCACTCTTCAATATCACTTTTAAACAGACTGATCCTTTATTAAAGGGTATGCACCACTCAATTAGTATATAAACTGGGGTATAGTTGGCAAGTGTCCCTGATCCCGCAGGACCACAGTGTCCGCATTCCATAGGCTTTACTGCAAATTCCAGGACACTTGCCACATCTTCAACTGCCACTTAGGCTTAGATAGCCTAATGCCCATTCAAACTGCTAATCCCCCACCATGATCTTTAAAAGTCAGTCGTCACAAGTGCCGCCCCCCCGCCTGCCCACATCTTGACTACAATGCTTAGGTCCATGTCAGACAGGTGATTTTGTAGCAGAAATTGATTGCTGCTACAAATTAGTAATGCTTGCTACTATCAGCAATTTGTAGCTAGTGCTTTATTCACTATAGTTGCTGGTGATTTGTTGTAAAGAAGCACTTTCTGTCACAGCTACAAGTTAAATCAGTGCTAAATCATTAGATTAGTGTGCTTTGATACAATGTGCTTTCCTTCATTATTTGTAGCTAGTAGAGGTGAATGCAGAGTGACTGTTGCTGGTGAGCTTGTTGCTAACATGACACCGCACAAACTCATCTGCTGAGCATTTGAGCTACAAGTCTCTTTAAAATTTGTGATTTGGCAGTTCCAAAGAAATAAACGATGGTTTCCTTATGCCCTGTACACACGATCGGATTTCCGATGGAATAAAATCCGATGGAATTTTCCGTCGGAATTCCGATGAAGCTGACTTTCATCAGTCTTGCCTACACACCATCAGACAAAATTCCGACGGTCCAAAACGCAGTGACGTAAAACACTCAGACGAGCCGAGAAAAATGAAGTTTAATGCTTCTGAGCATGCGTCGACTTGATTCTGAGCATGCGTGGGTTTTTTCTCCGTTGGAGTTCCACACAGACAATCGGAATTTCCTATTTTTTTTTTCCATCCTGGTTGATTGCTGGAGATCTATTGATTTCTCCCTAAGTTTGGCCTGGTTGCACTTTTCTCTTCTACCAATAGGTGGCTGGGTACTTGGTGGTACTGGATACGAGAAGGTCAGGTTATGGGTATATGGGGTATCTCAGCCAGTGGGTAGGGGTTTTCTTGAATCCCTTGGCCTGCTGGGAGAGCCTATATATTTGGGTGAGGTCAGGTGCTCAGTGTTCTGTGCCACTTGGATGGCTGTCTGGGTGGACGTGTGTCGTATTGTCTGGGCTGCTAGGCCATTGATTGTGCCTATCCGGGGCACATTTGGCTGCTAGGTTGTCTGAGGGCCTATCCAGAAGCAAAAGAGCGGCGCAGGGTTGGGATTGTGGCTTGCAGTCCAACCAAAAGTGACGGTTTTGTCGGCCGGAGAACCTGTTATGGTCGGGGAGAGAGGAAGCTGTGGCCAGTAAGGGACTATCTCCCTTATTACCAGGGACCACAGTGAGTAACTGAAGAAAGTACCAGAGCAGTATTCTCACCAACTTCAGTGGGAATCAAGCCAGGGACCCAGCCAGTGGAGGTGACGCTTGCAGAGCAGCCTTGTGTGTCAAGCTAGGGACCGAGCAGGCCAGTGTGGGTGAAACTTGAGAGGTATCTAGAGTGCCAAGCTAGGGACCCAGCAGAGAAGTGGGGGTGATACTTGAGGAAGATACCACAGTGAAGATTAAAAGAGCTCAAGGGATTCAATGGCAGTGAATCAGTGGGTCTAGTGAGATACCGGGAGCTCAGTGTGCTGAAGAACTACAAGGAGTAATTGTAGTAAAAGTGAAGGAACTGTTAAGCCTTGCGTTTGGAATTGTTAAAGACTGTTGCCATAGGAGACAGTATTCCCACACATGCAGATGTGGCTTCTTGCTGGATGCCTTTCCCTGCATGGCTGTCCTCCTATTGAAGTCTCGGAGTCTGCCAATTAAGCTTGCAACTACCTAAGGGTGTCCTGGCTCTAACCCTCTCTGCCGCAAAAAAAGGTTTGTTAAGAGAAATAAACTTTATTTTGCATCCAAGTGTCTGGTGCCCACTGCCCAATAACTTTAACAACTATACACCCACCATGCCTCACAACTCACTCTATACAGAAGGATGCCAGCTATCCCTGGTCCTGGAGGTTCTTATTAGACCAAAGGAGGCCTGGGACCTTGCTATATATATATATATATATATATATATATATTGTGACAGCAGGAAGGTAAAGTCACCTGGTTGCATCCAGGGGGGTAGATATATTTCGCCCAGATTCAGGCTTTACGCCGACTTATACAACTAGGTGGAGAGTTGTATAAGCCCAGCTGAGGCTAGTAGGCTCATGGATGACTCATACCTCTAGGGAGAGTGTGGGGCGTCGTGCAGACAGGGAGTTGATGAGACCAGCTGAAGCTTGTCAGCTCATTTAGGCCTCTATAAGAACTCCCAGCTTCATTAGATGTTAGCTCATGCCTGGACCCAGACCTGTGTGGACTGTCTAGGGAGAGTGAACCCCTGTGCGGTGAGACAAAGCCTGTGTGGCTATTTGCTTGGACATTTAAAACCAGGGACTTAGGGACTAGGACAGCACTAGGCTGATCCCAGTTGTTAGTTAGGAAACCTGTATGTTTAGTCAGAGGTCAAGTTGACCAGGATTTATTTTGTTTATGTTTCTTTTGCTTTGCTGTGTTTTGTCACTGTAAATAGAAAATAAACTGCACCTTTTTGATTTTGAAAACCACAACCTCCGTTTGCTGGGCCTGTTTTGTGTGGGGAGCCCATCTCGGGGGTCACACACACCCGCTGCCGAGCTAACCCCCTCACAGTTGGTGGAGAACCAGGGGCAGTTTTTTTTAAGCCAGCATGGAGGAGATACTGAAGCAGCTGGCTCTAGCAAATGCCAATCAACAGCAGACAAATGCAGGTTTGCAAAAGAGCCTTGCAGCTCAACAACAGAACTTCGCAGCCCAGCAGCAAGCTCATCAACAGAGCCTTGCAGCCCAGCAGCAGACAAACGCAACTTTGCAACAGAGTCTGGAGGCTCAGCAACAAGCCCAGCAGCAATCTGAGGCCCGCTTCATAGACCTGTTGCAGAAGCAAGAGCAGAGACTACAACAACAGATGGAAGCAGCAATGCAGCAACGTCCGCAGACCAGTGAGGAAAGCCGTCCCACTAATACCGCGTCCTTTGGGGTGAGTCGTTTATTGACAAAAATGACTGGAGAGGATGATCCAGAGGTATTTTTGACCACATTTGAAAGGACCGCTGAAAGAGAAAAGTGGCCTGAGGAGCAGTGGGCTGGACTGGTGGCTCCTCTGTTAACTGGTGAATCGCAGAAAGCTTACTATGACCTAGAGCCTAACCAAGCAAAAGACTATGTGATGCTAAAAGCTGAAATATTGGCAAGGCTGGGTGTCACCCAGGCTGTCCGGGCTCAGCGTGTGCATAACTGGACTTTCCAGCTTGGAAAACCCCCCAGGTCTCAAATGTATGATCTCATTCACCTGAGCAGAAAGTGGCTACAGCCAGAGACTTTGTCCGCACCAAAGATTGTGGAACGTGTTGTAATGGATCGGTTTTTGAGAGCTCTTCCTACTGCCATCCAAAAGTGGGTAAGCCATGGAGACCCAGAGACGGCAGATGGTCTTGTGGATCGTGTGGAGAAATACTTGGCTACAGAGAACCTGACGGCCTCTTCCAGAGACACTCGGACTTTCCACCCTAAGACCAGACCCTCCCCAGGGGCGGATAAGAGGATTCCAAGGGGTGAGGGTGGAGAGAGTGAGAGGGTGGGAGCTCTACCCCAAGTTTGGCGAGAACAGCCTGGGAAATCAGCGGCTCAAGAGGCCGCAAGAAGGATCGTTTGCTACCGCTGCCGGCAAGCGGGACATATTGCAGCCAATTGCCCGGTTGTGGAGGAACCCATGCAGTGTGACTTTCTGACGGGCAGACGTCAGTCGCTGTGTGCGACAGTCGCATGCACTGCCATTCGAGGAACTGAGAAACATTTATGCAAAATATGTGTTAATGGTAGAAATGTTGTGGTATTGCTGGATTCAGGTAGCCTTGTGACCCTGATAAAGGCTGAGTTAGTTAAAACAGAGGTCTCTGGGAATAGCAAGGTAGCTGTTATTTGTGTGCATGGGGACACCCGAGAGTATCCAGTGACTACAGTGTGTTTCGAGACCCCCAAAGGTACCCTCTCTCATCCAGTGGGCTTAGTATCTCAGTTACCGCATGACGCCATTGTGGGAAGGGATTTTCCGAAGTTCTGGGAACTGTGGGATGATCCTGAGCCCCCCACTGGTGCCCCTATGTACCAGGAATGTGATAGCCAGAACTCCCCTGAGAGTGGTGAGGACTCTCCGGAATTTCACTTATCAGTATTGGCAGGGGAGACTCAAGAAACTGGAGAGGAGCCCACCTCCTCAGACGAAAACCTACCGTCTGTGGAGTTTTCTGATCTTGAGGTTCACAGGGAAAACTTTGCCACAGAACAGTTGAAAGACCCCGCCCTAATAAAGGCACGGGAAAACGTAGTGAAAATAGATGGCGAGTTAGTGAACCCAGATAATACCTGCACTTACCCATACTTCAGCGTAGAGAAGGACCTACTGTATCGGGTGGCAAAAAGGGCAGAAGAAACCGTTGAGCAGCTTGTGGTGCCCAAACCTTACAGGAAGTTGGTGTTGGAGTTGGCCCATGGGCACATTCTTGGAGGTCATCTGGGGACAGAGAAAACCCGAGAGAGGGTATTACAGAGATTCTATTGGCCGGGGGTGATGAAGGACATAGAAAATTATTGTTCCTCCTGCCCTGTGTGTCAGAGGTTGGCCCCGATGCCACATTTCCGTAGCCCGCTGGTCCCTCTACCCATCATTGAGGTCCCGTTTGAGAGGATCGCCATGGATTTGGTAGGTCCTATAATCAAGTCCGCTAGGGGGCACCAGTACATATAAGTTATAATGGACTATGCCACCCGTTATCCAGAAGCGATCCCTCTCCGAAATACCTCGGCCAAAACCATAGCCAAAGAGCTATCTCTTGTGTTTAGCCGGGTGGGTATTTGTAAAGAACTGCTTACGGACCAAGGTACACCCTTTATGTCCCGGGTTATGAAGGAGCTGTGTAAATTGTTCAAAGTGACGCAATTACGTACATCTGTGTATCACCCCCAAATCGATGGGCTGGTTGAAAGGTTCAACAAAACCCTAAAACAAATGTTGAAGAAAGTGGTGGATAGAGATGGAAAGGATTGGGACTGTCTACTTCCTTATCTGATGTTTGCTATTAGGGAGGTGCCCCAATCCTCTACGGGATTCTCCCCCTTTGAGTTACTGTATGGGAGACACCCAAGAGGGCTGTTGGATATTGCCAAGGAAACTTGGGAAAGTGAGAGTTCTCCCCACAGGAGTGTGATTGAGCATGTCGCCCTGATGCAAGACCGAATTGCACAGGTAATGCCCATCGTGAAGGAACATTTGGCCCAAGCGCAGTTAGCACAGCAGAGAGTGTACAACCGTGGAGCCAAGACCCGTACCTTTTCCCCGGGGGATAGGATACTGGTACTTGTCCCTACGGTTGAGAGTAAATTCCTTGCCAAATGGCAAGGCCCCTACGAGATAATGGAAAAAGTGAGCGAAGTGAATTACAAGGTCAGACAACCAGGAAGGCGAAAGCCCGAACAGATCTATCACGTTAATCTGTTGAAAGCCTGGAGGGATAGAGAGTCCCTAGTCGCAGACACTTGGTCACCAGCTCAAACTGGTTGCGTGATTCCTGAGGTTGGAATAGCAGCCACCTTGTCACAACCCCAACAACAGGAGGTTAAGGAGTTTGTGCTTCGCAACAAGGAGGTATTCTCTGAGCTGCCGGGACAAACATCTGGGGTAGAGCATGACATCATTACCCCGCCCGGTGAAAGGGTGAAGTTAAAACCCTATCGGATCCCAGAGGCCCGACGGGAGGCAATACGGGAGGAAGTACAGAAAATGCTGAACTTAGGGGTGATAGAGGAGTCCCAAAGTGATTGGTCTAGTCCCATTGTGTTGGTGCCTAAACCGGATGGGAGCTGGCGATTTTGTAACGATTTTCGTCAGTTGAACAAAGTTACAAAATTTGACACCTACCCCATGCCACGTATAGATGAGTTGATCGACCGGCTGGGAACAGCCCGATACATGACGACTCTTGACCTCACAAAAGGGTATTGGCAAATCCCCCTGGCCAAGTCGGCCAAAGAGAAAACCGCATTTGTAACCCCAGACGGGGCGTTCCAATATAAAAGAATGCCGTTCGGGTTACAGAATGCGCTGGCCACATTCCAGCGGAAAATGGACCAGATGCTGAGGCCCCATCGGAAGTATGCTGCGGCTTACCTTGATGACATAATTGTCCATAGCACAGATTGGGCCTCACATCTGCCAAAAGTGCAAGCAGTCCTGGACTCTGTCCGGGAAGCGGGGTTTACGGCTAACCCCAAGAAGTGTACCATTGGGCAGGAGGAGGCCAAATATCTTGGGTACACCATTGGGAGGGGAGTAATAAAACCCCAACTCAACAAAGTCGAGGCCATCCAGAGTTGGCTACGTCCCAACAGCAAGAAGCAGGTACGAGCCTTTCTGGGAATCGCTGGGTATTATCGGCGATTCATTCCCCACTTTGCTTCTAAGGCTGTGCCCCTAACCAACCTGACGAAGGGGAAAGGGTCGGTCATGATTAAATGGACCCCCGAGGCTGAGGCAGCATTCCAATTCTTGAAACAAGCCTTATGTAGCCAGCCAGTGTTGTACTCACCCGACTTCTCTAAAGACTTTGTCGTACAAAGTGATGCGTCAGATGTGGGGTTAAGAGCAGTATTGTCCCAGGTCTGGAACGGGGAAGAGCACCCAGTCATTTACCTCAGCAGGAAGTTGAAGTCCCATGAGGTAAATTACGCCACCGTTGAAAAGGAGTGTTTAGCGGTGAAGTGGGCTCTAGATTCCCTTCGGTACTACCTGCTAGGTAGGCACTTTGACATGGTTACGGATCACGCTCCGTTAAAGTGGATGGCTCAAAACAAGGAAACAAATAGAAGAGTGAATAGGTGGTTCCTGGCCCTCCAGGAATTCAACTTCACAGTAAAGCATCGCCCTGGCGTTCAAATGGGGAATGTGGATGCTTTGTCTCGAGTACATGAATGCCTGATTGCTGGTGTTCCAACCCCGAGGTTAAAACAAGAGGGGGGGTATGTGACAGCAGGAAGGTAAAGTCACCTGGTTGCATCCAGGGGGGTAGATATATTTCGCCCAGATTCAGGCTTTACGCCGACTTATACAACTAGGTGGAGAGTTGTATAAGCCCAGCTGAGGCTAGTAGGCTCATGGATGACTCATACCTCTAGGGAGAGTGTGGGGCGTCGTGCAGACAGGGAGTTGATGAGACCAGCTGAAGCTTGTCAGCTCATTTAGGCCTCTATAAGAACTCCCAGCTTCATTAGATGTGAGCTCATGCCTGGACCCAGACCTGTGTTGACTGTCTAGGGAGAGTGAACCCCTGTGCGGTGAGACAAAGCCTGTGTGGCTATTTGCTTGGACATTTAAAACCAGGGACTTAGGGACTAGGACAGCACTAGGCTGATCCCAGTTGTTAGTTAGGAAACCTGTATGTTTAGTCAGAGGTCAAGTTGACCAGGATTTATTTTGTTTATGTTTCTTTTGCTTTGCTGTGTTTTGTCACTGTAAATAGAAAATAAACTGCACCTTTTTGATTTTGAAAACCACAACCTCCGTTTGCTGGGCCTGTTTTGTGTGGGGAGCCCATCTCGGGGGTCACACACACCCGCTGCCGAGCTAACCCCCTCACATTATATATATACCCACTTTTGCTTAAGCCCCCATGTTTCCAGCTTTTTTCTGTTTCTTGCTGAGCCTATAAAGGTGTTTCTTCTAATTATTTCTAAATGTTACCAACTATGGGGAATTTCATGTTAAGCTTTTAAATGCAATGTCTTCATACCAGTTCCATAATGAATAATCTCATATCCTATTGTTCCTGCAGAGAGGAAATGTATGAGCTGACTGTGTCAGGGTCCCAGTGGCCATCCAGTGCTTTTATTGTAAGTCTAACACTTTATATACAGTAAGATGGCATGTACTAATCATACCTTGTCTGTGTAGTAACTGTGATGTGTATATCAATTTATTGCAGTTCAGGTAATATGAACACCAATAATACTGAAATATTTTTTTTCTTGTAGGAAAACTTTGCAAAAGAGCTGAGAGAATGGGGAGGGCAGATGAAAGATATCGCTGACAACCCAGTGCTCATTAGGTTTGTCACCAACACTACTAACCTATGACCATCTAAGATGCCTAAGAGACTACAAATAGAGGGCCATGTACCAGTAACTTTGACCTTAAAGAAGATCTAAGTGCTAACTGGAATTTATTTAGTTTACTAAAGCAGCGTGTATTATAAAACAATTGCTTTATCTTTCATAAAATACTGTTACCATTTTTGCATTGCATTGATCTCTATTAGCCTATTCCAGCCACTTCCTGTCTACATGCGCTTGCTCTATTGTTGACTGCACATCATTGTGTTGGACTGGCTTAACCTCCCTGGCGGTCTGATTATGTCAGTTTTTTTGAATGTCAAAGCGGTACATTGTTTTGCATGGAAATTTGTTGTTTTATATTGTAGGCCTGTAATTCTTAGGAATAACTCACTTAAATCTGTCCAAACAAGAGTCTAGTAGACATCCCGGGTATCATAAAGTTTGAAACACAAAATCATAAATTATAATATAATAAATAAATTATAAAAATAAAAATATAATATTAATACATTTTATTCAATAATGTATTTACACCAAAAACACTGAAATTTGTCCAAACAAGGGTGCAATATTACTAGTCACTGTAATACTAGACACTGCATATTGGTTTAGTAACCATCCCGGGTATCAAAAAATTTGAAACATGGGACTGCACAAACTCTGACGTCACATCAGGAAAATTGGAACCTGGTTTCCTTTCTGATTTTCTTTCCACTGTCATCTCGCTTCGAACAACAAACCACGCGCATCCTTGTAGGTGCTGACTTTTTTTCTCAGTTGGTGGGATGTAGTCCACGAAGTGATGACCAGTCAGGTGTTTCCGGGTTAACAACGTCAACAGCACGGCGTCCAGCTCTATTCACAGCCATTGATGGGTGTTTGGTGGTTCACAAAGATAAGTTTGGCAACTTTCCAAATTAAGTCAGAATGAATCACAGGCTTGTCACTTTTTTCAGCAGAATGTAGGCATCTCACAAGCATTGCTCAAGAAGATGCCTGAAGATCTTCTTGAAGTACTTCTTTTGCTGTTTCCTCATTGCTGGATAGAATGTCATTGCTTGGTCGGCTCTGTCAACACCTCCCATGTGTCATGGATATGCAGTAGTGTTTGTCTGTCAGCTTACCTTCCTTCCTATGTGTTCATCTTAGAGGCCTGAGCCCTTTCACCTGGCTTCCTTTATAATCTCCTCCCAGCCAGACTCCACCCCAGGCCCTATCACAGAACACTATATTAACCTGTGCACTGCAAGCCTGCTTTGCTGATCAACGTGTTTGTTAGGCATTGTGTGTTTGGGTTCCTGTCTGCCGTGTGCTACGTCTGTCTCTCTGTTACGTTATTGGCTTGTCCCCGACTATCCCTGTCTGCTCGTGACCCTTGACCTTCGGCTCGTTCTTTCGTTATCCTTGTCTGCTTGTGGCCCCTGACCTTCAGCTTGTTATTCGGTTCTCTCTTATCGTGTGCTTCTGCTTCCCCTCTTTTCCCCTTATCCTACGGGGCGTGAGCTAGGAAACTCCAGGGGCCGCGACCTGGTCCCAGCCTGCAGCATAACATCCTCACCACTAGAGGCCCTGGAGAAGACCAGCTGGGTCTTAGACTCCGCGCCCTGGGGAATCTTGGCTCTAGCTTCCGTTAGGATCCCGGTTGTGCTCCTCTGGTCCCGCTTTCCACAACCACCCAGTTTCCTATCCGCAGAAGCCAGCCATAGGGTTCACTACCTCGCGGTGCACTCCTGTCCCCCTACGGTGTGCATCTGTCACCTGGCCACAGGTGACCCTGACAGTTTGATCAGCCATGAACCCGGCTGACATCCCGTTACCCGTGGATGATCCGTTGCAGGGCATAGTTTGCAGACTTGAAACCCAGGAATCGAATCAGACTCAGGTGATGCGATTCCTCCAGGATCTGGCTTCTCGCTTTGAGCAGCTTCAGGCCTCCTTGGGAACCCTGAATCCGCAACCTCAAATACAACCAGCGGCTGCACCTATTGCACCAGTCGCAGCCACACACTCACTACAACTGCCAGCTCCGTCCCGTTTCTCTGGGGACTCCAAGGCTTGCAGGGGGTTCCTTAGCCAATGCACAATTCATTTTGAGCTCCAGCCCCAAAACTTCCTGTCTGATCGGGCTAAGGTAGCCTATATCATTTCCCTCCTCTCTGGTGAAGCTTTAGCCTGGGCAGCCCCTCTGTGGGAACTGAATGATCCAGTGGTTTCTAGCCTGTCTGGCTTCTTGAAACTTTTTCGGAATATCTTCGAAGAACCGGCTCGTGTCTCTTCAGCGGCCAGCGCCCTTTTACGTCTCCGCCAAGAGTCTGCTTCTGTGGGACAGTATGCCCTTCATTTCCGCATACTGTCGGCTGAGTTGAGCTGGAACAATAAGGCCTTAGTCGCAACCTTTTTGCATGGCCTGTCTGATAGAGTGAAGGATGAATTAGCAGGAAGAACCATCCCCACTGATCTGGCCGGCGTTATCTCCTTGTGTAACCAGATCGATATTCGCTTTCAGGAGAGGACCTTAGAAAAGCAACGCCAGCACTCCTTGGTTCTTAGTCAGCCTGAGCTCCCCTCTCTTCGACCCGTAGAGCATCTCCTACCAGCTGAGGAACCCATGCAGCTGGGTCGGACCAGGCTATCCCCCGAGGAACGTGCTAGGCGCAGAACTCTTGGTCTGTGTCTTTACTGTGGGGGCAAAGGTCATTTTCGTGACACTTGCTCTCTTTGTCCAGAAAAACGTTCGGGTCCACTTCATCTGGAAAGTGGAGTATTGGACCCAGAAATATCACCTTCCCCTTCTCGTCTTCTGCTTTCTGTGTTCCTTCATGTTGGTGCTTCTTCTCATTCGGTCTCAGCATATCTGGATTCCGGAGCCGCTGGTAATTTTATGGACTGGGAAATCGCATCGTCCATGAGACTTACTCTTTTGCCCCTCACCACACCATTGGTGGTCTTGGCGATTGATGGTACTGTTCTCCCAGGGGGACCTATCCGCTTCCAGACCCTCCCTGTTAAGATGTCGGTAGGGACACTTCACCAGGAGTGGATATCCTTCCTTATCTTACCCAAGGCCTCAACACCTATAATTTTGGGTCTCCCATGGTTACAGCTCCATTCTCCTCATGTGGACTGGACTACTGGACAGATCCTGGCTTGGGGTCCCTCCTGTTCCTCGTCCTGCCTACCCAAGGTTGCCCCCTGTGAATCTGAGCCGGTCATTCATTCCAGGTTGCATAACCATTTACATTTCTCTGTCCCTAACCACCCTTGGACGCACAGCCAGGCTAGCTTGTCTACAAGTCCTGCAGTCGCTACGTCTTGCGATGCGATTCAGGTAGTCGCTACACCTGACTCAGCTATTCACTCTGCCTCTGTACTAGTTATGCCAGTCCAGCCCATGCCCAGTGAGCCTCCTACTTTTTCTTGTTCGGGACATTCTGCTTGTCCTTCAGCTATTCAGTTTGACTCCGGCGACATGTCACCTTCTAACCAACCTGACTTCAGGGTTCCACTGACATCTGCCCAGTCTGATGGTCCTGTGCAAGATGACCAGTTCCCCTTTAAGGGTCTAGGGGACCCTCCTCAGATTCCTGTTGATCCTCTCATGCCCTTGCTTATTCCTAGAGAGCCTTTGGTCCTCAATAGATCTTCTTGTCATCTCCCTACCTCGTTTTCGGTCTCTGAGGATAATCTTAAGTACGAGGTTAGACAAGTTCTGGATTCTCGGCTCTGCAGAGGAATTCTTCAGTACCTTGTGCATTGGAGAGGTTTTGGTCCTGAGGAGGCATCTTGGATCGCTGCATCTGATGTCGCTGCACCTCATCTGTTGAGAAGGTTTCATCAGAGATTTCCCTTTAAGCCTGGGCCCAGGCGGGGGAGGGCCCATAAGAGGGAGGGTACTGTCATGGATATGCAGTAGTGTTTGTCTGTCAGCTTACCTTCCTTCCTATGTGTTCATCTTAGAGGCCTGAGCCCTTTCACCTGGCTTCCTTTATAATCTCCTCCCAGCCAGACTCCACCCCAGGCCCTATCACAGAACACTATATTAACCTGTGCACTGCAAGCCTGCTTTGCTGATCAACGTGTTTGTTAGGCATTGTGTGTTTGGGTTCCTGCCTGCCGTGTGCTACGTCTGTCTCTCTGTTACGTTATTGGCTTGTCCCCGACTATCCCTGTCTGCTCGTGACCCTTGACCTTCGGCTCGTTCTTTCGTTATCCTTGTCTGCTTGTGGCCCCTGACCTTCAGCTTGTTATTCGGTTCTCTCTTATCGTGTGCTTCTGCTTCCCCTCTTTTCCCCTTATCCTACGGGGCGTGAGCTAGGAAACTCCAGGGGCCGTGACCTGGTCCCAGCCTGCAGCATAACATCCTCACCACTAGAGGCCCTGGAGAAGACCAGCTGGGTCTTAGACTCCGCGCCCTGGGGAATCTTGGCTCTAGCTTCCGTTAGGATCCCGGTTGTGCTCCTCTGGTCCCGCTTTCCACAACCACCCAGTTTCCTATCCGCAGAAGCCAGCCATAGGGTTCACTACCTCGCGGTGCACTCCTGTCCCCCTACGGTGTGCATCTGTCACCTGGCCACAGGTGACCCTGACACCATGGTGTTGTTGTAGTCTATCACCACTTGTGGCTTCATGATGTCTTTCCCACCTTTTGTGTGTATCATAACAATGGAGGTATTATGAACTGAACTCATTAGGCACACATCTTTCTTGTCACACCATCGCAGTGCCATCATTTTGCCTTTTTTGCCAGGCAACCATTTCTCCAGTCTTCAACTTCTTATTGCCAAACATTGGCGGCATGTCGCACCAGTTAGCCCTAATGGTTCCATAGGCATCTGTTTTGGTTTGCAGAAGAAACTCATAAGTTCAGGAGACGTTTAAAAGTTGACGGTTGTTACGCAATAGTCCTGATTTAGCAATGGCTCAATGAGTGAAAGAAAGGAAGATGTTGCCATTCCATAGTTGCTGTATTTTGGATTAAATTTTGTTCCTTTTCCAGTGTATTGGACTGAATTCCAAATATAGCCAGTTGACGATTCGCATAGCATGTAGGATTTTACACCAAATCGTGCTCTCTTTGATGCAATGTATTGTACCCAGCTGAGCCTTCCCTTGTAGGTCATTAGACTTTCATGTATGCTGATATGTCTTTCTTGCACATAGCTCTGTTGGAAATTCTTTAGAATCATTTGGGATACTTCCCAAATTTTCTTCAGTTTTGGTGCAGGATGAGTAGTTTCATCAAATTCTTCCTTGTTTTCAAAGTGTAATTATTTCATGACCAGGGAAAATCTGTACTCTGACCGGACCATGCCAAAGAATGGAGGGGCAAGTAATTTATTGGTTGTCCAATACCACTTCTGCAGGGGTTTCCCCACCACTCCCTGAAGAATTATTAGGCCCAGAAATTTCCAAATGTCATCTTTAGTCACTGGTTCCCACTTTCTACTTCTTGGAATCTTCATAGTAGCATAGTAGCATAGTAGCTAATTGTTGCCGGTTTGTCTCAGTAACTATTTTTTCAATAACCTCATCGGTCAGAAATAATTGTAGGAATGTCAAGGGGTTGTCGTGTTCAACGTCTACTTTCATACCAGATGCTCCAGTAAATGGAAATCTTGGGGGCCCTGCCTGATCTGTACCACAGTCAATAGAGCACCAAGTTCGCACATCACTAAGCTCAGTCGCAGAATCGTCCCTGTCGTCACTTTCAGAGTCTGATGACGAATTTCCCCACGAGTCACTCTCCCTCAATCCTGCAAGTGATTCTAATTCACTATCGCTGTTTTCTAGCTGGTCTAAAACCGCTCTTGACCTAAAGGGACGCTTTTTGGATGCCATGGACCTTCTCAAGTTTCCAGGCAGAAAGAATTATAAATGTGCAGACAGGGAACTGGACAAAGCACTAGGGACAAACCTGAGGTAAAATGGTTTGATACAGTAATGTAATCCTAACAGATTACAATGTATTGTGTGTATGTTATGTTTTGAACTTTTTGAATTTCGCACATGATTTCGCCCCCTTGCTTTGCGGGGCTCGCAGGGAAGTGAACCCGGAAGACAGATGCCGGCATCCGTCGGAGGACACAACGGGAGGACATCGGGGGATTGTAGGGACAAGGTAAGTAACAGTACAGGTATACTACGGTTTGATCCCGAGTGTGGCTCGGGGTTACCGCTCTTGGTACTGAAAAATAACCCCGAACCATACTCGAGATTACCGCCAGGGAGGTTAAAGATGGTGGCAACAGGGTGACAACATGCCTGTGTAAAGTGTGTTAGAACAGCTGCTTGCAGTCTCTGTCAGGGTGATAATGCAGGAGCACCAGTGGGAGGCAGGTGTCACCCTATGACAGGAAGTGCCTGAACAAGCACCTTTATGGCAGGATCACCGGATATTTTTTTAACTCTTCAGTTTTAAAAGGATCGAAAGAACATTTAATAATATTTTAAAGCTTATTTTTTGATTGGGTTTATATCTACTTTAGGAGTCCATTCACATGAGCGTCCGTTTGTTTCATCAGTTCAGTCATGTTTTTTTCAAAGAACAAAACGGATCAGTTTACATCAGTTTACATCAGTTTCTTATAAGTTTCTCATCAGTTTCTCATCAAGTTCTTATCAGTTTTACAGTACATCAGTTGTACATCAGTTTTTTTACATCCACTACCAATGCAAAATAGACCATTTGTCCGTTTCCATTCGTTTTTCGTCCATTCCGTATTTATAACGGAAGAAAAATAGAGCTTCCATTTCCAATCAGGTCTGCCTGTCAGTTTTTCATACAGACCTGATCGGAGCCTCCATTCACTCCTATGGAGCGGCGGATGTCAGCAGTGACGTGTCTGTTGACACCCTCTGCTATCCGATCCGATCCTGTCCGTGAAATACAGACAGATGGAGACCCCAATTTCCATCCGTCTGGAGGATCGGATTGGATGAAAACGCACAGGTGGTCCATTTCATCCGATCTTCCCATAGAGGACAGCGAGGCTCTGACAGTTCCGTCTCTGCACAGTGAGTGCAGATGAACCTGTCATCTTCCTGCTTAGTGGACCGCCCGTGTGAAAGGACCCTTAGTCTGTTCAATTAGCCTCTAAATGGTGTAATTTTAAGGTTCCCCATGAATAAAGGTGTTCCCTCTTTTCTGTTTCCACAGAGATAACTTTGTGAAAGTTGTGGTGTATTTCAAACAGCTAAATTTTGAAATGATAGAAGAGGAGCCCTCAATGACGGTAACTATCATTATTATAAGTAGAGTAAAGTACAAGGGGCCCAGTTCACAAGACTTATGGCCCGTACACACGATCCGAATATCGTACGACGGATCATACGACTTTTTTCGCTCAATAGTCGCAAGTAGAAATTTAATTGGTTACTAAAGGCACAAAAATTCTGGTACGACAGAAAAAAGTGGTCATGTGTTGTAGTGTATTTGTATTGTATTTTCGGACGACAACTATACTGACTAAACGAAAATCGTACGATCTGGTATCGTATGAGGAAAATTTTCGTGCTTGTCCAATTTAATAATATCGGATGAACTGTCGTGATCGGCTCTCGAAAGAAGTGTACACACGATCCGAAAATCGTACGATTCTTCCTCGGACGACCGTTTTCGTCCGACATTTGGATCGTGTACACGAGCCATAAAACTCAAAGAGCGTTTGTTACCCTAACACTTCATATTCCTGTTATGTGCCTGCTGTACCATGCACTTGTATCTAAAAGTATTCTGTTATCTTTGTATTGCTTAATTTCTGTAAAATCCCTGGTGTTCCTGCTAGTCCCTCTGCTTTCCTATTAAAAACTGACCACTGACTAAATAGGAGAGCACACCGTGATCAGTCCTCTAGCTGTGCTGGAAACTCAGCCTGCTCTCCTCCAATGATCAAACTTGTCCTGCCCCCCCCCGCCCCCACAGCCATTCACTGGGAAGCTCAGTGTGCTGATGCTTCTCATCCTCCATTTCCTATGCAGCTGAGAACAGAGGGAATGGGATCAATTATAAAAAAGGGAAAAAAGGGTATTTAGAACTTTTTTTTATATCTATATAAAAATGATTTGACTTTAATTTATATTTTAAGCTGAATGGGTTGTTTTACAAGGTGATTGTTTACAATCACTTTAAGGATAAGGACACTAAAAGGGTAAAGAAAAAAAAAAATTGCAAATAAAAAAAAAAAATTATAATAATAATATAGCATATACAATTTCTACACAAGCAAACTTGTAATTGAATGTTATTAAAAAGGACCTTTCCATTTCAAGATATAGCACTGTAATTGTCTTTAAAATTCAATACAATATGGCACCCTTGAGGCGTTCTGTACAAAGCTGATGTACAGACGCACCTCAGAAATATCAGTTCCTGCTTGTGTGATTAGCTCCCTGATTTTCCAAAAAGTCTGCACTAAGATACAAGTCACATTTTAGGTATCCTCTGCAACAAAATTTTTTATTTTTGTTCCTCATGGGAACCTTACAAATACATCAGCTGCTTGATAATGAAAGTCAGTCCCATTCAGATTCCCTCTGCATGTTGACATAACCAAACAAACAGCTATTTCTTCAGAGCAACAAAAGGTAAGTATCTGTTACAAAGTTTGTTCATATACTTGCAGTGTAATGTACATTATTCACCCAGAGGGGAATGTTTTTTTCTAAACAAAAGTGGAGTTACTCTTAAAGGCCACCATACACGGCTTGATTTTCTCTTGGTCAGCCCATGGGCAAAAAAAGAGAAAATCAATAGCTAACAGCATAAATAGAGGAATCTCCACTACTGGCTATTATATTAAGGCAGCCTTGGCACCCATGGCTGTGTGAATAAGTTGGTGCTGACGAACAGTGACTGCATCTGAAAGTAGATAGTATGCAGTCACTTATCAGCCAATAAATTTGCACTCGACTCAGTCAATTTTTGAATTACAGGGCCACCCACAACTCGAATGTCAGCCAGTTCAGCAGGGCTTTTATTTAAAAAATAAAAGTTGCATTTATTTCAGTTAAAGTAGAACTAAATGCAAAACCTTTTTTTCATTTTGTGTGGAGCAAGCAAGGGTTTTAACCCCTGTCAGTTTTTTTTTGCCATCTGTGTCCCATTGGGAGATTTTGCTTCACTTCCTGTCCCATAGCCAATACAGGAAGTAAGATGAAATCCCTGCAAAGTGAGGGAATCCCACGTTGTCACCAGAGCTAGTGTCCCCATTGGAATATTTTTTTTTGTTGCGTTCACTTTTAATGCTAACAGTAAACAGTACAAATAGAAGGGGTGAATTCTTGCGAACGGCGGCGCTGGTGGCAATAAAAGCTGCTGTTTTAATCCGCAGATGTTTTAATCCCTCGCCACTATGGCCAAAACGAAAAAAACTAAAAACGTTGTCTTTAGTTATACTTTAAGTTCAACAAGATTTGAAAAGAATATAACATACGTGACCATATCAGTCACCTGGCTAAAATAAAAATACTTCATGTGTTAAAGCTTTGTGAATTAAGCCTAAAGTCTTAAATCTGTGCATTTATGCAATAGAAATTATTTAGTGTTTATAAATGTAGGGTGTGGCTGGAATCCATATTTTGTGGGGACAGGAGTTTTGCACATGTGCATACGTGTTAATCTGCCATAACCAGAGAAGGAAGTAAATTTATCATCTTATATTTCAGCAGCCCTTAATTTTCAAGGGATATGCTGCTTTTAAAGTGGATAAAACTTTTTTATTCTAGAGTGTGGATGGGTTAGAACTTTTGTCAGGTTCTCAATGCTGTCCGTGTGTACCCATTCAGGAAGTTTGCCTTCACTTCCTGCCCCCAGCAATGTCAGGAAGCAAGTTTAAATCTAGCCAGAGTAAAAAGAAATCTCACCTTCGGCGTTGTCCCTGGACAACTAGAGCACTTCCCTCGCTTCCTCTCCCTGGAGGACACTGAAACATGTGATCTTCACTCTCTTTTTGGGGTTTAAACCTGAGGGTCTAAGAAACATAAAATGGCATTAGGTCATTCACGGGAAAAAAAATGAAATAGCAGTTGGGTGGATTAACCCTTTAATGAATGAATGAATGCATAAACTATACCAGTGATAACATAATGATGGATATTTCTCTCTTCTAGGAAATCAACCTAATTTCTAACATGGGTGGTTTGGTTGGTCTTTGGGTGGGCTTCTCAGTTTGCACCCTAGCGGAGTTCTTTGAATTGTTCCTCGATGTCATTCTTCTCTTCATTCGGAGGTGTATGAGGACAGTGAACAAGGAAGGCTACTCCAACCCTTATATCCAAAAACAGAGTCCCATCTATCCACACAGAACCACCAAATTCTGACCAGAAGAATGGAAAAAGGAGGACCACAGTGTTGAAGACATATTATAAAGAACCATCAAAGCATTCATATGTCCGCAGTGTGTTTCTCCTTCATTCATGCCTAATCTTTACACCAGCTGACAAAAGAATGTAACATATATGCAATGACAAAAAGACATAGTGGAGCTAATCATCCTGAAACAAAAAGGCAAATAATGCTATGAAATCTGTTAAAGGGACTAATGAAAGCTCTATAATTGCCTTACCCAACAAATTCAATTAATAAGGGAATATAGCCTTAAAAAGTGTGAAAAGTAAATATTTTGTGTGTGATGGGTTTACAGCAAAAGTTTCTCAGGCTGAAAATATGTTTGTCAAAAGACTATTTTAGGTGTAATAAATTAATATTTTGTGTGTGATAAGTCTATATCAAAAGTCTATCATGCAAGAAATGTGTGTGCCGAAATTTCACTCAAGCATCAAAAACCACCAAGTTAGTTTCAAAGCCAACAACAAACTAAGTATGGTATGGATGATTCAGCCAACTTTCCAAATTTCTAATTGCTACATTAATCTCAGTCATGTAGGGGTATATATTCACTCATTGTGCAGCCAGGGGAATTAAAGTTCATTATTTTTTACACAAAAATCAGATTCTATCAAAAGAATGATGCTGTCTTTGGAAAAGTATGACGTTTTTCCATTCCTTCAGGTTTTATATACAAGTTACAGTCCATTTGCACCCATGGGCACATATTTTCTTAGCTGTATGTACTCAAAAATACAGGCCATCTGTATTCTTGAGTACACTGGGTGAGCACCAGTGTATTGAACCCATCAATGTCTTAGTTTCTGTACATTCCAGTTCCAGATTTTACCAAGTAGTCAATGCCATTGCTCTCTACAAAGGTGTCACTCTTTCACCTCTGTTTTAAACATAACTTATAAGAAGTATCATGTCATCATTTGGTGAGTAGCAACATCATTTGGGCAAGAGTGAGCACTGCAGTGAAAATAGCTCACCAAAGCGCTTGCCAAGTCATATAAGAAGCCAGCATGCAAGTTGATTTTCCAGCAACCACACAAATTGAAATAATGTATAAAAAATAATACTAAAGTTAAAATGGACCTTGGCCAAAAATACAAGGTCTTCCTATTAGAACTGGCCCTACTTCCCCTGTAAAAAAAATCACTGCATATAGGTGGTTAAAAACTGTGCCTGTAAGTAAAAAAGTTAAGTTAAAAACGTACCTTACCTCCATCTTCCACCATAGTGCCTAGATAAGCATGGCGTCATGTTCCTGTTGGGAAAATCCTAAGGTAATGCAGAGCAGCCCAAATATTGTTAGAGGACGCTATTGTACTGGGCTGAAAAATCTTCTTGCAAAATTTTGGGTACTCGTTACCTAGGAAGCTTGCCATAAGGGTAATGAAGGACAGGTGTAGGCTTAGTATATAGACAATATTTTTTTTGTTACAGGTACAGTTTCAAACCACCTATATGCAGCAATTTTTACAGGGGGAGGAAGTACATTTTTATTTATTTATTACAAGTACTTTTATAGCACCATCAATTTATGCATCGCTTTACACGTACAGTATATTATACATTCACATGAGTCCTTGCCCTCAACAAGCTTACAATCTAAGGTCCCTAACTCACATTCATACATACTAGGGCCAATTTGGACAGGAGCCAATTAACCTACCAGCAGGTCTTTGGAGTGTGGGAGGAAACCCATGCAGGCATAGGGAGAACATGCAAACTCCAGGCAGTGCCATGGTTGGGATCCGAACAGACAACCCTAGGGCTGCTAGGTAGAAATGCTACCCGAAGATATACAATTCTAATTCTTCCAGAAACCTAGAATTGTCACAATTTAAAAAGTCATTGTTTCCAGCAATCCAGCAATTGCATGTTAAAAAAAAATCGCCATTTTGCATCAGCAATAGATAGATTATAAATATTTTGTAGGGACTGTATCAATGCTGTATCCTGGCCTAGGCCAACAAGGCCCAGGCCTAGGGCAGCACTTTGCAGGGGGGCAGCACGTAAAGTGTCCCTGCCGGCTTGTGCTACACTGTTAGTGTAACGTAAGCTGCTTCTAATTTTGACTGTCCTATCAGCCTGTACCACAAACCTTCCTCACTGTGCTATATGTTTTCTGCTGTACAATTGGCATGGTTATATCTTCTTAGTCCTCTCCATAAAATTATCTGAAATTTGTGCTTAAAGTAGAACTATAGGTAACACTTTTTTTTTTAATTTTGGATAGAGTAAGGGAGGGTTATAGCCCCTGTCAGTTTATTTTTTACCATCCCTGTCCCATTGCAGAGATTTCCCCCTCACTTCCTACCCCATAGCCAAACAGGAAGTGAGAGGAAATCTGTGCAAATTAAGGGAATCCATTGCCCCCCCCCCCAGGCCCTAAGAACTAGTGTCCCCAATCGAAAATTTCAGGGTGGGTCTTAAACAGAAAGGGGTGTGGCCTTGACAGGAGGGGGTGGGTCATATTTAAATTGGGGGGTGCACAAGTTTAGTCAGGCCTAGGGCAGCACAAAACCTAAATACACTACTGGACTGTAAAGGAACCTTAATGCTGTCAAAAATTTTCTTTGCAACATCTTTGAGAGGTTTTTAGCTAATATGATGACTTTTGTCTAATCACTAGGTCAGAGATTATGTTTTGGATCCTTGAGGCATACTTTATCTGTTATGTGCATTGTAATTTTGTCTAATTAAGCTTAATTTGTAGAATGATAGAAATAAAGCTATTTATATGCAGCTGTCTGTGTTTGGTGTCTGTCCTGTTGTTCCACTTCTCTTTTGGTGTTTTCAATGATGTGAGAAAGCAAGTGTATATAATCTATGTGCATGTTCCCTGTAAAACTTAGGGTGTACTCACACTGGGTGGGCACAGTTAAACCGAACCGTGACCTAGTTTGATTGCTCCCCCTTCTCACTCTCAAGCTGGTCTGAGGTCACACTCTGCTTTAAAATAATTGTTCCTAGCAGTGGCGTCGCTAGGGGGTGGCTTTTGGGGCTATAGCCCCGAGTCTCTTAGAGATGGGCGTGGCCTCTCTGCAGCTGGGCCGCGAGTGCGGCGGGCAGCACTGGAGAGCGGGCGGGTGAGAGAGCAGAGAGATAACATCTCTCGCTGCCCACCCTGTTCTGCTCTCACTGTGCAGCAGAGAGATAGATGACATCATCTCTCACTGCCCACCCTCTCTCTGGGGACCCCGATGTAAGTGTGGGGGACTCTCTGGGGACCCCGATGCAAGGAAGGGGCACTCTGGGGGACCCTGATAGATATATATACACACACACATGTGTACGCCCGCCCAAGCGTACGACTCTTTACTTCGTTGCTATGGGCTCTAGCCCCAGATCTTTTGTAGACCTAGCAATGCCCCTAGTTCCTAAGCATGCTTACATCAATAACTCTGCTTACCAGACTACAATTCTTCAGCATGATCTATAGTGACATCTGTTCTCAGACACAGTTTGTGCTTAAATTGAAGCAAATCATACTAGACTCCAAGTCTACCATGCCCAAAACCACTTTTTTCCAAGTCTTCCCACAAGTTGCCATTGCCAGTTGAGCCTGTCCCCCCTTACAACTTCTACTCGGCCTCTATTCCTCATATATTATACCTATTGTCAGTAAGTAAAGTGATCTGGAATTATTTCACTATGATCAAAGTTCAAAATACAGATATCAGTTTATTAAATGTTTGCACATTTTTAAACTATACTGTACATGTGACAGCTGCTAATAGGGTAGATGTGTGCATTTTGTGCATATCTTCTGTGCTTAGTTAAAAGATCTTGAGCTCACAGGTGCTTAGGACCATCCATGTTCATCCAGCGCTTACATTGATAATCACTTTGCCAGCCACTTTTGTTCAGTTGTTTTAGTTTCTGGTCAGCTTCCAGCTTAGTGTTTTGTTATTTAGATTGTATCTCAAGCCAAAGTGTTAGCATACTGTTTATACAGACAGGCGCAACAACCATTCTCATATGGTATGCTGTCTTTAGAACCTTCCGCCACCATTCAAATAGCTGAGTACAGCGCAACACTCCAAAACAAGGATTTTCAGGTGGGTGGTCTCTCAATGAGAAGATCAATACAACAACCACAAATCTAATCTATTTAATGAATCCATAAAATAAAATCAAAACCCAAATTTTTAAAATCCTATACAGTACACACAGTATGAGAATTGTCACAGAACATCAACCCCATCAAATATATGTAGCGGGTACTTACTTTCCCGGGTGCATTTTTTGAATCTAGCTGTGACATCAGTGCTATGTTCCCTGCGGTCCACCAGGTGGCGCTGTCACCGTGGCCGGAGGGACGAATCTCACTGTGTGTTGAGCCTCCTTTTTGTCCTCTCTCGGTAGCGGTATGGTGGGGCGGGGAGCCCGCCGTGTTTGCTGGGAGAGGGGATAAAGGGGCTGGCCATCTTGGTCACGAGGTCTTCGTCCCAAGCACCTTCAGCTTGCGGATGTGGGTTCGTGCTCGTCCTCTAGGAGGCCTCGGCCTAGAGGACCACCGGAGATTGTGTTCCACCCCAGGCACCTTCAGCCCTGGGATGAGGTACTTGCAAGAAGGTCCGGAGCTCAGTGCCCAACACTGAGTTCCACGAGGGAAGGGTCCTAAGGCACTTCGGGGATGGAGGCCTGAATCTGAGTAAGACGCAATGGACCGGGGAGAGCTCCTCACTCGAAGACCCGGTGCAGCAGACTGCCGGTGACGGGTGAGTCTCTTGTCGGAGACCGTCCAGAAGGATCCCCTTCCTCTCGTGCGGAGACCATAGCCCACTCTCCAGGAGGAGAGTGGGGGAGCGAATTTGTGTCTGGGCCTATTCACACTCACACCTCCTTTCCTGTTCTATCGATCAAGGGAGTCCATGTATGGTGTGTTCTAATAAAGGAGTGTTGGACTTTAATGGTGTGAGGCTCACTTCCTGGCGGACGAAGTTCACGGTGACTCTTGGAGGGAGGATCCGGGTGCACAGCACAGACCCGAAGGTAAATGAGACATTGCTGATACCACAGGTATTCCCACGTGGTGGAAGCCAGGCGTAGCCCACCCGCTCTCTCTCTCTCCACCCTACCAGATACCCCTAGACGAGAGACAGTGCGAGCCGCACGGAAAGAGGAGAGGGGCAGGCGCTACATATATTTCTAGACAATGATGTCACTATCCCACATTGTTGATAAGGTGCCAATTACATGACTATTAAATGTTAATGAACAATCCACAGACAGGAAGCTAACACGTTTCGCCCAAATGGGCTTCTTCAGGGGAAAGAAAGGTTATATGTTCTGAGTAAACTCGCCCATAACAGCTGGGATCAGAGGCAGCTCTAGGCTTTGTAAAGGGAAAATGTAGGCATGGGGACCCACTCACACCCATAAGGGAAAAAATAAGCTCCTAAGGTCTTAGGTCACGCAAGAGGTGAGTATGACAGGGCTCTTAACGCTGCCTGTGCACAGCAGCGTTAAGGTGTCCTGTCACCTCTAAAATAAAGTCATGCTGCAGAGGCGTAACTAGAACCTTCAGGGCAACTGTGCAAAAAAACATGAAGGACCTCCCGACCTCAGTCCAGGGCCCTTTACTCCCATTGCGGTGCCCTTTATTATGGTCTTGCAGTGGGACCCTTTCACATGTTCTGCAGCGGGCCCCCTTTCTGCCCCTACATTGGAATCCCCCCTTACATCGGATTTCCCGGTATTCCCAGAGTCCCCTTTACATCAGAGTTCCTCTTTACAGTACATCAGAGTCTGCAGGGTTTGCCTTACAGTGCAAGCGGGAACTCTGTGGACCATGGTGTAAAGGGGAACTCTGAACAACATTTTCCCTTACATCAGGGTCTGCAGAGTTACACTTTAAGCCAGAGTCTGCAGAGTTTATACACTAAGGTAAACGGGTTCACTGATGTACGAGGTAGAGGTAGGTAAATTTGTTTAGTTACATTTTTTTCATTAGTTTAATTTGTTTTCCGGATTCGTTTTGTTTATTCGTTTTCAAATCAATTTCAAATAGTTTTCGAATTCGAAAAGTTTTCGAATCAATTTCGAATAGTTTTCGAATTCAAATACCGTAGTTTTCCCACTTCCAAAAAGAATAAAACAGAGTAGAAAATAAAGGAATAGAATAGAAAAAACATTTTTTTCTATTCTAGTCCTTTATTTTCTAATCTATTTTATTCTCTTTGGAAATTGGAAAATGATTCGAATTCAAAAAGTTTTCGAATTTGAAAACTATTTGAATTTGAAACGTTTTCAAATTTAAAAACTATTCGAATTCGAAAACTATTCGAATTTGAATTTTGTTATTTCGGATTCGTTTAAATTTGGTACTATTCTAATTCAGAAATTCAGATACATCTGAATTTCCGAATAACAACATTTTTTATTCGAAACGAACCGCACATGTCTAGTAAGAGGGGAGTTAGCACACTGATATAAGGGGGGACGTTTATATCAGTATCCCCCCTTATCTTAGGGTCTCCACTCGCCCCTTACATCTGTGACCCCCAATAGAGTGACTAATTGACTGTGTCAAATACTAATCTGTAATTGTCTGCAGGCTTTGGTCCTCCTCTCCCCCACGCCCTCTCCTTGCAGATTCTTTCAAAGTAACTGGAAAGGCACCAAGCACCATGATGTCACTGCACATTTGACCAGCGTCCTGCCAAATACCACAGTTCCAGAACTGGCCGATTAGTAATTGGCTGAACTTAACTTGGGTTTGATGGGGATTGGCTTAAGCGGGGGGAAGGGAGGGTAAGGGGTAAGGGGCCACTGTCATTCTGTAAATCAGCTTATCAGCTGTTCGAGGCCCGCTTAAGTGAGACAGGGCTCTTAACACTACATGGGGTAATGCGTTAGGCAAATTAGGTGGCCGCGAGGCCCCTGTGAGTGCAAGGCCTAATTTGCCTTGAAGTTTTAGTCCTGTGCTGTGTCCTGATATCCAGCCCAGCTCTGCCCTATTGTTGTGTACAGGTGACTCACCTGCAGACCCTGTGTTACATGTAAATAGCCGCCATTCATATGTAAATAACGGGAGCATTTACGGGCCCCACGGGGGAGCTGGTAAGCTCTCCGGGGGGTATTAATCAGTGCTTTGCTGACTTCTACCGTGCACTCTATGAGTCAAGGGTGGATTATGGTGATGAGGACCTGGTGAAGTATTTGGGAGACATTGACATTCCGGTCCTTACGGCGACCTACCGTGAGCGACTTGACGCCCCTGTCACGGTGCAGGAGATCCAGCGGGCCCTTAAATCTATGCAATCTGGCAAGACGCCCGGGCCTGATGGAATTCCTGTAGAGTTCTACAAACACTATGCAGACGAACTAGTGCCCAGACTACATTCCCTATTCGCGGTGTCCGCGCAGCAGGGAGAGCTCCCTGTTTCCATGGGTGAGGCGGTCATAGTGGTGATCCCGAAGCCGGGGAAGGACCCTTCCCTCTGTTCCTCGTATCGCCCTATCTCGTTGCTGAACGTTGATGCGAAGATCCTGGCCAAGATCTTGGCAACAAGACTGAACTCTGTCATTACTGCCCTGGTACACTCAGATCAAACAGGCTTTATGCCGGGTAGGGGAACGGATATTAACATTAGACGCCTCCTCACCCACATTGATGGGGCTGGTGAGGGGTCGACGGGAGTGGTGGCCTCACTTGACGCAGAGAAGGCCTTCGACTCTGTAGAGTGGGGCTACCTCTGGGGGGTGCTCGACAGCTTCGGGTTTGGGCCAGGCTTCCTGAAATGGGTACGCATGTTATATAGCTCCCCATCTGCTAGAATTCGGACCAACGGCTGTCTATCAGACGTCTTCCCCTTGGGTCGCGGCACGAGACAGGGGTGCCCCCTCTCCCCGGGTTTATTTGCCCTTGCTATGGAACCACTGGCCATCCTGTTGAGAGCTGAGATGAGGGTCCGGGGATTGAAAATAGGTCCAATTGAAGAAAAGCTGTCTCTGTATGCGGATGATGCCCTGCTATACCTGGCGGACGCCTCTTCATCCCTGCAGGTGGCTTTAGATCTGATTGATCAATTTGGGGGCTACTCCGGTATTCGCATCAACTGGGACAAATCGGTCTTATTTCCCCTATGTCCCTCGGCCCCGCGTCCCACGACACGAACGCGGCTCAGATGGGTGGACGAGTTTACATACCTGGGCATCAAGGTTGGCAGTAAGATTGGTGACTACGTTGGCAAAAACATACAACCACTCATGACCCAACTAGTGGCCAAGTGCGCGGTGTGGCGCTCCCTCCCTCTGACGCCAGTGGGTAGAGTCAACCTTTTGAAGATGGTCTTTCTCCCGAAATTCCTGTACTTCTTTCGCAATACCCCCTCGTATATCCCTAGGTCTTTCTTCCGGAGGTTGGACAGCCTGCTGATCTCTTTTGTCTGGGCTGGGAGACCCCCCCGGGTGGCGAGGAAGACCTTATATTTGTCTTTGTCCGGAGGTGGACTGGCGCTCCCTAATTTTTTGCTTTACTACTGGGCAGCTGTCCTGGTTACGGTGAGATGGTGGTTCTCCCAGCCTAGACAAAATCCGGCGGTCACACTTGAGGCGGCTATTGTGGGCTCTTATGCGGCCTTGAGCAATCTACCGTTTCGTGGCCTCAGGGCCAGCCCCTGTATGACGACCCTCATGCGGACCACAGTTAAGGTCTGGCAGGAGGCTCGACTAATGTACCGGCGACCCAACTTGGTATCCCCGCATATGCCCTTGTGGGCTAACCCTATGCTGCCTCACATGAATAGTATCCCAGATCCATCCCTGTGGGCGAAAAAGGGAATCGTTACTCTGAAACATATAGTGAAAGCGGGTACGATTATGCCTTTCCAGGAACTCAGGCAGGCGTATCTCCTGCCGGTCTCTTTCCAATTTAGGTACTGGCAGCTGAGACATGCTTTTGAGGCCCAATTCCCAGAGCCTATAACCCTGGAGTCAGACTCTATTGAGCGACTCTTATCCTCCGCCCTCATGGACCGCCCCCTCTCGTCCCTCTACCTGTACCTCACTGTACAGTTTGATGCCAAGCTTACTAAGCCGTGGGAGGAATGGAGGGCTGATATTCCCTCACTGGACGAGGAGGAGTGGAGGGATTGCCTCGCATCTTATATCCCTGTTATGATAGCTGCAAAGGATAGGTTTATACAATTTAAATTTCTCCACAGAGCCTACTACACCCCGCAGAGGCTGGCACGTATTTACCCGCAGCGAGATCCTAATTGTCAGAGATGCAGGCAGGAGATAGGTACGTTTTGGCACATGGTCTGGTCGTGTCCGAAACTCCAGCCCTATTGGGTGGATGTGGCTTCCAGACTGACGGACGTGACTGGCTTAGATGTGCCGACTGACCCCAAGATCCTACTGCTGAATCATATGGAGGACGTGGAAGGGGATAGATATTGTAAACTCTGCCTGACCTTCTCACTATTTTATGCTAGGAGGGAAATCCTGCTCAAGTGGAAATCCGAGGACCCCCCCACATGCGCCGCCTGGCAGCGCTCAGTCGACTCAGTACTTTCTCTATATAAATTGACTTATGAGAGTAGACAGTGCCCCGCGAAGTTCGACAAAATTTGGTCTTCATGGCAGACCACTCGCTCTGACTTGGAACTCCCCCCTGGGTGTAACTGACTGGGCTGTTGTTGGGGATGGCTTCCCCCCCCCCCTGCCCCTCTTGGTCCCTGGACTTTACTGCTACTCAGGGTTGTTGTGTGGCCGGGGAGGGGTGAACTAGAGTCGTTTTAGGCACGACCGGGTTTGGGCCAATGTTTGTTGATTATTTGCATTTAGCAACGAATGAGAGGGGTGTGTTCCCCCGGATGTGACGCATTATCCTGTTTGTTTGCTCTGCACTGGAGGATGTGCTATTTACTGGTTGTATTGTAATGCTGATTTGTCTAATAAAAACTCTCTGTTAAAAAAAAAATAACGGGAGCATGCATATGTAAATAGCTAAGGCCGGCGGCATTCATATGTAAATAAAGGCGGCATTCATATGTATATCATGCCCCTCTGCAGTGAAGAGATTATGTGCTGTAACCTCTAGCAACCAATTAGTGAGCAGTATTACTGTACAGTAATCTCTAGCAACCAATCAACAAGAAGAAATCATGTACTGTAACCTCTAGCAACTAATCAGTGAGCTGTAATGTGTGCTGTAACCTCCAGCAACCAGTCAGTAAGTGGTAATGATATGCTGTAACCTCCGGCAACCAATCGAAATCACTGCCTGATCTGATACAGTAAACTGATTTTAGGTCTAGCTGATACTTATTGTATGTCTCAGAGCAGGTGGAGAGCAAAATTGCATGGGGGGATCCCAAGAAATGTTTTGCCCAGGGTCCAATCAACATTAAAGACAGCCCTGCAAACGCCTGTAACAGCTTGTGAATGTGGTAACTCGCATTTAGCTGCATTTCGTTTACAGGCTTTTTTAATGGAGATACATTTTTAAATTATTTCCAAAAAAATGCTTCTAAGCGCAAACGCGGCTAAACACGGCATGTAAACTTGGCAAAACTGACGTTTTAAAAAGTCGGTTACTATCTGTTAAGTTAAATCGTTCAGGAGAGGTTTTAAAACGTCCTGTGTACATTAAGCCTTAATTGTTAAAATGTATTTACAATGGTACACAGTGTCCCACATTTTATTCATTCTGTATTTCTTCTCCCTGCATAGTGTTTATAGGGTTGGGCTATTGTATGCAGACTTGGACTGGCTGAACACTGGTCTGAGGTATTTTACCTAGGGGTCATTTACAGTACACCACAATGCATGTGCTTTGACACTGTGCTATACATTCCCTATTCCACACTTCCTCATTCTGTACACTGTGCTATACATTCCCTAGTCCACACTTCCTCATTTTGTACACTGTGCTGTACATTCCCTGTTCCACACCACCTCATTCTGTACACTGTGCTGTACATTCCCTATTCCACACCACCTCATTCTGTACACTGTGCTGTACATTCCCTATTCCACACCTTCTTATTCTGTACACTGTGCTGTACATTTCCTATTCCACGCCACCCCATTCTTTACACTGTGCTGTACAGTCCCTATTCCACATCACCTCATTCCATACACTGTGATGTACTTTCCCTATTTCACATGTAGCACTACCCCCGTAGGAGCTGCTGAGAATAATTTTGGGTCCTGCCGTTACCCCACATTTCACCGTCCCAGAACTTAAGAGTCTATGTAATAATTAGAATAGAGGTGATTGCCAGTCACTTCAATCCTTTTCTTAAATTCTTTATTAAACAACTTCAGGTAGGAGGATAGAGGGTTAGGGGGAAGTTCAGATACCTTGGTTTGCAGATCACTAATGTGGTTCTTGAATCCAGATGACAACAGCTTTCTGTCTCTGGTTCTTGCGACAACCGGATAGGCCTCTCACACCGACTTAGAAGCCGGTATGAAGCACGGACAAAGTCTCTGCCACAGACTTGATAAGTGGAAACTCCTGGGTAATCCCCTGCCACAGGATTGTTTAGCCAGTAGTCTGTTAGTTAGGTCAGCTGCACAGTACCTGAACCTTTAAGCCATCCGGCAGTACTGTGAGGTAGATTACTTGGGTGCATCCTCCAAACGAGTCACCAGGCCCTTCCTGAGATAGCAGCCATCAGCTCGTCCTCTCCAGTAAGGTCCTCCCCTGGAATATTCTCCGCTTGAGTGGCTTCCTCCCTGCAGGACAGACAACACAGGATCACCTTTCGTTAAGTAGACCCCAGACAGGCTTCTGGGCCTACTTGCAGCAAGCACAGCAGCATAGCCTCCGGCCTGGAGGGCCATGAGGCAAGAAGGACCCCGAAGCACAGGGCACTGTCACTTAAATATCCTTCCCCAGCATGCCCAGCTACAAAGAAGCTTCGGATTGGGCTGTTTCTGGGGAAAGAATATCCAATGCTCTTCAGCTGGCTGTATTTCTCACACTGGCCTGTGACAACAGTGACACCTACCGACAACAGTGGGAAATGCGCACAAACAGCCAAAGCTGGAACAGAAACCAACAATTTTAATAATCGCTCTGAGCTATTTACAGCTCAGAGAATACTACATTTACAAAATAGCCCCTGTTCAAAAGTAGCAGGGCGCTGCGCTACACACATAACCTCATTCTGTACACTGTGCTGTACATTCCCTATTCCACACTTCCTCCTACTGTACACTGTGCTGTATATGCCCTATCCCTCACCTTCTCATTCTGTACACTATGCTGTACATTTTTTTATTTCACACTACCTCATTTTGTATTCTGTGTTGTACATTTCATATTACACACCTTCTCATTCTGTACACTATGCTGTACATTTCCTATTCCACACATCCCCATTTTGTATGCCGTGCTGTACATTTCTTACTCCACACCACCTAGTTATTTTCATTGTGCTTGGCTTCCTTTTGATGGTAAGGCAGAAAATGAAGCGCTGAAAAACTGCACCTACAATTTTACATCGGCAAGTACTGTATATGTCAACTAAGCTAAAGTGATATTAAAGCGGAGGTTCACCGGAATTTTTTTTTTAAAAGCCAGCAGCTACAAATACTGCAGCTGCTGACTTTTAAAAAAAAGGACACTTACCTGTCCAGGTCGCCCGTGACGTCGGCAGCCGAAGCCGAGCTACGGCTCGGCTCTCGGCTTCCCCCGCCGCCATCCTCGGTGAGGGAATCGGGAAGTGAAGCGCTGCGGCTTCACTGCCCGGCTCCCTACAGTGCATGCGCGAGTCGCGCTGCGCCGTCCTCACTGGTTCTCGTTGTGTTCTGGGAGTCGAGTGTTTCCCAGAACACAACAGGGGGAGGGGGGTGACGCGAAGGGCCGGGACTCCCGCGGGAGTCTGCTCCCGAAAGTGGTGCAAATACCTGTTTTATACAGGTATCTGTACCCCCTCCCCCCCTGAAAGGTGCCAAATGTGACACCGGAGGGGGGGAGGGTTCCGAAAAGCGGAGGTTCACTTTTGGGTGAACCTCCGCTTTAAAGCCAAAAACAATAATGTAATATATTGCAGGCTTACCATTACTTAATTGTGGTGGCTGAATTTGTTTTATTTTTAGGCTTTTTTTATTTTTTATTTTCACCTAGTGATCCGGACACTAATATAAAATACTTCCGGTATAATGGCATCTTCACTCTGGATGGAGGAGTCACTGAGCCACCTTTGGACAGCAGCATTGTCAATTTGGGGAGAGGATAGTATTAAAGACGGAGTTCCAGCCAGGGTGAATTTTTTTTAAAGTCAGCAGATACAGTATTTGACTTTTAATAGAAGGACACTTACGTGTCCAGGGAGCTCACGATGTCGGCACCCCAAGCTGACCTGTACATCGGCTCAGGGTGCCGGTGCCGGCATCCTTACTAAGGGAAAGCCTTGCGGTTTCACAGCATTCTCCTACTGCGCATTCGGGAGTCTCACTGTTCTTTCTGAATGGTCCCTTCGTCTTCTGGGACACACACAGGTCCCAGAAGGCGACAGGAAGAAGGAGGGCACAAAGAAAACTGCGGAAGTGATGTACCTCACCGTGGCACCATTGGACAGAAGTCCCGAAAAAAATGTCTGAAAAATGTCTGAAAAAAAAAACGAGGTAGGGTGGGGTGTGCTTATGTTTTCAATAGAGTTACATTTTTGCCTGAAACTCCGCTTTAAGAAAACTTAAATTAAAGTACCCAAATTAAAGGCGAACTCAAGCTAACACTTTTCAAACAGTTACAGCAACCGTTTTTTTTTCTCTCTTGGGATAAAGGTTTGTCTCAACCCTCTAACTGCCACTTTTGCTGAACAGCTTGTTCTGCTAAAGGAAGCTGAAAAATTACAGATTTACTGGCCAGATCCCTAGGTAAAAATAAATGAAAAAAGCCTAAAAAAAAATAAGAAAAAGAATGTGACAGTTGGTGTACTGTTTTCTCGAAGAACACAGGTCTTCTTTCCATATTCTAGAACACGGATCTTCTGAGAAAAACACGTTGGTCAGATCATGTTGACCTTGGCAGACGCTCCAACTGAAACTGGCACACTTCATTCCTCAGACTGGATTCTACAAAGGATCCTGTATTCACTGAGAGCCATAAGAGAAAAACACAGCATACTTCAATTTCTAAGTCTGTTACATTTTAAAACCAAAAATAAACTTGATGACATGTTCCAATTAGAAAAAATACAGGATGAATATTCCGTGATAAATGCTGTATTTATGAAATGAGGGGGCTGGGTGGGGGTCTGATTATACCTATTTTACAATCCCAGTCCTATTCATATCATTGGCAACAAGCATCATTTTACTGGCCAGGCCTGCAAAATATCAGCCAGGTGACAACCCTAAGATCGATCCACCCAAAGCTGATATTACCATTACAGGTAGAATCGGGGTGGCAGAGCATAGTTAAATTACAGTGACATGAAAAAGTATTCATACCCCTTGAAATTTTCCACATTTTGTCATGTTACAACCAAAAACATAAATGTATTTTATTGGGATTTTATGTGATAGACCAACACAAAGTAGCACATTATTGTGATGTGGAAGGAAAATTATAAATGGTTTTCAATTTTTTTTACAAATAAATACCGTATTTTTCGCTCCATAAGACGCACCTGACCATAAGACGCACCTAGGTTTTAGAGGAGGAAAACAAGAAAAAAATATTCTGAACCAAATGGTGTACTGAAATATTTTATATTATACTACTACTATAGGTGGGTGGTGGACACACAGCAATACCACCCCCCCCCCCCTATCAAATCAGCTCAGCTACACTATACCTGGGTGGTGGACACAGCAACCTCCCCCCCTTCCCAGATCAGCTCAGGGTGGCAGGGCAGACACAAACACCCCTTCAGCCTCTTCTATCACAACAGCTCATGTGACTGGGCAGTGGATATCATGCTAGCCCACATCTCCCACCCCCTTATCACCAGCTCAGCTCACCTCAGGCAGTGGAGGACACTGTCATTACAATTCACAACCCCCTCTGGCTGGCTGGCTCCCAGCCTCAGATGTACATGGGCAGCAGCTAGGAAGGAGGACTGGGAACATAGTTTACAACAGCAGCAGCTGCCGGGGGAAGGAGCAGGAAGTGAGACTGGACCAGACCACGGCGCCGGGGGGGGGGGGGGGGGGTCAGCATTCGCTCCATAAGACGCAGGGACATTTCCCCACATTTTTTAGGGGGAAAAAAGTGCGTCTTATGGTGCGAAAAATACGGTATGTGAAAAGTGCGGCGTACATTTGTATTCAGCCCCCCTGAGTCAATACTTTGTAGAACCACCTTTTGCTGCAATTACAGATGCAAGTCCTTTTGGGGATGTCTCTACCAGCTTTTCACATCTAGAGTGAAATTTTTGCCCATTCTTCTTTGCAAAATAGCTCAAGCTCTGTCAGATTGGATGGAGAGCATCTGTGAACAGCAATTTTCAAGTATTGCCACAGATTCTCAATTGGATTTAGGTCTGGACTTTGACTGGGCCATTCCAACACATGAATATGCTACGATCTAAACCAGTGGTCTCCAAACTGCGGCCCGGGGGCCAGATGCGGCCCTTTACTTGCTTTTATCTGGCCCTTGAGGCACTATTTCATTCACTGATACCAACAATGGGGCATAATTCCCCTGATTGACACCAATTAAGGGAGCACATTTCCTCCCAATGACACCAATGATGGGGCACAATTCCTCCCACTGACACCAACAATGGGGCCCAATGACATTAATGATGAGGCACAATTCCTCCCACTTACACTAAAAATGGGGCGCAATTATTCTCACTAAAACAAACAATGGGGCATTATTTTTTCCCACTGACGCTAGGACCTTTTCTACTGCCACTGGCCACAGTCCGGCCCTCCTAAAGTCTGAAGGACAGGAAACTGGCCCTTTGTTTAGAAAGTTTGGAGACCCCTGATCTAAACCATTCCATTGTAGCTCTGGCTGTATGTTTAGGGTCGTTGTCCTGCTGGAAGGTGAACCTCCACCCCAGTCTCAAGTCTTTTGCAGACTCTAACAGGTTTTCATCTAAGATTGCCCTGTATTTTGCTCCATCCATCTTCCCATCAACTCTGACCAGCTTCCCTGTCCCTGCTGAAGAAAAGAATCCCCACAACATGATGCTGCCACTACTATGTTTCACGGTGGGGATGGTGTGTTCAGGGTGATGTGCTGTGTTAGTTTTCCACCACACATAGCGCTTTTCTTTTAGGCCAAAAAGTTCAATTTTGGTCTCATCTGACCAGAGCACCTTCTTCCACATGTTTGCTGTGTCCCTCCCTTGGCCAGATTTGTGGAGAGCACGACTAATAGGTGTTCTGTGGACAGATTCTCCCACCTGAGCTGTGGATCTCTGCAGCTCCTCCACGGTTACTATGGGGCTCTTTGCTGCTTCTCTGATTAATGCTCTTCTTGCCCCGCCTGTCAGTTTAGGTGGACGGCCATGTCTTGGTAGGTTTGCAGTTGTGCCATACTCTTTCCATTTTCAGATGATGGATTGAACAGTGCTCCGTGAGATGTTCAATGCTTGGGATATTTTTTTATAACCTAACCCTGCTTTAAACTTCTATACAACTTTATCCCTGACCTGTCTGGTGTGTTCCTTGGCCTTCATGTTGCTGTTTGTTCACTAAGGTTCTCTAACAAACCTCTGAAGCCCTGTACACACGATCGGATATCCTAGGGATTCTAATCCGATGGATTTTTCAATCGGAAATCCGATGAAGCTGACTTCCATCAGCAGAGGCGGCTCTCTAATTAGGCAAATTAGGCGATCGCCTAAGGCCTCACACTCACAGGGGCCTCGCGGCCGCCTAATTTGCCTGTGATCAATACTAATGTTGGCGCCATCGGATCTCTATCACCCATCTCTCTTTATCACCTCCCACTCTCTCCCCCCTCTTGCATTGGCTGAATATGTCTGATGGGTGAGGAGGGTGCCCTGGAAGTGGTGCTGATCACCTGTGTGCTAGATTCGTGCATTTTCTGCAGCCATTTTTCTTGCTTGAATTATTTTTCCCCATTATGGGCGTGAGTGGGGCCTCATGTCTAAGTTTTGCCTAAGGCCTCACAAAGCCTAGAGCCGCCTCTGTCCATCAGTCTTGCCTACACACCATCAGTCAAAAAACCAATCGTCCCAAACGCCGTGATGTAAAACACTCCGACAAGCCAAGGAAAATTAAGTTCTATGCTTCTGAGCATGCGTCGACTTGATTCTGAGCATGCGTGGGTTTTTTATCCGATGGAGTTCCCCACAGACGATAGTAATTTGCTATCGTTTTTTTTTTCCATCGGATAAATTTAAAACATGTTCTATTTTTTAACACCGATGGAAAAAAGACCGATGGGGCCCATGCACGATCGGTTTGTCCGATGAAAAAAGTCCATCGGACTGTTTTCATCTGTAAAACTGATCGTGTGTACAGGGCTTGAGGCTGGGTTCACACTAGTGCGACACGACATCCGTCCTACTTTGGATCCGACTTTGCCCTGCGACATGAAGCCGACATATGTCCGACTTTCAATGAACGGGGATCCGACTTGGATCCCCGCCAATATCAGGCACTGTGTTTGGTATGAATCTTGAGGGGGAACTCCAGGCCAAATTTTTAATAAAAAAAAACGGTGTGGGTTCCCCTCCAGAGGCATACCAGGCCCTTGGGTCTGGTCTGGATTTGAACGGGCGCCCCTACGCCGAAAAAACGGCGTGGGGGTCCCCCCAAAATCCAAACCAGACCCTTATCCGAGCACACAACCTGTCCGGCCGCAGGGGAAGAGGGGGGGATGAGAGAGCGGCCCCCCCTCCCTCCTGAACCGTACCAGGCCGCATGCCCTCAACATGGGGGGTTTGGTGCTCTGGGGCAGGGGGGCGACCTGCGGCCCCCCCACCCCAGAGCACCCTGCCCCCATGTTGATGAGGACAGGGCCTCTTCCCGACAACCCTGGCCGTTGGTTGTCGGGGTCTGCGGGCGGGGGGCTTATCGGAATCCGGGAGCCCCCTTCAATAAGGGGGCCCCCGGATCCCGGCCCCCCCACCCTATGTGAATGAGTATGGGGTACATCGTACCCCTACCCATTCACCTGGTGGAAAAAAATTGCAATAAAAAAACACTACACAGGTTTTTGAAGTAATTTATTACACAGCTCCGGGGGTCTTCTTCCGACTCCGGCGCTCTTCTTCCGACTTCCGGGGGTCTTTTCTGACTTCGGGGGTCTCCGGTGTCGTCTCCGCGCTCTCCGGTTCTTTCTTCCGCCGGGCCTCCGCTAACTTCTTTTTAGCTCTTTTGCTAACGGAGGCCCGGTCTTCCCGTTGTCTCGTCCGGCTCTCCATTGTCCTTCTGCCGGCCCCTCCACTAACTTCTTGGTAGCTCTTTCGCTAGTGGAGGGGTCGGTCTTCCCGTCGTCGCCGTCGGCTTCTTCTTCTCTCTTCTCCTCCTCGATGTTGACGCGTCGCTTCCTCCCGCTGTAATACTGGCTCTCCGCTCCGCATTAATATAGGCTTCTCATGACGCCACAGTCACATGTTCCGGGGCACATGGCCCCGGAGCATGTGACGTCATGGGAACATGTGACTGTGACGTCATGAGAAGCCTATATTAATGCGGAGCGGAGAGCCAGTATTACAGCAGGAGGAAGCGACGCGTCAACATCGAGGAGGAGAAGAGGGAAGAAGAAGCCGACGGCGACGACGGGAAGCCCGGCCCCTCCACTAGCGAAAGAGCTACCAAGAAGTTAGTGGAGGGGCCGGCAGAAGGACAACGGAGAGCCGGACGAGACAACGGGAAGACCGGGCCTCCGTTAGCAAAAGAGCTAAAAAAGAAGTTAGCGGAGGCCCGGCGGAAGAAAAAAACGGAGAGCGCGGAGACGACACCGGAGACCCCCGAAGTCGGAAAAGACCCCCGGAAGTCGGAAGAAGAGCGCCGGAGCTGTGTAATAAATTACTTTAAAAACCTGTGTAGTGTTTTTTTATTGCAATTTTTTTCCACCAGGTGAATGGGTAGGGGTACGATGTACCCCATACTCATTCACATAGGGTGGGGGGGCCGGGATCCGGGGGCCCCCTTATTGAACTGGGCTCCCGGATTCCGATAAGCCCCCCGCCCGCAGACCCCGACAACCAACGGCCAGGGTTGTCGGGAAGAGGCCCTGTCCTCATCAACATGGGGGCAGGGTGCTCTGGGGTGGGGGGCCGCAGGTCGCCCCCCTGCCCCAGAGCACCAAACCCCCCATGTTGAGGGCATGCGGCCTGGTACGGTTCAGGAGGGAGGGGGGGCCGCTCTCTCGTCCCCCCCTCTTCCCCTGCGGCCGGCCAGGTTGTGTGCTCGGATAAGGGTCTGGTTTGGATTTTGGGGGGACCCCCCACTCCGTTTTTTTGGCGTAGGGGTGCCCGTTCAAATCCAGACCAGACCCAAGGGCCTGGTATGCTCCTGGAGGGGGAACCCACGCCGGTTTTTTATTTAAAATTTGGCCTGGAGTTCCCCCTCAAGAGCAGCACAGCACAAGTCGCATGCCAAAGTCGGATCATGCAAGATTGCAGTCCGACTTTGATCCGACTTCAATGATAGTCAATGGGCTGAAGTCGGATCAAAGTCGGACCAAAGTAGTACAGGGAGCATTCTCAAAGTCGGACCGACATGTGTCGGACCAGTTAAGACGGCTCCCATAGGGAAACATTGATTTTCACACGTCATGCGACATGAGCTCCCAATGTCGGAGCATTTGTCGCCCCAGTGTGAACCAGGCCTGAGGGTTTCACAGAACAGCTGTATTTATAGTGAGATTAAATTACATACAGATGGACTCTATTTACTAATTAGGTGACTTCTGAAGGTAATTGGTTCCATTAGATTTTAGTTAGGGGTATCAGAGTAAAGGGGGCTGAATACAAATGCACGCCACACTTTTCACATATTTATTTGTAAAAAAAAAAATGAAAAATCATTTATCATTTTACTTCCACTTCACAATTAGGTGCCACTTTGTGTTGGTCTATCACATAAAATCCCAATAAAATACATTTACGGTTTTGGTTGTAACATGACAAAATGTGGAAAATTTCAAGGGATATGAATACTTTATCAAGGCACTGTACATTGCAGAGGTGCAATTTTCTGTGCTATACTTATGTCACAGGTAGGTCTTTCATGTGCAATGCCAAGCTGGAGGACCACAAACCTCGATCAGCCCAGTTATGATATGTTTGTTAAAAAAGTATCACTTTACATTTCTTTGCCTCTATCAGGCCACATTTAGGCCCCTTTCACACGGGCGGCTGTTCTGCCGCAGTTAAAAGCATGTTTTTTTCTTTTGAAATTCAAGACCCCAGGCACAGCGATCATCTGCATTTGTACACTGCTTTTAGCTGCGTTTACGTGCGTTTACATGCGGCTGCGTTTAGCTGCGTTTGGCCATTATTGTCATCCCCATAGCAACCATTTTTATTTTGATGTGCTTCCTGTTGTTTTTTTCTTTTGTTCACGCTGCTATCCGCAGCTGACACAGTGCACTGCGATTACCTGCAGTTATGACGCATTCAATTCTATTTTTTCTATTCGCACCAAACCGCATGTAACGAAATCGCAGCTAAACGCTGTGTGTGAATGGGGCCATAGGAAAGCATTGTGTGCTTTTAGCTGCGGTAGAAAACTAGAAAATCCGCAGCTAAAAGCACCATTCTATCCGTCCGTGTGAAAGGGGCCTTACACTTGAGGTTGGGGGGCCATAAACATACATTTCTGCCCACATTGCCAGGAACGTGCAAAAAACACACATCGTGTTTGCAGTGCCATTATTTCTTAGGGCACCCTAAATTCTGGTAGCAGTCATGCGTTTTGCCATGCAGAAAACATGCATTGCAAATACACATGAGGCTCTCTGCCACAAAACGGTGCAGTAGCTACTTTGGCATATTTTAAGCATGTACGGCAGTCCATCCAAGTGAATGCAGCTGTCCAACAAATGCGAACAAGAACGTCCAAAAAAAAAAAAAAATTAAGTGGGGTCTTCACTTACAGATCCTGTCTTGCCTGTAACTGGAAAATAACAGGAGAGGCAGCAGACTGATGAGCTCCTCTCTCTACTCCCCCCCATCAGCATGCTCCTTGCACTGCAGTACAGCTGATTGGCTCCTTGTACATCTCCCTCCCTGAGCTCTGCTGTACAGTGAACTGCAAAGTCTGGATTCTGCATTGTAATGTCTGCATTCTTTACGCAGCCCACTGTATGTCACTTCATCCGTCGCAAGGTCCTGGATAAAGTAATTGTTATTTCCTGCAGCAGCTTGTGTTTTGTGCGTAATAAACTTCAATGGAGTCACACAAGAAATGCAAGTGTTGCGTTTTTGATACATTTTTTAATGCGTTTTCAGTTTTGTTTTTTTATTTCCCCCTTAAAAACACTGTATACAGCTGATTGCAAAGGAGTGGGCCAGGAAGCCGAGTCATCAGCTGCCGGCTACAAAATTTGAGAAATAAAATGGCGTAGGGTCTTGTATGGATTTTGTGTGGAACCCCCACGCTAAAATGAAAAAAATGCCAGGAAGCGGAGAAAGAAGACATCAGTGGAGGAATCCGAGAAAGAAGACATTGTGATTGACGTGGGAGCTACGACGGGGGACATTCTTAATTTTTAATAAAGGCTTGTCAAAAATCGTCTCTTGTGTTTTGTAACACTACACTGCTTTTTTTTGGTGAATGGGTAAGGGTACAATGTACCCCATACTCATTCACATGGGGTGGGGGGCCGGGATATGGGATCCGGGGGCCCCCTTTCTTAAATGGGGCTTCCAGATTCCGATAAGTCTCCTGTCCACAGAGCCCCACAACCACCAGCCTAGGTTGTTGGGAAGAGGCCCATGTCTCCATATACATGGGGCCTGGTATGCATTTGGGGGGGGGGGGGCACACCATCTTTTCTCCGTTTTTTTAGCTCGCAATTCTTTTTTTTTACATTCAGCCAGTGGCCGCCCTCCCCAAACCTAGTCTCAAAAAAAAGAAAGAAAAAGGGCCCTTTAAAAAAAAAAAAAAATGGTCCCTATGATGCACTGTGTTCAGGCGCCGGACACAGTGTGCTATTGGAAGCGTGACGTCAATGCAATCACATGATTGCAGACGAGACGCTTCATTGGTGGGGTTTTTTGCTGCAATGTGCCACAACACTCCTTTATTCTTGTTGATGTGTTTTTTTGATTGGCACCGCCGTAAGACATGGGCGGTGCTTTCCCTCGGAGCCGCAGCGTCACTTCCGGTTTCACGAGCGCCTCAGAGGGATGGAACGCAAGGCCTGAGCAGGCCAGGAGGAGTCGGAATCCAGGTAAGTGAGCATCCACGGCCGTCGGACAGGTCATATATGCTGCTGCTGGACAAGGTGTCAGTGGGCTATTGCTGATGCGCTGCATCAGTGGGGAGTGGGGACAGTTATAATGGGCACAGCAGGTGTACATGCCTGGCCGGAAACTCAGCACAGGGATGATGGTGGGAAGTGAACCCCTCATAATGGGCACAATGAGGCTGCATTTGATGGCACAGTGGCTGCAATTGATGGGCACAGTAAGACATGGGCAGTGCACAATGGCTGCATATGATGGGCACTGTGGCTGCATTTGATGGGCACAGTGGCTGCTTTTGATGGGGCACACTGGCTGTGTTTGATGGGCACAGTGGCTGCATGTGATGGGCACAGTGGCTGCATTTGATGGCACAGTGAGGCTGCAATTGATGTTTTTTGTTCTGAAGTTTGTTTGCCCCCCCAAAAAACATAGTGTCTGCGTTTTATGGGCACAGTGGCTGCAATTGATGGGCACAGTGGCTGCGTTTGATGGGCACAGTGGCTACATTTGATTGGCAGTGGCTGCGTTTGTTGGGCACAGTGGCTGCGTTTGATGGCACAGTGGCTGCAATTGGTGAGCAAAGTTGCAGTGGCTACGTTTTATGGGCACAGTGGCTGTGTTTGATGGGCACAGTGGCTGCTTTTGATGGGGCACAGTGGCTGTGTTTGATGGGCACAGTGGCTGCATGTGATGGGCACATTGGCTGCATTTGATGGCACAGTGAGGCTACAATTGATGTTTTTTGTTCTGAATTTGTTTGCGCCCCCCCAAAAAGTTTGAGCACCACCCCCACTGCTCAAGACCCCCAAAAGCGTGGAACGCTGAAGACTTTAGCACATGAAGACAGCAACGTTCATAGTTGCAAGGTAAATATTGTCTTTTCTAATGCAAACAGCACTTACTTTTATTTATTCTTTTAATGAAGCACAGAGCTCAGCCACTCCACATTGCCTCACGTGCGCCACCTCAGAGCTTTTATACAGCATCCCTGCAGCATGTGACCCCTCCCGGCACCGCCTCCCAGCAGTCACGCGCTCAGTCCCGCCCCCTCTGTTCATAGACCTCGGGCTCCGGTCTCCATAGTGACCCCGGAGCGGAGGGTACCCGGGCTACGGAGGCTTGTGCGGTTCCCATAGTAACGGGGCGGATGGAGCGGCGGCGGGTGCAGGAGGCCGGGCAGGAGCAGCTGCTGCGCTTCTGGGACGAGCTGACGGCCGGGCAGAGGGAGTCCCTGCAGGGGGAGCTGAGGCTGCTGGAGCCCCGGGAGCTGAGGGAGCACTGCCAGCGGGCACAGGAGGCCTATGTCCGGGAGAAGAGCTGTCCGCAGCGCCTGGACCACACCATGTGTCCGGTACCGGAGGAGTTCCTGGGCAGTGTGAGGAGGAGCGGCCCGGGGGAGCTAAGAGCCTGGGAGGGGGAAGGTGAGAGCAAAGAGACCCTGTCATGTCATATCTATATCCCACACCATACACTGTACAATCTCCATACAGTCCTACTTGGATCTACCAAAACAATCCAACCACTTTTTTTGAAAGCAGAGACACTGGAGATTAAAATGGTGGATGTTGCACTTTTTGTATGTCACACGATATTTGTGCAGCAGTTTTTAAAACAAATTTTCAGAAAAAAATACACTTTATTGATTTTTTTTAAGCACAATATAATACCCAATATTTTGATAAAGGATGATTTTACGGCAAGTAAATAGATACACAACATCTCACACTTTAAAACTGGGGTATGCCCGTGGAATGGTGTCAAACTACGAGACCCAAAAATCTACAATTGAAAAGTTTAGATTTACAGAGCAGATCTGGTGCTAGTATTATTGTGCTCAACGTTTCCGGCGATACCTCACATGTGTTGTCTGGATTGACATTTACATATGCATGCAGGACCAACGTATGCGTTCGATTTGTGCGTGAGCATGGGGCTACGGGGGTGCTTTAAAATTAATGTTTACATTTTACTATTTACATTATTTAAAAAAAAAATAAAAAATTTTTTTTGTTTTTTTTTGTTTTTTGTTTTTTTACACTGTTCCTTTTTTGTTTTTAGTTTTTTTTTTTTGTTTTTTTTTTTACCAACTATATTGCTATCACAAGGGATGAACAACACAATTTGTGATAGCATGGACAGTGACAGGTCCTCTTATGGAGAGATCTGGGGTCTATGATACACCAGATGTCTCATCTGGCTTCCAAAGCATCTAATCAAACTGAGATCAGGTTGATCACATATTGTACAAGTCGGGAACTGTTTGTAAACAAACTGAAACCAGAAGTAAAAATCCTTGTCGCTTCCGGTCTCTTAAATCAGAGGGGAGGCGGGAATGGATGTTCCTTCCTGCCTTCCCAGTGCTTCACCGATCTGAACGATCGCTCGGGAGAGCCCGGTAAAGGTGTTAAATGCACAAGGAACGTGCCTTTCCTGCACCGCATTCTAGTGTGTACAGGACCCAAAACATTGCAGTCTGGTCAGATGGAGGAATCCTGCTCTGGACACATTTAGGTGTACTTTCATCATTAGAGCTGCTGAGACTTCACAGAACAAGTTCTTGCTTAGAGCTCCACCTGGTAATTGCAGATGGTAAACATGAAAAGTGAATATGCATCATTTTATATTTACCGGAATAACTACAAAAAATAATGTTTTTTTTTAAATTATTTTTCAATTTAAACTGACTAGAATATGTAAGGCATTAAAATACATTCAGTGCTGTCCTTGTTGATACTCGTGTAGTAAAAAAAAAAAAAAGCAGCCTTGTAAGACATGGACTGACCTCCCTGTAGCCGTCCCGTTATTTTCCTTCAATCTCCCTTCCTGTAATTGTTTCCAAGTACATGTCCGCATTCACATTGTGTGTAGGCAATAGAACGAGTGGGCTATGAGTGTGGATGAAAAATGCGCCTGATTCTACTGGTGATGGGCACACATCTTGTGTATATGCTGATTTTTTTTTTTTTTTTTTGACAAGTGTGTATATGCTGAAATTTAGTTCAAGTGGAACTGAAGGCATTTTTAAAAAATGTGCAAGCGAGCTATTTATTGCAACAGAGACATGCACTGTCTTTTCTGCAATAAAATACACCTAACTGCCTGCTCACTGTCTTCTGTGGCATGCAAACCGAGCTGTGCAGAATCACCAGTATGACCTTTGTAATGTGTCCTGTGCATGTGCAGGAGTTGCATCATCCCACGTTGACCAATGAGGATGCCCAAAGACTGGCACCCTGAAGAAGCTTGGGAGAAGATGCTGGTGCTAGTGAGGAACCCCTCACAGATTTTGGACTGATAGAGAGGAGGGAAGTATAGGAAGTTTAGTTCTTCTTCAACCACTTCAGACCCTGCTTAAGCCAAAAGACGGCTACAGCGTGGCTCTTGTTTTGGGAAGGGCATCCATGGATGTCCTCCCAGAGCCAAACTCCCATGCCCCCAATCACATCGGCCCTTTACCACGTGATCAGCTGTGTCCAATCACAGCTGACCACATGTAAACAAACTTGCTGGTTATCAGTAGGGATGAGCTCCGGCGTGTTCGCACACTTCATGTGCAGAGCCCGCCAGGAAGTCGGCACGGCGCTGTGCTAATCACAGGCAAGGAGACATTTCCCGATCTCTGTAGCTGCGCATCGGGACATGTCTCTCTGCCTGTGATTAGCACAGCGCCGTGCCGACTTCCTGCCGGGGTCTGCACATGGAGTGTGCGAACACGCCGGAGCTCATCCCTAGTTATCAGCTGTCCGTTGCTCACACGCTGTGACAGCGCGAGGAGAGCCAAGAACTGACAAGTGTAACGGGACATTTACACAAATAATCAGGGCGCTGATTATCAGTGCAGCCTCATTAGTGCCGCTGTATCATTGTCCATCAGTGCAGGCTATCAGTGCTGCTGCATCAGTGCAGCCTCTTTCTTTACCACACATCAGTGAAGGGGAAAAATTACATATTTGCAAAATTTTATAACGGAAACTAAGAATTTTTTTTTTAAAATGTTCAGTCTTGTTTAGCAAAAAAAAAACCCAGTGGCGAATAAATATCACCAAACGAAAGCTCTATTTGTGTGAAAAAAAAATGCAAAAAATTTCATTTGGGTACAGTGTTGCATGACCGCGCAATTGTCATTCATAGTGCGACAGCGCTGAAAGCTGAAAATTGGCCTGGGCAGGAAGGGGGTAAAAGTGCCCAGTATTAAAGTGGTTAAAGCCGATCTCTAGAGAGGCATAATGTACACAAATGAATGCAGCTTTGTAATCATTCATACATCTGTTACATCATTACACTGACCACGCTGTAAAACACTGTTTTATGTGGGGATGATGTCCGTTTTGACAGGTGGTAAGAAGGCAGTGCACTGTTTTAATAATAATAATTATTATTATTATTATTATTATGATTATTATGTTTACTTTATTAAGCTCATACAAAGTTACACTACACTCAGGTCTTTGCACTGTAGTGCACTGAGCCGCTCTGCAGTGAGGTGACCCGCGGTGCCATCCAATGCCCCCTCCAGGATTGTGAACTATTTTTCCTTCTATATGCTCTTCAGGTGACTCTTGAGACTTTGATCAGTTGCAGCAAAATACCAGTCACCCCACATATAGTGAACAGGCTCTATATGTATCCTTTAAATACAAGCAGTGTGAGTATCTAAATGTGACCTGGTATCTGCCTCCTGCAGTCCCTGTACAGCAGGGCTGGAGAGTAAGAGCAAGAAGCAGAACAAGGAGCCACTCAGTTCATGTGCTGACAAGAAGCATGCTGGTAAGAGGCTTGACAGACCGGCTTGTTTTCCCCTACAGGATGCATGTGAATTTTTAATTTGTTTGGGTAAGTTTGCTGTTTGATCCTTCAAAGGATGTCATGAATTGAATGAAGCAGAGTTAGCCAGGCCCTACCCTGTCTGACTGTGTTCACTAAGGAGCGAAGTCCGAGGGACAGGCAGCATTCAAAAGGGATCATAGCTGGGAACTTGCTGAATTTGACCCGGAAATACCAGAATTTAGCTGTGGCTGCCAGGTCATTGCCAGGCTCCTTACTTGAGATGTTTTCCTTGTTCTGCTTTATTTCCCTGTTTTTTTTTTTAATGTATGCACACTTACTGTATTCTCTGCTGTGAAAGCGCTATGTAATATGGCACTATATAAAGAAAAGCTTACCCTGCTATTATAATATACCATTTATGTCTTTATTTCAGGTTTACACCAAATAGCACAGAATAAAGTGGCGGTCTTGCTGCTTGCAGGGGGTCAAGGTACACGTCTTGGCGTGACGTACCCCAAAGGAATGTATAGAGTTGGTTTGCCAAGCGGAAAAACGTTGTATCAGATCCAGGCAGAGAGAATCATCCGACTACAGCAATTGGCTGGAGAGAAATATGGTACCAAGTGCTTTGTGCCGTGGTTAGTATTACATAGTATATCTAATTCAGACTCGGGGACCTAGGTATGGATATTTAGGAAACTTATTTTTTCTGTTTTATAAAAAGGGAGCTTTTTATAAAAGCTAAATGATACCTCATAGACTAGTGTAGTTATATAGATGGGCCAACTTTTTAGTTTGCTGCTGGCTACCAAATAGTTGACCATTTTAGAATGTAAATTATTATTAATATACAGGATTGCGCAGCGCTTTACATCAGGGAAGACAGTACAGTCACAATTCAATACAGGAGGGATCAGAGGGCCCTGCTCGTTAGAGCTTACAGTCTAGAAGGGAGGGTCAAGTGGAACAAAGGGTAGCAGCTGTGGGGGATGATCAGATGGACAAAAATTAAAATACAGTTGTTAGGTGTGGGAAGGATAAGCTTCTCTGAAGAGGAGGGTTTTCAGGGATCCTCTAAAAGCTAATAGAGAAGGAGATAGATGGACAGATTGGGGTAAGGAGTTCCACAGGCTTGGAGAGGCTCTGGCAAAGTCCTGGAGACGAGCATGGGAGCGGGTGATGAGAGAGCTAGAGAGCAGGAGGTTTTGAGAAGAACGAAGACAACGATTAGGTTGGTATTTAGAGACTAGGTCAGTGATGTAGCTGGGGGCAGAGTAAATTAAGATTCTACAGTTTGCTGACTTGCATGGCAGTAAGAAGTGTGAGTCTACACATAAACTCATGAAAACAATAACAGATAAGTGCACTGGTCCATCTTCCCTGGCCCTCCTAATCTTAACTAACCTTAACCCCTTTATTGAAATAAAACACAGCACAACAAGACAGGGAATACAGCATACACAGCTAATGCATTTCACGCTAAGAGGATAAAAACTGATAGCCTTAGGATCATACATGTCTTCAGATTGTTATCCTGTGCGTAGCCTAATATAAAATGATCAGTCAGCTCGTAGTGTAACCTTATGTCCCGTTCACTGGTTCTTCTGGGGAAGAGGGGAGGGGCTGAGTCACCAGGCAGGGCAGGCCAGACCAACACACCTCCAGCAGGTTATGGCCTCCAGCACCTTCCAGATATACCAAAGCCTTTTTTCGATGAGGATGGAGGTTCTTGTAGTCTGTCTCTAGTGTGTGGTGTGGTCTACTAAATGGTTTAAAGTTGAACTCCAAACATACTGTAACATCCATGAATAAAATACATACAGTGCATATAAATGCAAAAAATAAACTCCTGCTTCCTGAAAATGTATCTAACATCCATCTCTCTATGTGCAGGATCACAGCTTTGCCCAGCTGTAATGGTACCATTCATAAAAGGTCTGCATGCTCACATCCAAGCATAGGAATGTGTTCTGTAGAAAACAGCTGATATGTGTCTGTTGGTTCGAATAATCTTTCTAAAGGTTGGATGTGTTCATGCACATGACTTTCTTGAATACGAACTAGATTTGGAATTTGCTAGCCATTCCTGTAATGCTCACACCCTTACTTCACCACTTTCTGGTGTAGAATGGCCTCTTCTGGATCAGCTCCTGCTCACTGGACTGAGGGGATGGTGCAGAATTAATGAACCAGGAAGATAAATTCCTGGGACTTTGTGCATGGGCGTCCGCTGAAATTTTTCCAGGGGGGGGCATAATTTTAAGGTCATCCATGGTCGGTTCCTTATTGACTATGTCATGAAGGGGAGGGGCTTAGTCATATTTGCGTTGGGGGGAGGGGGGGGCTGCTAAAAAATCAGGCCTGCTTTAATAAAAAAAAGTAGGTGAAATAATTGTGCCCAATTTATTATGGTGCCCTGTGCATGTACCTTGTTGGACTGCATGGGAAATGTAAGTGTTTTTTCTTTATATTTACACCTGTAACAGCCACTAATGATTACGTTCTTGACCCTAATGAACCTTTTTGTTAAGTTGAGTATTTTTTTTTTATATATGGTATAAAAACACTTGCGTCACACATTTCTAAAACCCTGAATTAACAATCTATCTTTTATTTATTTTCATTTTTTTGCTCTAGGCTCCCAAGAACCGCCAAACTTTATTAATTTTTTTGCATTGTTTGTCATGCAGTCCTATCTCCATATCGTCAGAGGGGGGGGCGCCTATTGCTGCATTTTAATTAAATAAAGGACATTTAACTAGTTGTAAACTGGTGAAACAGAGAGGAGGAAGGAAACAGGCTGGCTTCCCAGTATATCTCTTTGACATTGTATAAGGTCAATTGCAGAACAGTCCTTACCTGTAGTTCCCTAGGGCAGGCACTGGCCAGGCAGCATATTCTCTCTTGTCTCGGCCACTTCACGCCACTCACGTGACCTATGGGAGGAGCTGGCGCCGCGCCGGCCGGATCGGCATGGGCACAAGTTCATTTACACAGGCAGAGGCAGACTGAGGGAGCAGCCAATCACGCAACAGGTGATGGTAAGCAGAGGCCCGAGCGGCAGTCGGCAGAGCCAATCTGATGCTCGGGCCGGGGGTGAGGAGGGAGGGACAGATCGGATGTGTAGTCGGAAAAGACTGAGAGCTGAGCAGCCCCAGCCCCCAGGCCAGCAGCAGACTTAGAAAAAGAAGTCCACGGCTGCCCCGGAGCCTGGCGGCTGCGGCGGCCATTGTAACACAGGGGGCAAGTGTCTTCTTCCCTCTGACTTCAACACTTATGCCCCATACACACGATCGTTTTTCATGCCGTTAAAAATGCCATTAAAAAAAAATGGCCATTAAAAATGATCGTGTGTAGGCTCCAGAGCATTTTTAACGACGTTAAAAACGGCCATTAAAAATTTCGAACATGCTCTCTTTTTTCACGTCGTTTTTCATGTCGTTTTTTTTAACGACGTGAAAAACGATAGTGAGTGTGTATGCTTTAACGACGTGAAAAAAAACGCGCATGCTCAGAATCAAGTATGAGACGGGAGCGCTCGTTCTGGTAAAACTAGCGTTCGTAATGGAGATAGCACATTCGTCACACTGTAACGGACTGAAAAGCACGAGACTGAAAAGAGCGAATCGTCGCTCAACAAACTTTACTAACATGAAGGGTGGCGCCATTCGAACGGAACTTCCCCTTTATAGTGCCGTCATACGTGTTGTACGTCACTGCGCTTTGCTTGATCGTTTTTTTAAATGATCGTGTGTACGCAAGACAGGCTTGAGAGGAAACATGAAAAAAAACGACGTGAAAAACGGCAAGAAAAAAAATGGCAAGAAAAACGATCGTGTGTATGGGGCATTAGTCTCTTACAATTCGGGGGGGGGCAATTGACCCCCCTTGCCCTATGGAGTGGACGCCCATGACTTTGTGTGTCATATATCTGGCTGTACAGTTGGGAAATTCAGTTATGTATTTAGCTGTACACCTGGAGTTTCCATGTAATTTGTGTTACCCAGGTGACTGATAATGGCTGGTAACTGTGATCATATATCCTGTATTATGTTTCTGCTTTTTCTTAGGTACATCATGACAAGCGAGTTCACCTTGAACCCCACACAGACCTTTTTTGAGGAAAACAACTACTTTGGCGTGGAACGGACAGATGTGGTCATATTTGAGCAGAGGATGTTGCCTGCTGTTGACTTTGATGGAAAAGCTATTTTAGAACGGAAGGACAAGATGGCAATGGCTCCAGGTACATTCTGGTTAAAGTCAGATTTTTATCTCTTTTACTTTTACTACCCATAATTAGAGAGATTGTTGCAAGACCATTCATTTTAACAACCACATTCCCATAAGGTTTTATGTGCATTTATTTACCTGTAAAAGCCTTACTTGTGCAAACATTCAAAAACCCTTAAGGCCCGTACACACGATCAGATTTTCGGACGGGAATCGTGTCATAGCAGGCTGTTGTCGGAAAATCCTAACGTTTGTACGCTCCATCGGACAATTGTCGGATTTTCCACCAAAAAATGTTGGATAGCATGCTTATAAATTTTTCGACAACAAATGTGTGTTGTCGGATTACATGGTCGTTTGTACAGAAGTCCTTCGGAAAAAAATCCAATGTACAAACACGCATGATCAGAAGCAATGCTAACCATAACACAACATTAGCAGAAGTTGCCCAAAGGGTGGCGCTAAACAGCTGAAAAACTAAGTAGTTTTGTGTTTGTTGGCCGACAATTCTTTGCTGTTTGTATGCAAGACAAGTTCATGGCCAACGCCCTTCGGACAAAAGTCCTATGTGTTGTCCGTGGAAAATCTGATCGCGTGTACCAGGCTTAAGACTTCTGGTTACTTTGAATCAATGTAACTATGCATATATCATACCGAGGAGATCCCCCGTAGAAGCTGGAAATCGCTATACTACTTCACATCGCTTCTCCAAAGAACTTCATTAGCTTGTGTCCCATGCTGCGCAGCTGGCCTAATACCCTGTGAACACAGGAGATTGGCCGCTCCACAGGATCACCATTCAGAGAACGCTTTTCATTCATTCAGAGAATGTGAAGCATTCTCTAAATGGTGCCCATACTGATCCGTTGACCCCCCTGTGTTCAAAATGCAGCAGGGCAGCTGCTCAGAATTGACCTGGAAGCAATTGGAGCTTCGTTGGAGTAGCAGTGTTTTACTATAGTGATTTCCAGCTTCCAGGGGGTATGGAATAGTGTATATACCTGTGTTTGTTCAATCTTCTTTTCTTTTTTTTCCAGTCAAGGCACCCTTTAGAATTGCACACAATTCTGGGGCACATCAATCTGAGGGCTTTGTTCGCTGCTTTTTTTTTTTTTTTTTTTTTTTTTTTTCAACCAACGTTTTTTAATTAAAGTATATCAACATATACAAGAGAGAGAGAGGACAGAGAAATCCTTACATTAAAACTGAAAATCAGAATAGTCAAAATACATCTCTCTGTTGGGCAAAAACATAGAAATAAAAAAAATTCTAAATGTATGGCTAGCAAATATTAGAATCAGAACTACAAAAAAGATTGCAGCATACATATAATTTCCTAGCCCAATAAGGCAGCATAAATAGATTACTGGAACCTAGCATACCTTGGTAGAACTGTATCGTTATAACCACCCATATAAATCTGAGAACTCCTGAGGAAACAGCTGGTGATTAATGGGCTGACCAATATTCCCATTTATGGTTGGAAATATGCATGGTATCCATAATGGATATGGTGTATACTCTTCATCAGTTTTGTAGCTTCCATACGGTGGAGCACCTGGGACCAGGGCATGCATTTGCTTTTTTGCAAATTTTTAATGGGATGCTCTATGACTGTCAAACACACAAAAAAAAAGAGCTGGCAGAATTTTTTAAATTGCACCGCACCAAAACACCATGGTAATGCTGTACTGTGTTTTAGTGGGTGCCAAGATATGCATATTTGCTAATGACATCTGCCCTAAATTAAAGCTGGTCATACATGGATCGAATTTTGATATATGTATAGCCTGTTCCCATCCATTAAAAGTCGATCTATATTCTGATAGTGGAGGAGTCCTGCTGTTAAAATGCAATTACACAGTGGGAAGGATTCCTGCATTCACATTGAATATGTGGATTGGGGAATCAGTTCAGTTTTTTTCATTCAGCTGGCTGGCTGAAAGCAAAAATTGATCCGTGTATGGCCATCCTGGAGAAGTATGGCCAAGGCTCTTTTTGCCCTACTTCTTCTATGGATCACAGTAGTGCACTTCGTTCTGCACTCCCATGACCTGTTTCAGCCGACAGCGAGCTGAAGTTTACTGTCGGCTGATGTCACTGAGCCTTAAAGTTGGGATCCACCCAGATGCCTGGACTGGCAGCTGGCTCTGCCTCTCAGTGTGCTACTGGGAGCCTGAGGCAGCCATGCCCAGCACCTCCACAGCCCGGCTCTCCAGTGAGAGCTGGGGGACAGAGCATACAGTAGAGTCGGGGACTGACGGTCACTGGCTCTCTGCAGGCTGAAGACCGAGAGCTGAGTGATCAGTGGGGTTTGATTGCTCAGTTCTCGGTCTTGGAGGTGGCAGGGGACAGCTACAGCATTGGACTGATACTGCATCCACCTAGGTGAGTTTAATTGATTGTATTTTTATATTCCAGAACTTCTCCTTTAAACTAATAAGAGGTATAAAGGAGCTCAGCTTTGAGGAAAAATCTACTTCAGTAAATGTATATAAATGTATCCCATGAAAAGAGGTGTTTTATGCCACTGTGGTTTTTTTTTCAGCTGGTCAACTTGATGTCTTCTTTTTTTTTTTATCCAACTAACTATGCTAGATTTTTAAATCTTCTGTTTATTATGTTATAAATAATTATGGCTGAAAATACCCGAAAAGGGACTTATTCTTGTTGCCAGGCAACCATCCATCTTCCTTGTACCCATATCTGCTGTCCTAGAATTGTGAAAAGGGGAAATGTGTCTGGTTCTTGTAAGCAGCAGTTGTTGGTCATATTATACTAAACATTTCACTGATTATCCAAGCAGTTGCTTACTGTAACCAACAAATCTAATGATTTAATTTTGGCACTGATGGTGGTCTGCATGCCCAAAGCTTTCAAAGACACAGGCAGTCTGGCATTGAAGGTTTGCATTATTTTAGATGGCAATGGAGGACTGTACAAAGCGCTAGCTGACAACCACATTCTGGAGGACATGGAGGCACGAGGCATTTTGTACATCCATGTATACTGTGTGGACAACATTCTGGTGAAGATGGCTGATCCTGTCTTTGTGGGCTTCTGCGTGTCCAAAGGTGCTGATTGCGGGGCTAAGGTGAGAGAAGACATCTAGTAGATAGAAACCTATGCCAAGTTTAGGTTATGGGATAAGAAACCTCTGCTGGCAGGGTATGAGGGAGCCCCACAACAGCTGGAGTTTTTGTTGTTTGATACCATTTTATTGGGGATTTAGCCACCCATTCACACCAGTGCGTCTTGTCATGCGATTTGACAGGTCCAAATATCATAAGTTGCACCCTATTGTCAGCAATGGAACTGTTCAAATCAGTGCAACGCTGACTTTGCAGTGCACTGATTTAAAAAAAATTCCTGCATTATTTTTGGCGATTTCAGATGCAACTTGCATAGATGTCTGTGCATGGAGTTGCACAGATGTCAGCCAAGTCACCCTAAAATGCGGCTTTGAAATCGTGCGATTTTTCAAAAGAAGTTGCACGATTTCAAAGCCTCATTCAAGGTGAACGGGGGCTTACTCTGCCTGTAATTTTATCTTGAATGTATTAAAGGGGTTGTAAAGGTTCGTTTTTAATTTTCTAAATGGGTTCCTTTTAAGCTAGTGCATTGTTGGTTCACTTACCTTTTCCTTTGATTTCCCTTCTAAATGTTTTTTTTCTTTGTCTAAATTTCTCACTTTCTGTTCCTCAGTAAGCTTGCCCCCATTATACGAGCTGTTCTGGCTGGGGGTTAGTCAGCGTGCTCGCCCACTCCCTTGAACGTTCACAGCGTCCTTCTTCTTTTTTTTTTTTACATACCTGAAAGGCAAAAGGCATAATGAGCTAGTATGCACCGCATACTAGCTTATTATGAAATACTTACCTTAGAAAGAGGCGTCGGTAACTTACCTGGTCCACGCCGAGGGAGATGTCATTTTGCCTCTGCGTGTCTTCCGGGTATCGCCGCTCCAGCGCTGTGAGTGGCTGGAGCGGCGATGTCGTCACTCCCGCGCATGTGCGTGGGAGACTTCTTTCTGGCAAGGTCCAGCGGCTGCCGGGCCTTTAGCCGAGAATCCCCGCTGCGCATGCGCCGCTGCAGTCAGCGGCTCATTGCGAGGGGAAGATCTCTTAAACCGTACAGGTTTAGGAGATATTCTTTTTACCTACAGGTAATCCTTATTATAGGCTTACCTGTAGGTAAAAGTGGTAGTACAGAGTTTACTACCACTTTAAGATGATCCTGGTATCAATTTATTTTTAGCTGCTGATTCTTTCTTTGTAAAACACGGGTTTGTGAGCTATAATTCTAGCACCTGACTCGTGTCACTCTAAAGTAGTAACCGTTAAAGGCTTTTAAAGTGTGGCCTATGGATATTTTAATGTAGGGTATTTTGTTGCCATTCCATGGGCGTGTGCAATTTACTTGGTGCAACTTCATCTTTTTTATTCTACCAAAAAATTGGTTATTATGTTATGTTTGTGTTCCTAAAATTCATTTAAAAAAAATCCCAATATTGTGTGACATAAAAAATTGCCAGGCCATCTGCTTAAACATATATAAATGTTTTGGGACTCTAAGTAATTTTCCAGCAAAAAATAAAAAATAGATTTTTACAAGTTTGCGAGAAATGTCAGAATTGGCCTGAGGGGTCAAGTGGTTAAAGTGGTTGTATACCCCCAATGCAGAAGTTGTACTTCTAGGTAAGCCTATAATAAGGCTTAACTATAGGTACTGTAAATATCTCCTAAACGTGCGCGGTTTAGGAGATATATATTTACCTTGTAGTGCACCAATGATGTCATTGTCGCATGTGCTGTGAAGAAACTACCCTTCGTGCTGTTTCTTCACTAGCAAGTGCCATGACTGAGGGCTCCCATGCGCAGCAGTGGGAGTCACATCATGCGACTCCAGACAGTCACAGAGCCAAAGTCAGTGGCCCCTGAAGGAAGAGGGACGAAGATGGAGGCGGCCACCAGCGGGGACATCGCAGGCTTCGATTGCAGGTAACAGGCACATAATGGGCTAGTATGCAATGCATACTAGCCCATTATGCTTTTACTTTGCAGGGAAACAGGAAGTAGAACCCATCAGGATTTACTTCCTCTTTAAGTTTGCTCTTGTTGAGGGACAGCAGTGGCTGCTGAATAATTTAATGCAGGTCTGTATGTTTCCTATCTAATTTAAGTACTTGTACTGCACTGCTGTGCAAATCTGGCTGCCTCCATGTTTTGCACATATGAGAACAAACTGTAATGAAAACAAAAACATTTTCTTTTACATTACAAGATCATTTCCATTAAACCCATAAGTTTCACATGAACATTAAAATGAATTTGGGCCCTTTCACGCAGGCTGTTCAATCAGGTCCGCCTGTCAGTTTTTCAGGTGGAACTGATCAGGCCCTCTATTCACCCCTATGGAGCGGCAGACGTTAGCGATGACATGTTCACTGACATCCGCAGCTATCTGATCCTGTCCGCAAAATCCAAACGGACGGTGGTCTTATGTTCCATCCATCTGGCGGATCAGATTGGATGAAAACGGACAGGCGGTCCATATTCACTTGATCTCCCCATAGTGGAGAATGGGACAGTGTCTGTCTCTACTCTGCTCAGTGAGTGGAGACAGAACTGTCACCTGCCTACTCAGCGGTGATCAGCAGAGAACCCGCTGAGTAAGCGGATTCCGCAAAACAGAGGTGCCCGTGTGAAAGGGCCCTAAAAACACAGGTTCCCTTTAAATTAAAAAAGCTGGCTAAGGCTGGGGGAAAGTTTGAATAATATCATAAAAGAAATGGGTAAATGTCAAAGATTTGTGCTGGTATCCTGCATTATAGAAAGTGTTCTCCTCTTGGTGTTTCAGGTGGTGGAGAAGGCATACCCAGCTGAGCCTGTAGGGGTGGTGTGCCAAGTCGATGGCATCTATCAGGTGGTGGAATATAGTGAAATTAATTCAGACACTGCAGAGAAGCGGAACCCTGATGGCAGCCTAACATACAATGCTGGAAACATCTGCAACCATTTCTTTACCCTAGATTTCCTTAAAAGAGTGGCCGGGTATGTAAAACTTTTCACAGACTGTGTGCCATGGCGTGCCACCAGCAAGTTTAATAAATGTTACCCTATGCTTGTTTATATACCACCATCTTAGCTTGCTGCATTTCACTGGGTACATAGTACCGTTCAGCTATAAACCCTGCCTTAAAGGAGCTGTCGGTCTAATAGTAATAGTACATTGATGACCTTACGGGTAAAACGCGTAGTAGACAGTCTCTGCCACAGTAGGTGTGCCAATTCCTGTGTGTTTTGTCTGATAGATTTACTGTAGCTCAGATTTGGTAAAATGGATGCCTACACCACTAGTTTATTTACCTTACTAAACGTGTGCTTTCTCTTCATCAGGACATTGGAGCCCCACCTGGGATATCACGTTGCCATAAAAAAAATACCATATGTGGACAAAGAGGGAAATTTGGTTAAACCAGTACAGCCCAATGGAATTAAAATGGAGAAGTTTGTGTTTGACGTCTTCCAGTTTGCCAAGTTAGTGCTCTTTCCCTACAATCTGTACTTGGGCAGTAAGGTTTTTATATCGTATGAAGAGCTTCATTGGGGAACACTTATTTTTGTGGCAACATTCACGGAATAGCAGGGGTGGTACTGGCAGAGCTTGTTGGAATTAAGGATCTCTGGGGTCATCACATGCATTTGAAGTCAAACTCAAAACAACCTAAAGAGCACCTGTACTGAGATGTTAAAATAGTGCTTTAACAGTCTCATTGCTCTCCAGGCTTGTTCTGGTGCTGTTGAAATAAATAAAAGCTTGACATGTGGTCTCTGCTGATGAAAGGATCGGAATTCAGACTAGACTGATCCTCCTGGAGAAAAAATTGCATGTCCAAGTGTCAAGGTTTCTGGCCACATGAACATCAATTGTTAAACAAAAATTTTTTTTATAAGAAAAGTAGGTGTTTTAGTCTTTATTGCAGTGGTTCTCAACTCCTGTCCTCGGAACCCACTAACGGGCCAGAATTTTAGGTATTACCTTGGGGAGATGCAGACTAGAATACTGCAATCACTGAGCAGCAAATGATATCACCTGTGATGCACTTCAGTTATCTTGCAAACCTGGCCTGTTAGTGGGTTGGCGGCACTTTTCCGACGTTTTTGCGGAGCTTTTCGGCCGCTAGCGGGAGCTTTTAACCCCCGCTAGCAGCCGAAAAAGGGCTGGAAAACGGTCTGCTGTCAGATTTTCCAATCGTGTGTACACAAGTCCGTCAGACAAAAGTACAAACACGCATGCTCAGAAGCAATGCTCACCAAACACAACATTAGCAGAAAGTGCCCAAAGGGTGGCGCTAAAGAGCTGAAAAACCACGTAGTACGTAACTACGTTCCTGTTTGTTGGCTGACAATCTTGTGCCGTTTGTATGCAAGACAAGTTCCTGGCCAACGCCCTTCGGACAAAAGCCAGAGGCTTTGTCTGCAGAAAATCGTATCGTGTGTGTGTGTACGAGGCTTAAGAGTAGATACAAGATGCCTGCTATGACTTAACCAGAAGAGCCCCTTCTGTGATCCTGTCTGTTTCACTTTGTTATTGGTGTCTGACTTCAAAGCTGAGTGTTAGGATCAGTTTCCAATAGTGCGACTTTTCATGCGACTTGGGACTGCAAAGTCGCATGACAAAGTCGTACCCCGTGATTTGCAAGTACCGTTCATATCTGTGTGACTTTAACCACTTAAGCCCCGGACCATTTGGTAGCTAAAGGACCAGAGGTGATTTCAGAATTTTGCACTGCGCTGCTTTAACTGTAAATTGTGCGGACATGCAATGTTGTACCCAAACGTCCTTTTCTTCCCACAAATAGAGCTTTCTTTTAATGGTATTTGATTGCCTCTGCGATTTTTATTTTTTGCGATATAAACGGAAAAAGACCGAAAATGTAAAAAAAAAAAATATTTTTTACTTTTTGTTATAAGAAAAATCGAATAAACTCAATTTTAGTCATACATTTAGGCCAAAATGTATTCAGCCACATGTCTTTAGTAAAAAAAATGTCAATAAGCGTATATTTATTGGTTTGCGCAAAAGTTATAGCGTCTACAAACTAGGGTACATTTTCTGGAATTTTACACAGCTTTTAATTTATGACTGCCTATCTCATTTCTTGAGGTGCTAAAATGGCAGGGCAGTACAAAACCCCCCCAAATGACCCCATTTTAGAAAGTAGACACCCCAAGGAAATTGCTGAGAGGCATGTTGAGCCCATTGAATATTTTTTTTTTTTTTGTCTCAAGTGATTGAATAATGACTAAAAAAAAAATAAAAAAAATTACAAAAAGTTGTCACTAAATGATATATTGCTCACACATGCCATGGTTATATGTGGAATTGCACCCCAAAATACATTTTGCTGCTTCTCCTGAGTACGGGGATACCACATGTGTGGGACTTTTTGGGAGCCTAGCCGCGTACGGGCCCCCGAAAACCAAGCACCGCCTTCAGGATTTCTAAGGGCGCAAATTTTTGATTTCACTCCTCACTACCTATCACAGTTTTGAAGGCCATAAAATGCCAAAATAGCACAAAACCCCCCCAAATGACCGCATTTTGGAAAGTAGACACCCCGAGCTATTTGCTGAGAGGCATGGTGAGTATTTTACAGCTCTCATTTGTTTTTGAAAATGAAGACAGAATTTTTTTTTTTTTTCAATTTTCAAAACTTTGTGACAAAAAGCGAGATCTGCAAAATACTCACAATACCTCTCAGCAAATAGCTTGGGGTGTCTACTTTCCAAAATGGGGTCATTTGGGGGGGGGGGGGGGTTTGTGCCATCTGGGCATTCCATGGCCTCCGAAACTGTGATAGGCAGTGAGAAGTGAAATCAAAAATTTACACCCTTAGAAAGCCTGAAGGCGGTGCTTGGTTTTTGGGGTCCCGTACGCGGCTAGGCTCCCAAAAAGTCTCACACATGTGGTATCCCCGTACTCAGGAGAAGCAGCAAAATGTATTTTGGGGTGTAATTCCACATATGCCCATGGCATGTTTGAGCAATATATCATTTAGTGACAACTTTGTGCAAAAAAAAAAAAAATTTTTTATTTTTTCCGCAACTTGTGTCAACATATAAAATATTCCATGGACTCGACATGTCTCTCAGTATATAGCTTGGGGTGTCTACTTTCCAAAATGGGGTCATTTGGGGGGGTTTTGAACTGTCCTAGCATTTTATACACAACATTAGGAAGCTTACATCCACTCTTCTAACCACTTGAAGACAAAGCCCTTTTTTGACACTTTTTGTTTACATGAAAACATATACATTTTTTTTTTTTGCAAGAAAATTATGTTGAACCCCCAAATATATATATTATTTTTTTAAACCAAAGGCCCTACAGATTAAAATGGTGGGTGTTGCATGTTTTTTTTCTACACAGTATTTGCGCAGCGATTTTTCAAATGCATTTTTTGGGGAAAAAATACACTTTTTTTAATTTTAATGCACTAAAACACACTATATTGCCCAAATGTTTGATGAAATAAAAAAGATGATCTTAGGCCGAGTACATAGATACCAAACACGACATGCTTTAAAATTTCGCACAAACGCGCATTGGCGACAAACTACATACATTTTTAAAAGCCTTTAAAAGCCTTTACAAGTTACCCCGTTAGACTTACAGAGGAGGTCTACTGCTAAAATTACTGCCCTCGATCTGACCTTCGCGGTGATACCTCACATGCATGATGCAATTGCTGTTTACATATGACGCCAGACCGACGCTTGCGTTCGCCATTGGGCAAGAGCAGGGCAGGACAGGGGTGCCTTTTTTTTTTTTTATTTTTTTATTATTAATTTTGCTTTTTTATTTTATTTTTAAATTGTTCCTTCCATATTTTATTTTTTATTTTTTTCTCATTTATTTTGTATCTCAGGGAATGTAAATATCCCCCTATGATAGCAATAGGTAGTGACAGGTTCTTCTTTCTTCTTTCTTCCTTCTTCCTTCTTTCTTCTTCCTCAAAGCATCTGACCACACCAAGATCGGTGTGATAAAATGCTTTCCCAATGGCGCTTTTTATATCCGGGGGGGGGGGGGCATTCCCTCCCACTGCTTGTAAAAGCAGTCTAGAGGCTAATTAGCCACTAGGATTGCTTTTACATGAAAGCCGGCCGCAGGCTGAAAAGAATGATACCAAGATGATACCTAAACCCGCAGGCATCATTCTGGTATAAGCATTCAAAGTCCAGCAACATACCAGTACGTTGCTGGTCCTTGTTGGACATGTATTGTAATCTTTTTTTTTTTTTCATGCAGCCAGTTGGCTGAACGAAAAAAGAGATTAATCGGTGGGTATGCCCACCATTAGAATACCGCCCTTCATCCACCCACTTCCAATGATGGGCATACATGCACCATTTATATATGCCGAAGCATGGGGGCATCCTCCCGCAAAAAAGTTATGCCGCACACACATGGTCGGACTTTTCCACGGGCAAGCCTCCGTCGGAATTTCGACCGTATGTACGCGGCATTAGGAGCAAAATTGCTCCTCCGCCCCTGCTGCCCCAATGCTTCGGCATATATGCTCTTTTTTTTTTTTTTAACTGTGGTGGTGAAATCACCTCCTACAGCACTGGAGACGCAGGGATCAGGCCTGTCTCTGCGAACGCTGCAGTTATGTGTGTTGTGTTTTGCAAGTGACAGTGATCGATCGATACTGCACTTGGGTGGCCTGGGCTGGACGGAGGGGCAAAACGCAGGTGCTAGCAGGTATCTGGGCTGATCCCGCTAACACTGCGTTTTTGGGAACCCTAAACTGCTGGGGGCGCTAGTATAGATCTGATCAGATCCGATATTGATCTGTTCAGATACTATACCACTAAGGGAGGTGTATGCTTCACGCGTGGGTGTTAGCGTTACTGGCACTAACCTGACGCTGCCTGGGGTGTGCCGCAGAGACCCTCTCTGACGCTAAAACCTAATTGATATCACCCGCCGGGCGATCAGGGGGTTAAACCTTTATTGGGTTATATATACGGCGGGTGCCCTGACACTATAAAAAGCAAACTAACTAACCAGCGTCACCCGTAACACTTATATGGTGATCACTGGTGAAAGGGTTACCTGGGGGGCGATCAAGGGGGTTAAACCTTTATTAGATAATATATGGGGGTACCTGACGCTATAAAAACCTGCGGCGAACCTAAAAAAAATTACTGGCTACCGATCGGCATCACCGACACTAAGACAGCGATCAGAAAAACGATCGCTTAGCGACGGCGGTGCTAGGGGGTGAAAGGGTTATCTGGGGGGTGATCAGGGGGTTAAACCTTTATTAGGGGGGGGGGTTAGGGGGCTACACTGGACCTAAAACTAACTTTAGTGACACTTTTACAGTCACAAATGTCACTGATTGCAGTGGTCAGTAAATAAATGGTCACTGCAAGTCTGGGGGGTCGATTTGTGTGCCTATGTGTCCTGGTGTCAGTGTAGTGTTTTGTGCACTGACCTGATGTCTTCTCTTGTACGGCGCTCAGTATATGTGAGCGCCGCATGAGAGATGACATCACTTCCTCCTGCTTCCTCTGCCTGTGTTTACATTACCCGGACAGAGAAAGCATTTTCATTCGCCGGGAGCGATCGCGGGGGGTGGCCGGAATCGAACGGCCGTCCCCTCATCTCGGATTGCTCCCCAACGAATACCGACTGCTCACTGTATAGGAGGGGGGTCCGATCGGACCCCCCAACTGTACAAAGGCAATCACATACACTGTACGTGATTGTGCCATTCTGCCGACGTACATATACAGTGAGCGGTCGTTAAGTGGTTAAAGTAGTCCCTGCACTACTTTGGTCCCACTTTGATGTGATTTGAGGTTCATAGATCTCAAGAATACACAGGCATTGTTTCAAGTCGCATCAAAATCTTGGCAAAAATCGTGCAACTTTCAAGTCGCACTAGTGGGAAGCAAGCCTAACAGTACCTTTTTAGGATCTGTGTATGCACAGCTAGGGGCATGGCATGTCCTGTCTGTCTGCAGCAAGTGTTGCAGTGCTCACAGGAGCCCTTCTTGGATTTCTATAGTTCCCTGAAATCATTCTGATGTGTCCTCTGACTAGAAAGGTGTTTGGCCTTTGAAGTGGCTGGTGCTGTGTCTTATCGCCAACCAGAGCAAAAGCACTATAATAATTACCTGCCAGTTGCCTGTTTTCTGCCAATCCGGATTGGCCAAACTGCCCTCTCACTTGCCACCTGCCCAGACCTCTGCTCAAACTTGGCTATTTTGTGTGCAGCCCATTCCAGCCACACAGTCCTGGTGGAGTGATCCTGAGGGCCGTGACCTGGTAAGGTTTCCAGGCCATCTCCACTATCATAAGTTCTGGTAAAGTCTAGCTGTGACTTGGATGCTGCACATCGGGTCAGATTGCGGCACCTGCCAGGGGCAACATAACACTAAGCTTCGCAATTTTCCTCTTTAGGCATTCGTTCACACTGCTCCATTGCAAAAACATGGTAAAAACATATGCGTTTTTTCTGCATTTCCATTTTGCACTTGTTAAACAGGACGTGATTAATAAAATGCAACAAAATCCTATCTGTGGGTGTGTTTTTGATGCATGTTCATGCGTTTTCCAGACAGTTTAAAGGTGCTTTATTTATTTTTTTACGCACCAAACATGCACTAAAAATGCAGCATGCAGGACTTCTAAAAATGCAACTGACTGGTGTGAAGAGTTCTATAGGATTTAATGGTCATGCATTATTCTTTTTTTGGGAAGGAAAACTGATCAGTGTTAAAGGGCCCTTAGTGAGAGTTCCCTAACATGACACTGAAGCAGTATTATTGGACAATTGTATGGCAGTTGGCAGGATTTTTGGTTTCGTTCACAGAACATCCTCATTAGTCCCCACATTATGTGGAGATGCCCTTAACCGTATAGGCGATGACGTACTTTTGAATGTGTTATGACGAAGGTTGTAGGCACCACTTTATTCATCAGATGAATTTTGAGTTGTATTTGAAACAGGTCTTCTTTTTTTTCCATGATACAGAAACTTTGTGGCCTTTGAAGTTATCAGGGAAGAAGAGTTCTCCCCTCTGAAGAATGCAGACACAGCTGAGAAAGACACCCCAACTACAGCAAGGCGTTCGCTCCTATGGCAGCATTACCGCTGGGCAGTAAAAGCTGGGGCCAAGTTTATAGATGCCAGGGGCCACTCAATAGAACCAAGTTCCAGGTTTGTCCTTCCTAATATACATTAATTGGGTGAACAATAAACAAATGATCATAATGGGGATACAACAGATGTGTCAGCCCTTTCATATCTCTATTTCTTTACTTCTTCTGCAGAAACCCAGAACTAGAGGACCCGCCAGCTCTGTGTGAAATTTCTCCATTAATCTCTTATTTTGGTGAGGTAAGCAGTAGTTTCTTCTAGGAGCATGGGTAGTTTTCCCAGCATGCTGTGCTGGCCACTTAATAGGGCATGATGGGATTTAAGGAACCTTAAGCAGGTATAAACTGCAGTTACCTGGAGGTACCTGCTTGTAATTGCAGCAGCTTTCAGTCCACGCACTGCTGAGTGCTAAGCTGGTCTAATTGAGCAAAGCTTCCTGGTAGTGCTTTTTTTTTTTTTTCTGTCTTTGTTTGACGGCTCTGATTTTCCACCTGATGTTCATATTCCCTATTGTCCCGCTATTTATATACCTATAGTTCTTATTGGCTTAGAACTGAAAGCTGACAGAAGTTCAGCAAATGGTTTTAATGGCACCACCATCTTATGTATACACAATGGTGGTTAAGAAGGATGCTTCATAGTACAGACTGCAGATCTGCTGGCTATAGTGTATTATGTATAGTAAGGGACCAATTCATAATCGACCGCAGATATCACTATACACCACAATTTCGTCCACACTGCCGCCTTCTTTTTATAACACTCATTCATAAAATGCAGACCACAGTGTGGAGCCTGCACTGTGTCACCTAGATCTTTTGGCTTAATGCAGCAGAGAACTCTATGAATAGAGAATAGACTGGACATGACTTTGACAGGTCATGTGACCAAGCTTTTCTCTCTGCTTTTATTTTTCACTCCGATTTGTTTTAATGATGCTCTGATGGCTTTGGAGTCTCCAAGCCAGCGGAAGGCTAAACACATCACTGCCATATAAATGGAGCCCTCAGATTACAAAGAAACTGACACCTTGCCCATTCAGAGCAAAGTGACAGTGTTTTTGTAATGGGCCCCCTTGCCTGCGTTCTACACCCCTTATCAGTTCTGGGAGTGGGGGAGCATGTGATATCCTCCCATGTGACTGTGCCTGAACACTTATGATGGAAAGGGTAGCACCACTGTTGCACAGGTAACAACTTGGATTTCAGGGCCAGCTGCAGTGAAGGCAGGATCTCTGAGGGAGCACTGGTAAGGTATGTATAACTGGGACGTGGCGAGGGGAACCATTTCCATACACAGGAAATTAACTCTTAAAAAAGGCAGAGGACAAAGAACAAGTCATCAGTATTACCTGTGGTCTCCCTGCATGTCTTGTTCTGCACGGTGTCGTGGAGGCCACAATCTTCATAAAGGAAGGGCCTGGCATTATATCAGAACCTCAAGCAAAGAACAGTGAACAGCACAGTAGTGACTTCACCAAATCCCACTCCAAAGCTACTGAGACTAGCAGTCAGAGAAAGCATTAGAACTCACACTGCAGATATACGGCTTTGAGGCTGCAGGCACATGAGTACCTAGATACCCTTACCGACCAGTACACTGCTATTTTTTTAGGAGGTTTTTTTATTTTTTTTAGTTCAGGTCCATTTTAAGGTAAACTGAATGGACTTTGTAAAGTACAGTTCTATCAGGAATAGTTGATTATACTTGAATGCATTTGTTCTGTTACCTGACCCACCTCTGTACCTTGAGCTTGTGAGCCAGGTACCAGACAGGTCCCATGCCAAATATTCTGTCTGCCAGTCCTGCTCATAACTGCTTACTGCAATCAGCCTGCGAATCTGAGGATTTACTATAGAAGTCCAGTTAAAGTTCCCAGTCAGGGATTTTAGCATCCAATTTGGGAGTCTGCATCCTGCAGGGTAAAGCATCTGTGTTGTGCTACAAGTGCAGGATATGGAATGTACTGCATCCTTATAGCACCTGCTTATAAGGTAGACTTGTACTGTCAGCTGACACTGCCTGACAGCTTAGGAAAGCATCTTTTTTTTTTTTTTCAGCACAACTGCAGTGTCAACAGACTGCACTTGGACAGACAGCACTAAACTATTTATTTCCTTCTATTTAAATCTTGCAAAAGTGCCCACTAGCTAACACTGAGAGCATATCATCCTGTGTGGGCATGTTTGCTAGACTAAGAAAGACTGCTAGACTAAAAACAATACTGCCTTCCACAAGGATTGTGCTGGCTCTTGGTATTCCTGAATCTGTGTAGATATCTGCTATTTAATACACGCAAGCAAGCCTGTTGTCCTGTTTATTTGTACCCTGCGTTATTACCTGTTACATCATCTATGAGAAGATATGAAGAGGAAAGCAAAGGCATTAACAGCTTGTGACCCTGTTTGTTTAACACCAAGCAATGCTTGTAAAGTACATGACAAGCAATGATTCAGGGTATTCTCCTTGCTCATTATCAAAGCCATCCATAAACCGCTCATCGCCATTCACTCAGTGCATGTACCCTGGTAATGTTTTAAGCTGTCGCCTTTCAAATGCTCATATCATGTATAGCAGGGGTGCCCAACCTTTTGAAGAGCAAGGACCACTTGAAGGACTTGGTAACTGGTCACAGGCCACAACGAGCTCAGCGATCGGATGACAGGTCTGTGTCCACTCTGTATATGCTGAACGAACACAGCCAGCTCTACTTTGTTGGCCCCCCGATCCCATCCACCCAGAATGAAGGGGATTGATCTCCTGTTTTTTTTTTTTTTTAGATTGGAGGTAAGTGGTGTAAACAGACACCATAGACCAATAAGGCCCCATGCACACGAGACACCGGTGCAAACTCTGCTGAACACTCGTTTTTAAAGGCTAAAACCGGCGTTCAAAAACGCTCGTTTTGCCGCGATTTTAGCGGCGTTTTACCGCGTTTGCGTCTATAGGCATTTAGTTAAGAAACATCATAAGACCCTCCCTAAGCTCAAAAAACAGTATTATTTAACCATTTCAGCCATTTTGGGAGACCAGCAGCTGAGAGCAGCAGTGTACTTATATTTAGCGTATCACTTGCCACATCATCTGCCACAAGCTGTAGATTGTCCACTTGCCACGTCACCTGGCCACAAGTTGTGGATTGTCCACTTGCCACGTCACCTGCCACATCACCTGGCCACGTCACATGACACAATTTGTGGATTGTCCACCTGCCACGTCACCTGACCACGTCACCTGCCACAAGTTGTGGATTGTCCACTTGCCACGTCACCTGCCACATCACCTGCCACAATTTGTGGATTGTCCACCTGCCACATCATCTGGCCACGTCACCTGCCACAAGTTGTGGATTGTTCACCTGCCACGTCACCTGGCCACATCACCTGCCACAATTTGTGGATTGTCCACCTGGCCACGTCACCTGCCACAATTTGTGGATTTCCACCTGCCACGTCACCTGGCAACGTCACCTGCCACAAGTTGTGGATTGTCCACTTGCCACGTCACCTGCCACAAGTTGTGGATTGTCTACAGTGCAATGCAAGCAATTACAGGTTGTTTTTTTTTGTTTTTTTTTTTTATGGTTTTTCATCATTTGCCATCATTTTTGAGATTTCTAATGTAAAAAAAAAGGTCACCTTTAAAAACGCTTATAAACGCAAACGTGGCAAAACCCTGGTACCGCGTTTAGCGCCTGAAACGTGGAAAACTTTTGCGTCTGAACCCATTTTTTTGCTTCTGGAAAAACGAGGTTAAACGCAACTGCTTGTAAACGCCAAAAAACGAGAGTGTGTACATGGACACATAGGCTAACATTGAATGGGTTCAGGGGCAGTTGAAAAAAGCGTCCAACTGCCTCTGAACGCGCGTTCAACAGCAAATAACAGCGTCTCGTGTGCATGGGGCCTAATGGGACAGATGTGCTGCAGTTTACCTGCACCACGGCTGCAGTGTACCTGTAGCTTTCCTGCACCACGGCTGCAGTGTACCTGTAGCTTTCCTGCGGGTTAGCTGCACTTTGCCATAGAATTCTATTATATCCAGCAGGTCTGGTGCACTTTCTGAAAGTGCACTAAAACTGCTGCATTCAGGAGTTTTGGGTGAACTTTCATAAGAGCTTTCATAGTGTACCAAACCCGCAGGTAATAACAGAAGTCTGTGGCTCCGTGCAGGTAACCCGCAGGTGCAATGTGCTGCATCTGCCGATCAGTTTGAAAGCAGCCCAAAGTAATCAGTGCAGAACTAGTACAGATATGCCTATTGCTATGTGATTTTAATAAACAAACGGACCTTTAAACACAATCTTCACTTCAGAAATTATCCTGCAGGTATTGCCGGCTGTTGCTGTCCCAGGCAGAGTGCATTTGGTATCACTTCGCTTGTGACAGGAGCCAGCATTATACAGGAAGCATTGGCTCTGCTCTCCATTGCAGCCGCATGCTACCTCTACTGCCGCCGCCATTCTAAAAACTGACCCACCATCCTAGAGCAGTAGATCGCAGGCCACATCAGAGGGCTCTGCAGGTGGCTCGCAGGCCAGCGGTTGGGCACCCTTGATGTATACTTTTCATAACACTCTGGATAGTAAAAGATCGTGTTCTTAACACTCAGGAAATTGTACAATACAGGCTCTACATCCAGAACTAGTTTTAGGGCAGTTATATAAGCATGTTTACTTGACTACATATGATGTTTATGATACTTCCTTGAATCACCTGGCTGTTAAAGGAGAAGTATGCGTTTTCTTTTTATTTTATATTCATACTTACCTAGGTGGATGGAGCATCAGACCGAGCAGTGGAGGGGTGGGGAGAGGCTGTCTCAGCTGCTCGCTGATATGCTGAGACTGCCATCAATCAGGGCAGCTGGCAGATCCCGACTTGGGAAGTGGTGATGACGTGCTGCCCCGACTGATGGCAGTGACATCAGCGGAGAGCGGACTTCAGACCGCTCTCCGCTGAAAACGGGTCACAGGAGTGCAAAACGAATTGCACTCCTGTGACCCAGAGGAGAAGCCCAGCCTAAAAATCTCAGGCTGGACTTCTCCTTTTTAAGAATTTAAATAGTATAAAAACTTGCGTTTTATAGGTTATTAAAGTTGGTTTCCTTGTGTCTTGCCATTCTTACTGTTTTGTGAATTGCAATAAGTGCCAAAGAAATAATGTTTTAAAAATAAGTAATACCATTTTATTAATCTAGAAGCCCCCCCAGATCTTTTTATTAATAAAAAAACACCCTATACATGACTTTTTTCATTCAGTCTTCTGGTGACATCTGGGGTCCTTCCTCTTGACTCGGTGGGGGTTGGGCATCTCAAGTGTATCTCAGTCCTGGGGTTATGTGAGCCTAGGCTAAAGCCTGACATGCCCCAAGGGTTTGTTTCAACGACAGGCTAGGCTCACAGGAAATGGGAAGAATGATGTGGGCGTTCTGCCCACAGAGAACCGGCATTACTGGACCAAGGAGGAAGCCGGGGACAGTGCTGGAGTGTGGCAAGGGTAAGTAAAGCATGGCCATTTTTTTTTTTTTTTTAACAGCAACTAAGAATGGGCTTAAATGCACCGCAGTGAATTGCATAGTAATGCGCATCCTGTGCGATTCATAGTGTGAACCTAGACTCACAGAACATCTTTCATTTTTTTTTCAAATAAGTACAATGCATTTTCTGATTGGACAAGGTGGAGATTGTGATGTCACCGCCTCACCTCATTCAAATAGAGAACACCTTGTATTATTTCAAATCATTCTGTAAAAGGCTGCCATGTTGAGAAAGCGACCCCCTGTGTTCACCATATGGAATGACAGCTGCTCAGCACCGGACACAAAAGACTGCAGCAATCACTACTACAGCTGCAACTGCTACAGTGATTTATCCTCAACTACTACAGTGATTTCCCCTTTCTTCAGTGGTCCTTCATGTATACTTTCATAACTGGATCAATGTAGCTATGCAAAAAAAATAAAAACATACGTGGAATTCAGCGTTCAAGTCAGTGTTGCAATAATAATTTAAAATTGTGTTCTCACTAAATACGAATAATAGTTTTATCTCTAGTTTTGTGGATAGCTTATTGGAACTGGGGAACATAATGTGATTTATTTATATTGTATATGACTTATATTTATACAAATATGTTCTACTTCTAGGACTTAGACTTGCACCTGAATAATAAGGACATCTCCTCTCCCTTCATACTGGACATCCAGAGACTCTAGAGGGATTTGTAAGTCAGATCCCTAAGAAAATCTACAGCATTGAATACTCCCTGCTGCTACATGCCTATGGATTCTCACTGATGAAACACTCCAGGTTAGCAGACTGATACCAGAAGTGCCTTACTTTCTCAATTTAGAATCGGTTGCACTTGACTACACCCCAGCTTTCTTAATTAGTTATTCATAATTCAGTATTAAATATTAAGGGACCATCCGTGAAAGGACAATATGTTCTCAGGATCAGCACCGCAGATCAGCCGAATCTTTGCCAGAAACAATAAAAAACATCTATAGCCTTTGTCTTTTCACTTCAATGTAGGGTTCTGTTATTGAAACAAACTTGTTCCACTCAAACCAGCTGCCAAACAGCTCTCCTGTTTGCACCCAACCTCCAAATGACACAAGGCAGCAGCGTGTCCATTCGACAAAATAAGCATTGCAAATTCAGCATACAGGACGACGCAGTTTGGACATAACTTCATCAGTCTGAAATGTGTCATCTGGAATGATCAATTATCAATTGCGTGCTGAAGTTTAAAAGAGCTATTTTGGACATGTTGCTGTCTTCTGTCATGGAAAGGGGGGGGGGGGTGGTACCCTGAGAAAATTAAAGCGACCCTGTCATCTAAAAAAAAAATATCAAGATTAAAGATTTCTGTAAAATTATAGGTATTACACTCACTCACTGGCTGCCCGTGTCTCCTATCTCCCCCTTTTTTGATCATTGCTACCTCTGTGATTTCCTTTAGTATTCAACACTTCCTGGGAATGTTGTATGTCTGTGCCACCTGCAATGCAAAGTAGTTCTATCCTCTGACCCAGATGTCACCGCCGAGTCCTGTAATAAAATAGCCTTCTTAATAAATCCTAATACTGTTGATCTAGAAGTCAAAATAAATCCTGACAGACCACTGCAAGTTTTGGCTCCATTCAAATTCAAGCCAAAATTGGGCACCAAACTTGCTTCTCTAGTGCCTGACAAAATCATCCTGATACTCTGCTCCTTCAGGGTGCCTATATACTTGGTGTTCAAAAATGAACATGTGGTACAGTGCCATTAGTCTTGTTTTTCTTAGTATGTGTGAGCTTTAAAGCAGACTAGTATTTTAAATACTACCATAAGGCAGCATTGAAGCAGAACTCTACCCAAAAGGGAAAGTTCTGCTTTAAGTCCTCGTCCCCTGTCACTGTCACATTTGAGGGGGCAGGTACCCAGCTCCCACTTCCGCTTGGATTGCCTAGGAGATCTGAGCAGAAGTTCTCCTCTCCTACTCCCTCCCCACAGGCTTCTGGGACACTTAACAGGTCCCAGAAGGCTGGGGTACCATTCACAAAGATCCGCTCTCCCATGCACAGTGGGCAGCCTGTTGTGGAGCCTGGCACAGCATAGCCAGATACCCATAGTTAGGATGCCAGCGCCTTAGTCATACTAAGGAAGGGGAAGGCTCTTGGGGAACTATTGAAGATGTGATTTGTACTGTGATGGTTAAAAGGCCTTCATTTTCATCTGTATATTTACAGGGTTCCAATGAAACAAGGGTTTCTGATTGATCTATGAGAAGTGATCAGAATTCCCAGGGATTATTTTTCCATCTGACATGCACCTCTGTTGATCAGATGAATTTTCCACTGAGAATACTGGGCAGTGCTGGTTTATCTACATTAACAGGCAGAAAATAACTCTGTTTTCCAACCTATCCATGTGATCATCTGGCATGTTTCTTAATTTCGAGATCATTTTGTGAACATGCTTAGCCAGATTGGATCATACAAGGATTTATGTGAAGAGAACACAATACATGTACGGTATATAGTTGTGCTGATCTAATGCAGAATAGTACAAGGGATTTCACCTAATTAGAATGAGTTGTCCTTCTCTCTCTCTAATGCCAAGGATCTCTCGAGGATTGCACTCTCCTTACCACAATAATGACATAGGGTTCTGCTTTTCTAATGAAAAAGTAGCACGTGATCATACTTGAGAGAGAGAGATAGATAGATATATATCTATCTATCTATTAATATATATCTATAATCTATCTATCTATCTATGTGAACCTGTTAGCTTTTTGGCAGTATCTCAACATACAAGGCGATGAGCCCACTATATATAAAACCAAAGCATATTTTGTATGCAATTTTTTTAATTCTGTCTTTTTTAACTTGAAGTTGATTTATGTAATGCTGATCTTGTTTCTTTATGCAAGTATGCACTTTAGTGGGAAAACTTTTCAATAAAGATGTGTTTAACAAACCATGTCTATTTGTATTTTTAAAGATGTCCACAGTACAGATTAGAAAGGATGCTGAGATCACACATCACATGAGCAGAAAACCAGGAACTCTGGGGCTGTACTTTTGGTTCCCTCATTAGAATGGAAAAAAAAGTTTTATATATGTGTATATATATAATATGTGTGTGTGTGTGTGTGTGTGTGTGTGTGTGTGTGTGTGTATATGACTCCATAGTCATGTGGGCTCCACAGATTAGGAAATGAACAGCTTGGAAGGCAACTGAAATAGATCATGTTCCATAGAGGACACCAGCTGATCTACACAATCTCAGGCTGCAGTGGGGACACAGAAGATGGGAGGGGCAGCTAAAGGCAGGATCAAACCGTTGTAACAAGGCCAGTTTGCAGGCTAATCTAGATCAGTGTTTCTCAACCTTTTTCCAGTCGGGGCGCCCTTAAAAAGTATTTTCAGTCTTGGAGCACCCCAATCTAAGAGTTGGTTCACGTTACTGTGTGTCACGGAACACGCGCAAAATCGCGCTCGTTCCCGAAAAAACAGATGAATGCTCTGCTCTTTAGGGGTACCGTTAATTCTTAATGGTACCCCACACATTGGAAAACGTGGGGTGATTTTAGTGCAGTACAATTAAAAAAAAAAAGGTCGGGGACTTCTTTCCCTGCATTTTTGTGGGTAGGGAAGCCCATTGAAATAAATGGGCTGCCCTACACGCAGCACGCAGCCACACAGATGTGAACCAAGGGCTTGTTCACATATCATCAGGTTGGAGGGGCGGTAAAACCACATGGTTGAGCTGTTTTTACCACCCCTAACTTCTCCCCCTTTAGCTGCAGAGGCAGCAGCTGGTGGTGTACACATGCTGTGGCTGAAGCTGGAGGTATACCCAGGGTAAATGGGGCTGCACTGTAACTACCCCACAACTGTGTGCATTGCACCAATACAAACAATAGTTATATACTGTGAAATGTGTCCTATATAAACAAATCTGGTGCTACTACCAAAGTTAAGTAATCAGTCTTCTGGAAAAATTACTGGTGTCCATATGACAACTGCACAATATGTAACATGGTATAGAAGACATACGAAGGTCCAGCAACTCAGTATAAAATCCAACCTTCTTTAGTAGTATTCCATCAAGACATAAAGAGGGTTCAATATACAAAGAGGTTGACGCATGAAATGTGTGACACAGCAGTGCCTACTCACAGGATATAGTGAGAACGTGTCACAGAATTCAAGGAAGTAAACCCAAGTACTGTATAGCTGAAAGTGTTCAACATCTTTTCTACCCATGAATTTCACTTTCTAACATCACCGGCCGTCAAGAACAAAGTTGTGACATTTAGAAAACATTTAAATAACTTCTCTGCCTTAGGTCAAACAAGTGCACTGCTGATGGCAGCCAATACTTGGTGCCTTTCCTCCATTTTTACATTACCGGTATATTATGCTTGTTACAACATACTTTAAATGGGATAATATTCCCTTGCTAAAATATATGTGGTAGGAACGATTCACGGATACATTCAGTTGTAATATAAATGCACAGGACTGCAGGTTAAGTGTATGTGTGTGTATATAATATAATATAATATATATATATTAATATTTATATATAATATTAATATTGTAGGCTCATGGAGTCGCACTCTAATCAGCTAATTAAGTCAAAACACCTGTAAAGGTTTCCTGAGCCTTTGAGGCCGGGTTCACACCTATGCGAAATTGGATGTGGCTTAACACGCATCCAATTCGCATTTCATTAGAAAATACATACATTTTTATGAGGCTAGTTCACATATGTGTAATGCATTCGCACTGCACAGTGTCGAAAAAACTTGTGCGTTTTCTAGGCATTGCGGTGTGGCTCAGGTGCAAATTCAGGCCCATTATCTTCTATGGGCATGCATCTGATTTGCAGATGTGTTCCGTTCTGAGCAGGGATTCTCTCCCTTAATCATTAGGGGGAACTCCACACCAAATTTTATTAAAAAAACCGGCATGGGTTCCCCTCCAAGAGCATACCAGACCCTTAGGTCTGGTATGGATTTTAAGGGGAACCCCCATGCCGAATAACGGTGTGGGGGTCCCCCAAAATCCATACCAGACCCTTATCCGAGCACGCAGCCCGGCCTTTAGAAAAGGGGTTTGGGACGAGCGAGCGCCGCCCCCCCTCCTGAACCGCACCAGGCCGCATGCCCTTAACATGGGGGGTGGGTGCTTTGGGGCAGGGGGCACGCTGCGGCCCCCCGCCCCAAAGCACCTTGTCCCCATGTTGATGAAGACAAGGGCCTCTTCCCGACAACCCTGGCCGTTGGTTGTCGGGGGGGCTTATCGGAATCCAGGAGCCCCCTACCCTATGTGAATGAGTAGGGGATATATCGTACCCCTACCCCTTCACCTGGAGGAAAAAAGTGTCAATAAAAATAACACACTAGACAGGTTTTTAAAGTAATTTTATTAGGCAGCGCCAGGGGTCTTCTTCCGATTTCGTGGGGTCTCTTCCAACTTCGGTGGTCTTTTTCCGACTTCTCCGCTCTCTTCTCCTGCTCTCCGTGTATCTTCTGCCGGGCTCTTCCGCTATCTTCTTCCAGCTCTTTTACTAGCGTTGGCCCGGTCTTCGTCATCTTCTTCTAAAGATTTTGGGTTTGAGCGCGATCTCAGCTGGAATTCACCTGGGATTAAACGCAATCTCAGCTGGGTTTAGCAAACACCCGGCCGAGACAACATCTCAATGTATAACTCCTTGTAATTAATTTACTCATTTCTTTAATTTTACTTGAAGACACACGCAGGAAGTTTCAAAACAGCACTTTATTAATCAGTCAGCAGTTAGCTAACACCCGGCCGAGCCGGAATCTTCATCTGATTTATTCATATTCACCCATTTTTTCAACAACTTGTTTACTCATTAAACACAATCACTTTTTGTACACTAAGGCTATCACCAAGGCCAAGCAAACACCTGGCAGAGACCACTTCATTTTTGTCACCATTTATTGGGTATCCTGCACTCATTCATAAATCTACTTGAGGTTTATTTAACAATTCACACTAAGGCTCTGAACATATTTTTCACACCTTATGGGAATTAGTCAACACCCGGCAGAGCCTGGTTTTGATACTTTTTGAATTTACTTGTTTTTTGACACTTGTTTTTGATACTCGTTTCTGATACTTGTTATATGTAAACCTTTATACCACAATATCTGGCTTTTTGTAAGAACAGCGCCACCACTACACCCCCCATTTTCTTTTCATATTCCTTGCTCCACCTACTAAGGAGGTAGCAATAAGTAGAGGCAGCAGTTCTGAGTACTGTGCTGGATTTGAATTCCTTTGCGCGGAGGCACTCCACTCTTTTTATTACAAAAAAGGGAGAAGAAGCAGCCATCCTAAAGGGGAACCTACAGAGGCAAAAGCTCTTGGAGAATACAAGATGCCAAAGGTGAGCCACAATCACTGCAGCGGGATGTCGTTTCCTATAATATTAAATACTCCACATCTATGAAAGAAGGAGAAAAAACATTTTGCGATGGTTTGCCTTAAATAAATACGTTGCTATTTGTTCAAGAGGTACTACTTGGTGGTTAGTTTACCTATCGAGTTAGTAGCAAGGCTTGTATTGTTGAACCAGTGTGACCTTCAGATGTTATTGGTCTACAAAAGGAACAAATTAACCAATAGTATAGTATATTGATCTAAAATTCTCTTTAGTATTGGCTTTCAGTGTTCTTTAAATATATTAAATAGCTGTAATTGAGAATATATATATATATATATATATATATATTTTACCATATCTGTAGTACGCCCCTTAAAATCCCGCCATAGACGGGTGTATACCCCCTGTAGTTACTCTAAATATCTTGGAGAATTTACCACATATCTTCTGTGGATGTAGGCTGCCTCCAATCCTTCTGCCTCTTCATGCAATCCCAGACAGACTCCATGATGTTGAGATCAGGGCTCTGTGGGCCATCACTTCTAGGACTCCTTGTTCTTCATTACACTGAAGATAATTCTTAATGACATTGGCTGTATGTTTGGGGTCATTGCCCTGCTGCAGAATAAATAAGGGGCCAATCACAGCCCTCCCTGATAGTATGGCATGATGGATAAGTATCTGTCTGTATTTCTCAGTATTGACACTATCCTCACCAAATCTCCAACTCCATTTGCAGAAATGCAACCGCAAACGTATGCCCCTTTCACACTTGTGTGACTTTTCCTGCGACTGGACATCATGACAAGTCGTACCCCATGATTCCCAATGATAACCATTCATATCGGTGGGACTTCAAGTCGCACCGACTTAAAAGTAGTCCCAGTGTTACTTTGGTAAGACTTTGATGCGAGTTAAGGTCCACAGACCTCAGGTTTACAAAGGCATTCCCTGAAATCACAGAAAAATCACGTCAAAATCGTGGCAGTGTGAAAGTCATGGCCATGTGAAAGGGGCCTTACAAGGAACCACCACCATGCTTCACTGTTGCCTGCAGACACTCATTATTGTACCGCTCTCCAGCCCGTCACAACAAACTGCCTCCTGCTACAGCCAAATATTTCACATTTTGAATCAGTCCAGAGCACCTGCTGACATTTTTCTGCTCCCCACTTCCCTACGTTTTTGTGCATAGTTGAGTTAATGCCGCGTACACACGATTGGAATTTCCGTCGGAAAAAACTTGCATAGTTTTTCCGACGGAATTCCGCTCAAGCTTGGCTTTTATACACACGATCACACAAAAGTTCTCTGAACTTTTAACCGTCAAGAACGCAGTGACGTACAACACTCCGAGCCGAGAAAATTAAGTTCAATGCTTCTGAGCATGCGTTGAATTGTTTCCGAGCATGCGTCTGAATTTTGCGCGTCGGAATTGCTACAGACGATCGGAATTTCCAATTGGAATTTTTTCCGTCGGAAAAATTGAGAACCTGCTCTCAATCTTTTGTTGGCGGAAATTCCGAAAGCAAAAGTCTGATGGAGCATACACACGGTCGGAATTTCCGACCAAAAGCTCACATCAGACTTTTCTTGTGGGCGTGACCAGGATGTGAGAGTGTGCACGGGACATTTCCCCTCCCCCTGATCGTATCTCCACTACCATTCACTATCCTTCAGCGTGTTGCGCTGATGTAAGCTATGGCAGAGCAAGTCTGAGACGAGATTGTAATAGGCTCCGGTCTGAGATCACCTATCGAGACCGAGACCGGGAAGGGTGAGGTGTGTGGGCGGCGTGCAGGAGAGTGGGGTAGTGTGAAAGTTGGTGCTGCGCTGCAACAAGGAGCTTGGCAGCTGAGCGGTGCCTTCTGTGAGAGAGGCAGTCACCGACTCACCCCCTCCTCCTCCGTGACACAGCGCAGTAATCTGCCGGAGGTAGAGCGTGCGGCTCCCTCAACGGACAGAGGCAGTGGGACCTCCGACCCCCCCCACAGAGCACGTAAGCCCCATCCCAAGCCCCTCCATAAGGCAGTGATATCCAACAGCGCTGGGAGTATCAGGCGGTGGGTGAGCTCAAGGCATCAAGACACCCATCCACTGACAGACCAGAGGCTGCAGTACTAGAAACAGTCAGCGAGGGTGTGAGAGACCCTACGCAGTGTTTCCTGATGCCTCCGTCGGTGGCCAGAGAAGAATTTCATACCTTTCCTGGATAGAGAGCCATGGCAATCCTTGCACCTCCTTCCTCTTTGTACTCTGCTTGAAGCCTTTTTTGGGATATGAGGGAGGGGGAAGGGGAAAGGATGCGATTTGAACTGAAGGGAGAGAGGCGCATATTATCCCCTTTTTATAAAGGGGAATTGCGAGGAACCCCCTATGTATGAGGGTTATTTTTGTTGGTTTTTGTTGTATTGGTAATATTTTTTTGAATGCAGATTTTTTCTTTCTTAGGGGGGAGGGCGGGAGGGAGGGAGGGAGGTGGGGGGAGAAAGTGGGATGTAAATCATCGAACAAAAAAGAGGGTCAAATTTTCAAAGAAGGGTGTAAGGGATGGTCACAATAGGAAGCCCCAACTCAAGCCTAGAGAGGCGGTGAAAGGGACACATGGGATAGGAATTGGGTATGTGTGGTGTGGATGGAGTGGAAGAGTCAGAACCGTGGACACAAAAAATAATTACACCTTCTTATACCACATCGACACAATGAAATCACAGGAAGAATATATTAATAAGTATAGGCACGCTTCAATAATTAAGAATACACTATAAAATTGTTTATATTTACTAGAAGTAAAAATTTATGAGCAGTAGGGCACAGGCCAAAAAGTTAACTATATGCTCCTGGAATGTTCGGGGCCTGGGAGACCCAGGGAAAAAGGTAGCAGTTTTGTCAATGGCAAGAATCTATGGGTCTGCAATTTTATGCCTCAAGGAGACACATCTCACGAATATCTCCATACCCCAATTGGAGTGGGGAGATTTTCGAATACAGTACCACTCGGTTCACACGCAGTGGCGGAACTACCGCCATAGCGACCCACGCGGGCGCTATGGGGCCCGCAGCCGAGAGGGGCCCTGTGAGTCGGCGTGCAAGTGACTGTGTGGGTGGCGGGTGAGCCGCCGAGCTGCTCGGCGTTTCGAACAGTCACACTGACTGTGCGAGCGGATGCAGCTGGGCAGCTTGGCGGGCGGGTGAGAGAGCGGACGGGGGAACTGCCAGCTGGGAGACTCAGTGGGTGGACTGGCCAATCAGCGGGTGGCGGAGCAGAAAGATGACATCATCTCTCACCGCCTGGCGCCCGCCCTGCATCCCGGCAGTTCCGCCCTCACTCACTGTGCAGGCAGCAGAGAGATTACATCATCTCTCTGCTGCCTGACTCAGACTGGGACATAGGAAGTGACAAACCCCATTCCCCACCTTAGCAGGAAAGTGACAATCTGCAACTTGTGGCAAGTGACAATCCGCAACTTGTGGCAGGTGAGGTGGCAAGTGGACAATCCGCAATGTGTGGCAGGTGACGTGGCGAGTGGACAATATGCAATGTGTGGCAGGTGACTTGGCAAGTGGACAATCCGCAACTTGTGGCAAGGAGACAATCCGCAACTTGTAAAAATGAAAAAGGAAGTGAATTGCGCTGAATTGTGTATACACCTCTATCCCTGTGTTAATCAAAACAATTAAGGATGTGTGTCATGTGAACTTTGTGCTCTAAACATAACTATATATATATATATATATATTACGTGCCATCAATAACAGATTCCTGCTGCAATTCTTAAATTGCTGCTGCGATTTTTAAATTGCCGCTGCAATTTTTAAATTGCATTTACAATATACAAAAAAAAAATAATTGTGCAATCCAATATGCAAAAGCACCAAACAACTTGTGTGCAGTTCATTAAGTCCTTCCAATGTGCTGTATAGAAAAAATGATAATATATATATTTATAGGTGTACAGAAAATATATCTCCAAAAACATATTTTTCTGCGAAAACAAATGCTCAAATGTTCCTATATGAACAATTGCTTCAATCCCAAGTGACTTGCTGAGCTTCCACCTTCACCACATATGTGTCTGCACCACCACCGAATAGATTGGCCACTCACCAGATAGGCTAGATTATGCGCCTTTGGTTCATAAGGATAACCACTCCGTCATCCAGACTTGTCAGCGGTTCCTCCCAATGTACTGATGGTGGATCTTACTCTATGATTGTTAATGGAATACATAAAGGGCCATCATGGTGCAGATTATCATAAAAAGTTTATTAAAGTTTAAAAGAAATTTCATCCACTCACATGTACAGGTGCCTTTTAGCCGGCACTGAGCTGATCCAGCCATGCATAGAAGATCTAAATGTCTGGTCCGCACATGTGCCCCTATGATTCCTTCACAAGCTGGATTACATCCAAAGCCTTGCTATGGTCCCAGAAGTGACAAGTAAATCGTCCCGCAGCCTCTATGCATTTCGCATACAATGCGTCATCAGGAAGCTGCCTCATGTTCACTCGTCCCTTAATTTATACCCCCTTCCCCTTATTATTATCCTATTCCCATTGGTCGGAAGCACTATCTCTGTGTGACAGGAAGTATGCTAACCACCATTTTGACTGCTGGCGGATGTCTATATTTCAAAAGGTGCAAACCTACTGAAAATAACAACCCCCATTTTTGGAATTCCCACAAAACAAACCCCTCGGTATGTCATGTATTCCAAGTGTACTTGTACCATCAGCTTACTCCAAAGTTTGTGCTGGGTCACCCCTATGCACAGCTGGGTCACTCTTACAATTCATCATTACTGACAAAATCACATTTAAAAACATGTATGTAGGACACTTATCCCAAATATATAATATAAAAATGATTATAATATGTAAAATTATATATGTCTTTCCCCTCTGAACTTTTGTATTTTACTGGCTCTGGTTTTATATTAACTTGTTTCAACATGTGGCATCATATTTATGTTTGTATTCCCTTTTTATTCTAGCAAGTGTCACTCTGTCTATTTTTATATCCAATAGCCTGCCCTCACAGCCATTTATGTCTTTCTAATGTGATGATATCCCACCACACCCTTATCTGTTTGTCCATGGCATACTAAAGGTGTTTTTTAACCCCTTGTTCTAAGTTCACTGCTATAGTTTCATCAAAATTTTCCAAGGATTCGCCCAAATCTAGCCTGTGATTGGCCTAAAAATGGAAAAACCTCCATTCTCTGCTGCCCGTAAAAAGTGTTTACAAAAAAGTAAAAAAATATATAAAGGTTTGTGTTACCGGCGCCAAGATACTTATACTAAAAATCAATCTGCTGCAATTGAATAAACCATACAACCATATAAGTTGAATGAGAAAAAATGAAAAAGGAAGTGAATTGCGCTGAATTGTGTATACACCTCTATCCCTGTGTTAATCAAAACAATTAAGGATGTGTGTCATGTGAACGTTGTGCTCTAAACATAACTATATATATATATATTACGTGCCATCAATAACAGATTCCTGCTGCAATTCTTAAATTGCTGCTGCGATTTTTAAATTGCTGCTGCAATTTTTAAATTGCATTTACAATATACAAAAAAAAAAAATTGTGCAATCCAATATGCAAAAGCACCAAACAACTTGTGTGCAGTTCATTAAGTCCTTCCAATGTGCTGTATAGAAAAAATGATAATATATATATATTTATAGGTGTACAGAAAATATATCTCCAAAAACATATTTTTCTGCGAAAACAAATGCTCAAATGTTCCTATATGAACAATTGCTTCAATCCCGAGTGACTTGCTGAGCTTCCACCTTCACCACATATGTGTCTGCACCACCACCGAATAGATTGGCCACTCACCAGATAGGCTAGATTATGCGCCTTTGGTTCATAAGGATAACCACTCCGTCATCCAGACTTGTCAGCGGTTCCTGCCAATGTACTGATGGTGGATCTTACTCTATGATTGCTCATGGAATACATAAAGGGCCATCATGGTGCAGATTATCATAAAAAGTTTATTAAAGTTTAAAAGAAATTTCATCCACACACATGTACAGATGCAATTCAGCGCAATTCACTTCCTTTTTCATTTTTTCTCATTCAACTTATATGGTTGTATGGTTTATTCAATTGCAGCAGATTGATTTTTAGCATAAGTATCTTGGCGCCGGTAACACAAACCTTTATATAATCCGCAACTTGTGGCAGGTGACGTGGCAAGTGGACAATCCGCAACTTGTGGCAAGTGACAATCCGCAATTTGCGGCAGGTGACGTGGCGAGTGGACAATACGCAATGTGTGGCAGGTGACAATCCGCAACTTGTGGCAAGTAGACAATCCGCAACTTGTGGCAGGTGACGTGGCAAGTGGACAATCCGCAACTTGTGACAATCCGCAATGTGTGGCAGGTGACGTGGCGAGTGGACAATACGCAATGTGTGGCAGGTGACTGGGCAAGTGGACAATCCGCAACTTGTGGCAGGTGACGTGGCAAGTAGACAATCCGCAAGTTGTGGCAGGTGACGTGGCAAGTGGACAATCTGCAACTTGTGGCAAGTGACAATCCGCAATGTGTGGCAGGTGACGTGGCGAGTGGACAATTCGCAATGTGTGGCAGGTGACTTGGCAAGTGGACAATCCGCAACTTGTGGCAGGTGACGTGGCAAGTAGACAATCCGCAACTTGTGGCAGGTGACGTGGCAAGTGGACAATCCGCAACTTGTGGCAAGTGACAATCCGCAATGTGTGGCAGGTCACGTGGCGAGTGGACAATACGCAATGTGTGGCAGGTGATTTGGCAAGTGGACAATACGCAACTTGTGACAAGTAGACCATCCGCAACTTGTGGCAAGTGGACAATCCGCAACTTGTGGCAAGTGACAATCTGCAATGTGTGGCAGGTGACGTGGCGAGTGGACAATACGCAATGTGTGGCAGGTGACTTGGCAAGTGGACAATCAGCAACTTGTGGCAGGTGACGTGGCAAGTAGACAATCCGCAACTTGTGGCAGGTGACGTGGCAAGTGACAATCTGCAACGTGTGACAAGTGACAATCTGCATCTGGTGGCAGGCGACGGTGGCGAGTGACAAACTCGGGGCTCCCACTGATTCTGCATTATGGTGAGTTGAACTATTTCATTTTATATAACAATGTAATAATATAAATAATGTGCTACAATCATCCTGACACCATAACAACCATGGTGCCGTGATGATTGAAGTAATTTCCCAAATAAATTGCCCGCAAAAAAATCCATGGAGGTCAGCAATGTGTGTCCTTCAGGGGCTGCATACAGTATACTGCATACTTTGTTGTTCGAAATTAACAAAAGCTGTTGCCTGGGTACTGTGCCACGTGAGTGTGGTAATCTGTTCAATGGCACTAGTTCATTTTTTTGGTGGGGGGGCTGTTTGCAGGAGGGGGGGCATACAACATTTTGCTATGGGGCCCTGTGATTTCTGGTTACGCCCCTGTTCACACGTCTTATTCTAGGGAGGTGAGCATTTTCGTTAAATCGGGAATAATGTTTAATTGTATTCAGAGTAGGATTGATGAATTAGGGCGTTATGTTTTCTTACACTGTAAGATAGAGAACAGAACTTATATACTGGCCAATCTGTGTATCCCTCCCCCTTTCAACATTACGGTCTTGTGTAGCTTGATGGAGTTTGTTCTGGACAAGCCGGGTATATCGGTGATAGTCATGGGAGACTTTAATATGGTCTTAGACCAAGAACTGGACAGATTCCCCAGTACGAAGCAACCGGATAAAGCAAGGGATGACAGACTACCCCAGTTTCTGGGAGAGATAGGTCTGAGTGATATATGGAGAACGCTTAACCCTGAGACCCGGCAATACTCATGCTTCTCCAAAATACACTCCACATTGTCAAGAATAGACTTAGTTTTAGGAAACGAGGAGGCGGTACCAATGGTAAAGAATGTGAGTTACATGACAAGGGGATTGTCAGACCATTCCCCGATGACAGTTATTCTAGATATGGGGGAAGCTAACCATCTGAGAGAGGGGAGAATAAATCCCCATTGGATGGAACTAATGGAGGACCCACAGGAGATACTAGGAGCTATTATGGAATTTATTGAAATAAACCAAGGCACTGCATCAGAGGGGGTAGTATGGGACACATTGAAGGCCTTTTTCCGAGGTATAATGATACAACAAATATCAAAAATAAAAGAACAATCTAGGGAGGGGGAAAGAACGGCCAGTGAAAGAGTGACAAAAATGGAAGAAAAATATATCAAAGACCTAACAACCTTAGAGTATGGACAGAAGCACAGCAGGACTATCGCTTAACAATGCTTAGGAAAATAGAGAATAAACAAATGTTTCAAAGGCAATTAGCATTTGCGGAGGGGGAAAGTGCAGGCCGGATGCTCGCCCATCTAGTTAAGACAAATTCACCCACATCGATGGTTCCAGCGATTACTGTAGGTGGGAATAGAGTATCCTCCCACACACCAGGGATAGTGGACAGATTTCGAGACTATTATTCAGATTTATATAGCTTACGACAGGAGGAAAAGAGGGAAGAAATAGACAACTTTTTCGGAAAGCTGACGATCCCTCCGCTCTCCGGGATAGACAGAGAGGAATTAAATAAACCTATAACATTGGAAGAAATACAACTGATGGTACAAGAGATGGCGGGTCAGAAAACTCCTGGTCCAGATGGCCTCCCGGCTGAGACCTACCGGTACTTTGGGAAGGATCTGCTTCCGGAACTATGAAAGTGTTAAACTGGTCACTGATGAAGGGAGAACTCCCCTCATCTAAGATGGAATCCACCATAATAGTAATTCATAAAGAGGGAAAAGACCCACTTAACACCTCCTCATACAGACCCATATCTTTATTAAATTCGGACATAAAAATACTGTCAAATCCTAGCAACTAGACTAAACAAAACAATAGAGAAATTGGTACATCCTGATCAATCGGGATTTATACCGGGCAGGACCACCTGCACAAACATAAGGCGAGTATACCTGAACCTTCAGATACCAACAGACGAAGATGGGAGGAGAGCAATTGTGTCTCTGGATGCTGCTAAGGCTTTCGACAGTCTGGAATGGCAATAATTATGGAGAGTCCTAGAAGAGTTCCAAATCGGACCGACTTTTACGAATTGGGTAAAGATGCTATATAAAACACCAGAAGCCAGAGTAAAAGTGAACAACGCTCAATCTGAGAGGTTTCGATTGCTGAGGGGAACGAGACAGGGGTGCCCGCTGTCTCCCCTTCTCTTTGTCCTCGCAATGGAACCTTTAGCAATAGCCCTAAGAACAACCCCTAAGATAATAGGGTTTATACAAGGCGAGATAGAAGAGAAAGTGGTATTGTATGCGGATGACCTCCTCTTGCTCTCAGGAGACACGCAGAACTCTCTTAGGAAAGCCATGGAAGAAATTTTAAATTTTGGACAATTTTTAGGACTTACCATAAACTGGGGAAAATCCATGCTGTTACCAGTAGACCCTTTGGTAAACCCCCTCCCGCAAGAGGCCACACAAATTCAAATTACAACTCACATAAAATACTTGGGTATAAATATCTCTAGGGACCCTAATCATTACACTACAGATAATATGATCCCATTACTTAATAAATATAAGTGGAAGATTAAAGTATGGAAACGGCTCCCACTATCAGTGGCTGGCCGATGTAACTTAATAAAAATGGTGTGGATGCCGCAGCTTCTCTATGTCCTACAAAACTCCCCAGTGCGGATACATAAAAAATGGTTCCAAAAGATAGATACCATCTTCAGAGAACTAATTTGGAAGGGAGGGGCAGCAAGAATTTGATAAAATATCTTACAAAGGGCTAAGCAGGAAGGGGGGGGGGGGTCGGCACTCCCACACCCGTTTAGCTATTTCTTAGCGGCTCAGCTTCAATATATGAAGAAATTCAATACGGAGTGAGGAGAAACAGAGACACCACACATAGCTCCCTAGTAGAAACGATGGAGGCAAGATCTTTTCCTTGGAAACTACCTACCTTAGATCTCATGATGAGAACATGGAAGGCAGCAAAAACAGCATTGGACTATAACGGCATAACAGAATACACCCCCTTATGGGAAAACGACAACTTAAGGGAGTTACAGAAGATGGGGACAATTGGGGAATGGGAGAGACGAGGAATAAAATATATTTTCCAGTTGTATCAAGACGGTATATTAAAAACTTTTCAGATACTTAAGCCCCGTACACACGATCGGTTTGACTGATGAAAACCGTCCGATGGATGGTTTTCATCAGACCAACCGATCGTGTATGGTACCCATCGGTCTTTTTTCCATCGGTTGTAAAAAATAGAACTTGTTTTAAAATTTTCCGATGGATAAAAAACCGATGGGAATTTCCGACCGTCTATGGGCAAGTCCATTGGTTAAAAAACCCAGGCATGCTTAGAATCAAGTCGACGCATGCTCAGAAGCATTAAACTTCATTTTTCTCGGCTCATCGGAGTGTTTTACGTCACCGCGTTTGGAACGGTCGGTTTTTGGACTGATGGTGTGTGGCCAAGACTGATGAAAAACAGTTTCATCGGATTTCCGATGGACAAATCCATCGGACGAAAATCCATAGGTTATCCGATCGTGTGTACGGGGCTTTAGAGAACAATATACACTACCAAATAAATCCTTCTATAGATACTTACAGATCAGGCACGCACTTGCAAAACAGTATAGAGGAACGGCAATGATATGGAGTAAGATTCCCCTGTTACAGGAAATTATTAATACAAGAACATCAAAGGGTCTAATATCGAAAGTATACCCTAGTCTATACAAGGGGAGCCTGAGAGGAATACAAGGCCCAGTACATAAGAAGAAGTGGGAAAGAGATGTTGGTAATATGACTGAGATACAGTGGGAAAGAATCCTGGAACTTGCCCCATTGGTCTCACTATCTCCCTCTCAGAGGATGTCTCACTTGTTTTTGTTAAATAGAGCATATTACACCCCTTATAGGCCTCGTACACACGGCCGATTTTCTCGGCAAGAACCAGCAAGAAACTTGCTGGCAGAGAGGTCTTGCCGAGTAAATCGGTCGTGTGTACACGGTGTGACAGCAGGAAGGTAAAGTCACCTGGTTGCATCCAGGGGGGTAGATATATTTCGCCCAGATTCAGGCTTTACGCCGACTTATACAACTAGGTGGAGAGTTGTATAAGCCCAGCTGAGGCTAGTGGGCTCATGGATGACTCATACCTCTAGGGAGAGTGTGGGGCGTCGTGCAGACAGGGAGTTGATGAGACCAGCTGAAGCTTGTCAGCTCATTTAGGCCTCTATAAGAACTCCCAGGTTCATTAGGTGTTTGCTCATGCCTGGACCCAGACCTGTGTGGACTGTCTAGGGAGAGTGAACCCCTGTGCGGTGAGACAAAGCCTGTGTGGCTATTTGCTTGGACATTTAAAATCAGGGACTTAGGGACTAGGACAGCACTAGGCTGATCCCAGTTGTTAGTTAGGAAACCTGTATGTTTAGTCAGAGGTCAAGTTGACCAGGATTTATTTTATTTATGTTTCTTTTGCTTTGCTGTGTTTTGTCACTGTAAATAGAAAATAAACCGCACCTTTTTGATTTTGAAAACCACAACCTCCGTTTGCTGGGCCTGTTTTTGTGTGGGGAGCCCATCCCGGGGGTCACACACACCCGCTGCCGAGCTAACCCCCTCACAGTTGGTGGAGAATGCAGGTAGTTTTTTTTTAAGCCAGCATGGAGGAGATACTGAAGCAGCTGGCTCTAGCAAATGCCAATCAACAGCAGACAAATGCAGGTTTGCAAAAGAGCCTTGCAGCTCATCAACAGAGCCTTGCAGCTCAACAACAGAACTTCGCAGCCCAGCAGCAAGCTCATCAACAGAGCCTTGCAGCCCAGCAGCAGACAAACGCAACTTTGCAACAGAGTCTGGAGGCTCAGCAACAAGCCCAGCAGCAATCTGAGGCCCGCTTCATAGACCTGTTGCAGAAGCAAGAGCAGAGACTACAACAACAGATGGAAGCAGTAATGCAGCAACGTCCGCAGACCAGTGAGGAAAGCCGTCCCACTAATACCGCGTCCTTTGGGGTGAGTCGTTTATTGACAAAAATGACTGGAGAGGATGATCCAGAGGTATTTTTGACCACATTTGAAAGGACCGCTGAAAGAGAAAAGTGGCCTGAGGAGCAGTGGGCTGGACTGGTGGCTCCTCTGTTAACTGGTGAATCGCAGAAAGCTTACTATGACCTAGAGCCTAACCAAGCAAAAGACTATGTGATGCTAAAAGCTGAAATTTTGGCAAGGCTGGGTGTCACCCAGGCTGTCCGGGCTCAGCGTGTGCATAACTGGACTTTCCAGCTTGGAAAACCCCCCAGGTCTCAAATGTATGATCTCATTCACCTGAGCAGAAAGTGGCTACAGCCAAAGACTTTGTCCGCACCAAAGATTGTGGAACGTGTTGTAATGGATCGGTTTTTGAGAGCTCTTCCTACTGCCATCCAAAAGTGGGTAAGCCATGGAGACCCAGAGACGGCCGATGGTCTTGTGGATCGTGTGGAGAAATACTTGGCTACAGAGAACCTGACGGCCTCTTCCAGAGACACTTGGACTTTCCACCCTAAGACCAGACCATCCCCAGGGGCGGATAAGAGGATTCCAAGGGGTGAGGGTGGAGAGAGTGAGAGGGTGGGAGCTCTACCCCAAGTTTGGCGAGAACAGCCTGGGAAATCAGCGGCTCAAGAGGCGGCAAGAAGGATCGTTTGCTACCGCTGCCGGCAAGCGGGACATATTGCAGCCAATTGCCCGGTTGTGGAGGAACCCATGCAGTGTGACTTTCTGACGGGCAGACGTCAGTCGCTGTGTGCGACAGTCGCATGCACTGCCATTCGAGGAACTGAGAAACATTTATGCAAAATGTGTGTTAATGGTAGAAATGTTGTGGTATTGCTGGATTCAGGTAGCCTTGTGACCCTGATAAAGGCTGAGTTAGTTAAAACAGAGGTCTTTGGGAATAGCAAGGTAGCTGTTATTTGTGTGCATGGGGACACCCGAGAGTATCCAGTGACTACAGTGTGTTTCGAGACCCCCAAAGGTACCCTCTCTCATCCAGTGGGCTTAGTATCTCAGTTACCGCATGATGCCATTGTGGGAAGGGATTTTCCGAAGTTCTGGGAACTGTGGGATGATCCTGAGCCCCCCACTGGTGCCCCTATGTACCAGGAATGTGATAGCCAGAACTCCCCTGAGAGTGGTGAGGACTCTCCGGAATTTCCCTTATCAGTATTGGCAGGGGAGACTCAAGAAACTGGAGAGGAGCCCACCTCCTCAGACGAAAACCTACCGTCTGTGGAGTTTTCTGATCTTGAGGTTCACAGGGAAAACTTTGCCACAGAACAGTTGAAAGACCCCGCCCTAATAAAGGCACGGGAAAACGTAGTGAAAATAGATGGCGAGTTAGTGAACCCAGATAATACCTGCACTTACCCATACTTCAGCGTAGAGAAGGACCTACTGTATCGGGTGGCAAAAAGGGCAGAAGAAACCGTTGAGCAGCTTGTGGTGCCCAAACCTTACAGGAAGTTGGTGTTGGAGTTGGCCCATGGGCACATTCTTGGAGGTCATCTGGGGACAGAGAAAACCCGAGAGAGGGTATTACAGAGATTCTATTGGCCGGGGGTGATGAGGGACATAGAAAATTATTGTTCCTCCTGCCCTGTGTGTCAGAGGTCGGCCCCGATGCCACATTTCCGTAGCCCGCTGGTCCCTCTACCCATCATTGAGGTCCCGTTTGAGAGGATCGCCATGGATTTGGTAGGGCCTATAATCAAGTCCGCTAGGGGGCACCAGTACATATTAGTTATAATGGACTATGCCACCCGTTATCCAGAAGCGATCCCTCTCCGAAATACCTCGGCCAAAACCATAGCCAAAGAGCTATCTCTTGTGTTTAGCCGGGTGGGTATTTGTAAAGAACTGCTTACGGACCAAGGTACACCCTTTATGTCCCGGGTTATGAAGGAGCTGTGTAAATTGTTCAAAGTGACGCAATTACGTACATCTGTGTATCACCCCCAAACCGATGGGCTGGTTGAAAGATTCAACAAAACCCTAAAACAAATGTTGAAGAAAGTGGTGGATAGAGATGGAAAGGATTGGGACTGTCTACTTCCTTATCTGATGTTTGCTATTAGGGAGGTGCCCCAATCCTCTACGGGATTCTCCCCCTTTGAGTTACTGTATGGAAGACACCCAAGAGGGCTGTTGGATATTGCCAAGGAAACTTGGGAAAGTGAGAGTTCTCCCCACAGGAGTGTGATTGAGCATGTCGCCCTGATGCAAGACCGAATTGCACAGGTAATGCCCATCGTGAAGGAACATTTGGCCCAAGCGCAGTTAGCACAGCAGAGAGTGTACAACCGTGGAGCCAAGACCCGTACCTTTTCCCCGGGGGATAGGATACTGGTACTTGTCCCTACGGTTGAAAGTAAATTCCTTGCCAAATGGCAAGGCCCCTATGAGATAATGGAAAAAGTGAGCGAAGTGAATTACAAGGTCAGACAACCAGGAAGGCGAAAGCCCGAACAGATCTATCACGTTAATCTGTTGAAAGCCTGGAGGGATAGAGAGTCCCTAGTCGCAGACACTTGGTCACCAGCTCAAACTGGTTGCGTGATTCCTGAGGTTGGAATAGCAGCCACCTTGTCACAACCCCAACAACAGGAGGTTAAGGAGTTTGTGCTTCGCAACGAGGAGGTATTCTCTGAGCTGCCGGGACAAACATCTGGGGTAGAGCATGACATCATTACCCCGCCCGGTGAAAGGGTGAAGTTAAAACCCTATCGGATCCCAGAGGCCCGACGGGAGGCAATACGGGAGGAAGTACAGAAAATGCTGAACTTAGGGGTGATAGAGGAGTCCCAAAGTGATTGGTCTAGTCCCATTGTGTTGGTGCCTAAACCGGATGGGAGCTGGCGATTTTGTAACGATTTTCGTCAGTTGAACAAAGTTACAAAATTTGACACCTACCCCATGCCACGTATAGATGAGTTGATCGACCGGCTGGGAACAGCCCGATACATGACGACTCTTGACCTCACAAAGGGGTATTGGCAAATCCCCCTGGCCAAGTCGGCCAAAGAGAAAACCGCATTTGTAACCCCAGACGGGGCGTTCCAATATAAAAGAATGCCGTTCGGGTTACAGAATGCGCCGGCCACATTCCAGCGGAAAATGGACCAGATGCTGAGGCCCCATCGGAAGTATGCTGCGGCTTACCTGGATGACGTAATTGTCCATAGCACAGATTGGGCCTCACATCTGCCAAAAGTGCAAGCAGTCCTGGACTCTGTTCGGGAAGCGGGGTTTACGGCTAACCCCAAGAAGTGTACCATTGGGCAGGAGGAGGCCAAATATCTTGGGTACACCATTGGGAGGGGAGTAATAAAACCCCAACTCAACAAAGTCGAGGCCATCCAGAGTTGGCCACGTCCCAACAGCAAGAAGCAGGTACGAGCCTTTCTGGGAATTGCTGGGTATTATCGGCGATTCATTCCCCACTTTGCTTCTAAGGCTGTGCCCCTAACCAACCTGACGAAGGGGAAAGGGTCGGTCATGATTAAATGGACCCCCGAGGCTGAGGCAGCATTCCAATTCTTGAAACAAGCCTTATGTAGCCAGCCAGTGTTGTACTCACCCGACTTCTCTAAAGACTTTGTCGTACAAAGTGATGCGTCAGATGTGGGGTTAGGAGCAGTATTGTCCCAGGTCTGGAACGGGGAAGAGCACCCAGTCATTTACCTCAGCAGGAAGTTGAAGTCCCATGAGGTAAATTACGCCACCGTTGAAAAGGAGTGTTTAGCGGTGAAGTGGGCTCTAGATTCCCTTCGGTACTACCTGCTAGGTAGGCACTTTGACATGGTTACGGATCACGCTCCGTTAAAGTGGATGGCTCAAAACAAGGAAACAAATAGAAGAGTGAATAGGTGGTTCCTGGCCCTCCAGGAATTCAACTTCACAGTAAAGCATCGCCCTGGCGTTCAAATGGGGAATGTGGATGCTTTGTCTCGAGTACATGAATGCCTGATTGCTGGTGTTCCAACCCCGAGGTTAAAACAAGAGGGGGGGGTATGTGACAGCAGGAAGGTAAAGTCACCTGGTTGCATCCAGGGGGGTAGATATATTTCGCCCAGATTCAGGCTTTACGCCGACTTATACAACTAGGTGGAGAGTTGTATAAGCCCAGCTGAGGCTAGTGGGCTCATGGATGACTCATACCTCTAGGGAGAGTGTGGGGCGTCGTGCAGACAGGGAGTTGATGAGACCAGCTGAAGCTTGTCAGCTCATTTAGGCCTCTATAAGAACTCCCAGGTTCATTAGGTGTTTGCTCATGCCTGGACCCAGACCTGTGTGGACTGTCTAGGGAGAGTGAACCCCTGTGCGGTGAGACAAAGCCTGTGTGGCTATTTGCTTGGACATTTAAAATCAGGGACTTAGGGACTAGGACAGCACTAGGCTGATCCCAGTTGTTAGTTAGGAAACCTGTATGTTTAGTCAGAGGTCAAGTTGACCAGGATTTATTTTATTTATGTTTCTTTTGCTTTGCTGTGTTTTGTCACTGTAAATAGAAAATAAACCGCACCTTTTTGATTTTGAAAACCACAACCTCCGTTTGCTGGGCCTGTTTTTGTGTGGGGAGCCCATCCCGGGGGTCACACACACCCGCTGCCGAGCTAACCCCCTCACAACGGCTATCGGGTTTCTCGTCGAGAAAACCGACAAGAAACCTCGACGAGAAAATAGAGAACATGCTCTCTATTTTCTCGTTGAGATTCTCCTCGGCATGTTTCTCGACGAGAAAAGTGAGTGTGTGTACACTTACCTGTCCTCCCGGAAGCCCGCGCATGTTCGAAATGAATTCGACGCATGCGCGGTAGCTTCATAGGCATACGTAGGGTATACCAAGATGGCGGCGACGGCATCGATTGTGACGAGCGCATGCTCGTCGTAGTCGATGACGTCACCGCGTACGCTCCATTCAAAGAACCGCGGGTTCTTTGAAACGAGCGTGTGTACACTCGGCCGGGACAAGTTTCTTGTCCAAGAATCTCGTCGAAAAAAACGACATGTTTTTTTCAACGAGAATCTCGGCCGTGTGTACAAGGCCACAGGCTTTTTCGATTTGGTCGCAGAGCTGATGCTAGCTGCCCCAGATGTGGAAGAACAGAAGGGGAATTGATCCACATGTTTTGGAGATGCCCGAAGCTATTTTGGTATTGCAGGGAGGTAGTGGGAATTATTGAGCAGACCTTTGAAGTCCACATGGAAATGGAACCCTTACAATGTGTATTGGGCTGGGTAGAGGAAGAGGGAAAAACTGGTAATATCCAGTTAGCAATTACAAGATGCCTATTCCAGGCAAGGAAGTTGATTGCACAGAGATGGCAATCAGCTCTCTCACCATCTAGTAAAGATTAGGAACAAAATATGAATATAACAATAATGAAGGAAAGAGCTGCATATATTAGACAAGGCGCCCTAAAAAAAATTGGCAAGATCTGGAAACTGTGGCAAGAGAAAAATAGTACCTAAATATAAGAAATAGCGGTGGAAGAAGGGAATGGACGATTTAAAGCGGAGCTCCGCCGAAAAAAATAAAAATAAAAGTCAGCAGCTACAAATACTGCAGCTGCTGACTTTTAATAAATGGACACTTACCTGTCCTGGAGTCCAGCGACGTCGGCAGCAGAAGACGAGCAATCGCTCGTCACTCTGCTGCCCCCACCGCCATCCTCAGTGAGGGAACCAGGAAGTGACTGCCCGGTTCCCTACGGCGCATGCGCGAGTCGCGCTGCGCCGTTTTCACTGGTCCCCGTTGTGTTCTGGGAGCCGAGTGTTTCCCAGAACACAATGGGTATTCTGCAGGAAGTGACGCACTACCCGCAGAATACCCGCAGAGAGGACTCCCGGAAGTGGGTGCAAATACCCGTCTTAGACAGGTATCTGCACCCCCCTCCCCCCTGAAAGGTATCAAATGTGACACCAGAGGGGGGGAGGGTTCCGATGAGCGGAAGTTCCACTTTAGGGTGGAGCTCCGCTTTAAGGAAACAAGGTTAAGAGGGTATGGAAGATGAATGGAAGAGATGAATGAGAATGTGGGACATATGCTAGTTAGAGGGAAGATAGGGAAAAGGGAATGAAGGGAATGGAAGGAACAGCTTAAGCTATCGGGGACGGGGACTTCCCAATGGTTTTAATGATATATTATGTTCTTTTTGCATTATATGTTCCAGGGGAGGGGGGTTGAATGTATTGATGTGCAATAGAAAATGGTTTAATAAAGATATGAAGTATAAAAAATACCTTTCTTGTCGGAATTTCCGATCGTGTGTACGGGGCATTAGCCTTCTTCCATGTCCTATGCATGATAACCTTCATTATCTACAAACCAGAGATAATTATTTTTAATTTGGTGCATTAATAGCACCACTTCGTAAAAGTGTCACTACAAAGAAATCTAAATCTGCCGCATATATTGGTAATGTTAGTGAAACGGGTGGTATGGATTTTTTAATCTGGTGCAGGCCATTTTAAAGGGCCAAAGTGCTAGAAAAATGTTAGGTGGCGTTTTATTAAATCCCCCCTGTATATTCCTAGCTGTTTCTTGTTATGGACCTGTGCCCACAGCACTTGTCAGAGGGAAGGCAACCTGCTTTGTGGCTCTTGGCATTGGATGACCTGACATCTAAAGGTGACTATACTCCATACAATCCAATTGTACAATCTCATTGAGATCTACAATCAACTATGTAGTAGTAAGGGCCTGCCTGATTGGATGCAAATGTAAAGGAGAAGTATGGAATGTAAAAACAAAAAAAACACACCAACATACACACCTTCATGGTGCAGATTTGGTGTGATTCTTCAGCTGTTCCACATCGACTCTAAGACCGTCAACTGAGAGATCACATGACCGCTGATCGCCCAGTTTTCGGTCTGTTCTGAGCAGAGAGCAGTGACTGTCAGTCATTGCTCTCTGCTCTGTCCTTCCAGCACTCACTGGAACCCCAGGATAGAGAGGGGATGAGTGCATATACCCCATATGATTTCAGAGTTTTGTAAGTTGCTTACTCTGGTTTCTCCCACAACCAAACCAGCTTATATCCGGGAATGGGATCGCGATTTAGGGTACAAATTCTCTGAGGACCAATTAGCTCATCTGTATCAGTTAACCCACTCTAGTTCTATGGACCCAAGAAAATTATTATAAAAATTTGACACCTTGGTATTGTGATTTAGCTGCTTTGGCAGGTGTCTACCCCTCTGTTTCCGATCATCTCTGTTGGCGGGGTTGGGGTCAGCATGGCATGCTATTGCACATATGGTGGAAGTGTCCTGCGATTCAAGCTTTCTGGGTGGACGTCAAGACTCGGATTAATAAAATTCTGGACATAGATATCGCTTTGTCCCCGGAACACTTCCTCCTAAATGTGCCTACTATACAGTGGAGGCGGAGGACTGGGTAGTGACCTGCAGGGGTACACTAGAGCGGTTTCGCATGACTTGGGTGGCCTTGGGAACATGCCATTTGAGACTGAAAGGTACACCATTACTACTGTGTAACACAGAGGTGGATTGCTGATGTTTTGGGGATGTGTGAGCTCAGGGCCGTTTGGAGGAATTTGGGGGTCCCAGGCAGATTGAGAATTTGGGGGTGCTACTGATTTTTTTTGGAGAAGCGGGGGGGGGTACTAACGCGGGACATTGAGAGGGGGGGCCGCCAATCGCAGGAGGGGGGGCACCAATCGTGGGAGGGGGCGCCAATCGCGGGAGGGGGGCCGCCAATATCGTGGGAGGGGGGCGCCAATCGTGGGAGGGGGCCGCCAATCACGGGAGAGGGGGCCGCCAAATCGCGGGAGGAGGGGGCCGCCAATCGCGGGAGGGGGGGCCGCCAATCTCGGGTGGGGGGCGCCAATCGCGGGTGGGGGGGCCGCCAATCGCGGGAGGGGGGCCGCCAAATCGTGGGAGGAGGGGGCCGCCAATCGTGGGTGGGGGGCGCCAAATCGTGGGAGGAGGGGGCCGCCAATCGCGGATGGGGGGGCGCCAATCGCGGAAGGGGAGGCAGCTCTGCTGGGGCCCCAGGCCAGCTGGGGGCCCCAAGCAGTTGCTTGGTTTGCCTGTCCTGTTCCGACGTCCCTGTGTGAGCTACAAAGGCACAGGAAAATTTGGTCAAAGTTTATGGCAAGATGAATGCAGTATGTTATCAAAAAATACTGGAGGAACATTTGCATTCATCAGCCAGGAAGCTGTGCATGGGACGTACTTGGACATTCCAACATGACAATGATCCAAAACACAAGGCCAAGTCGACCTGTCATTGGCTACAGCAGAATAAAGTGAAGGTTCTGGAGTGGCCATCTCAGTCTCCTGACCTCAATATCATTGAGCCACTCTGGGGAGATCTCAAACGTGCAGTTCATGCAAGACAGACCAAGAATTTACAGGAAATGGAGGCTTTTTGCCAAGAGGAATTGGCAGCTTTACCATCTGAGAAGATAAAGAGCCTCATCCACAAATATCACAAAAGACTTCAAGCTGTCATTGATGTTAAAGGGGGCAGTACACGGTATTAAGAACTGGGGTATGTAAACTTTTGATCAAGGTCATTTGTGTAGTTTCTGTTGTCATTATGATTTAAAAATAGTAAACACAGTTGATTGATAATAAATGGTTTCAGCCAAACACTAACTATGAGTAAAAGAAAAGTTTTTGTGTTATCATTCATATTCCCTGAAAAATGGCCAAGAAATCATAAATTCTGCCAGGGTATGTAAACTTATGAGCTCAACTGTATGTGCCACTTTGTGTTGGTCCATCAAATAAAATCCCAATAAAATACATTTACGTTTTTGGCTGTAACATGACAAAATGTGGAAAATCTCAAGGGGTATGAATACTTTTTCAAGGCACTGTAGGAGCTGCTGAATTGTTTTGTGAATTCTCTGCACACCTGAAGATGACAAATTTCGCTCACCGAGGACTTACCAACACACCTTGGGGTATTTCAAAGCATAGCCTAAATGGAGAGCGATGTAGCAAGTGTACTTTTACAAACAATAAGACAATACCGTTACTCTATAAGATATGGTTAAACACATAGTATTCTATCATTAACAGAACTGAATTGTTTTACCTAGTAACTGTATATAAAGACAGTCCTAACTTGCTATAACAGTCCTTGGGGTCCTTGAACTTTCCCGGACACAGGGTGCCCTCTTCATGGGTCTCTGGACCCGTGCTCTGATTCAGTACAAGTCTTCAGACAGGGATAGAAGTGTCTGTGATTTCTCTCTTTCAATCCTGCTGAGGCAGTTCCTCTTTTCAATCCTTACAAGCAGTAGGAGCACACTCCAGTACAGTCTGATCACACCGGGCATCCAAATCACACCTCATACCCTCCCCATGGAGAGGGTTCTTGGTCTCTGAGGAATGAGCCATCTCTTTGCTTCTCTGAGGTCTCATTCAATTGTGGTTAGCTATGGCAGGGTTCCATTCAGTCAGCAGTGTAGTCTTTTTCTGACCCCCTGCTAGCTTGAACTTTCCTCTCCTTTCCTCTTTGGAGCTTGTGGACAATCCTATGGACAATCCCACCACTTCTCATTACTTTGTTGCATCAGCCAATCACCGTTCTCCAGGTTTTGAGCTAGACCCAGCCAAGATCACTGCCCCCTGCACTGGAGACACTCCTTAGACAAGCATTGCATAGAAGTAGTGTATTTAGGTTTTGTGCTGCCCTAGCCTGACTAAACTCATGCACCCCTTAATTTAAATATGACCCACCCCTTCCTGTCAAGGCCACACCCCTTTCTAAGACCCGCCCTGAAGTTTTCGAGTGGGGGCACTAGTTCTGAGGGCCTGCGGGGGGGGGGGGGGGAATGTATTCCCTTAATTTTCATAGATTTCCTCTTACTTCCTGTTTGGCTATGGGGCAGGAAGTGAAGGAAAATCTCTGCAAGGGGACAGGCATGGTAAAAAATAAACTGACAGGGGCTATAACCCTCCCTTACTCTATCCAAAATTAAAAAAAAAGTGTTGCCTATAGTTCTACTTTAAGCACAAATTTCTGATAATTTTATGGAGAGGACTAAGAAGATATAACCATGCCAATGGTGCAGCAGAAAACATATAGCACAGTAAGGAAGGTTTGTGGTCCAGGATGATAGGACAGTCAAAATTAGAAGCAGTGCCTCTCAGCCCAGTCCGCCCCATAAGACTGGTGCTACACTAATAGTGTAGCGCAAGTCAGCGGGGACTCTTTCTGGGCTGCCCCCCTGCAAAGTGCTGCCCTAGGCCTGGGCCTTGTTGGCCTAGGCCAGGATACAGCGTTGTTGCATAGTGGTCTCCCTAAAGATGGCTCCTGCACTTCTGTATGAATGAATGTTCAGTTTAACCCTGTCTACACTCTAGAAGGATAATTTAGAAGCAACAAAGGAAGAAGCTTTGCAGCAGTTATCAGCTACAGTCCAGGTTGCACTCATACTCCGTTTTGGTAAATCTAAACTGATTGCACAAAGATTGGAGAGTCAGATTGTAATGTGCATAGTGAGCCTACGGGAGATTATTCTGAGATTGTACTAGCAGATTGTATAGTGTATGGCCAGCATTATCACTGTAAATTAAATTGGTGTTGGAGGATTTCTCCTGGCGAGGCACTGGGATTGCAGGGCTGAGTTGGGGCCAGGGGTCTATAGAACACCCATCAGATGTCACTGTCTCTGAAAGGGTGAGAATGGCCCTTTTTATCAATAAGCCTACATATCTTCTTTGTATTGACCTGGAGGCTACATGTCCCCCATGAGAGTCCTCCCTTAATGTGGTAACGTGGACTATAATGATGTAGGACTTTACAATCTATGACAGTCCTAGAAATCAGGAGAAGCCGGTCAGATTTACAGTGAAGCTTCACTCCCTCAATCAACGTGGACTATTTTTCATCCATATGCTGCTAGCATTAGTAAATATATAGGAAAGTATATCATATTTACTTGATTTATACATTTCTTCAGTTACTTCCTGGTTTCTTGCCTAGGCAAATGATGTCATACATCCCAGGAGTCTTTAGGAGGGGAGGAGGAGAGTTTTTTTTCAGCTAAGCACACCCTCCTCCCTGCATGCCTGAGTTAAGGGCAGATGGGTTCCAGGAAGTAAACGCTACATGAATCATTTGCCCTTACTCAAGATGGGAGCAGCCAGAAATTTTAGGGTGGGTGTATTTCAAAGTGATTTCTCAGCAAAATAAAGCATAGTGACATGGATGGATTGGGGAGTTTGCTTTAAATATTAACCACTTGCCAACCAGCCGCCGGCAGCATGGCTCGGCTGGCGAAACAACGTTATGTTATGCCGCTTCGCCCTGTGGCCACTAGGGGCGCTCACCCCCAGAGCTGATGCGAGTGCTCGGCGGACGCGATGACCGCCGGGCACCCGCGATCGCTCGTGACAGAGCGAGAACCGGGATCTGTGTGTGTAAACACACAGATCCCGGTTCTTTCAGTGGAGAAATGACTGATCGTATGTACATACTAAGTATGAACAGCGATCTGTCATTTCCCCTAGTCAGTCCCATCCCCCTTCAGTTAGAACACAGAGAGGGAACACAATCACCCCCTTGATCGCCCCCTGGTGTTAACCCCTTCCCTGCCAGTGACATTTTTACAGTTATTAGTGCATTTTTATAGCACTGATCGCTGTAAAATTGTCAATGGTCCCAAAAATGTGTCAATAGTGTCCGATCTGTCCGCCATAATGTCGCAGTCTTGATTAAAATCGCAGATCGCCACCATTACTAGTTAAAAAAAAAAAAAAAAAATGCCATAATTCTTTGCCCTATTTTGTAGATGCTATAACTTTTGCGCAAACCAATCAATATACGCTTATTGCAATTTTTTTTTTACCAAAAATATGTAGAAGAATATATATCGGCCTAAACTGTGGAAACATTTTTTTTTTTTAAAAGGATATTTATTATAGCAAAAAGTAAAAGATATTGTGTTTTTTTTCAAAATTGTCGCTGTTCTTTTGTTTATAGTGCAAAAAACAAAAACCGCAGAGGTGATCAAATACCACCAAAAGAAAGCTCTATTTGTGGGGGAAAAAATACGCAAATTTTGTTTGGGTACAACATCAGTTAACGCGACGCAGTGCGAAATTGTAAAAAGTGCTCTGGTCAGGAAGGGGGTAAAATCTTCAAAGGGCTGAAGCTGTTAAAAAATAAATGAAATAGTCTTTTCTGTTTGTAGCGCTCAGGTGCAGTGCAGTTCTACTTTAAGTTCAACAGAGAGAACAAATGTCTTTTTTTTTTTTTCTTACAGTTATTGACAATGTAATAATTCTTTTTAATCCATCATAATCTAAATAACTTGTATTTCCCATGATTATTATAGGTGTCACCAAAAGGCTGAGTCAGCACTAAGGTCTCTTGTAAATGATGATGAGTGCTGAGGGCGGGCGCCCTTACTAAAGATGGCGGCGCGGGAGCTCTGACAGCCCTACCTCGGCTTCTCCGAGCCACTGAGTATGCGCAGTGTCCCCCGCGTGGCAGCGCTTGTTTACAGCCAGGGGTAGGCCGCAGCCCCGGGCTGTAGTTCCCGCTCCGCCCTTTCCTCCTCGCTCCTCCTTCCTGAGGGAGGACTGGCATGGGGACCAGATAGAGCACAGCCGGACCGGCCATGTACTCTCCGCAGCGCCGGGACTTTATGTCCGTCACCCTCATCCAGCCGGAGGGGCCCGGGGGAGGATACAACAACAGCAAGAGCTTGAGGAGGAGGTCCTGCTGGAGGGTGAGCCGGGGGGAGACTAGGGGTAATGTCATCTGTCACCTCACACCCTTCCCCCGCCTAGAGGGGGACACCGGAGGAGGGACCCCAAATATCTGCTAGGAACCCCCCCTACTACCTGGATCCCCCTCCTGTATGGTGACATCCTAAAGGGGGACCTCAAATATCTGCCAGGGACCCCCTACTACCTGAATAACCCCCCACCTGTAGGGTGACACTGGAGGAGGGATACCTAGACTTATTCCAGAGACCCCCCCTACTACCTGAACTCCCCCTCACCTGTAGGGTGACATCCTAAAGGGGGACACCAAATATCTGCCAGGGAGCCCCTACTACCTGAGCCCTTCCCTCACCTGTAGTGTGACACCAGAGGAGGGACCCCCTACCACCTGCACTCCCCCCACCTGTGGTGTGACATGCTAAAGGGGTCCCCAAATATCTGCCAGAAACCCCCAACTACCTGAATACCCCCCCCCACCTGTAGGGTGACGCTGGAGGAGAGACCCCTAGACTTATTCCAGAGACCCCCCTACTACTTGAATACCCCCCCACCTGTAGGGTGATGCTGGAGGAGAGACCCCTAGACTTATTCCAGAGACCCCCCTACTACCTGAGCTCCACCCACCTGTGGTGTGAAATTCTAAAGGGGGACACCAAATATCTGCCAGACACCCCCCCACCTGTAGGGTGACACCAGATGAGGGACCCCTAGACTTGTGCCAGAGACCCCCTACTACCTGAGCCTCTCCCCCACATGTGTGACACCAGAGGAGGGACTCCCAGACTTCTGCCAGGAACCCCCCCCTGAACTCCTCTCCCACAGGAGGGGCCCAAAACATCTGCTAGGGACCCCCCCCCCCACACTACCTGAGCTGCTCCCCCACCTATAGTGTCACACCCTGAGGAGGGAGCCCAAATATCTGCCAGGGACCACTCTACAAAACTGATCCCCTCTCCACCATGTGTAGTGTGACACTAGAGGAGGGAATCCCCCCACTTCCTGACCCCTTCCCTAACTCCACTGACATTGCACTCCAAACTCCCCCCAGGAGGGACCATAGACATCTGTCATGGACCTCCCTGCTCCTCCTGGTACCACGATCTGTAGGGAGACACTCCCAGGAGGGACCATAGACATCTGTCATGGACCTCCCTGCTCCTCCTGGTACCACAATCTGTAGGGAGACACTCCCAGGAGGGACCATAGACATCTGTCATGGACCTCCCCGCTCCTCCTGGTACCACGATCTGTAGGGAGACACTCCCAGGAGGGACCCCAGACATCTGTCATGGACCTCCTCACTCCTCCTGGTACCACAATCTGTAGGGAGACACTCCCAGGAGGGACCATAGACATCATCTGTCATGGACCTCCCCGCTCCTCCTGGTACCACGATCTGTAGGGAGACACTCCCAGGAGGGACCATAGACATCATCTGTCATGGACCTCCCCGCTCCTCCTGGTACCACGATCTGTAGGGAGACACTCCCAGGAGGGACCATAGACATCATCTGTCATGGACCTCCCCGCTCCTCCTGGTACCACGATCTGTAGGGAGACACTCCCAGGAGGGACCATAGACATCATCTGTCATGGACCTCCCCGCTCCTCCTGGTACCACGATCTGTAGGGAGACACTCCCAGGAGGGACCATAGACATCTGTCATGGACCTCCCCACTCCTGGTACCACGATCTGTAGGGAGACACTCCCAGGAGGGACCATAGACATCTGTCATGGACCTCCCCGCTCCTCCTGGTACCACGATCTGTAGGGAGACACTCCCAGGAGGGACCCCAGACATCTGTCATGGACCTCCCTGCTCCTCCTGGTACCACGATCTGTAGGGAGACACTCCCAGGAGGGACCATAGACATCTGTCATGGACCTCCCCGCTCCTCCTGGTACCACGATCTGTAGGGAGACACTCCCAGGAGGGACCCCAGACATCTGTCATGGACCTCCCCACTCCTCCTGGTACCACGATCTGTAGGGAGACTCTCCCAGGAGGGACCATACACATCTGTCATGGACCTCCCCACTCCTCCTGGTACCACGATCTTTAGGGAGACACTCCCAGGAGGGACCATAGACATCATCTGTCATGGACCTCCCCGCTCCTCCTGGTACCACGATCTGTAGGGAGACTCTCCCAGGAGGGACCATACACATCTGTCATGGACCTCCCCACTCCTCCTGGTACCACTATCTTTAGGGAGACACTCCCAGGAGGGACCATAGACATCTGCCAGAGCCCCTTCTACTACCTGATCCCCTCCACCCCACCTGAGGCTACTTTCTGTAATGACACCTTTAGGGGTCTTATCTAGGGACCCCCATACTGCGTGAGACCAACCTACTACCTGAGTAAGTTGTCCCAGAAGGAACAAAACGCTTCTCATTGGTCAGCACAGTCACGTGGTCACGTTGACCAGTGAGAGCATTATAATGGATACCACTAATGTGGCAGCATGGGGCATCACAGCCGGTATGTGCAGCGTGGTCCATTTTGCTTTGATATACACTTTAAATTATTGGATCGGCAAAATAATAATAATGTAATATGGGAGCATAGTCCAATGTCCCTGTGTGAGCACAGGGCTCCCTGTCTTTGTTCCCAGGGGCTGAATGGAGCAGAAGGAGAGCACTTTCGAGGTTGTCCCTGGTACCACAATCTGTAGGGAGACACTCCCAGGAGGGACCCCAGACATCTGTCATGGACCTCCCCACTCCTCCTGGTACCACAATCTGTAGGGAGACACTCCCAGGAGGGACCATAGACATCATCTGTCATGGACCCCCCCCACTCCTCCTGGTACCACGATCTGTAGGGAGACACTCCCAGGAGGGACCCCAGACATCTGTCATGGACCTCCCCACTCCTCCTTGTACCACAATCTGTAGGGAGACACTCCCAGGAGGGACCCCAGACATCTGTCATGGACCTCCCCACTCCTCCTGGTACCATAATCTGTAGGGAGACACTCCCAGGAGGGACCATAGACATCTGTCATGGACCTCCCCGCTCCTCCTGGTACCACGATCTGTAGGGAGACACTCCCAGGAGGGACCCCAGACATCTGTCATGGACCTCCCCACTCCTCCTGGTACCACGATCTGTAGGGAGACTCTCCCAGGAGGGACCATACACATCTGTCATGGACCTCCCCACTCCTCCTGGTACCACGATCTTTAGGGAGACACTCCCAGGAGGGACCATAGACATCATCTGTCATGGACCTCCCCGCTCCTCCTGGTACCACGATCTGTAGGGAGACTCTCCCAGGAGGGACCATACACATCTGTCATGGACCTCCCCACTCCTCCTGGTACCACTATCTTTAGGGAGACACTCCCAGGAGGGACCATAGACATCTGCCAGAGCCCCTTCTACTACCTGATCCCCTCCACCCCACCTGAGGCTACTTTCTGTAATGACACCTTTAGGGGTCTTATCTAGGGACCCCCATACTGCGTGAGACCAACCTACTACCTGAGTAAGTTGTCCCAGAAGGAACAAAACGCTTCTCATTGGTCAGCACAGTCACGTGGTCACGTTGACCAGTGAGAGCATTATAATGGATACCACTAATGTGGCAGCATGGGGCATCACAGCCGGTATGTGCAGCGTGGTCCATTTTGCTTTGATATACACTTAAAATTATTGGATCGGCAAAATAATAATAATGTAATATGGGAGCATAGTCCAATGTCCCTGTGTGAGCACAGGGCTCCCTGTCTTTGTTCCCAGGGGCTGAATGGAGCAGAAGGAGAGCACTTTCGAGGTTGTCCCTGGTACCACAATCTGTAGGGAGACACTCCCAGGAGGGACCCCAGACATCTGTCATGGACCTCCCCACTCCTCCTGGTACCACAATCTGTAGGGAGACACTCCCAGGAGGGACCATAGACATCATCTGTCATGGACCCCCCCCACTCCTCCTGGTACCACGATCTGTAGGGAGACACTCCCAGGAGGGACCCCAGACATCTGTCATGGACCTCCCCACTCCTCCTTGTACCACAATCTGTAGGGAGACACTCCCAGGAGGGACCCCAGACATCTGTCATGGACCTCCCCACTCCTCCTGGTACCATAATCTGTAGGGAGACACTCCCAGGAGGGACCCCAGACATCTGTCATGGAGCTCCCCACTCCTCCTGGTACCACAATCTGTAGGGAGACACTCCCAGGAGGGACGGGACCCCAGACATCTGTCATGGACCTCCCCACTCCTGGTACCACGATCTGTAGGGAGACACTCCCAGGAGGGACCCCAGACATCTGTCATGGACCTCCCCACTCCTCCTGGTACCACAATCTGTAGGGAGACACTCCCAGGAGGGACCCCAGACATCTGTCATGGACCTCCCCACTCCTCCTGGTACCATAATCTGTAGGGAGACACTCCCAGGAGGGACCATAGACATCATCTGTCATGGACCCCCCCCACTCCTCCTTGTACCACAATCTGTAGGGAGACACTCCCAGGAGGGACCCCAGACATCTGTCATGGACCTCCCCACTCCTCCTGGTACCATAATCTGTAGGGAGACACTCCCAGGAGGGACCCCAGACATCTGTCATGGAGCTCCCCACTCCTCCTGGTACCACAATCTGTAGGGAGACACTCCCAGGAGGGACGGGACCCCAGACATCTGTCATGGACCTCCCCACTCCTCCTGGTACCACAATCTGTAGGGAGACACTCCCAGGAGGGACCCCAGACATCTGTCATGGACCTCCCTGCTCCTCCTGGTACCACGATCTGTAGGGAGACACTCCCAGGAGGGACCATAGACATCTGTCATGGACCTCCCCGCTCCTCCTGGTACCACGATCTGTAGGGAGACACTCCCAGGAGGGACCCCAGACATCTGTCATGGACCTCCCTGCTCCTCCTGGTACCACGATCTGTAGGGAGACACTCCCAGGAGGGACCATAGACATCTGTCATGGACCTCACCGCTCCTCCTGGTACCACGATCTGTAGGGAGACACTCCCAGGAGGGACCCCAGACATCTGTCATGGACCTCCCCACTCCTCCTGGTACCACGATCTGTAGGGAGACACTCCCAGGAGGGACCCCAGACATCTGTCATGGACCTCCCCACTCCTCCTGGTACCACAATCTGTAGGGAGACACTCCCAGGAGGGACCCCAGACATCTGTCATGGACCTCCCTGCTCCTCCTGGTACCACGATCTGTAGGGAGACACTCCCAGGAGGGACCATAGACATCTGTCATGGACCTCCCCGCTCCTCCTGGTACCACGATCTGTAGGGAGACACTCCCAGGAGGGACCATAGACATCTGTCATGGACCTCCCCGCTCCTCCTGGTACCACGATCTGTAGGGAGACACTCCCAGGAGGGACCCCAGACATCTGTCATGGACCTCCCCACTCCTCCTGGTACCACGATCTGTAGGGAGACACTCCCAGGAGGGACCCCAGACATCTGTCATGGACCTCCCCACTCCTCCTGGTACCACAATCTGTAGGGAGACACTCCCAGGAGGGACCCCAGACATCTGTCATGGACCTCCCTGCTCCTCCTGGTACCACGATCTGTAGGGAGACACTCCCAGGAGGGACCATAGACATCTGTCATGGACCTCCCCGCTCCTCCTGGTACCACGATCTGTAGGGAGACACTCCCAGGAGGGACCCCAGACATCTGTCATGGACCTCCCTGCTCCTCCTGGTACCACGATCTGTAGGGAGACACTCCCAGGAGGGACCATAGACATCTGTCATGGACCTCCCCGCTCCTCCTGGTACCACGATCTGTAGGGAGACACTCCCAGGAGGGACCATAGACATCTGTCATGGACCTCCCCGCTCCTCCTGGTACCACGATCTGTAGGGAGACACTCCCAGGAGGGACCCCAGACATCTGTCATGGACCTCCCCACTCCTCCTGGTACCACGATCTGTAGGGAGACACTCCCAGGAGGGACCCCAGACATCTGTCATGGACCTCCCCACTCCTCCTGGTACCACAATCTGTAGGGAGACACTCCCAGGAGGGACCCCAGACATCTGTCATGGACCTCCCTGCTCCTCCTGGTACCACGATCTGTAGGGAGACACTCCCAGGAGGGACCATAGACATCTGTCATGGACCTCCCCGCTCCTCCTGGTACCACGATCTGTAGGGAGACACTCCCAGGAGGGACCCCAGACATCTGTCATGGACCTCCCTGCTCCTCCTGGTACCACGATCTGTAGGGAGACACTCCCAGGAGGGACCATAGACATCTGTCATGGACCTCCCCGCTCCTCCTGGTACCACGATCTGTAGGGAGACACTCCCAGGAGGGACCATAGACATCTGTCATGGACCTCACCGCTCCTCCTCCTGGTACCACGATCTGTTGGGAGACACTCCCAGGAGGGACCCCAGACATCTGTCATGGACCTCCCTGCTCCTCCTGGTACCACGATCTGTAGGGAGACACTCCCAGGAGGGACCATAGACATCTGTCATGGACCTCCCCGCTCCTCCTGGTACCACGATCTGTAGGGAGACACTCCCAGGAGGGACCCCAGACATCTGTCATGGACCTCCCCACTCCTCCTGGTACCACGATCTGTAGGGAGACACTCCCAGGAGGGACCCCAGACATCTGTCATGGACCTCCCCACTCCTCCTGGTACCACGATCTGTAGGGAGACACTCCCAGGAGGGACCATAGACATCATCTGTCATGGACCTCCCCGCTCCTCCTGGTACCACGATCTGTAGGGAGACACTCCCAGGAGGGACCATAGACATCATCTGTCATGGACCTCCCCACTCCTCCTGGTACCACGATCTGTAGGGAGACACTCCCAGGAGGGACCATAGACATCATCTGTCATGGACCTCCCCGCTCCTCCTGGTACCACGATCTGTAGGGAGACACTCCCAGGAGGGACCCCAGACATCTGCCAGAGCCCCTTCTACTACCTGATCCCCTCCACCCCACCTGAGGCTACTTTCTGTAATGACACCTTTAGGGGTCTTATCTAGGGACCCCCATACTGCGTGAGACCAACCTACTACCTGAGTAAGTTGTCCCAGAAGGAACAAAACGCTTCTCATTGGTCAGCACAGTCACGTGGTCACGTTGACCAGTGAGAGCATTATAATGGATACCACTAATGTGGCAGCATGGGGCATCACAGCCGGTATGTGCAGCGTGGTCCATTTTGCTTTGATATACACTTTAAATTATTGGATCGGCAAAATAATAATAATGTAATATGGGAGCATAGTCCAATGTCCCTGTGTGAGCACAGGGCTCCCTGTCTTTGTTCCCAGGGGCTGAATGGAGCAGAAGGAGAGCACTTTCGAGGTTGTCCCTGGTACCACAATCTGTAGGGAGACACTCCCAGGAGGGACCCCAGACATCTGTCATGGACCTCCCCACTCCTCCTGGTACCACAATCTGTAGGGAGACACTCCCAGGAGGGACCATAGACATCATCTGTCATGGACCCCCCCCACTCCTCCTGGTACCACGATCTGTAGGGAGACACTCCCAGGAGGGACCCCAGACATCTGTCATGGACCTCCCCACTCCTCCTGGTACCACAATCTGTAGGGAGACTCTCCCAGGAGGGACCCCAGACATCTGTCATGGACCTCCCCACTCCTCCTGGTACCATAATCTGTAGGGAGACACTCCCAGGAGGGACCCCAGACATCTGTCATGGAGCTCCCCACTCCTCCTGGTACCACAATCTGTAGGGAGACACTCCCAGGAGGGACGGGACCCCAGACATCTGTCATGGACCTCCCCACTCCTCCTGGTACCACAATCTGTAGGGAGACACTCCCAGGAGGGACCCCAGACATCTGTCATGGACCTCCCCACTCCTCCTGGTGCAGCGTGGTCCATTTTGCTTTGATATACACTTTAAATTATTGGATCGGCAAAATAATAATAATGTAATATGGGATCTCATGGTCCAATGTCCCTGTGTGAGCACAGGGCTCCCTGTCTTTGTTCCCAGGGGCTGAATGGAGCAGAAGGAGAGCACATTCGAGGTTGTCCCTGGAACACAAAGAAGGGAATACTTCAATGGGGACACCTGTGACAAATAGTTTTTTGTCACTTCCTGTCCTAGAGACAACAGAAGGTGAGGGGAAGTCTCTGAAAACAGCAGATATCACTAGTGGTGGTGGGGGCACCCTGCTGGCCCAGCTAGTGGGGGCTCAATTCCATAACCACTGGCAGGCTGTATCCTAATGATCCTGACACTGGGGGTTTGTCACCAACGTTCAGATCACCTGTGTGACATCAACCTTAGGGTACATTTACATACCTGCGTCTTCATGGTGTGATTCATTTTACATGCAATAACCAACCATCCCCGTGGAAAATGTGCTTTGCTTGAACGATGGAGGCAGCTGGCTTTTTATTAACCTCCCTGGCGGTATGATTATTTCTGATTTTAGGTGCTGAAAGCGGTACAATTATTTTGCATGGAAATTTGGCGTTTTATATTGTAGGCCTGTAATTCTTAGGAATAACTCACTTAAATCTGTCCAAACAGGAGTCTAGTAGACATCCCGGGAATGATAAAGTTTGAAACACGAAATCATAAATTATAATATAATAAATAACTATAAAATAATTATAACAAATAATAATAATAAAAGTGTTTTTCAGTGTTTGATGACGAATTTCCCCACAAATCACTATCGCTCAATTCTGCAAGTGATTCTAATTTATTATCACTGTTTTCTAGCTAGTCTAAAACCACTTTTGATGTAAAGGGACACTTTTTGGTTGCTATGGACAATCTCCAGTTTCCAGGCAGAAAGAAAAGTATTTATAATGTAAAAGTGCATGCAGGACACTGGACAGACCACTAGGGACAAAGGGGATGTGTAATTATTTGATACAGTACTGTAATATTACAGTGTGCTGCATGTGTTTTGTGTTTTTTACTTTTTGAATTTGGTGCCAAACTCCGCCCCTGTGTGTCGCAACGTTCGCAGGGAACGGAGCTCGGCACTGTGAATCGAGCGAGAGACGGCGGCTCGCAGATCACAGTGGGGAGACATCGCAGGATCCAGGGGACAAGGTAAGTGACCGCTACATGGATCCTGCGAGGCAATCCAGAGTGTGGCTCGGGGTTACCGCTTTTGGTATGAAAAATTCACCCCGAGCCACACTCGGGAATACCGCTCAGCAGGTTAAAGGCCTCGTTCACACAGGGTGTACTACAGCATATGCCTGTGGAGGGCAGTGTTTGCCCACACAGGAGTCCAGGGCATCCCTGTGCACACAGTCCCGTTGATGTCAATTGGGATGCAGAGGCGCAGGAACACAGCCCCTGCCTCCACTCTGGCATCTGTGCGGATTAGGGATGCACCAATGCCTTTTTTTTTTTTTTTTTTAACACCAGGTATGAGTACTAATACCTTTTTTTTAAGTACTCGCCAATCGCCTATACCTATTGCCTAGGAAGAGTTTGTAGAGGGGTGGTTTGGGAGGTAGGGAGTTGGGTGAGGGCAGGGGGAAGGAGTAGGAGGGTAAGTGAGGCCAGGGGGTGGGGGGGGAGTAGGAGGGTAAGTGAATACAGGGTGGGGGGGAGTAGGAGGGTAAGTGAGGACAGGGTGGGGGGAGGGGGAGTATGAGGGTAAGTGAGGACAGGGTAGGGGGAGTATGAGGGTAAGTGAGGACAGGGTGGGAGTAGGAGGGTAAGTGAGGACTGGGTCGGGGGGGAGTAGGAGGGTAAGTGAGGGTAGGGTAAGTGAGGGGAGGGTAAGTGAGGGGAGGGTAAGTGAGGACAGGGTCGGGGGGGGGGAGGTGGAGTAGGAGGGTTAAGTGAGGGGAGGGTTAAGTGAGGGGAGGGTTAAGTGAGGGGAGGGTTAAGTGAGGGGAGGGTTAAGTGAGGGGAGGGTCGGGGGGGGAGGTTAAGTGAGGGGAGGTTAAGTGAGGGGAGGTTAAGTGAGGGGAGGTTAAGTGAGGGGAGGTTAAGTGAGGGGAGGTTAAGTGAGGGGAGGTTAAGTGAGGACAGGGTCGGGGGGGTGGAGTAGGAGGGTAAGTGAGGACTGGGTCGGGGGGGGGGGGAGTAGGAGGGTAAGTGAGGGCAGGGTGTGGGGAGCTACAAGGGACCCTGGGAACACTGACAGAGAGAGCAATGCCATCTAAGTGCGGTATTGTTGCAATTTAATGTAAAATAGGTAAGAAATACACTCACAAGGTTAAAAACAATTCCAGCATAAATGATGAATGTGGTGTTCATCCACTCTACTCTCGGGTGGTAGTCGGCGTGTGTTGGTGGCCAGAGGTCTGGGGGCGCTGGTGGCTCCCAGCACTTCCTGGAAAACTCTAAGACACTCTGGGGCACTGATGAAGTACCTGAAAGTGACGTCAGTAGTACATCCGAGTGTCTCCGAATTTACCAGGAAGTGCTGGGAGCCACCAGCGCCCCCAGACCTCTGGCCACCAACACACCAGCGGCTACAATCCGAGAGTAGAGTGGATGAACACCACATTCATCATTTATGCTGGAATTGTTTTTAACCTTGTGAGTGTATTTATTTTTTATATGTTAAATTGAGGTAATACTGCACTTGGATGGCGCTGCTCTCTTTGTCCTTCAGGACAGGAGGGTGACAGCTGGTGGGGGGGGGGGGGGGGTAGGGTAGGGGAATCTCGCAAACAGATGAAATGTCATTGGTTGTTTAGGACACGGCGGCCCCACTCCGTAAAGCGGAGTTCCACCCAAAAACTGAACTTCCGCTTTAAATGTAGGTGACCCCCTGACACACCACATTTGGCATGTCATTTTTTGGGGGGGAGGAGCATGGGCACCCAGCTCCCAATTTCTCCCTGGTGCCGGTAGGAAGATCACCTCTCCCCCCCTCCCTTCCAGCAATGTTCTGGAACACGTCACAGCTCCCAGAAGTTTGCCTGGCCAATCACAGCGCACAGAAACCACAGCCGGGCACCCACAGTAACGGCGTCGCGGAGAGGAGCGGGGCTCCGTGTACCCGCATCGCTGGATCGTGGGACAGGTGAGTGTCCGAATATTAAAAGTCAGCAGCTACACTTTTTGTAGCTGTCGACTTTTAAATGGGTGGAGCTCCGCTTTAACAACCAATAATTGTCGGCCTTTATTTCTTTACATTTCAACTGTTAGCAGGGAAATCCCGCTGACAGCTGAAAGAACCGAGCCAGAAGGTATCAGTTTTGAGTACTGATACCTATGAAAATGCCTAGTATCGGCACTGATACCCGTATCCGTGCAACCCTAGTGTGGATGCGGGTCCCTGAACTCGCAGTTCTTCTTTTAGGTCCATGCACCCACATGGATGTCATATTGGGAGCAGAACATGTGTTCCTGCACCCGCTGCATCCAAATAGACATCTGTGCACCCCTGTGTGGGTAAACACCGCCCTCCACAGGCATATGCTGTAGTACACCCTGTGTGAACAACACCTAACTCACCTTGCATATTTGTGAATGTTACTATCTACACGTTAGTGAAATGTATTGCTTGTTGTATTTGAACCACTTCAGCCCCGGCCAATTCTGACACTTTTCACACACGTAAAAATACAAAAAAATTTTTTGCTAGAAAATTACGTAGAACCCCCAAACATTATTTTTTTAAAGCATAGGCCCTAGGGAATAAAACAGTGGCTGTTGCAATTTTTTATTTTACGCAGTATTTGAACAGCGGTTTTTCAAACGTAAATGTTTGGGGAAACGCACGCTTTAATGAATTTCAGTGCACACAATCACAATATAATACCCAATGTGTTTGGTAAAATATAAAAGATAATGTTATGCTGAGTAAATGGATACAAAACATGGCACACTTTAGAATTGAGCCCACCAGTGGAATAGCAAGCAACAACCATACAAGAAATTATCCATAGGCACTTTAACCACTTCCCGCCCAAGGTATGTATATGGCCGTCCTTGAATTTGAGCGGGGATATCTGAATGATGCCTGCAGCTACAGTCATCATTCAGATATTGTCTTTTAGAGCCGGCGATTCTCTGCACCATAAGAACGATCATATTGGCTGTTCCACCGCTTGATCATTCTTACGGGCGGTGAGAGGGGACGTCCCGCCGCCCTCTGCAGCGGTGAGTTGGTAGAAGCACCAATTGGTGAGTCGGAGAACGGATCCGCCGGCCCCGAATGCTTACCATAGAGATTTACGGCAGACCAGATGGTCACTGGAGTCTCTATGATCGTTCGGAGGCCGGGCGCGATGTTATGACATCACGCCCGGCCTCTGCATTCGGCTGGGAAGCTGAGATCGTTTTTGTTTGTTTTTTTATGTGAGATGTTGACCCCCATATCTCACTGTAAAGAGGACCTGTCATGTCATATTCCTATTACAAGGGATGTTTACATTCCTTGTAATAGGAATAAAAGTGATCAAAGAGTTTTTTTTTTTTTCTAAAGTTAAAAGTAGAATTAACAATAAAAATGTTTTTTTTTTTTTTTTTAAAGTGCCCCTGTCCCCGGTAACTTGCATGCAGAAGCGAACGCATACTTAAGTCCCGCCCACATATGAAAACGGTGTTCAGACCACACGTGAGGTATCGCCGTGAACGTTAGAGCGAGAGCAATAATTCTAGCCCTGGACCTCCTCCTGTAACTCAAAACATGTAACCATTAAAAAAAAAGCGTCGCCCATGAGGATTTTTAAGTACCGAAGTTTGGTGCCATTCCACGAGCGTGTGCAATTTTGAAGGGTGACATGTTGGGTATCTATTTAGCATCTTTCACATTATGCAAAAAAATTGGGCTAACTTGAATGTTTTTTAAAGCATGAAACTGTTTTTTTTTTAAAACAAAAAAGTTGCTACGACTGCCATTGTATTTTCTAGGGTCTCTGCTAAAAAAAAAAAAAAAAACATATATAATATTTGGGGGTTCTATGTAATTTTCTAGCAAAAAAAAAAGAAAAGATTTTTACATGTAGGAGCGAAGTGCCAGAATTGGCCCGGATGGGAAGTGGTTAAAAGACTTTACAGGTTACCATTTTAGATTTTCAGGAAGTCTGGCACTAGAGTTCTTGCTTTGCTCTGACATTTATGGTGATACCTCCTCACATGTGTGGTGCGATTGCTGTTTACGTATGCTTGTAGGAACAACTGTGCATTCGCCTTTGTGCGTAAGTACTCGGGACGGGTGCGCTTTCAAATTTTTTGATTTTACAGTATTTAAATTTATTTCTGGCTGCAACTTTGTTTTGCAACTGTTGTGATCTATAAAATATATGAATGTGTGTCAGTCTGCACAGATAAACCTGGGAACTGTACATATGTATTCTCCAGGCTGCAGGCTTAAAGTGTACACAGGCATTACATCATGTGTGTGTGACATGGCCCAGGGTGTAAATTATCCCTCTGGTGGGTTTTCCTGAAGCAGGGAATTTGCATTGGGGGTATAATGTTACCTGTTAGAGCAGGGAGGGGATTGCAATATATAGAATATATGATTCATTGCTGTCTGTGTCTGCTGGAAGACAGTTCCAGGCTTGTGTGTGTTATCAGCCAGAAGTGGATGTATCATATACGTTGGCAATGGAGAAGGTAACTCGATTATTGATTTTTAAAAGCTCTGTGGGGATTTTGTTATTGAAAATCACTTTTGAATGATAAAGCAAATGCTGAAAAGAATTGGTCAGGATGCCCCTGAACATCCCAAAAGCACTTTAGTCTTAACTGGCTGCACCCTCCTTTTGGGGGAGCATAAAACAACTTGGCGTTAGATTGTGGGGGGTCTTCAATGGTAAAGAAACTTGCTGACATCGTGGACTTGATTTACTAAACCAGGAGAGTGCAAAATCTGGTGCAATTGTGCATAGTATCCAATCAGCTTCTAACTTCAGATTGTTCCATGAAGCTTTGACAATATAACCTGCAAGCTGATTGGCTTCTATGCAGAGCTGACCCAGATTTTTCACTCTTTACCCCAATGTGTAGAGTAAATCCGACACACCTCAGAAACTCAAGTGGAGTATATGATGGAAAAATCTATTCATTTTATTTATATACTGTGTGTGTGTAATATAAATATATATATATATATATATATATATATATATATATATATATATATGTCTGTGTATACATACATACATACATACATACATACAGTAAAACCTTGGTTTGCGAGCATAATTCGTTCCAGAAACATGCTTGTAATCCAAAGCACTTTTATATCGAAGCATTTTTTTTTTTTTTTCACAGGGTATAAAAGAGAAGAGAGGCACCTCCCAAGTTTAGCAATAAGTTGCTAAGTGTTGTACCTTCATTAAATGTAGCCATATTGTTACAATTAGAGGCTCCTCTCTTCTTTTTTATACTCGGTTGTGACATGACGCTACTCTTATATCAAGACATTGCTTGTACATCAAGGCAAAATTTATTAAAACATTTTGCTTGTCATGCTAAAGGCTCTCAAACCAAGTTACTCTCAAACCAAGGTTTTACTGTATATATATATATATATATATATATATATATATATATATATTGTGAGGGGGTTAGCTCGGCAGCGGGTGTGTGTGACCCCCGGGATGGGCTCCCCACACAAAACAGGCCCAGCAAACGGAGGTTGTGGTTTTCAAAATCAAAAAGGTGCGGTTTATTTTCTATTTACAGTGACAAAACACAGCAAAGCAAAAGAAACATAACCAAAATAAATCCTGGTCAAGTTGACCTCTGACTAAACATACAGGTTTCCTAACTAACAACTGGGATCAGCCTAGTGCTGTCCTAGTCCCTAAGTCCCTGGTTTTAAATGTCCAAGCAAATAGCCACACAGGCTTTTTCTCACCGCACAGGGGTTCACTCTCCCTAGACAGTCCACACAGGTCTGGTTCCAGGCATGAGCTAACATCTAATGAAGCTGGGAGTTCTTATAGAGGCCTAAATGAGCTGACAAGGTTCAGCTGGTCTCCTCATCTCTGTCTGCACGACGCCCCACACTCTCCCTAGAGGTATGAGTCATCCATGAGCCCACTAGCCTTATACAACTCTCCACCTAGTTGTATAAGTCGGCGTAAAGCCTGAATCTGGGCGAAATATATCTACCCCCCTGGATGCAACCAGGTGACTTTACCTTCCTGCTGTCACATACCCCCCCCTCTTGTTTTAACCTCGGGGTTGGAACACCAGCAATCAGGCATTCATGTACTCGAGACAAAGCATCCACATTCCCCATTTGAACGCCAGGGCGATGCTTTACTGTGAAGTTGAATTCCTGGAGGGCCAGGAACCACCTATTCACTCTTCTATTTGTTTCCTTGTTTTGAGCCATCCACTTTAACGGAGCGTGATCCGTAACCATGTCAAAGTGCCTACCTAGCAGGTAGTACCGAAGGGAATCTAGAGCCCACTTCACCGCTAAACACTCCTTTTCAACGGTGGCGTAATTTACCTCATGGGACTTCAACTTCCTGCTGAGGTAAATGACTGGGTGCTCTTCCCCGTTCCAGACCTGGGACAATACTGCTCCTAACCCCACATCTGACGCATCACTTTGTACGACAAAGTCTTTAGAGAAGTCGGGTGAGTACAACACTGGCTGGCTACATAAGGCTTGTTTCAAGAATTGGAATGCTGCCTCAGCCTCGGGGGTCCATTTAATCATGACCGACCCTTTCCCCTTCGTCAGGTTGGTTAGGGGCACAGCCTTAGAAGCAAAGTGGGGAATGAATCGCCGATAATACCCAGCGATTCCCAGAAAGGCTCGTACCTGCTTCTTGCTGTTGGGACGTGGCCAACTCTGGATGGCCTCGACTTTGTTGAGTTGGGGTTTTATTACTCCCCTCCCAATGGTGTACCCAAGATATTTGGCCTCCTCCTGCCCAATGGTACACTTCTTGGGGTTAGCCGTAAACCCCGCTTCCCGAACAGAGTCCAGGACTGCTTGCACTTTTGGCAGATGTGAGGCCCAATCTGTGCTATGGACAATTACGTCATCCAGGTAAGCCGCAGCATACTTCCGATGGGGCCTCAGCATCTGGTCCATTTTCCGCTGGAATGTGGCCGGCGCATTCTGTAACCCGAACGGCATTCTTTTATATTGGAACGCCCCGTCTGGGGTTACAAATGCGGTTTTCTCTTTGGCCAATTTGGCCAGGGGGATTTGCCAATACCCTTTTGTGAGGTCAAGAGTCGTCATGTATCGGGCTGTTCCCAGCCGGTCGATCAACTCATCTATACGTGGCATGGGGTAGGTGTCAAATTTTGTAACTTTGTTCAACTGTCGAAAATCGTTACAAAATCGCCAGCTCCCATCCGGTTTAGGCACCAACACAATGGGACTAGACCAATCACTTTGGGACTCCTCTATCACCCCTAAGTTCAGCATTTTCTGTACTTCCTCCCGTATTGCCTCCCGTCGAGCCTCTGGGATCCGATAGGGTTTTAACTTCACCCTTTAACCGGGCGGGGTAATGATGTCATGCTCTACCCCAGATGTTTGTCCCGGCAGCTCAGAGAATACCTCCTTGTTGCGAAGCACAAACTCCTTAACCTCCTGTTGTTGGGGTTGTGACAAGGTGGCTGCTATTCCAACCTCAGGAATCACGCAACCAGTTTGAGCTGGTGACCAAGTGTCTGCGACTAGGGACTCTCTATCCCTCCAGGCTTTCAACAGATTAACGTGATAGATCTGTTCGGGCTTTCGCCTTCCTTGTTGTCTGACCTTGTAATTCACTTCGCTCACTTTTTCCATTATCTCGTAGGGGCCTTGCCATTTGGCAAGGAATTTACTTTCAACCGTAGGGACAAGTACCAATATCCTATCCCCCGGGGAAAAGGTACGGGTCTTGGCTCCACGGTTGTACACTCTCTGCTGTGCCAACTGCGCTTGGGCCAAATGTTCCTTCACGATGGGCATTACCTGTGCAATTCGATCTTGCATCAGGGCGACATGCTCAATCACACTCCTGTGGGGAGAACTCTCACTTTCCCAAGTTTCCTTGGCAATATCCAACAGCCCTCTTGGGTGTCTCCCATACAGTAACTCAAAGGGGGAGAATCCCGTAGAGGATTGGGGCACCTCCCTAATAGCAAACATCAAATAAGGAAGTAAACAGTCCCAATCCTTTCCATCTCTATCCACCACTTTCTTCAACATTTGTTTTAGGGTTTTGTTGAATCTTTCAACCAGCCCATCGGTTTGGGGGTGATACACAGACGTACGCAATTGCGTCACTTTGAACAATTTACACAGCTCTTTCATAACCCGGGACATAAAGGGTGTACCTTGGTCCGTAAGCAGTTCTTTACAAATACCCACCCGGCTAAAAACAAGAGATAGCTCTTTGGCTATGGTTTTGGCCGAGGTATTTCGGAGAGGGATCGCTTCTGGATAACGGGTGGCATAGTCCATTATAACTAATATGTACTGGTGCCCCCTAGCGGACTTGATTATAGGACCTACCAAATCCATGGCGATCCTCTCAAACGGGACCTCAATGATGGGTAGAGGGACCAGCGGGCTACGGAAATGTGGCATCGGGGCCAACCTCTGACACTCAGGGCAGGAGGAACAATAATTTTCTACGTCCTTCATCACCCCCGGCCAATAGAATCTCTGTAATACCCTCTCTCGGGTTTTCTCTGTCCCCAGATGACCTCCAAGAATGTGCCCATGGGCCAACTCCAACACCAACTTCCTGTAAGGTTTGGGCACCACAAGCTGCTCAACGGTTTCTTCTGCCCTTTTTGCCACCCGATACAGTAGGTCCTTCTCTACGCTGAAGTATGGGTAAGTGCAGGTATTATCTGGGTTCACTAACTCGCCATCTATTTTCACTACGTTTTCCCGTGCCTTTATTAGGGCGGGGTCTTTCAACTGTTCTGTGGCAAAGTTTTCCCTGTGAACCTCAAGATCAGAAAACTCCACAGACGGTAGGTTTTCGTCTGAGGAGGTGGGCTCCTCTCCAGTTTCTTGAGTCTCCCCTGCCAATACTGATAAGGGAAATTCCGGAGAGTCCTCACCACTCTCAGGGGAGTTCTGGCTATCACATTCCTGGTACATAGGGGCACCAGTGAGGGGCTCAGGATCATCCCACAGTTCCCAGAACTTCGGAAAATCCCTTCCCACAATGGCGTCATGCGGTAACTGAGATACTAAGCCCACTGGATGAGAGAGGGTACCTTTGGGGGTCTCGAAACACACTGTAGTCACTGGATACTCTCGGGTGTCCCCATGCACACAAATAACAGCTACCTTGCTATTCCCAGAGACCTCTGTTTTAACTAACTCAGCCTTTATCAGGGTCACAAGGCTACCTGAATCCAGCAATACCACAACATTTCTACCATTAACACACATTTTGCATAAATGTTTCTCAGTTCCTCGAATGGCAGTGCATGCGACTGTCGCACACAGCGACTGACGTCTGCCCGTCAGAAAGTCACACTGCATGGGTTCCTCCACAACCGGGCAATTGGCTGCAATATGTCCCGCTTGCCGGCAGCGGTAGCAAACGATCCTTCTTGCCGCCTCTTGAGCCGCTGATTTCCCAGGCTGTTCTCGCCAAACTTGGGGTAGAGCTCCCACCCTCTCACTCTCTCCACCCTTACCCCTTGGAATCCTCTTATCCGCCCCTGGGGATGGTCTGGTCTTAGGGTGGAAAGTCCGAGTGTCTCTGGAAGAGGCCGTCAGGTTCTCTGTAGCCAAGTATTTCTCCACATGATCCACAAGACCATCGGCCGTCTCTGGGTCTCCATGGCTTACCCACTTTTGGATGGCAGTAGGAAGAGCTCTCAAAAACCGATCCATTACAACACGTTCCACAATCTTTGGTGCGGACAAAGTCTCTGGCTGTAGCCACTTTCTGCTCAGGTGAATGAGATCATACATTTGAGACCTGGGGGGTTTTCCAAGCTGGAAAGTCCAGTTATGCACACGCTGAGCCCGGACAGCCAGGGTGACACCCAGCCTTGCCAATATTTCAGCTTTTAGCATCACATAGTCTTTTGCTTGGTCAGGCTCTAGGTCATAGTAAGCCTTCTGCGATTCACCAGTTAACAGAGGAGCCACCAGTCCAGCCCACTGCTCCTCAGGCCACTTTTCTCTTTCAGCAGTCCTTTCAAATGTGGTCAAAAATACCTCTGGATCATCCTCTCCAGTAATTTTTGTCAATAAACGACTCACCCCAAAGGACGCGGTATTAGTGGGACGGCTTTCCTCACTGGTCTGCGGACGTTGCTGCATTACTGCTTCCATTTGTTGTAGTCTCTGCTCTTGCTTCTGTAACAGGTCTATGAAGCGGGCCTCAGATTGCTGCTGGGCTTGTTGATGAGCTTGCTGCTGGGCTGCAAGGCTCCTTTGCAAACCTGCATTTGTCTGCTGTTGATTGGCATTTGCTAGAGCCAGCTGTTTCAGTATCTCCTCCATGCTGGCTTAAAAAAAACTGCCACTGGTTCTCCACCAACTGTGAGGGGGTTAGCTCGGCAGCGGGTGTGTGTGACCGCCGGGATGGGCTCCCCACACAAAACAGGCCCAGCAAACGGAGGTTGTGGTTTTCAAAATCAAAAAGGTGCGGTTTATTTTCTATTTACAGTGACAAAACACAGCAAAGCAAAAGAAACATAACCAAAATAAATCCTGGTCAAGTTGACCTCTGACTAAACATACAGGTTTCCTAACTAACAACTGGGATCAGCCTAGTGCTGTCCTAGTCCCTAAGTCCCTGGTTTTAAATGTCCAAGCAAATAGCCACACAGGCTTTGTCTCACCGCACAGGGGTTCACTCTCCCTAGACAGTCCACACAGGTCTGGTTCCAGGCATGAGCTAACATCTAATGAAGCTGGGAGTTCTTATAGAGGCCTAAATGAGCTGACAAGGTTCAGCTGGCCTCATCAACTCCCTGTCTGTACGACGCCCCACACTCTCCCTAGAGGTATGAGTCATCCATGAGCCCACTAGCCTTAGCTGGGCTTATACAACTCTCCACCCTAGTTGTATAAGTCAGCATAAAGCCTGAATCTGGGCGAAATATATCTACCCCCCTGGATGCAACCAGGTGACTTTACCTTCCTGCTGTCACAATATATATATATTTACTGATTTCATAATCGATTAATCGGCCAGTTACATAATGGGGTTAAAAAATAAAATTAGCCCTTTATAGTACAAAAAGAGCAAATAATCGCTACTGTAAATATTACTTTCACTGTTCCACAGTAAAAAAAAATGAACCCCTTACAGTAACGATTATTTGCTATAAATTTTAGGGTTTTTTTAACCCCATTATGTTACTAAACATCTCAGGCCTGGTTTACACCTATGTGGTGTTTGGTGCTTTTTGCAGAAAAACACTACAGTTCATTTACTATGGTTTCCTATGGGACACGTTCACATCTATGCTTTTTTCAGCCGCCACGTTGTTTGGAAAGGGTCAAGGAATTTTTCAATGCAAAACGGTGCTTTTTTTTGGTTTAATATACTTCAATGGAGAAGCTGCAGAAAAGCATGTAATGCGTTTTTGCAGACATTTGTGTTTTTTAATCTGCCCAACAACAAATTAGCCAAAAAAAATGTAAAACGCAAATCGCAGCAAAATTACGTGCACAAAAATCAAAATGCAAAGCAAAGAGCACTGTAAAAACAGATCAAAAGCAAACTGCATAGGTGTAAACCGAGCCTTATGCTGACCACACAAATCAATTTTCAGACAAGTATATTCATACGAAAAATCTTTGTACACTCGCTGAATGAAAGAATGTTGTTTGAAATGTTCACTTGCTTTTAACATTCTGTATTAAAATGAACGTAATTTCTGAACGAAAACCACATACACTGTCTGAAAACTTCTTGGTCAAAATAATTTTCAATTATTTCTAAATGTTCCCGTCACTGTGGTTGAAAACTAATGTCGATTTGACCCCACTAACGATTAGAAAATCGAACGAACGTTCTTAAAATTAATTTTTTTTGGAAGGAAGACTTTGCTCCCTAACCATATAGTTGGTTATTTATATTTACAACTGCATACTGATATTTAAAAATAAATTGCCTTTTTTTTTTTTTTTAACTTTACATATTAATTAAATACTACTTCTTCTTTTTTTTTTTTTTTAAGGTTATTAGCTGATTAATCGAAACAATAATCGATTATATATAATTAGAGCTGCACGATTAATCATGAAGAATCGAAATCGCATTCTTTTTCCCTTCCCGGTCTTCAAAACACCATGTCACGATCTTTCTAACAAGTGCTCAGAGAGTTCTCACAGCTGGAAAAACAAAATCCAGGCAGCCTGCCAAGTTTTTTAATACAACTGAATAAGTAGAAACAAAGTATCTTTTCGTTCTTTTATCAAAGTAAAGAACTCTGGCATGTAGATGAACGAAGTTTAACCATTTAAAGCGGTTGTATACCCAAATTTTTAACTTTTACCTACAGGTAAGCCTATAAGAAGGCTTACCTGTAGGTAAAAATATCTCCTAAACCTGTACGGTTTAGGAGATATTCCCCTCGCAATGAGCCACTGAATACAGCGGCGCATGCGCAGCGGGGATTCTCGGCTAAAGGCCAGCAGCCGCCGGACCTTGCCGACGCGCGGGAGTGACGACATCGCCGCTCCAGCCACTCAGAGCTGGAGCGGCGATACCCGGAAGACACGCCGAGGCAAGATGACATCTCCCTCGGCGTGGACCAGGTAAGTTCCCGACGCCCCGTTCTAAGGTAAGTATTTCATATTGAGCTAGTATGCGGTGCATACTAACTAGCTCATTATGCCTTTTGCCTTACAGGTATGAAAAAAATAAAAAATACAGAAGCGGGTATACAACCGCTTTTAAATACCAAACCTTTTCGGACATTTGTTGCTTACAAGTAAAAAATCATTATTTTCTGCTAGAAAATTACTTGGAACACCCAAACATGATATATTTTTTTTTTAGCAGAGACCCTAGAGAATAAAATAGTGGTTGTTGCAATATTTTATGTCATGCCGTATTTGCGCAGCGGTTTTTCAAACGCAATTTAAAAAAAAAAAAATACACCATACAATGAATTAAAAAAAAAAAAAAAACTCAACAGTAAAGTTAGTCCAATTTTTCTGTATAATGTGAAAGAAGATGTTACACCGCGAGAATCGTGATCTTTATTCTAAGCAAAAAAATCGTGATTCTCATTTTGGCCAGAATCGTGCAGCTCTAATAAATATACCGATCAGCCAAAACTTTGACCACTGACAGGTTAAGTGAATAGCATTGATTAACTCATTGCAATGGCATCTGAAAGTGGGTGGAATATATTAGTAAACATGTTATCCCTGAGAGCCCATTCAAACAGGGGCGTCTTTGGATCCGACTCCAAATCGCCCCAGGTCGCCCCTAGTCGCCTCAGGTCGCGCTGGCTGAAGAAATCAATGTAAGTTAATGGAGCCGTCCTTATGCACACTACTGCAGTCGCTCCGACTTCAAAAAAGGTCCCTGTACTACTTCAATCCGACTCCTAGGCGACCTGTAACCATTCATTTCAATGGGAGTCGCCTCTCACTGTCTTAATAGGAGCAACTCTCCAGGAAGAAAACATACATTTCTCCTGCAAAACTCTCCCTCCCCCCCTCCCTCCCACAGAGCTGATTCTTGTTTGATTGGCCACTGGAATGTCTCTTGTCCTGCAGGCAACTTGGAGTTGCCTTGTAAGTAGCTCCAGGTTGCACTGTGATTCATTCTCAAGTTGCGTCTGAGTTGCCTCATATAATCGTGCTGGAAGTCGTGTTGCCCCTGTGTGAATGGGCTCTTATGTTGATGTGTTGAAAGCAGAAAAAATGGCTATCCCAGTTTGCTGTGTAGTCGCAGACCAATCAGGGTGCCCATACTGACTCGTATCCACAGTCAAGAGCCCCTACAATGGGCACATTAGTATCAGAACTGGACCACTAAGCAATGGAAGAAGGTGACCTGGTCTGATGAATCACATTCTCTATTATATCATGTGGATGGCTGGCTGGGTGTGTTGCTTATCTGGGGTAGAGATGGCACCGAGATGCAGGAAGGGAAGCCAGCGGAGGCAATGTTAATGGTTTGGGCAATGTTTTGCTGTGAAACCTTGGGTCCTGCCATTCATGTGGATGTTGGACACGTACCACCTACCTAAACATTGTTTGCGACCAAGTACACCCCTTCATGGAAACTGCATTCCCTGATGGCAGTGGCCTCTTTCAGCAGGATAATGTGCCCTGCCACACTGCAAAAATGGTTTAAGATTGGGTAGAGGAAAAAGAGTTTGGGGTGTTGACTTTGCCTCCAAATTCTCCATATCTCAGTCAAATTGACTATCTGTGTGGGAGAAACAAGTCCGCTCCATGGAGGCCACGCCTCACAACTGCTGCTGGTGGCTTGGTGCCAGAGACCACAGCACACATTCAGTGGTCTAGTGGTGTCCATGCCTGGATGGGTCAGGACTGTTTTGGCAGCAAAAGGGGGGGGCTACCCAGTAAAGCTGCACAATTCTGGATTTTGTTTGGTTAGAATAAAGATCACGATTCTCGGCGTAACTTTATTTTTCACATTATACAAAAATTGCTTTTGAAAGACCGCTACGCAAATACAGTGTGGCAGAAAAAATATTGCAACAACTGCCATTTTATTCTTTAGGGTCTCTGCATAAAAAAATGTGTAATACCGTTACGTTTGGGTGTTCCAAGTAAATTTCTAGCAAAAAAATACAGATTTTTACTTGTAAGCAACAAGTGTCCAAAAAGGTTTAGTCTTTAAGTAGTGCCCTCATTAGTTCATTCCTTTGATCTAAGGCTTCATGTACACGGGACGTTTTGCAACCTCTCCTGAACAATATAACTTGACAGATAGTAACCAACATTAAAAAAACTTCCTTTTTGCCGCATTTAAATGCCGCGTTTGCATTTAGAAGTGTTTACACGCTGTTAGAGGCGTATGGCATTTCAAATGCCTCTGAACGTTCATCCTGAATGCATATATTTTTATTTTTTTATTTTTTTTTGCTTTTCAAAAAAATACTTCTAAACTCAACTGCCTAGAAACAAATGACCCTGTGTACATGTACTGATAAGATAACATAGAGGAGAGTTCAGGAGCAGCTGAAAAAATGCCCAACTGCTCCTAACTATTCGTTTACCAGCAGCAGCGTACATGATGGTGCAAACTCTGCTGAACACACGTTTTTAAAGGCTAAAACCGGCGTTTAAAAACGCCCGTTTTGCTGTGATTTTAGTGGCGTTTTACCGCGTTTGCGTCTATAGGCGTTTAGTTAAAAAAACATCATAAGACCCTCCCTAAGCTCAAAAAACAGTATTATTTAACCATTCAGCCATTTTGGGAGACCAGCAGCTGAGAGCAGCAGTGCACTTATATTTAGCGTATCACTTGCCACATCATCTGCCACAAGCTGTGGATTGTCCACTTGCCACCTCACCTGATACGTCACTTGGCCACAAGTTGTGCATTGTCCACTTGCCACGTCACCTGCCACAATTTGTGGATTGTCCACCTGCTACGTCGTCACCTGCCACATCACCTGGCCACGTCACTTGCCACGTCACCTGCCACAATTTGTGGATTGTCCACCTGCTACGTCGTCACCTGCCACATCACCTGGCCACGTTACCTGCCACAAGTTGTGGATTGTCCACTTGCCACGTTACCTGCCACAATTTGTGGATTGTCCACTTGCCACGTCACCTGCCACAAGTTGTGGATTGTCCACTTGCCACGTCACCTGCCACAAGTTGTGGATTGTCCACCTGCCACGTCACCTGCCACAATTTGTGGATTGTCCACCTGCCACATCACCTGGCCACGTCACCTGCCACAATTTGTGGATTGTCCACCTGCCACGCCACCTGGCCACATCACCTGCCACGCCACCTGGCCATGTCACCTGCCACAATTTGTGGATTTCCACCTGCCACGTCATCTGGCAACATCACCTGCCACAAGTTGTGGATTGTCCACTTACCACGTCACCTGCCACAAGTTGTGGATTGTCTACAGTGCAATGCAAGCAATTATTTTTTTTTTATGGTTTTTCATCATTTGCCATCATTTTTGAGATTTCTAATGTAAAAAAAATAGGTCACCTTTTAAAAACGCTTATAAACACAAGTGCGGCAAAACGCCGGTACCGCATTAGGCCCCATGCACACGAGACGCTGTTATTTGCTGTTGAACGTGCGTTCAGAGGCAGTTGGACGCTTTTTTCAACTGCTCCTGAACCCATTCAATGTTATCCTATGTGTCCATGCACACACTCTCGTTTTTTGGCGTTTACAAGCAGTTGCGTTTAACCTTGTTTTTCCAGAAGCAAAAAAATGGGTTCAGATGCAAAAGTTTTCACGTTTCAGACGCTAAACGCGGCTAAACGCGGTACCGGCGTTTTGCCGCGTTTGCGTTTATAAGCGTTTTTAAAGGTGACCTATTTTTTAACATTAGAAATCTCAAAAATGATGGCAAATGATGAAAAACTATTAAAAAATATAAAAGAAAACTGTAATTGCTTGCATTGCATTGCGGACAATCCACAACTTGTGGCAGGTAAAGTGGCAAGTGGACAATCAACAACTTGTGTCAGGTGATGTGGCCAGGTGACGTGGCAAGTGGACAATCCACAGCTTGTGGCAGGTGACGTGGCCAGGTGACGTGGCCAGGTGACGTGGCAAGTGGACAATCCACAACTTGTGGCAGGTGACGTGGCCAGGTGATGTGGCCAGGTGACGTGGCAGGTGACGTGGCAAGTGGACAATTCACAACTTGTGGCAGGTGAAGTGGCCAGGTGACATGGCAGGTGACGTGGCAAGTGGACAATCCACAACTTGTGGCAGGTGACGTGGCCAGGTGACGTGGCAGGTAACATGGCCAGGTGACGTGGCCAGGTAACGTGGCAAGTGGACAATCCACAACTTGTGGCAGGTGACGTGGCACGTGATGTGGCAAGTGGACAATCCACAACTTGTGGCAGGTGACGTGGCAGGTAACGTGGCCAGGTGACGTGGCAAGTGGACAATCCACAACTTGTGGCAGGTGACGTGGCCAGGTGATGTGGGCAGGTGACGTGGCAAGTGGACAATTCACAACTTGTGGCAGGTGAAGTGGCCAGGTGACGTGGCACGTGATGTGGCCAGGTGACATGGCAAGTGGACAATCCACAACTTGTGGCAGGTGACGTGGCCAGGTGACGTGGCAGGTGACGTGGCAAGTGGACAATCCACAACTTGTGGCAGGTGACGTGGCCAGCTGACGTGGCAGGTAACGTGGCCAGGTGACGTGGCAGGTAACATGGCCAGGTGACGTGGCCAGGTAACATGGCAAGTGGACAATCCACAACTTGTGGCAGGTGACGTGGCACGTGATGTGGCAAGGTGACGTGGCAAGTGGACAATCCACAACTTGTGGCAGGTGACGTGGCCAGGTGACGTGGCCAGGTGATGTGGCCAGGTGACGTGGCAGGTGACGTGGCAAGTGGACAATCCACAACTTGTGGCAGATGATGTGGCAAGTGATACGCTAAATACAAGTACACTGCTGCTCTCTCAGCTGCTGCTACTCACTCTGGTCTCACAAACTGGCTGAAATGGTTAAAATTTACTGTTTTTTGAGCTTAGGGAGGGTCTATGATGAAACGCTTATAAACGCAAACGCGGTTAAACGCGGCCGCAAACGCGGCAAAACGCGCGTTTATAAACGCCGGTTTCAGCGTTTAAAAACGTGTGTTCAGCAGAGTTTGCACCTGCGTCTCGTGTGCATGGGGCCTAAGGCGTTTGCGTTTATAAGCGTTTCATCATAGACCCTCCCTAAGCTCAAAAAAGTAAATTTTAACCATTTCAGCCAGTTTGTGAGACCAGAGTGAGTAGCAGCAGCTGAGAGAGCAGCAGTGTACTTGTATTTAGCGTATCACTTGCCACATCATCTGCCACAAGTTGTGGATTGTCCACTTGCCACGTCACCTGCCACGTCACCTGGCCACATCACGTGCCACGTCACCTGGCCACGTCACCTGCCACAAGTTGTGGATTGTCCACTTTCCACGTCACCTGGCCACATCACGTGCCACGTCACCTGCCACAAGTTGTGAATTGTCCACTTGCCACGTCACCTGGCCACGTCACCTGGCCACGTCACCTGGCCACGTCACCTGGCCACGTCACCTGCCACGTCACCTGCCACAAGCTGTGGATTGTCCACTTGCCACGTCACCTGGCCACGTCACCTGGCCACATCACCTGACACAAGTTGTTGATTGTCCACTTGCCACGTTACCTGCCACAAGTTGTGGATTGTCCACAATGCAATGCAAGCAATTACAGTTTTCTTTTATATTTTTTAATAGTTTTTCATCATTTGCCATCATTTTTGAGATTTCTAATGTTAAAAAATAGGTCACCTTTAAAAACGCTTATAAACGCAAACGCGGCAAAACGCCGGTACCGCGTTTAGCAGCGTTTAGCGTCTGAAACGTGGAAAACTTTTGCGTCTGAACCCATTTTTTTTGCTTCTGGAAAAACGAGGTTAAATGCAACTGCTTGTAAACGCCCAAAAACGAGAGTGTGTGCATGGACACATAGGATAACATTGAATGGGTTCAGGAGCAGTTGAAAAAAGCGTCCAACTGCCTCTGAACGCGCGTTCAACAGCAAATAACAGCGTCTCGTGTGCATGGGGCCTTAAAGAACCAAGAGATGCATTGTTTATCTTTATCTCAGCACTGTTAATAAACATTTGCTGGCTGAGGTGGGGTTTTTTTTACAGCTCTGCACTTATTTAACATGATTCATGGAAATGACAGATTTAGAGATTTAGATCGTGAGGGAGGGTTGAATCGAGATCACGTTTTTTTAACGATTAATTGTGCAGCTCTACTACCCAGTATTTAGGTGTTTGGTCATAATGTTATGGCTAATTAGTGTGTGTGTGTGTGTGTGTGTGTGTGTGTGTGTGTGTGTGTGTGTGTGTGATTGATATATCAAATCTCTCTCTATATCTATCACTCGCACACACGAAAGTGTTTTGTGCAAAAATTATCCGTTGATCCTGGCAGAAATTCAGTGAGCTGATAACTTCCTGTAGTGAGCTGAAAATGATGCAGTGAAACTTCTTCAAACATTGCTGTCAGCCCTATCGACGTTCTTTTTGGGCTACAGAACACCTCCCCCACATATTAACCACATCCCACCCGGCCACTGCACATATACGGCCGGGTGGGCGCTTCCTCCTTCTGAGTGGACGTTCAGGAACGTCCCTCAGAAGGAGGGGGATCGCGTGCGTTCCCGCACAGCGACACGATCCCGATGCGCTTGTGTCACCCAGACATGGCGCATCTCCTGTCAGCAGGAGGGTTTTGTGATTGGCGCTCCTGATCACATGACAGCTGTGTCCAATCACAGCTGTCATGTGATGTAAATAGAGAGCCGGTTGCTAGGCGATCGGCTCTCCTCACACTGAAGTTGTCAGTGAGGAGAGCGGATCTCTGTAGCCGGCTGGTGATCAGTGAGTATGAGCCGTTTTCTACAGCTTTTTACACACTGATCACCAGCTTAGTGTCCCCCACACAATGTCCCCCAAAACACTGTCCCCACACAGTAAAAACACCTGTCCCCCACATATGTAACAGTAAAATCACATGTCCCAATGATCATCTGCACACACATGTCCGTGATCACCTGCGCACATCTGTACATGATCACACAAACCAATTATTATACACTTAACGGGATTTTTTTTTATACCAAAGACATGTAACAGAATACATTCTGGCTTAAAGTGGTTGTAAAGGTTTAATTTTTTTTTTTTTTTTTTTTACATAACAAACATGTCATACTTACCTCCACTGTGCAGTTAGTTTTGCACAGTGGCCCTGATCGTCCTTTTCTGGGGTCCCACGGTGGCTCCTCCCGACAATAGCTAACCCCCTCTGGGAAGCTCTATCCCGAGGGGGTTAGCTTGCGGGCGCGCTCACGTGTCATACAGTCAGCATCCAAAGACACAGAGTGTATGACTCAGTCCCGCCCCCGGCGGCTGCGTAGTTGGATTTGATTGACAGCAGCGGAAGTCAATGGCTGCACTGTTCTCAATCTATCCAATCAACGCCGAGAAGCGTTGGAGAAGAGGACAACGGGGGATGCGCACAGCAGGTGAACGGGCTTGGGTAATAAAACGGGGGGGCTGGGGGGCCCGTGACAGCGAGGTGTTTTTTTTACCTTAATGCATAGGATGCATCACAGGTGAAAAAACATGAACCTTTACAACCCCTTTAAATTTATGACAAAATTCGACTTTATTGGAGAAAGTAGAACATTTTGGTATTTATTTTTTTTTCCCCCAAATTTTCACTTGTATCGCAAAAAAAAAAAGTTGTGAATAATTACTGCCAAAAGAAAGCTCTATTAGTGTGAACAAAATGATAAAAATGTCCTTTGGGTACAGCTTTGCATGACCGCGCAATTACGAGAGCGATGAAAGCTGAAAATTGGCCTGCGAAGGAAGGGGGTGAAAGTGGCCAGTATTGAAGCGGTGTTCTACAGTCCTAACGCGCTTTCCTGTGTTAAGGTGACAACGCTGATCCCCCCCCCCCCCCCCACAGATACAGTACAGATGGTGTCCCTGTAGAACAGGATGTGTGTTTTGCAGGTTCACCAATTGAAAGGAAAAAAAGATCCCAAGGTAGCCAACCTCATGCAATATATTACATGTTTGATCCTGGGTTTAGATGCACTTAAAGAAAACATTAGGAAGGCTTATAAGGTGGGGCCACTAAGGTTTTTACTGGTAAAAATCAAGATCTGTTTATAAATTCAGCTGCCCACATCTATCTGTGATTATCACTGAAGCCAACCTCTACTTCTGAATTCCTGTTCATCATTTGCTCAGTTTAAGGTTCTCCGGTTTGTGACCGGTTTACTTTAAGCTGCCCAGACACATGAAGGAGCAGGGTGACCATCTATAATCTGCAATACCAGCAAGTCTCTGCTGGGTGAGACTTGGGGAGGATCAGTAAGGTTAGAAAAGGATTGACCCCTCAATGACACATACATGATAGAAGATTTATGAGGAAATGACAGGTTCTCTTTAAGCATTTTATAAAATATATAGTAGCTTACTTAAAGTACTTTTAAACTTGTGCATAGTATTATTATTTTTTTTTTTCAAAGAACTGAAAATAGTTTCTGCAGAAAATCACACCTTTTGGATGTATGTTTATAGCTGACAACCTCTGCTTTGCTCATAAGGCTAAAAGTTTGTATGAATTCAGAATGAGTGATTTGTTGCCTAAGCAGGAAGAGCCGGGGATGTCGGAGCCGATATATATGACGACTGTGTGTCTTCTTTTTCCGGTGAACATTTAGTAATCTGTGTTTCCTGTTTTATCTTCTAGAAATGGAAACAGCTTTCCAGGCTGCAGCGCAGTGTCATCCTCTTCCTGTGCGCCCTGCTGGCGGTTTGTGGCGTCGTCTCTTTCTCTAACCTGGGAGAGCACTGGAGAAGTAATGCATTTTTACATTTCATAGTTAATTGTTAGAAATCCCTTTTGGGCAAGGTGTGCTGATTGCAGTTGTATGAAACATGACTGTAAGCCATTGGGGTGGCTTAGAACTATGCGTATCGCATGTACTGTGCTCATTATATACCTATAGGAAACCTGTGCGTTTTTCCTTTTAAAGGATCATTCTACCTTTTGCAAAATAAATAAATAAATGCACCCAACCTGATTAAGAAATTAATTGTGCATTTTTTTATTTTATTTATGTTTTTGCATTTGAGTCTGTAAAGCATTGCATTCAAGAGCAGTGGATCGCGAGTGCAATGCTCCTGCACACTATTTTTCCAGCCCAAGTACATTATGAGGTATGGACCTTTACCAGGCAGGAGGATTTTTCAATCTTCCTGCAGGTGTGGTGATGTTACTGCACTTGTGCTCCTTTGGGATTAACAAGTTCATCTGTTGCAGTGGCAGACGGATCTTGTAGCATTTTCATTTGCAGACCCTGTGAATAACTGATACGATCGTCTGGGCACAGGGCACTCCAGGGAAGGAAACTCTGGGTTCAGTAAGGTGGAGTTGGAGACGTATAACCAGTATATCCAAAGCTATTTTGGCTGTACTTCTCTTATGGATCAAAGGAGTGCAGTTAGTTCTGCACTCCTGTGATCTGTTTTCAGCCTACATCACAGAGCCTGGCTGACATCACAGAGCCTGTCCTGGCTCTCAAAAGATCAGGGTCCACACACAACCCTGGATCGGTAGATGGCATCTCTCTCTCTCTCTCTCTCTCTCTCTCTCTCTCTCTCTCTCTCTCTCTCTCTCTCTCTCTCTCTCTCTAAAAAAAAAAAAATTTCCCTCATTAATGTACACACAGCACCCCATATTGACAGAAAAACACAGAATTGTTGACATTTTTGCTGATTTATTAAAAAAGAAAATGAAATATCACATGGTCCTAAGTATTCAGACCCTTTGCTCAGTATTTAGTAGAAGCACCCTTTTGATCTAATACAGCCAGGAGTCTTTTTGGGAAAGATGCAACAAGTTTTTCACACCTGGATTTGGGGATCCTCTGCCATTCCTCCTTGCAGATCCTCTCCAGTTCTATCAGGTTGGATGGTAAACGTTGGTGGACAGCCATTTTTAGGTCTCTCCAGAGATGCTCAATTGGGTTTAAGTCTGGGCCATTCAAGAACAGTCACGGAGATATTGTGAAGCCACTCCTTCGTTATTTTAGCTGTGTGCTTAGGGTCATTGTCTTGTTGAAAGGTAAACCTTCGGCCCAGTCTGAGGTCCTGAGCACTCTGGAGAAGGTTTTCGTCCAGGATATCCCTGTACTTGGCTGCATTCATCTTTCCCTTCATTGCAACCAGTCGTCCTGTCCCTGCAGCTGGAAAACACCTCCACAGCATGATACTGCCACCACCATGCTTCACTGTTGGGACTGTATTGGACAGGTGATAAGCAGTGCCTGGTTTTCTCCACACATACCGCTTAGAATTAAGGCCAAAAAGTTCTATATTGGTCTCATCAGACCAGAGAATCTTATTTCTCACCATCTTGGAGTCCTTCAGGTGTTTTTTTTAGCAAAGTCCATGCAGGCTTTCATGTGTCTTGCACTGAGGAGAGGCTTCCATCGGGCCAGTCTGCCATAAATCCTGACTGGTGGAGGGCTGCAGTGATGGTTGACTTTCTACAACTTTCTCCCATCTCCCGACTGCATCTCTGGAGCTCAGCCACAGTGATCTTTGGGTTCTTCTTTACCTCTCTCACCAAGGCTCTTCTCCCCCGATAGCTCAGTTTGGCTGGACGGCCAGCTCTAGGAAGGGTTCTAGTCGTCCCAAACATCTTCCATTTAAGGATTATGGAGGCCACTGTGCTCTTAGGAACCTTAAGTGCAGCAGAATTTTTTTTGTAACCTTGGCCAGATCTGTGCCTTGCCACATTTCTGTCTCTGAGCTCTTCAGGCAGTTCCTTTTTTGACCTCATGATTCTCATTTGCTCTGACATGCACTGTGAGCTGTAAGGTTTTATATAGACAGGTGTGTGGCTTTCCTAATCGAGAAATGGACAGCACCTGAGTTAGATATATGAGTGTCACAGCAAAGGGTCTGAATACTTAGGACCGTGTGATATTTCAGTTTTTCTTTTTTAATAAATCTGCAAAAATGTCAACAATTCTGTGTTTTTCTGTCAATATGGGGTGCTGTGTGTACATTAATGAGGGAAAAAATGAACTTAAATTATTTTAGCAAATGGCTGCAATATAACAGAGTGAAAGATTTAAGGGGGTCTGAATACTTTCTGTGTGTGTATGTATATGTATAATATATATATATATATATATATATATATATATATATATATATATATATATATATATATATATATATACAATGTGATACTAAAGTCCTCAGTTTTTTTGGTTAAAAATAACAGACGTTATACTTGCCTGCTCTGTGTAATGGTTTTGCACAGAGCAGCCCAGATCCTCCTCTTCTCGGGTCCCTCTTCGGTGCTCCTGGCCCCTCCCTCCTATTGAGTGCCACCACAGCAAGCAGCTTGCTGTTGGGACACCAGAGCAAAGCCACTGCTCCGTGTGTCCATTCAGATATGGAGCCACGGCCTGCCTTTCCTCTCTCTCCTCATTGGCTTACTGACTTTGACAGCAACAGGAGCCAATGGCGCTTCGCTGCCGTCTCAGCCAATGAGGAGGGAGAGTCCCAGGCAGCCCAGTCTCTCGTGCAACATCGCTGGATAGAGTTGGGCTCAGGTAAGTATAAGAGGGGCTGCTGCACACAGAAGGCTTTTTATCTTAATGCATAGAATGTATTTAGATTAAAAACAACCTTCTGCCTTTACAATCACTTTAAGTACTTACTGCTGAACTTATGCTGGGTACACACTGACAATTGTTTTTTTTTTTTTTTTTTCAATTCAGCCAGCAGGTTACATGATAAAAAAAAAAACGGACATATCCCCATACCAACACAAGCAATGTAGAAGGGATGTTCTCCCCTGTTGTTCATTTGAATTCTGACAGCGGGGAGGTTCTCTTGACCCAGCAAAGGCTCCCCCCCCCCCCCCCCCCCTGTGCACCTGAATTCATAGATCAGCGCTTGCAGCCATTGACTTCAAGCGCTGATCAAATGCTGGTGTTCTGACATGTTAGACCGGCTTCTGTCAAAGAGATGGCGGTACACGTGTGTGTGTGTGTGTTGGGCTTTAGGGCAGATATATAAATTTATCATTAACAGAAAGCTGTTGGCAGACATGAGACCTGTGAATATTTGAGTTATGTGTTCTTTAAAAGAAAAAAAAAATGGCTTTAAAATACTTTTTAATTCAATAATTTCTCTCATTTCTGCAAAGTATGGGCTTGTTGGTTTGCCTTTTAAGGCCCCATGCACACTGGGCATAAAAAATGCTGCTTTTACAGGTTTTTGGCATTTTTATAATTTTTTGTGTTATTTGTTTTTTTTTTTGTTTGTTTCTTTCAGCTTGTAGAAGCCACTTAATTTTAGCCTATCTGTCCGTGCACATTTAGGCAATTACAAGCATATTTGTAGAGGAGCATGTACAAGCTAAATAAAAAAAGAACATCAACAAGTGCATGTTTGTGGGGAGCTTTTGGGCAGAAAAAAAGCTTGGCGTGCCTAAACACAGTGTTTAGGCGCATCAAGCCTATTTAAGTGTACCTACTGTTTTGGGGGGACAACACTTATAAACGCAAAAACACGTGTACAGTATGCTCCATAGGAACATTTTATGCTGCTATCTGCCAGCAGTTCTGATTTTTTTTTTCACACTGTCTAGTGTGCATATCTGCTGACCTGGAAATTATTTCTGCACTCTGTGTTTTGGTTGCTCATTGTATGCACACGCTTGGTGTCTTTGAAATTTATGTCTATACATAATGCTGAAGTCGGAACTCTCCTTTTCTATCTCCTCTTGGCCCCCCCCTTTCTCTCCTCTTATGGGGGCCCCCCTTTCTCTCCTCTTGGGGGGGCCCCCCTTTCTCTCCTCTTGGGGGGGCCCCCCTTTCTCTCCTCTTGGGGGGGCCCCCCCTTTCTCTCCTCTTGGGGGGGCCCCCCTTTCTCTCTGGGGGGGGCCCCCCTTTCTCTCCTCTGGGGGGGCCCCCTTCTCTTCTCTGGAGGGCCCTTCTCTTCTCTCCTCTGGGCCCCCCCCCCTATTCTAACTCTTTCTCATCTGTGTTTTGATTTACTGATATCCATTTAATGCTGGTACTCTCATGTGTTGAGATTCACTATGATACCTTGAATATAGCACTTTGGAATTGTACCTTTTAAACCACTGGTAATGTTCATGCTCTTCTTTTCTTTCAAGTCTTTGATCTTTTGATCTCCTTCTTCTTTTTTCTTTTTTTTTGGAAAAATGTCTCAAACCATTTATTAAACACAAAAAAACGTTTTTGGTGTGCTCACTAAGCAATTTATTAGGATCACTCGTATACTAATACTGGATAGTGCCTCTTTTGCTTGCATAGAACTTCAGTTCTTTGTGGCATGGATTCCACAAATCTTCCTTTGGAGGTTCTGCTCACATAATTATATGGCAAAATTTCTGCAGATTTCAGCTACACATTCATGCTGCAAAATCCTATTTTTACCATATCCCAAAAGTGTTCCATGGGATTCAGTTCCTGTTACTGGCTTACCATTTGTGCCTCAGCAGAAATCGAGATTCATTAGACCATTCTACATTTTTTCCAGCCTTCAGCTCTCAGGATTTGGTGAGCCCTGTACCCACTGCTGCCTCGGCTTCCTAGCTCCTGGTGAACAGGAGTGGAACTTAGCGTGGTCCTCTGCTGTTGTAGCCCATTGAAGTGTTGTGCATTAGGAGATGCTTTTCCACTCGCAACAGTTATACGGAATGGTTATCCGAGTACTCATAATATTTCTGTGAGCTCCAAATAGTTTCGCCATTCTGCCTCAGGGAGGCATTTCCTTCTGCAGAACTCGCTGAAAATCGCTTTATTTTCTGCATCATTTTTGGTAAATTCTAGAGACTGTTTTGCATGAAAATCCTGAATCAGTAATTGCAGAAATACTAAAAATCCACCAGCCCATCTGACACCAACAGTCATAATCACTAAGATCACATTTTCCCCATTCTAATTTTGAAGAACTGAACCTCCTGACTGGTATCTGCATGATATTATGCTGCTTTTAACATGATTGGCTGAGTGGATAATTGGATGAATGAGCACGTGCTCTAATAAATTGCTCGCTGGGTGTATATCGATGTTATGTAATCTTCTGTTACAGACTCGTGCTGTATTAATTTAGTGTAGGACACATGTAATTACAAGCTTCCAACTTTTATTTTCTACATGAACAGCCCCTCAAGTGATAATTACAAGTCAGACAATTAGAGCTTTAAGATGCCAGAAAGGGGCTATGAATGGAACAAGGTAAAACCTTCAGCGCCACATACAACAATCTCATCAATGTGACAACATGTGAACGCATTCTAAAGTCTGGTACACACTATGAGTTTTTTTTTTTTTTTTTTGTATTGAACGAAGAAAAAAAAACTGTCAGCTCCGGTTGGAGCCGCTGTACTAACTATGCAAAGTCAGTACAGCGATCTCCCTTCTAAGCTGTTGTGTTCTGATGGGGACGGCCCATCCGCCATAACACTCCGATCAGCACTCTCCACCATTGGCTGAGAGCGCTGATCGGGAGTCGGTCAGCTGCTGGTTTTCCAGAATGCTCGTCCGACAGAAGCGGGCCAAATGGCAGGGTGGCATACACACGGGCCAAATGACGACACGTGTGTACAGGGCTTTACACAGGATGGGAAAGGGCTTTCACAGTCACTCACAAACATTCTTGACATCGTTGTATGGCTTCTTGACTTATCAGTATCATTGACCCACAGGGGGATATTTACTAAGGCTAGGTTCACATCTGTTGGAGTAATTAACCCTGCGCTGCCAGTATACAGAATAGCAGCTAACACGGCTGGTTGAAAAATAGCTAGGAAAAAGTGGATGTAATATGTGTAGTGCTTATACAATTAAATAGGAAATAAAACCCAATTAGTATATAATGTTGAGGGGTGTGCCCCGAGAAAGTGATGTGCTCACTGTGACAAAAACAACAAATGTGATATTATGTGGTTTAAAGTACCAGTAAGGTTACCACATAATGCCTTCAGAATGCATCTTTTGCAAAGTGTTAGGCAGAATTTATATGGCATTTTCATGCCTCATGCACCACAAAAATGCTGGTCAACATACAATAACATTATGTAACTATGCGTTATTGTAGTGTTCAGCAGTATTTTTGTGGTGTGTTAATTGTAATGTAAAACATACCTGAAAGGTAACAGTTTTCAAGAAGCCAAGTCCAACAAAAGCACTGCTCAATAATGAGCAATACAGTGCAAAGATTACCTGATGACAGCCATCATGTTGAGATTCTCAACATAAATACAGCCCTGAGCCCAACATGAACAGTGCAAAAGGTTGGGTGCCTGTGTTACTTACTCCATTGCAATGCTATATTATATAGCATTGCAATGGAGGAAGGTTAGCATATCGACATGCTCTGAAGTGAGGCTTGCTCTTTTTTTAGTCGCAATGTTGCCAGCAACTGAGAAAAGCCTTTCAGATGGGGTTGATGTTGCAGGCACAGACAAGTAACTCTTTGCCAGCATGGACGATGGGAAACCTCTTCATTTTCCTTCCACCATTTCAGCGGATTTTCTTCCTTTGGAATAGCCTGCTCCCTAAAATACATGTGTATCTCATTCCTCACAACTTCACTGTGGGTTTCTTGATCTTGGAGACCAGTCATGTCATCCTCCCCATTACTGTGGTGTTCATCTGAATCTGAACCGAGCAAAGTGTCCAACAGAGACACTTGCCTCTTCTCTGAAATTTTCATGTCTGCACTGGCTGACTGTTGTTCCTCACATGGATGTTGCGTTTGCTCTTCCTCATATCTTCTTTTCACTTCAAGAGCAAGAGCTTGGACCTTGAGGTGAACTTTTAAAGTGGTTGTAAACCCACTTTTTAAACAAAGACCTACAGGTAAGCCTAGATTAAGGCTTACCTGTAGGTGCATGAAATATCTCCTTAACCTACACGGTTAAGGAGATATTTGTATGTAAATGCGGCGACGCTGACGTCACCCCATTCACAAATTCGGGCTAGGTCGCAACATTCGACGACGTAGCCGAAATCGACAGCTCACGCGTGCATGCGCGGAGTCACATCTTCGCCGCTCCGGCCAATCACAGCGCCGGAGCGGCGCTGTGATTGGCTGCAGCGGCGATACCCGGAAGTAACATTCCGGCTATCGCCGCAGCGATGGATGCGGCTAGAGGAGGGACACGGACGACTTTGGGGGCCCCGATCGAAGGTAAGTGGTACATAATGAGCTAGTATGCTAGTCATACTAGCTCATTATAGCTTTGTCTTGCAGGTAAGTAAAAAAAAAAAAAAAATTGTCTACGGGGTTTACAACCACTTTAAACTGTCATCTGCTGGCAGGAATTTTAGTTTGTGGAATCTGGGGTCCAGGGCTGCTGCAATAAGACATATATATTTTCTCCACCATCATCTCTGAATTTAGTTTCCCGCTCCCATCTTGATGTCATCTCCTGTGCAGCAACACTTTGGAAAGCCTTGACTGCTGCTGTCTCGCAAATTGTGCTCTGAATCGATTTCTGGAGGCCCTTTACCAGAGGAGGTAGAGCGGAACCAGTCACACAGGACTCTCCACTCAAGAAAACAGTGGCACACTCAAAAGGCCTCAGGACTTGTTCCACCTCCTCAAGTAAGCTCCACTGATCATGCTTTAAATCCAGGAAGCGCTTCCCTCGTGGTGTGACATCAGGATCGGAAAGAGTTGCAGTCACAGGCCACCTCTGTTCAAGCAGGTGGCTGATCATGTGTAACGTACTGTTCCATCTTACGGATACATCATTTATTAGTGCATGCTCAGGGGTACCCATTTGTTGCTGCTTTGCTTTAAGCTTTGTAGTGGCCAGCTCACTTTTTTTTAAATGTTCCACAAGGCACTTTGCAGCCCTCAATGTATTGCCGATCTGGGGATTCCTCAGGGCATGGTTGACAACTAACTGCAATGTATGACCAGCACACCTGAGAGAAGAGATGCCATGCTTTTCTTCCAAAATACGCAGAGCAGCGACAACATTTGCAGCGTTATCATGGACAACTACATTTACATTGGCCATGGATATCTCAAACTTTTCAGCTGCTTTTTCCACCCAGTTAGCAATGTTTTCAGCTGTGTGACGATCTTCAAGTGACATAGTGGTCAGATTGTATGATGTAAGATTCCAGTCTTCATTAATGAAGTGGTATGTGACACCCAAGTATGCCTCTGTAGCGATGCTGGTCCATGCGTCTGTGGTGAGAGCTATTTTTGATTTCACATCTTTGAGTGACGCTTTCATATTTTCAAAATTCTCCTCATATTTCTTCTCCATCAGCTTAGTGAAATGGGACCTGGAGGGAAGTGTGTATCCTGGGTAAAACGTGTTAATCATCTCACAAAATCCTTGACAGTCTACAATAGAAAGAGGTCTCATATCTTTTACAATCATGTTGAGTATGCTATTGGTATATCTAACGGCCATTTGGGGTGTGCAAACAGTGACATCCTTTTTATGAAAGAACTCCTGTACACAGCTTTGCCTTTTCCTGAGAAAAAACAACACACATTAATAACATTAGGAAGTAGGAACCAACTAAGTTTAACCTACATGACATCTATGAATGCTCAATGCTAATAATGTACTGTATTTCAAACAGGGTACAGGTAGGGTAGTAAATCTGCAATCTGCATAATATTATGAACTGAATGTGATTTAATAACTATGTTTAATAATTATAATATTGTATTTCATCTATTAGAAAAAGTTTGAGATATCCATCCATGGCCAATGTTGTAGCTGCAGTGCAAATGTTGTCGCTGCTCTGTGTATTTTGGAAAAAAGTCTCTTCTCTCAGGTGTGCTGGTCAGATTGCAGTTAGTTGCCCTGAGGGATCCCCAGATCAGCAAGACACTGAGGGCTGCAAAGTGCCTTGTGAAACATTTAAAAAAACGTGAGATGGCCACTACAAAAAAGCAAAGCACAGCAACAAATGGGTACCCCTGAGCATGCACTAATAAATTTACTAGCATATTAGCTTTTAATGATTACTCCCAAAAATAAAAAGTACTTACAAAGATGGCTCGTCCGTTTTGAGGTCAGAGAGCGCCTGGATGTTTTCTTCTGAGGTGCTTGTGCATCGCAGATGTGCTGCCGTGGAACGCCATTTCGGTTTTGCAAAGGGAACAAAGGACCATTTTTTCTGGCCTCTGTTTAACCACTTCCATACTGGGCACTTATACAGCTTCCTGCCCAGACCAATTTTCAGCTTTCTGCGCTGTTGCACTTTGAATGACAATTGTGCGGTTGTCCTACACTGTACCCAAACTAAATTTTTATAATTTTGTTCCCACAAATAGAGCTTTCTTTTGGTGGTATTTGATCACCTCTGTGATTTTTTTATTTATTTTCTGCTAAAAAATAAATAAAAAAAGACCGAAATTTTTTTTTTGTTTCAGTTACAAAACATTGTAAATAAGTAAGTTTTCTCCTTCACTGATGGGGACCGATAGGCGGCACGGATGGGTACTGATAGGTGGCATGGATTAGCACTGATAGGTGGCACTGTACTGTAATGTGTTACTAATGCCAATTAGTGCCAAACAATAATGCCTGCCAATCACTGGCATCCATTGTGGGCACTGATTGGCATCCCTGGTGGTCTAGGGAGGCATACCTGGTGGTGGGCATCCCTGGTGGTCCAGTGTGGGTATCCTCGGGGGGGGGGGCTGCGCTGATAATCGATCAGCACAAACCCCCCCTTGTCAGAGGAGCAGCCGATCGGCTATCCTCTACTCGCGTCTGATAGACGCGAGTGAGGAAAAGCCGATGACCGGCTTTTCCTGTTTACATCGTGATCAGCCGTGATTGGACACGGCTGATCACGTGGTAGAGTCTCCATCGGAGACTCTCTACCTAGATCGGTGTTGCGGGGTGTCAGACTGACACCCTGCAACAACGATCGCCGCAATGCGTGCCCCCGGGGGTGCGCAGAGGCTCAAAATCCTGAGGACGTCATATGGATTTTGAAACCACTTTGCCGCCGTCACTCTGCTATAGGGCGGGCGGCAAGTAGTTAAAGAATTCCCATACCTTTTTGAAAGTCGTGGTCTAGCTTTTCGTGCATTGGAACTGTCTCCATTCGCAGGAGTAGGAGCAGCAGCCATTACCGCGATTACCCCGCGAGATGAGCGTGACGCGTCAACGCCTTTCACGCACATCAACGTATTTTCGTAGTCGACTACGTCGACGTGTCGTGGCAGCTCTATATTACAGTAAAATAGTAGAGGTACATACTAATTCATTTACAGATAACAGAATCAAAAGAGTAAGCAAAGTTGAACATTAGAAATGCCTTCGAGAAATAAGAGGCGACGTGCATTGTCTTTTCCCCCCCAGACACCCCAACTGGGAACATACTGTGTCCAGAGGGAAAGACAACACAGCAAACCTCCATGTTACAACAATTTGTGATACAGAAACTCCCCTTCGAGCTGTGTGGGAGGAGCACTAATGCTATAATTCCCCTCAGAGCTTTGTGGGAGGAGCTACAATTCCCCTCAGCATGAATGAATGGGCTCTCGTGCCCGCCAAACCGTGGCCCTCACGGCTCCACAGGTGTGAACCTAGTCTAAAACTGGAGCACTCAGAATCTGGTGTAGCTGTGCATGTTGGCCAATCCGCTTTGAACTTGTTCAATGAAGCTTTGACAAAGAAACCTGGAAGCTGATTGGTTTCTATGCAGAGCTGCATCAGAGTTTTAGTAAATATCCCCCACAAAGTGCCTAATGTAGAGGAAGAACAGCAAATAGCATTTGCAAGATGGAGATCAAAAATATTGGCCTGGCTATTTCTGTCTATACAAGATCTCTTGTAGGGTCCTAGAGAACGGTACTTTGTTTTTTGGGGCCACTACATAAACTATGGAAACATAGAAGAGTGATGGCAAAAACAACATGGCCCATTGAGTCTGCATCTGGAGCAGCTTCACCTGCACAGCCGTGCCATGTATTCAGAGATCTGTGACTGAACATAGATCTTCCACAGTGTCAGAGGGACTTGTAGCTTTAAAAGGAACACAAGTGTGGTGAGTAGTCTATTGACATTTTCCCCCAGCTCTCTCTCTCTCTCTCTCACTCATTCTCACAGCCCGGAACTCTTTATGGCAGAGAGGTGGAAGAAAAGTCTGCAGGAGCCTGACATTGGACGCTCATTCTATATAACAAAGAATATTTTATAAGCTCTGGATGTATAGCAGGCCACAAAAATCCTGACCTGTTGACCCTTCAGTTGTGCCGTCTCTTGGGGACACACAGCAGAAGTAACCTACATTGATATATTATGAAATTGGCCCGTGAGCTTTGGGAAATGTTTGCCCCACCATAGTGTATTTATGATCCATTTATTTTTATTTTTTTTCAATTCTTTATTTTATTTTATCAGGGTTACATTTGTGATACATCAAAACATTTCCGAGCTTCGAGTAGAAAAAATACATAAAAACAATATAACAAATTCTAGAAAACCTCTTGACTCACTATCTTTTTACGTACTTTTCTTATGCTCACTATATCCCCCCTCCCACCCCCTATCTACCCCCCTTCCTCCGTTCTACCTCTTATTTTTTACCTTTTCCTCTCTAGCGTCTCAGGTTTTCTGCATAGCTCCATGTTTTCTTAAATTCTTTACAACATTTCCACTTGTTTTGAAATCCTTTTTTCTTTTTCGTACATCACGGGACACAGAGCGACTTAGTCATTACTAATGGGTTATATAGATTACCTTCAGGTGCTGGCACTGGCCAATTCCAAACCGGAAGTACCCTCCCCTATATAAGCCCCTCCCACCCGGGAGCACCTCAGTTTTTTGCCAGTGTCTAAGGTGTTGGCCAAAGAGTAACATGTGTTTTCACTGGGCTTGCGTACAGGTTCTTTTGGGCCTTAGTAAGCTGTTCCGCATCCCACCAAAAAAGCTTCATAGCTAAACGGTCGGTACCCGGGCCTTGCAGCAGAAGAGCAAGGTTTTGCCTGTAATGCCTCTCTTAGGAGAGCTGGACCCTGGGATCCAGAGCTCTGGTCATACCCACGACCAAGATGTTGTCTGTGCAGGGTACTATACAGGTCCAGGGGAGTGGAATCCTTGGGAACCCGGTCCCTGAAGGTTTAATTACAATGCCTGCCGTGATAGGTGAAGTTTGGGCTTCTGTGGACCAAACAAAGTCCTGCGGCGGGGATCAGGTAAGTGGGGGCCCCCAGGAACTTGGTTCTATTGGGGGACCCCCAAGCCTAATTTGTCTTTCTGTCTGTTACCTAACGGTATTCCCGCTAATATCTGTGTATGCCTGTAACTACTGAAAATGTAAAATTTTAATAGTAGTCAAGAAAAAAAAAGAGGACCGCGGTACCTGTGTTAAACCACTAGAGGCCGCTGTGGTCCATTTTTCTTGTCATGTGGATCTTTGGTTTTCTCAAGTCAAAAGATCCAGGCAGTTGGTAAGTTTCTCTGTGGGAATCCACTTCCTCTGCCCTGTTGCTGCGCTCATCCACCGCACAGGCCCTCCGGCAAAAAGGGCCCTGGCTCCTAGTCCCTGTTTGGTTTCGAAAAGGGCGCCAATGGCGCACGGGCGCGCGCGCGGGCGCGTGCACGCGCCTCCTATGAAAAAAAGGGGCGGGGCGATGACGCTCGATGCGCGCCACGGTGCTTCTGCGCATGTGCAGGCGTCCCAGCTTGTATAAAGACACAGTACAAGTGTCAGCTGGATGCAAACAGAGCTAGCAACAAACAGTGGCACACAGAGGCGGTTGATGCAGGCATCCCCATAGAAAGGCACTTTAGTGGACACCAGCTGGTATATAGCAGCAACTGTGTTAGACTATTACCAGCAATATTGGTGTATGACGACGGGAATACCTCAGCTTTGTGCTTATAGGATATGTCGTCCAGACGCTCCGGAAATAGATCTTCCAGGAAGCCAAAGGGGTCTCCATCGGGCTCTGAGGATATTGGGCATGCTTGTACTGCACCAATCTCCCCTGAGAATTCAGAGGTCAGTAGCCGTAGAAACCCCGCAGGAGTGCCTGGTGCTGCGGCTGTCCCCAGTCCACCTGCTCCTGTATATATAACAGAGGAGGTTTTATCCTCAACTCTGGGAGGATTGGAAGAGAGATTAACAGCATTGATCGCTGCTTCCCTGTCACAGGAAAAGCGCGTCCGATCTCCGTCTCCTCCTTCAGAGTGCCTGTTAGTGGAGGAACAGCCCCACACAGGGATCGACCTACCTGAAGGGGATCAGGATGAGGTTGATTCAGTTATGGAGGAATCAACAGTGGAAGAACCTTTCTCAGCATCTCAGGCTGAAAGATTATGGGTTCAGTCTCTGACTAACATGGTCCGATCAGCATTTAAAATGCCTCTGGCGGAACCACCATCCACTACGGTTTCCTCGCTGGGGTCGCTAAAAGCTCCCCAGGCTGTCTGTTCCTTCCCAATCCACCCTTTATTAGAAGGGCTTATTTACCAGGATTGGGAGCATCCTGATAAAATATTTGCTCCCCCCAAGAGATTTCCGGTGATCTATCCCATGGAGGATAAGTTCATAAAAAAATGGAGGGTCCCTACAGTGGACGCAGCCATCTCTTCTGTGAACAAATCACTGACATGTCCAGTAGATAATGTTCCAATGTTCAAAGACCCAATAGATAAAAAATTGGAGTCTTTACTAAAATCTGCTTTCTCTACAGCAAGCATGGTGACACAACCTGCGGTAGCAGCGATTGGAGTCTGCCAAGCAGTGAAAGATCAGTTGAAACAAGTCGTAAGGGACTTACCAGATCAGCAGGCTCTTGCCCTAGCTGACCTGCCTAGAGCCTTGTGTTTTGCGGTGGACGCCATAAAGGATACAATCCAACAGGCCTCCCGCTTTACGCTGTCTATAGTACATATGCGTAGGCTTCTGTGGCTCAAAAACTGGTCTGCTGAAGCTCCCTGTAAGAAACTGCTGGTTAGCTTCCCATTTCATGGAGAACGCTTATTTGGAGAAGATCTGGACAAATATATCCAGAAAATTTCTGCCGGTAAAAGTTCACTCTTACCGGTTAAGAACAAGAGTAGAAGTCCTTCTTTTAAGAGGCCTACTTCTCCAGTCCCGGGCACATCGGCTGTGAAGCAGTTCCGACGGCCTCCGCGGTCAAATTCAGGGGGCAGAAATCAGGGACAATCACAGGGTAACAAGAAGCCCTGGATCAAGAGAGGTACAAAACCTCCCCCCAAGTCATGAAGCGTTGCCCCCACTCAATCGGGTGGGGGGAAGGCTTCAGTTGTTCACAGAGACCTGGCGGGACACCATCAGAGACAGATGGGTGCTCTCCGCAGTAAGTCTGGGATACAAGCTGGAGTTAAAAGGCACTCCTCCTGCCCAATTTATGAGGTCAAACGTGCCAAGAGATCCCCAGAAGAGAGGATCCCTCCTTCTGGCACTAGAACAACTATTGCTCCAAGGTGTAATCATGAAGGTTCCCCTGGAAGAAAGCGGATTCGGGTTTTACTCGAACCTTTTCACAGTCCCCAAACCAAATGGGGACGTGAGGCCCATATTAAATCTAAAAGGGCTAAACAAGTTCCTAAATATCAGGACTTTTCGGATGGAGTCGATCCGATCGGTGGCCACCGCCCTATAAGGGCAGGAATGGTTAGCCTCGATCGACATAAGGGATGCTTATCTGCATATTCCCATTTTTCCGGCCCACCAGAAATTTCTACGCTTTGCATTAGAAGGGCGCCATTTTCAGTTCAGAGCCTTACCTTTCGGTCTGGCCAATCTAAGAACACAAGGTGTAACGATAATGGCATATCTAGACGACCTGCTACTAATAGACCACTCAGTGGAAAAGCTGGAAGTAGCTATTCACAAGACAATCAAGTATCTGGAATATCACGGTTGGATTATCAACCGGGACAAGTCAGCTCTAAGACCAGTCAAAAGTCTGGAATACTTAGGGCTAAGGCTGGATTCAAATCAGAGAAAGATTTTCTTACCTCCAGAGAAGGTGTCGTCTTTAAAATATTTGACCCACTTAGTGGGTACAAAAAGAAAACCATCCATACGCCTCTGCATGAGGCTGCTGGGAAAAATGGTGGCTTCATTCGAAGCGGTACCCTACGGTCAATTCCATTCAAGGAATTTGAAAAGGGCCATACTGTCAGCCTGGAACAAAAAAGTTCAGGCTTTAGACTTACCAATGTCCCTGTCCCCTTCCGTTCACAAGAGCCTCCATTGGTGGTTGGTGCCCCAGAATCTGGAAAAAGGGAAACCCTTCAGTCCGGTTTCTTGGAAGGTAGTCACTACAGATGCCAGCCTCATAGGCTGGGGGGCAGTACTGGAGCAATGGTCTCTCCAGGGCAAGTTGTCAGAAGCAGAAAAGGCCCTGCCCATCAATCTCTTAGAGATACGAGCAGCCCGGTATGCCCTAGTAGCATGGACATCCAAACTCCAAGGGTCCCCTGTCAGAATTCAATCAGACAATGCCACAGCAGTGGCATATATCAATCACCAGGGTGGCACCAGGAGTCGTGCAGCCCAGAGGGAAGCAAATTGCATCCTGGAGTGGGCAGAAAAATATGTCCCAGCCATATCCGCGGTTTTCATCCCAGGAGTGGAAAATTGGAGAGCGGACTTTTTAAGTCGCCAACAATTATGCCCGGGGGAGTGGTCTCTTCACCCCGAGGTTTTCCAGGCAATATGCCAGCGGTGGGGAACACCGGATGTAGATCTGCTAGCATCCAGATTCAACGCAAAGGTGGACAGATTTGTGTCTCGCACAAGGGATCCTCTAGCTTGCGGCTCGGATGCCCTAGTGTTCCCTTGGGATCAGTTCAAGCTGATATATGCATTCCCACCGCCACAATTGTTACCGCGATTACTCCGCAGAATCAGGGTAGAAAAGAAACCAGTGATTCTGGTGGCTCCAGCGTGGCCCCGAAGGGCATGGTACGCGGAGATTGTAAAAATGTCAGTGAGGAGTCCTTGGACCCTCCCACATCGTCCGGACCTGCTGTCGCAGGGACCGATATACCACCCTTCCTTACCGGCCCTAGGTTTGACGGCCTGGCTATTGAAGCCCACATTCTGAAAAAGAGAGGACTCTCTAATTCTGTGGTATCTACCATGATCAATGCCAGGAAGCCGGTATCCAGGCAGATCTATTATAGGATCTGGAAAGCGTACATTACGTGGTGTGAGGCCAAGAAATGGCATCCACGTAAGTACGTGATAGGGAGTATTATGGACTTCCTACAGTGGGCTGTAGATAGGAAGCTGGCCTTGAGTACTATCAAGGGTCAGATTTCGGCCTTGTCAATATTTTTTCAAAGGCCCTTGGCTTCGCATTCACTAGTCAAAGCTTTCATACAAGGAGTGATGCGTATTAGCCCTCCGGTTAGTATTCCCATATGTCCTTGGGACTTAAACCTGGTTCTGTCAGTTCTACAGAAACAACCGTTTGAACCATTGCAACACATTTCCTTGGTTCTTCTCACCAGGAAATTGATTTTCTTAGTAGCCGTTTGTTCGGCTAAAAGAGTATCGTAATTAGCCGCCTTGTCCTGTAAGGAGCCATATCTGGTTGTCCATAAGGACAGAGTAGTATTACGTCCTCATCCAGCCTTTCTTCCCAAGGTGGTATCGAGGTTTCATTTGAACCAAGATGTGGTTCTTCCTTCTTTTTTTCCCCAAACCTAGCTCGGTAGAGGAAAAGTTATTACATTCTTTGGATGTAGTAAGAGCAGTTAAAGCTTATCTAAAAGCCACTGCTCAGATTCGCAGAACGGATACTTTGTTTATTCTGCCGGAAGGCCCTAAAAAGGGTCAGGCAGCATCAAAATCCACTTTAGCCAAGTGGATTCGACAGGTCATAATACAAGCCTATGGCTTGAGAAAGAGACCGCCTCCGTTCAAAGTTAGGGCGCACTCCACAAGAGCAGTTGGAACTTCATGGGCAGTGCATCACCAGGCCTCCCTGGCTCAGGTATGTAAGGCCGCAACATGGTCTTCGGTACACACGTTTACTAGATTCTACCAGGTAGACGTTAGAAGTCAGGAGGATGTCGCCTTTGGGCGCAGTGTGTTGCAGGCCGCAAAAGATCCTCATGCCTGATGGCGCCCAGCTTATGTATCCCTCCCCTCATTTGGCATTGCTTTGGGACGTCCCATTAGTAATGACTAAGTCGCTCTGTGTCCCGTGATGTACGAAAAAGAAAAAGGGATTTTTATAACAGCTTACCTGTAAAATCCTTTTCTTGGAGTACATCACGGGACACAGAGCTCCCACCCCTCTTTTTGGGACACTTATTGCTTGGCTACAAAACTGAGGTGCTCCCGGGTGGGAGGGGCTTATATAGGGGAGGGTACTTCCGGTTTGGAATTGGCCAGTGCCAGCACCTGAAGGTAATCTATATAACCCATTAGTAATGACTAAGTCGCTCTGTGTCCCGTGATGTACTCCAAGAAAAGGATTTTACAGGTAAGCTGTTATAAAATCCCTTTTTTTCCTCCTCCACCCCATTTTTCAGTCCCTCCATACTGTATTTCTTCCACAGAATCGATCCACTCCCATACTGATGGGCTTTCCACTTCCCGCCATTTTTTTGGAATCAGCCTTTTGGCCGCATTTAGCAGGTGAGGGATCAGTGACTCTTTTATACTGTTTCACTCCTCCCTCTCCTCCGTGGAATAGGACTATCCATGGATCTTTTTTAATCTCCTTCTCTGTAATTACTTTGATCAAGTCCAGGATTTTTTCCCAATATTTTTTTAATTTTAGGGCACTGCCACTACAAGTGGGCCATTGTTCCCGTTTTCCCACATCCTCTCCAACACTCTGCGTTCTGTCCTGCTTGATATTTACTTAATTTATCTGGTGTAACATACCAACCTGTAATACACTTTAAAATTCATCTCTGCGGTCCTGCTGTCCATGGCAGACGAGTCAATTTTATTATTTTATCTATAGTTCTTTTGTCCCTATGTGTTCCCAGTTCCCTTTCCCATTTTTTTATGTATGGGGGTATCTCCAGTTCGTCCACTGTTAACAGCAGTTTATAGAGTTTTTTGATATGGTGCCTTTTGTGTTCTCGGCTATACAAAGCCGTTCTATCGTCGTAAGCTCCTCCCCCGACCTAATTGGCTGGGGCAGGCTTTGTACGAAGTGGGTCAGCTGATGATGCCTCCATTCATCTAATATCATTAAGTCCCTTTTGTGTCTTAATTCTTGAAATGGTGTGATTTTTTTTCCTTTTTTTTAATTTATATCTCTTAACTGTGCTTTATCTTATCTTTTTTAATCCAATTCCCTCCCACTGTTTTTTTTCCCGGTGCAAAGTAATCGTTTTCTTTTAATTCTATAAGGGGAGAATTGTAATCCCTGTCTATTTGTTTATGCAATCTATCCCATGTTCTAAGTGCAATTCTTGTCATTACGAGAGTGTTTTCACCTAGTGTTCTATATTTGGGAGGATTCCATATTATACCGTATTTATCGGCGTATAACACGCACCGGCGTATAACACGCACCCCAAGTTTAGGAGGGAATTTTAAGGAAAAAAACTTTTAGGAGGGAAATTCAAGGAAAAAAAACTTACATTTAAATGCAGCATGCAGCCTTGCCCAGTGTCCATCTGCAGCCTTGCCCAGTGTCCATCTGCAGCCTTGCCCAGTGTCCATCTGCAGCCTTGCCCAGTGTCCATCTGCAGCCTTGCCCAGTGTCCATCTGTCCATCTGCAGCCTTGCCCAGTGTCCATCTGTCCATCTGCAGCCTTGCCCAGTGCCTTTGCGATCGTGTCAGTCTCTGCGTTTTTTTAAATTTGGCGCCGATTTCTGTGGAGAGGAGCGAGCGGGGCCGAGTGTACTTCGGCTAGACTCGGCTCCTCTCGCAGTCCCGCCCATCTCCACTGACTGCGCCTCTGACGGAGAAAGCCGAGTGTACTTCGGCTAGACTCGCCTCTGCTCACAGTCACAGGCAGGACTGCGAGAGGAGCCGAGACTAGCCGAAGTACACTCGGCTTTCTCTATGTCAGCGGCGCAGTCAGAGATGGGCGGGACTGCGAGAGGAGCCGAGTAAAGCCGATTGTACTTCGGCTTCGGCTCCGCTCGCTCCCCTCGCTCGTTTTCAGCAGGGGAATTCGACGGAGTATCGGCGTATAACACGCACCCACGATTTTCCCCTGATTTTAAGGGGAAAAAAGTGCGTGTTATACGCCGATAAATACGGTACTTCCAAATTGTGCCTTTGCCAGTGCCTTTTCAATTTTAACCCACCTTTTTTTCGTGTCTGTCGTTAGCCCACTCTACTACTCGAGACAGCACCACCGCATTATAATATTTTTTAATATCTGGAACGGCCAGCCCTCCATGTTTTTTATCCTGTTTTAGTACCGAGAAGGAGATCCTATGTTTTTTGTTTTTCCATATAAAGTTAATTAACATATTTTTTAACACTCTAAAGTATGGTTGGGGTATTGCCACGGGTAGCATCTGAAATTTGTATAAAATTTTTGGTAAGAGAACCATCTTCAAAATGTTGATTCTTCCTAGCCATGATATTGGGCGGTTTGTCATCTTTCTGATTTCCGATTTTTATTTCGTCTAACAGAGGGATATAATTTATCTTGTATATTTTCTTAATTGAGTTGGCGAGTTTTACTCCCAGATACTTCAATTCCCTCTGCCAGGGAAAGTTAAACTCTTCTTTTAACCTCCGTTCTTCTACCTTTCCAATGTTCACATTTAGAATCTCGGTTTTAGTTATATTAATTTTAAAGTTTGATATCTCACCATATTGTTTAAGGGTTTCAAGTAAATTCGGTAATGTGGTCCTAGGGTTGCTAACAAAAAAAGGACATCATCTGCAAAAGCTGATAATTTATGTTCGTCTTCTTCTATTCGAATCCCTTTGATGTCGGGGTTATTTCGTACCATCGCAAGTAGGGGTTCCAAGGACAACACAAACAAGAGGGGAGATAGGGGGCATCCCTGTCTTGTCCCGTTTTTCATCTCGAAAGCCGGAGACAGTGTACCGTTTATTTTAATCCTACCCGTAGGGTGCTGGTAAAGCGTTTTTTACCCACTGTATCATCCTAGCTCCTAATCCCATGGTTTCCAGGGTTTGGATCATGAGTCCCCAGTCTACTCTGTCGAATGCTTTTTCTGCGTCTACTGACAGGAGTAGACCTGGGGACTCATTCTCTCTTATCTTCTGGAGAAGGAACAATGCTCTCACCCCATTGTCCCTTCCTTCCCTTCCTGGGATGAATCCCACCTGGTCTGGATGTACCAGTGTTGGCATCAATCCCTTCAGTCTTTCTGCCAGAACTTTTGCGTATAGTTTAATATCCGCGTTCAGTAGCGAGATCGGCCTGTATCCGGAGCACAGCATTTCATCTTTCCCCTCCTTCGGTATAACCGTTATTGTGGCTACTTAGGCCTCCCTGCTCATTTCATATTCCGACCCTAGCCCATTCATATATTTGCATAACCTAGGTATCAGTATCTTCTTAATTTTTTTTAAAGTATAACGCTGTAAACCCATCGGGGCCGGGGCTTTTCCCTGGAGCTGAATCCGTCAGCGCTCTAATTATTTCTTCCTCTGTTATGGGTTTATCTAATGCCAGTTTTTCATTCTCATTGATCTTGGGCAGGCCCGCCTTTCCTAAGAATTCCTTTTATCTTTAGTTGCGTCTCTCCTGCCCTCCATCCCTTCTGTTCCACCGAGTACAGCCCCTCATAGTAGTTTTTAAATGTGTCTGCTATCTCCTTTGTTGAATGTACTCTATTTATGATCAGTATTAAATGCTGCTAAGCCACCAAACAAAAACATGGCTTGGGTAAATTGGCAGTTTACAAAAACTTTATTCTACCTCCTGTTTGTTTGCAATTTCTAGGTTTTACCAGCCAGTTGGATGGGACGTATGAAGGCCAAGATCTACCTGGACTTCATCATGTACCTCCTGAAGGATTACCGGCTCCCAAAGAAGCTGAGGAACCAGATCTCAAGCTACCAAAGCCCCCTCTGCAGGTGCAGTGACATCTTTGGGAGGGGGGGGGGGTGATTTTGTTTCAAGAGAATACATTTGCTATAAGGCAAGGTTCACACCATGCTCACACCAAAATCAATTTGCATGCGATTTTAATGTGGCTCTGTGCGGTGCGATTTGAAGGCCATTAATTTTGAATGGGCTTAAATTGCGCTGCAATGCACCAAAAGTAGTGCAAACACTGCTTTTAAAACGCACTGTAACCAGATGGAAAAGTACAAAAGTGCCATGCGTTCTGGTGTGGGCAAATGCGCTGCGTTTGGGGTGTCGTTGGCATTTTGACACCCACTGTAGATCACAAAAGCAGTGCGTTTTTTTCATGAGGGTTGAATCGCACAGGAACACACAGCGTGTTCCTGTGCGATTCTAGGGTGGGCATGGTGTGAACGGGCGCAGCCTTTTCGTAGGCCAGTCTGTATTTAAAGCCCAATTGATTTCACAGTAATAGATATTCGGTTAAATAAAATTGGTACTCGCAACCACAACTTACCTCTACATTCCGGTGTAGCAGTTTGGTCAGAGGGTCTAATTATGACACCAACTGTATACAGAACCCTTTTAACTTGCCATGTTGCATTTTACGGAAAAAATATGCGCTAAAAAATAAGTAATATTTTTTATAAACCTTTAATTGCATATATGGCTTGTGTAGCAATTGTATACTCTATGTATTTTAATGGTGGTTTTTTTTTTTTTTATTACTATTATTATTTCCATGTGAAATTGAACTTGCCTATTTTTAAGGGAGTAAAAATAAGAGACTTCAGTTTGGTTTTAGAGAAAATGGGTGTCTTTTTAAGAAAGTGTATTATCTATTCACAAGCAATGATATCACAAATTCCTTATTAGGTTATAAACTGGCTTGGCTGACAATTTGAAGTTTATTCTTTATGGAGGCAATAAGCAAATATTATTGGCTAGGGTTAGAGGCTGGGCAGTTATAATTAACTGCTTGCCGAAAACCCGCCCTCCCCCGCCACCCCCAAAATACATATACTGCGGCAGGGTGGCCACTGCAGTGAATCAGGTTCCTAGTGTGTGATCCGCGTGCTGGGGTAGAGGGCGCAATTGGCGCCTCAGCTGTGCCACGATTGGCTGCAGCACGAGCCAATTAGCATGTGCCGGCTGTTGAATGGTCGCTGGAACCTGCTGATTTGGCTCCAGTAATTACCGAAGAGAGCTCTGTGCTTGTAAACAAACACAGGGCTCTCACTGACAGCAGCAATGCTCTTTTTTTCTGTGAAGCAGGGAGTAAAAACCAGCACATTGCTTTGTAAACACAGCACACACGTTAACACATTTAACCCCTTGATCAAAAAAGATGTTAAATTTTATTAGTCTCACTGGTGATGTTAGTGTCAGATTGCCGCCTCACTATCATAGTCTGACTAAGTCACTGATCACTGCCATTTCTAGTATTAAAAAAAAATTGTATGTATATTCCCTCATCTTTTGAAGACACTATAACTTTCACGCAAACCAAACAGTATACACTTTTTGGGATTTTTTTTTTACCAAAGACATGTAGCAGAATACATTTTGGCCAAAATTTTATAGGAAATTCAATTTTTTTTTTAAATGTATTGGATTATAGCCGAAAGTAAAAAATAAATAAAAATTCTCATTTTTATATTTCAAAAACTGTAAAACCCCAGAGGTGATCAAAAATCACCAAAATAGCAAAAAATGGCATGATCATTAAGGGGATAAAATCTTCCAGCGCTTTAATTGGTTAACTACTTCTTAGGTGGGCGTCATATGATATCCTTAGGTTGAAGTGGAGATATCTGAATGATGCCTGCAGCTATAGGCATCATCCAGATATCATTTTATTTTATTTTTTTCAGCCGGTGATTCCCTCACATGTAAATGGCCATCTTGGCGGCTTTGCTTGATTGCTTTTACAGGCGGGAGGGGATGTCCACACACCCCCTCCTGCCGCCTTCCTCTGCTTCTCTGTTCTCTCCCATGCAATCGGGGAGCCAGAGAATAAATCTGTTGCAAGCGGCAGTTTACTATAGAGCTGGTCGTGGACCAGATGGTCCTCAGCCATCTCTTTGACCTTTTGGAGGCCGAAAGCAACGTCACCTCCGGCTCCGGCAGATGTAAACGCTGTCGGTTTTTTAGCTGGAAAGCCTGAGATCTCTTTTTTTTATTTTTATTTATTTATTTTTTATTAGGCTTTCCAGCATAGAGGAGAGATGTGGGGACTTGGAGACCTCAGATCTCTCCGTAAAGAGGACCTGTCATGCACTACTCCTTTTTACAAGGGATGTTTACAGTCCTTGTAATAGGAATAAAAGTGATCAAAAATCCAGTAGCGAATACATACGTGGGTCGTGCACGCATATATAAATGGCGTTCAAACAACACGTGAGGTATCCCCAGGTTCGTTCGAGCGAGAGCAATAATTCTAGCATAAGACCTTAAGATTAAAAAAAAACCTTGTGACATTACAACCCCTTTTAAGTACCAAAGTTTGGCGCCATTCCCTAAGTGTGTGCAATTTTAAAGTGTGACATGTTGGGTATCTATTTTACTCAGCGAAACATCATCTTTCACATTATACAAAATTGAAGTAAATCTTGTTTTTTAAATTCATGAAAGTTTTTTTTTTTTCTCCAAAAATTGCTGCGCAAATACTGTGTGACATAAATTGCAATGATCGCCATTTTATTTCCTAGGCTCTCGGCTAAAAAAAAAATGGAGAGAGAGAGATTTGGGGGTTCTAAATACATTTTTCTATCAAAAAAAATATGATTTTTATATATAGGAGAGGAGTGCCAGAATTGGCTTGGGCTGGATGTGGTTAAATAAATGCCTGCACTTATCTCCTTATCAAACACAGAAAGAAATCAGATAACTCCAAACTTGCTTTTCTTATTAACTCAATTTAAATGTAATGTAGAATGTGCCAAGAACACATACACAGGTTATTTATGGTATTAAAAATGGCAAAACCATCTGTGTATTTATGTCCGGGAGCTATGTTGGTGCAAGTCCCTCATCATGCTGCACACAGGCTGTTTTCTTACAAAACACTCAAACGTAAAGTGGAACTACAGTAAATTCACATCATGGTAGATGGTCTTCAGCCATAATGTGCAAGTATGCAGAGCTTATTTTCACATTGTGGAAGCCTTGACTGCCAAAGAACCCATATAGCGCTGTGGCAGTAGATAGTAGAGTTCAAAACACAAATCTATATAAACCGTTGACACTGTACAGAGCTGCATTTGTTTTATTTTATAATAGATAGAAGAGAGCTGAGTCTCTGTGCTGAGCACAGCATGCTCTGTCGCCCATATGGACACGTATGTGTAAGTGTCCCTTTTTTTATAGTGCAGTTTAAGCAGTGGAATCTGAAACTAGCACACTTCTCCCATGTAAGGAGTAAGTATCTCCCATGGCTAAGAAAAGTGGGATTTATCTTTCTTTCTACGAATAGTGTAGGACCTACTGAAAATGGGGTACTTTGATGCAGTACTTAAATCCCCATATTTACTTATTAAGATCTAGTGTTTCTAAGTAGCCCTGTAAGATTTGAAAGTAACTTTCTTTTTTGTATGTGTGTGCTATTCTCTGTGGTTCTAATTTTTTTTTATTTTTTTTTTTGAACTCTAAAATGTTAATTGTGTTCCTTCATCTAGAAAAATAAGAGACCAAACAAGCGCGGACCACCAATTTTACGTCCACCTCCTACAAAGAGCCAAACACTGGAGGATAATGAGCAGAGGCCGGCGGAGGTTGAAAACAATGAACCTGTCATCAGGTAGACATGAAGGGTGTGAACTAAGGGCACTGCTGAAATCCAGTTTTGTGTGTGTGTGTGTGTGTGTGTGTGTGTGTGTGTGTGTGTGTGGGGGGGGGCTTTCCACACAGTCGTCTGCTCAGCTCATAACAGACAGTGAGACATCTGTGGGTCTTGTATCTTGACCTGCTGGTGTTATATCCTGACAGATGAGAGTTGTGCTGTTTTTGTATTGCAACAGTTGATGAGACATCTGCTGGCCATGTATTGTGATAGGACCAGTAGAGGTCTCACTGCCTGTATGGCGACGGGCGGGGAGGCCTCTGCCAGGGGTGTATGGCGGGGGCGTCCTCTGCCGGTGCTGTATGGCGACTGGCGGGGGCAACCTCTGCCGGTGCTGTATGGCGACTGGCGGGGGCAACCTCTGCCGGTGCTGTATGGCGACTGGCGGAGACCTCTGCCGGTGCTGTATGGCGACGGGCGGGGGAGACCTCTGCCGGTGCTGTATGGCGACGGGCGGGGGAGACCTCTGCCGGTGCTGTATGGCGACGGGCGGGGGAGACCTCTGCCGGTGCTGTATGGCGACGGGCGGGGGAGACCTCTGCCGGTGCTGTATGGCGGCGGGCGGGGGAGACCTCTGCCGGTGCTGTATGGCGACGGGCGGGGGAGACCTCTGCCGGTGCTGTATGGCGACGGGCGGGGGAGACCTCTGCCGGTGCTGTATGGCGACGGGCGGGGAGACCTCTGCCGGTGCTGTATGGCGACGGGCGGGGAGACCTCTGCCGGTGCTGTATGGCGACGGGCGGGGAGACCTCTGCCGGTGCTGTATGGCGACGGGCGGGGGAGACATCTGCCAGCGGGGTTTGACATTACTCAAATGCTCAAGGGAAAGAATCATTCACTTCAAAAGAGATTTGCCAAGAGCTGTCATCTCTGATGGCCATAGAAGCAGATTTTATGTTTGTCATAAAAGGCATCACATGGAGTTCTTGATTTGGAAGTACCACATGCCAAATTTTTAAATGAACAGGCAGTGAGAGAGCTGCCAGCCCTTACCGGAGTCACCAAAACCTGTTTCAATAATCTGCTCAGTTCTAAATGGAAGCATTGCACAACATTGACCTTTGTTTATTTATGAAAGAGTTATTATTAACATGATACTTAGATGAAATTCTTGAGGATATGTTTTGCTAACCTGTTTTTTAACCTGAAGAGCCTCTTCTGTAATATCAGAGTCAGGGCTTGTGTGGATGGAGCTTGCTTTCTGTTTGATGCACTTTTTAATCCCAGTTCTGTTGATTTTTAGTTTTATTTGTGTGGTGTAGATGACTGTTCTTAGGCTATATTTGTCCTGTTTTAATTTAGTTGAGACATAACTGGTTCCATTGGAATCTGTTTCTGACACTTCAAAAATGTGTCCGCCATGTGCAAAAACCGGTCAGACACGGCTCCGGTGCTGCGATTTGCTACCGCCACTGCCTATGGTGGAGTAGTGCTGCATTCCAGCACATGTTCAGAAACATACTTCATCTACATGATGATAAAAGAAGACACTCGATCGAGTTCTGTTACTACTATTTCTTTATCGTACACCACGGGACACAGAGCTAGTCATTACATAATGGGTTAAGGGTCACCAGCGGTGATTGGACACTGGCACAACCAATGGAAGACAGTTCCCCTCCATATAACCCCTCCCATCAGGGAAGTACCTCAGTTTTTTCGCCAGTGTCGAAAGGTGTTGGACGCGTTAGGAGGTGCTAAAGGAAAGCTCTACCAAAGAGACCCTCTGGGGGTAAAAGAGCTATGCTTTCGGATCCATCCAAGACGCCTACAAATGAGCTGAATCTGGATGGGATCCGGGCCTCATCCATGAGGCGTCGCCTGTAATGTCTCTCTTCGGAGAACTGGGCTCTAAGATCCAGCACTTTCGCTATTTCGCTATAAAGTCCTGGTAAGAGTCTTGTACAAGGCCCAGGGGAGAGGTATCCTTTAAATAGGAACCCATATCCCTGAAGGTTGGCACACATAGCCCACCGTGAAGGGTGAAGTTTGGTATCTGTCTGAAATCTTTCAGCAGAAAAACCTGCGGCGTGGATAAGGTGAGATTAGAAGGTCCATAACTAGGTTGGGACCTTTTTTCAAAAAGTGGATGTCTTCTTTTTTTCCACCACTGGGGGGAGTAAAGAGCTGAATATACTCACCTCACTCTGTTCAGTGTCGGCTTCGGCGAAGTACACTGCTCGTCACCTCCGCTGCTGAGCTTGCTGGGGCACCCCGATCCTCCTTTCGGTGGCCGACCAGACACCTGCAGATGCAGGTAAGTGGGAACAAAGGCTGATGAGAGTCCTCTCTCACTATGGCCACCGCCATAGCGCTAAGGGCCGCGCGCGCGGGAGCGCGCTTTATCGGAGGGGGGGGGGGGGCGAAGGCGGGCACGTGGCGCGCGCAGGCACAGAAACGGCGCCAAATTTAAAAGACTGTCAGTGTGAGAAGCACTGCAGCAGCAAGCAATCTCGTTAGTTCTCTTATTCCTGGCAGAGAGACACAGCAGCTATACAGGGACGTAAGACTCCATGTGGTTGGATTGGGTACTTCCTAGAAGACATCCATGTTATGCATAGTTATGTGTTAAAAGTTGCATACTTAATGTATTTGCTAAACTAAACACGGTAGTATATGCATTTAGGTACCTTGTATTTTGTCTAAACAGTAAGCCTTCCAGGGGAAGTAATACGGACAAAAAGAGATAAGAAAGCACCACCGCCTGAGAGGAGGCTCTAACTGTGCTGACTCGGTACCTTTCTCTCCTGTGTTGCTAAATGCACCTGTTCAGGATGAGCCATTACCTCTGTCAGGTATGGCGGCTTCCCCAGTGAAGCCTGGGCCTGTATATGTCACTGAGGACACTTTATCAGCTGCCCTAAATAATCTGGAGGAAAAAATTGCTACCTTAATCGCTAAGTCCTCTAAAAAGGGACAATAAGCGAAGCAGGTCTCTTCCAGTATTGGACCTCCCTTCAGAAGTACCTGAGGGAGGAGGATGAGGAGGAGGAGGCTACATCAGCAGAGGATGAGGAGCCAGATTTTAAGGTCACAGGTACAATGCTATAGCAGTGCATTTAAGTTAACCTCTGCGGAGGTAACGGAATTACCTGTCTCCTCCCTAGGGTCATTAAGATCCCTGCAAGGTGCATGCTCCTTCCCGGTTCATCCGTTACTAGAGGATCTAATATACGCAAACTGGCAACATCCAGATAAGCGTTTCTCACCTCCAAAAAGGTTTAACATTCTTTATCCTATGGGGGAAATTTTTTTTTTTAAGAAATGGAGCCTGCCTGCGGTAGTTGCGGCTATTTCTTGTGTAAATAAAAACCTGACATGTCCGGTGGATAATGTACAAGGGTTTAAAAGATCCTTCTGAGAGGAAGTTGAAATCCTCCTTCCTTTTGGCCGGCTCAATTACCCAACCTGCAGTAGCAGCAGTCGGTATGGGTCAGGTCATCAGCCAACAGGTAAAGCAGGGGCTGAAGGAACTGCCTTCAGAGCAGGCTAGAAATTGGGAAAATTTGCCTAAAGCCTTATGCTTCACAGTGGATGCCATGAGAGATTCTATCATACAGGCATCACGCCTTACACTCCAGCTGGTACAGATGCGCAGAGTACTTTGGCTTAAGCATTGGTCAGCGGAGACCCCATGCAAAAAGCTGTTGGCAAGTTCCCGTTCCATGGCGAACGCCTATTTGGGGAAGATTTAGAAAAATATATACAGAAGATCAAGTGGTAAAACGACTTTTACCTGAGAGAAAGAAAAACAAGAGATCTTGTTTTAAACGCTCTCTCCCCAGCTCCCGGGAAATCTGACTCCAACCAGTGGCGGCGGCCTGTTTTAGCCGCCCACAGGCAAAAAAGCTCAGAAGAACAAGAAGCCGTGGGGTGCAAGAGCTAATAAGCAAGCCCCCAAAGCCTCTCAGTGAAGGGGCGCCCCCGCTCGGCCGAGTGGGAGGAAGGCTTTGTCAGTTCTGAGCAACTTGGTGGTCAGAAATCCAGGACAATTGGGTAGTATCCACAATATCCTCAGGGTACAAACTGGAATTTCGAGAGATCCCATCTTCTCAATTCCGAGGTTCAAGACTCTCCAAGGATCCACAAAAAAGAGAATCCTTCTTCAAAGGTTTGAATCACTTAATGGCTCAAGGGGTAGTTACAGACGTACCCCAAAAAGAGCGAGGTTCAGGTTTTTACTCAAACCTCTTTGTGATTCCAAAGCCAAATGGAGATGTCAGACCCATCCTGGATCTAAAATCCCTAAATCGGTTCCTGAACGATCGCCATTTTCGAATGGAAACGATCCGATCCGTGGCCGCCACTTTAAAGGGCGGAAAATTCATGGCGCCCATAGATATCAAGGACGCACATTTACACATACCCATCCTCCCCGCTCACCAAAGATTCCTAAGGTTTGCGGTAGAAGATCGCCACTTTCAATTTGTGGCTCTGCCGTTTGGTGTAGCCACCGCGCCCATAGTATTCACAAAGGTGCTAGCTCCTCTGTTAGCAAACCTAAGAACACGGGGCATTGCGGTAACAGCCTATCTGGACGATCTACTAGTAAATAGATCAGTCAAAGGACGGATTGGGTCACGCTGTACACACTACAGTAGGATACCCGGAGCATTTAGGATGGATTATAAATTTACAAAAATCCTCTCTCCAGGCCCAAAGAAGGATAGGGTACCTGGGCATGATCATAGATACAGCCCAAAACGGGGTATACCTGCCAGAACCGAAGATACAGTCTCTGAAAGACCTGATCCACAAGGTCAAAGCAAACAAGAGGCCGTCTATTCGCCTTTGCATGAGACTATTGGGAAAGATGGTAGCCTCCTTCGAGGCGGTCCCTTACGCCCAGTTTCATTCGAGACTACTTCAAGGCAATATTTTAGCTTCCTGGAACAGGAAGAGCCAAGCTCTGGATATACCCATGCGCCTGTCCTCACAAGTACGCCACAGCTTCGATTGGTGGCTAGAAGCCAGGAATTTACGGAAGGGAAAGTCCTTCCTCCCAGTGGCCTGGAAGGTGGTATCTAGGGATGCCAGCCTATCGGACTGGGGTGCAGTATTCGAGGAGGCTTCTACCCAGGGAACCTGGGCCAAGACTCAGGGGATCCTGCCCATCAATGTGCTAGAGATCCGGGCGGTATATCTAGCCCTCAAAACCTGGACATACAGGTTACAGGGCTACCCAGTTCGGGTTCAATCCGACAATGCTACTGCAGTAGCTTACATCAATCACCAAGGAGGCACCCGCAGTCGGGCAGCCCAAAGAGAGGTGAACCGGATCCTGGCATGGGCAGAAGAGCATGTACCTTGCCTTTCTGCAATCTTCATTCCAGGGATGGAAAATTGGCAAGCAGACTACCTGAGTCGTCAGCAGCTGCTACCAGGGAGTGGTCTCTTCACCCCGAGATCTTTCAGGCCATATGTCTGAGATGGGGAAACCCAGATGTAGACCTGCTAGCTGCCAGGTTCAACAAGAAATTGGACAACTTTGTGTCCAGAACGAGAGATCCTCTAGCCTACGGGACAGACGCTCTAATAATACAGACGCTCTAATAACTCCATGGAATCAGTTCTCACTGATCTAGGCATTCCCTCCGATCCCTCTTCTACAAAGACTGCTTCGCAGGATCAAGGAGGAGGGAATACCAGTAATCCTAGTGGCCCCAAACTGGCCCAGGAGGCCTTGGTACGCCGAGATTGTAAAAACGGCGATAGGAGGGCCCTGGAAGTTTCCACTCCGACACGACCTGCTGTCACAGGGTCCAGTATTCCACCCTTCCTTACAAAGGCTAAAGTTGACGGCCTGGCTGCTGAGACCCACATTTTTAAAAAGAGAGGGGTCTCTGGTCCGGCTCTTTCTACGCTCATTAATGCTAGAAAGCCAGCCTCCAGACTCATGTATCAGAGAGTCTGGAGAGCATACGTTTCCTGGTGTGAATCCAGATGTTGGAATCCTCAGAAGTATGAAATAAGTAGGATTCTTGCTTTTTGCCAGTTAGGAGTGGATATGAATTTAGCCCTTAGCACCATCAAAGGGCAAATATCGGCTCTATCAGTCTTCTTTCAGAGACCATTGGCATCTCACTCCCTAGTTCGGACATTCATTAAGGGGGTACTGAGGATAAATCCTCCAGTTAGGACTCCCTTGTGTCCATGGGATTTGAATTTGGTATTGTCAGTGTTGCAAAAGCAACCTTTTGAACCTATTCGCCATATTCCTTTAATTATATTAAGTAGGAAGTTGGCCTTTCTGATTGCTATAGCTTCTGCTAGGAGAGTATCAGAGCTAGCAGCTCTTTCTTGTAAAGAGCCTTATCTAATTTGTCACAAGGACAAAATCGTACTACGACCCCATCCGGCTTTTCTACCTAAGGTGGTGTCGGCTTTTCACTTGAATCAAGACATTGTTCTGCCTTCCTTTTTTCCAAACCCGCGGACGGCGGGGGAAAAATTATTACACTCTCTAGATCCAGTGAGAGCGGTAAAGGTGTATCTGCAAGCAACCGCTCAGATACGTAAAACAGATGTTTTGTTTATTTTACCAGATGGGCCCAAGAAGGGCCAAGCGGTATCAAAATCCACCATTTCCAGGTGGATTAGACAAGTAATTATTCAAGCTTATGGTTTAAAGAACAGGACTCCTCCTTTTCCTGTTAAGGCGCACTCTACCAGGGCGATAGGTGCTTCATGGGCAGTGCACCACCAGGCTTCGATGGCTCAGATCTGTAAAGCTGCAACTTGGTCTTCAGTCCATACATTTTCCAAATTCTATCAAATAGATGTGAAAGGACATGAGGATTCCGCCTTTGGGCGAAGTGTGCTGCAGGCAGCAGTATAGGGCTTCTGGTCCGCAAGCGGCCTGTTTTGATCTGTGTCTCCCCCCCTTCATATGAGCATTGCTCTGGGACGTCCCATTATGTAATGACTAGCTCTGTGTCCCGTGGTGTACGATAAAGAAAATAGGATTTTTATAACAGCTTACCTGTAAAATCCTTTTCTTGGAGTACACCACGGGACACAGAGGTCCCCCCCTTCTTATGGGAACCTTACTGCTTTGCTACAAAACTGAGGTACTTCCCTGATGGGAGGGGTTATATGGAGGGGAACTGTCTTCCATTGGTTGTGCCAGTGTCCAATCACCGCTGGTGACCCTTAACCCATTATGTAATGACTAGCTCTGTGTCCCGTGGTGTACTCCAAGAAAAGGATTTTACAGGTAAGCTGTTATAAAAATCCTATTTTTCCGTTGCTGTACTTGTTCTATATGAAGGATTTTCTTCTTCTCGGGAATGTTAGGCTTATGTGACCATTATGTATTTCTCAGCTTCATGTTTGTGTTTGTATACAGCTGGAGGGGAGCTGTGATTGAACCAGTCCAGACCTCAAGACCGACTCCAAACAAAGCTCCGGAAGCCACTAAACCTCCTGCTCAAGACGTGGTGGATCAGAAGGAACCAGGTATTGTCTATGTGAGATACAAGATCACCATTTAGAGCAGAGCTTGTGCTAGCCGTTTTCAGCTGTGGTAGAACTACCAGTCTCAGCATGCCCTACTACTGTCTGAGAAATTAAAGTATAACTAAAAGCAAACTTTCTTTTTGTTTTAGATTTGGATATCGTGGAGAGGAATTAGAACACCTGTAAAGTGTGTTTTTGTTTTCTTTCTTTCTGTTTCCCCATTAGGGAGATTCCACCTTTCTATTGGTCCTGTTTACCAATATCGGTGAAAGTAAAAAATAAATAAAATAAATACATTTTGGGTTGTCGCCAGAACAAGACTAGAGGGGAAATCCTCCAACTGGAGAATTAGTTCTGGTGACAACCTGGGATTCCTTCATTTTGGAGGGATTTCTTCTCACTTCCTGTTTTGGCTATTAGAAAGGAAGTGAAGGGAAGTTTCCCCTGAATGGGGAAACAGTTGGCAAAAAAATAAATACAAACTGACGGGTTATAACCCTCCCTTACTCTATCTGAAATGAAAAATAAAAATCGCCTTTAGTTCTAATTTTAAAGGATAAGTTCACTTTTTAACAAAAAAATTATAAATGCATTTTCTTTTTTTTTTAACAGTTAAAAAAAAAAAGTGCATTTTAATGTTTTGTTGCAGGAGCCTGTAAAGCATTGACAGATCTGCTGATCGCTTGTGCCATGCAGGTTTCCGGCAGATCTGTCAGTGTATCGGCTTCGTCATACGAGGACACGATACATTCTGACAGAATCAAGGAGCTACCACAGTGCTCACAGCGCCATGGCAGTTTATTGAAAACTACAAGCGGACAGCTGCAAAGGCTGCCGGACCTTGTCGTTTTCCATTCACAGAAAACTGTGATTGAGTGATGTGGGCAGAGCCCCGCATCTTTTATTTATTTTTTTATGTATTTTTTTATTTGGCATGGGGAGAAAATTCCCAATGTGCTTTCCCAGCGGGGATCGAGGGGGTGCTGGGACCAGTGCGTTCATAACATGTTACATCCTGAATAGGGGTGTAACATGTTATGAAAGGTGAAAGTATCCTTTAACTCCTCTGCAGCTGAATGATTGGCACAGTTTGCTACACTTTTTTTTTTAGCAGCTGATGTTCTTTGCACTATGAGGTTTGTGTACCTAATGTAGGCTGTTAATTGTATACTGTGGAGAGCTGTGATGTAAGCAGCAACCAATCCGATTTTTTTTTTTCTTTTTTTTTTCTTTGTGTAGTTGTTTGATTTCTAAACAAAAAAAAATTTGATTTTCTGTGAATTCTCTATGCTTTCATCTTTGCCTTAGTAGGCAGTTGTGTTTTGCTAGGAACAGCCCAGTGGTCTTAATGTGATTCTTTAATGGAGAAAAAAAGAATTGCTAGTGAAAGGGATTTTAATGCAGAAGAGTCTCTGTATGTAGGTCTCTTGCAGTGAATGTTTCCACCTGCCTGCCAACAATTTTTTTTTTTAAATTGTACACTGAGCAGCGCATAAGGTCTTACTATGGTACCGTTCTGCATTAGCAGGCCATACATTGTGCAATTTTCTTTCCACAGGTCAAAGGAAAGAAAATTGCACCAGTTGCACAGCTCCCGATGTACACAGGACAATGTCTTTTGGCAAACTGACTTACAAAGGTTGGTGCTCCCTATGACCGTGTGTGCAGCCTTGTGCTGTCATCTCTTGGCGTCTTACAAAACTGGTCTCAAAACTTTTTGATCTTGCCTCATACGGCTTAAATGTTTGCTCTTTAATCAGTCGGTTTAAAAATAAATATACAGAGGATTTATGAACTTCAGACTTTTTGTCTTATTCATGATCATTTTGTTATGATCAAGATATATCTGTAGTAAAAATATGAAATGATGATAAAAATTACATTTGAGGACCACCTGTTCTATTATATAGTAACTATACAATGTTGAATTCCCCCCCCCCCCCCAAAAAAAATAAAACAAACTGTAGTGTGCTGAAAGTGAACTGGCGTAGCACAGAAACTTGAAGGTGTACAATTGGCATAAAAAAAAACACTATGGGGGTTATTTACTAAAACCGGAGAGCGCAAAATCTGGTGCGACTCGGTTTAGAAACCAACCAGCTTCCAGGTTTTATTGGCAAAGCTTAATTGAGGAAGCTGATTGGCTGCCATACACAGCTGTACCAGATTCTGAGTGCTCCAGTTTTGGTTAATCAACGCCAATATCTGTTTTGGACTATATACTGTAAAGTCTTACAACGTTTGTCAAACAGATGCTGAAATACTCACTCAGATTTTTTATTTATTTTTGGCAAGGGTCATCCGTACATCAATTGGCATGGTGGCTTGTGTTAGTGCTGCAAAGTCCAGCCTCAGAACAGAAGATCTAAAAAGCAGAGCAAAGGGCAATTTCGGCAACTATGCATACTTTTTAAAATGTAAATAGGCACTTGCATGTACATTAGAGAGTATCGGCTACAGCAAGAAGCAGAGTCATAAGGTCATTGGTTCATCGGATACAGCAGGGAGACGGGTAAAAGAAGGAAAGATCCAGGATCAATGGATATCCATGTATTTGGATACTTCTTTTATATTTAAAAAAGTGTGCCTATTTTCTGCCCTGTGCTCTGCTCCTTATATCTCCAACTTAATGTTGGATTTGCCATCACTTTCTGTACTGGTGACAATGGTCATCGGGACAGAGAGGAAAAACTTCTCCAATCAGCACTATATCCATAAACCAGGCTTCCTCCTTTCCATGGGAGCAGTCCCCCAAAGCTACCTCACTTTGGTACTTGAACGTGAGAACCCACCCATAATCTGGGGCGTCAGACAGTGTAGGGGAGCAGCAGCTTCCAGAGGAGTGATAAATACCACACGTATTTGTACATATTCCTTTCCCCCTAGCCAAATGTGCATTTAACCCACGCCATGGGTCAAATTAGCAGACGCACTGAATGGGGATTTAAAGTGTTACTAAAGGGATAGAGTAAGGGAGGGTTATAACTCCTGCCAGTTTTTTTTTTTTTTTTTTTTCATCATCTGTGCCCTTTTGCAGAGATTTTCCTTCCTGTCTCATAACCAAAACAGGAATTTAGAGGAAATCTATCGAAAGTGAGGAAATTCTGGTGTGTCACGAGAACTAGTGTCCCCATTGGAAGGTTTTCCCGTCTATTACTGTTCTCATGTCAACCAAAAATGTGGGATTTTTTACTTTCACATTAGATCATTATGGTAAACGGGACAGATGGGAGAGGGTTATTATCTCTACCAGGGACAGACCACAATAAAACCTGAACTGTGCTCTAATCCCCCTCTGCTCTATCCAAAACGAACAAAAAAATGTTTTGCCTTTAGTGACACTAAGTGTATTGCAAGTATGTTGCTTCAGTTGAAGGACACACAAAATGTAAAATATTTTGCACAGAATTGTTCTGCTCCAAAAACATCGTACTAATAAACTCCTCAGGATTGTAAATGTGAATTGGAGGACGCGTTCCTGGTCTAGTCTGGGTACCGTCATTCAGTCTAGATCAGGGGTCTTAAACTGGCGGTCCTCCAGCTGTTGCAAAACTACAAGTCCCATGAAGCATTGCAAGGCTGACCGTTACAAGCATGACTCCCTCAGGCAGAGGCATGATGGGACTTGTAGTTTCACAACAGCTGGAGGGCCGCCAGTTTGAGACCCCTGGTCTAGATAATGACGTGTTGTATTTGAACCTGCAAAAGTTGTTTTGGTGACACTAGACCAGTGAATTTCTAACTTGTCTCCTTCTAGTTCCCATCAGTGAGCGCCAGGAGGCAGTGATCGAAGCGTTCCAACATGCCTGGAAGGGTTACAAGGAGTTTGCGTGGGGTCATGATGAGCTGAAGCCGATCTCCAAGGCGTACAGTGAATGGTTTGGACTTGGGCTCACTCTCATAGACGCTCTTGACACCATGTGGATATTAGGCCTAAAAGAAGGTGAGTGCAGTCAGTAATTGTTCGATATTGGCGTGCCAAAATTTCTCTTTAATTTCCTCACTGGGACAACTTAACATTTTGTGCATTTTTTTTGTTGAGGCGTAGAGAAGACTCCCCTCTCCTGTCTTATGAGTACAATAGGTTACCTGACGAGTATTTCCAACTCAACCAATAGCTTTTTGTTTGGTGTAAGTCCATCGATCTCTTGTGCTTTTTTTTATACCCCATGGACACCCCTATTATTTGTATTATTTTGACACATTTGCAGGGGTTGGGAAATGGTCATCTGTCTTTACTTTGTAGAAATGGGATGGTTTTTGACTGTAGTTGGGGATAAAATGACCACACAATGATTATACAACCACTGTTTGATTTATCAAAACTATGTAGTAGAAGCCCAATGTACACAATCCATTTGTGACCAGTCATGTAGAAACAAAAAAAGTGTAGCGCTAATCTGAATATATAAATGAATGAATAAATACGTAAAAACTTGATAAATAAAAGTGTTCAAATGATAATAGTGAATAAGAATGTCCTCATAAGCACACGATGAATGTCGTCTATATGCAGGAAAATCAAAACAGGTGCAAAAATGCAAAGACTCTCTGTCCTTTAAAAGTGACCAAACTTTGGTGTTGACAAAGTTCAAAATACAAAGTCAACAAATATGGGTTTTTCTCTAGCCGATACATTACATTTGTGATGATATTTAAGCCCTTTGTATAAAATGTGGCAACAATGGAGACCTCCCGACGCGTTTTGTCCACTAGGACATCATCTGGGGGTGACCAGAAGACCCCCAGATGTCCTAGTGGACGAAACGCGTCGGAAGGACTCCATTGCCACATTTTATACAAAGCGCTTGAATATCATCACAAATGTAAGTGTTCTGACTTCATTCAATTTTTGATATGTAATACAGAGTTACGCTATGTGGCCGTTTCTTTCTTCCATTATATGACATAACCCTTCCACATCCATTTGGGATGCCCTGGACCATCACTTCTTATGAGATAACTAGGGTTGTCCCGATACCACTTTTTTAGGACCGAGTACAAGTACCGATACTTTTTTCCAAGTACTCGCCGATACCGATTACCGATACTTTTTTTTCAATGTCATGTGACAGTTTGAAAGATGGGGACTGATAGGTGGCACTGACAGGTGGCACTTATGGGCACTGACTGGTGACTGGCTCTGATGGGCACTAATAGGTGGCTGGCACTGATAGATGGCACTGATAGGTGGCACTTGTGGGCACTGATAGGTGGCACTTGTGGGCACTGATGTGGCACTGATGGCACTGAAAGGTGGCACTTGTGGACACTGATAGGTGGCACTGAAAGGTGGCACTTGTGGGCACTGACAGCACTGATAGGTAGCACTTGGTGGCACTGATTGCACTATCAGTGCCCACAAGTGCTACCTATCAGTGCAATCAGTGCCACCTGATAGGTGGCACTGGTAGATGGCACTGATTGCACTGATAGGTAGCACTTGTGGGTACTGATAGGTGGCTGGCACTGAAATGCTGCGGGGAAAAAAAATGACACAGGATTTAAAATAAAAAAAAACTAGCGCAACGCCTATCTTGGTACACCCTGCACTCGGCTGAAGTAAGCAGCAGCAGACATCTTGTTACACCCAGCCCATATAGCTCAGGCTGGGTGTAGCAAGATGTCTGCTGCTGCTTACTGCAGCCGAGTGCAAGGTGTACCAAGATGGGCGTGGGGACGTTCAGCCGCTGACGGCGACCGAATGCGACAGCACCGGTCACTGATCCTGATGCGGCTGCGCCCTGCACCCCTGCCAGCTTACCAGTTTCAACTGCAGGTGAGGGACTCGCTCTCCGCCCTGGTCTCCGACCCCTGCCGCACTCTCCGTCCCGCTCTCCGCCTTGGTCTCCGCCCCCCGCCCCGCTCTCCGCCTTGGTCCCCGCTCTCCGCCCCGCTCTCTGCCCTGGTCTCCGCCCCCCGCCACGCTCTCCGTCCTGCTCTCCGCCCCCCGCTCTCCACCCCCTCGCTGCGTCCGCTCTGAAAAAAAAAAAAGTATCGGACTGGGCATCGGGAGCATTTGTGCGAGTACAAGTACTCGCGCAAATGCTTGGTATCGGTCCCGATACCGATACTAGCATCGGTATCGGGACAACCCTAGAGATAACCCACTAGGAAGCCACCCTTCTCTGTGACTCTTTCCATCTTGCTGGTGTTTTGTCATCCCTGGCACAGCATCTTGAAGCCCATAGGATTGCCCAAAGTACATTGTGGTTCCACCACACAAGCCTGTTTGACCCATTGAACGTAGGTTCTCTAGGGTTCAAACATTCTGGTAAGCCTCTTACCTGTGGGGGTTGTTCCCTTCACTTCATCACCTTTTCACTTGCACAGATTTGCATGGTTTGAAGTCGTCACCACATTTTGAACTTTGTCAACACTAGGGTTGTCCCGATACCACTTTTTTAAGACCGAGTACAAGTACCGATACTTTTTTTCAAGTACTCGCCAATACCGATACTTTTTTTTTATGTGTCAGTATTATTTTTTTTGTCATGTTTTTTTACAATGCTTTGTTGGGCTGGGTGGGGGGGGGGGGGGGGGGGCTTTGATGGTCTCAGTGTATTTTATTATTTTTTTTACAATTATTTTTGTTTTATTATTTATTGCTATTTTTTATTTATTTTTCTAGCCCTTTTGGGGGGCTTTGGTGAGATATCAGGGGTCTTAACACCTCTGACATCTCCCGTTTGAGACAGAGAAAGGGACTAAGGACACAGATTCCCCAGTCCCTTTCTCAGCTGCACTGAAAATGAATGGAGAGGAGACAACGGCTCCTCTCCATTCATAAACTGAAGCATCGTAAACACACAGGTTACAATGTTTCAGTTATATGAATGGACAGAGTCAGTAATCACTGTTCATTCGGAAAAGGTAGGAGCCAGGTTTAGCGGCTCCTACCTCCGCTCTCCATCCTGACAGAGGGGAGCGGAGGAGGACATGGAGGGTGACACGGAGCTCAGAGGGGTACATGGAGAGTGACACGGAGCTGAGGACAGCAGCACGGAGGGGGGAGAGCAGAATAAACGGGGGACAAAGAGCACGCGCGGGGGGGGAGCAGAATAACGGAGGACAGCAGCAGCAGCGAGGGTGACACAGAGCTGAGAACAACAGCAGCGAGGAGGGGGGAGAGCAGAATAACGGAGGACAGCAGCAGCATGGAGGGGGGGGGGACACTGAGCGCACGGGGGAGAGCAGCACAGATGGGGGAACTGGAGGAGGATACAGGGACCAGTCAGCGGTGATCGGTGCGGCTTTGGGGGGAGTTACAAGCACCGATCACCGCTGTATAGATTTCACTAAAACAGCTGAAAAGAGGGGGGGGGGGGGGGGCGGCCGGGAGAAGCTGTCGGGCTGTATTGAAATCTATACAGCGGTGATCGGTGCTTGTAACTCCACCCGCCGCACCGATCATCACTGATTGCCCAAGTATCGGGTGAAGCATCGGAGCATTTTCCCCGAGTACAAGTACTCGGGGAAATGCCTGGTATCGATACCGATACTAGTATCGGTATCGGGACATCCCGATACCGATACTAGTATCGGTATCGGGACATCCCTAGTCAACACCAAAGTTTGGTCACTTTTAAGGACAGATAGTCTTTGCATTTTTGCACCTGTTTTGATTTTCCTGCATATAGACATTCATTGTGTGCTTTTGAGGACATTCTTATTCACATTGTTCACTATTATCATTTGAGCACTTTTATTTATCAAGTTTTTACGTATTTATTTATTCATTTATATATTCAGATTAGCGCTGCACTTTTTTTGTTTCCACATTGTTGCAATTTGTCTACTTGGTGTGTTAGCAGCTTATCCTTAAGGCAGCGCGGAATTATTTTGTATACCATTTGTGACCAGTCATGTACACTTTCATACTACATGTTGGTAGGCCTAAAGGAGATCATACCATATTGCATCTTAAGACAAATAAGCTTAGAGCTTGCATGCTGGTCACCCTCTGGTGCCTGTACTTTCTGGACATGCTCATATTGGCCCTTTTTCTTGTAAAATGTCTTGAGACAACTACAGTTGCTGCCTTGCAGAACGCTGGTTGCCTGGCTGTTATTTTGACCCTCTGTCTAGGAGTTACTGACCTGGAGCAAGTATTCAAATTAAGCAAGTCCAGTGAAAAGTCAGAGCTCCCTAAGAAAGTGGGCCAGTGTGACAGCCAAGAGCTCGGCAATAACTGCCTACATGTTTTTTTAATAACCATGTTTTAAATAAACCCCTAAACCCTAAACTGTTTGTTTGAATCTCGATTTGAACCATGTATGGGCAGGCTCAATGTACCCAAGTTGATCAATCAACTTGGGGTACACCCAGCCTGCCGGATTTTACATGTGATTATTGCTAGCGATGGGACAGCTTCCCCCGCTGGGTAAACACAATGACTCCGCAGGAGGGATTCTCCTGTCAACACTGTCTGTGTGATGGGGAATATCGCTCCATCTATGGCCGGCCTTGTACACTGCCTTGTTTGGAAGCAATGCATTACTGAATGTTTGTATCATATTTTGGGTACTGCCTGTACTGTACAGTGTACTGTTACGTTACTGATTTTCTGTGGTCTCAGAGTTTCAGGAAGCCCGAGCGTGGGTGGCCACTGAGCTGACGTTTGATAAGAATGTTGATGTCAATCTGTTCGAGAGTACGATTCGGATTTTGGGAGGACTGCTGAGCACTTATCACTTGACCCAGGACCCTCTTTTCCTGGATAAAGCGGTACTGTTCTATTCCATTGCTTGTCACATTTTTTCTAAATTGTCATGATGTCTGTTTGTGCCAGATAGTTCAGCGTCTAGTACTGTGTAATGATATCGGTACTTTTGTGTTTGCCCCCCTGGCCAATTTCCTTTCACCTTTCTAGTTGGCCACCAAATGCGATAAGTGGCCTTGTGGGTCAATAGGAAGCACAGAGTTTGGAAGGAGGCAGGCCAGAGTGTAACCACAGAGGCTGTAAAATTATCTGCAGATGTGTGAGCCAGCACTTCAGATTCCCGCTGGTAATGGGGGGACACTTTAAGACGTGAGAACTCCCAACATGTTCACTTTAAATACTTGTTTACAGGGTATGTCTCTCTTTATACCTGCATGCTGGGCTTTCTGTTCAGAAAACATAGCTGTTCCTGCAAGTTTGGAGATAACCACTGCTGGCAGCTATTAGAAAGTTGGGTTAAACCTGTTTAGTCAGCTTTGTAGGGAGAAAAGACCTGAGAAATGTTTTTGAGACTTTGCAGGCAATTCATTTCTAGTGAGACTTGCCACTTTCTGGTGATTGTATGCGTTTATGGAATATTGGCTTTAAAGGGGTCCTAAACGGATGCAGATTTATGCTTCGCATTTCAAAATGAGCAAAAAATGTTAATTCAGACTTTTTCACCCATTCCCATTATAATCGATCTTTTGTGTAACTTTAGAAAGACATTGGCACACGCCTGCTGCCAGCTTTTAACACCCCATCCAAGGTGCCTTACTCTGACGTGAACATTGGGAAAGGAACCGCCCATCCACCGCGTTGGACCTCGGACAGCACGGTGGCTGAAGTCACCAGTGTCCAGCTGGAGTTTCGGGAGTTGTCCCGACTGACAGGAGATGAAACATTTAAGGTACATTTTGCATTTATTGTTTTAAAAGCTATCATCTACTTTTTTCGGTGATGGTTTAAAGTGGTATCTAATATGCTTTTTGTCTCTAGAAAGTGGTGGACCATGTCACCCAGCATGTTCATACTCTTTCTGGAAAACGGGAAGGCCTGGTACCCATGTTTATTAACACAAACAGTGGGCAGTTCAGCCACCTTGGAGTCTTCACTTTGGGAGCCCGAGCTGACAGCTATTATGAGTACTTATTGAAGCAGTGGCTCCAGAGTGGGAAGAAGGAGACGACGTAAGCATCCTATAGAAAGAAAGCTAACAATTTTGTTGTCTTGCTATGTTTTTTGGGGACAGCACAGTACATTTTGTCACCTCAGATGGCAATACAGGTTATTTTTTTGCCTGGCGTCTATTAGGAGACATTATAAGGAAATAAAGGTCCTCAAACTTTGTAAACAAAGGGCAAAATGTCCCTGTATCGGTAGAGGTAAAAATGCCCTTGCTTGAGCGTATAGCATACTCTTCACACTGGAAATACAAAATACCCTGCTGTCTGTTGGGGGGAATAGGCTCCTGTATTGTTGGTCAGTGGCAGTAAAAGGGGGGTGGGGACGCTCCACGCTTCATGGTCAGTGGGAGGGATGGTGCCCCCCCCCCCTTCTCTCTTTTTCTTCTCTTTGCTGTCTGCTTTGCTCTTCCACTTTTCACCCCTGTCTTGGGTTCTAGAATGCCCTATTCCTTCTACTGCCCCCGTCTGTGTGTGCCCCCCCATATGTGGTAGTATTACTGATGGTGCTTCCAGTCTCCATTTTTAAGTTGTGTACAGTTCCCTGTGCCTTACAGTTTGTGATGTCACTTGCAGTGTCACCTCTGCTCCAATTGGTGATCATGTTTGTTGTTTGTTTGCTTCTCTACCCTTACCATTGTTGAATTATTTTCTTTATGTGAACGGCTATTAATATATTTGTATTAATACTTAAAACCCCAATAAAAAAAAAAAAAAGTGCAATAAAATATTTGGGCATCATGTCATATTTCTGTCTTGTCTAGCCTTGTAAAATAATGATGTAAGGCATCTTGATCATTATGGTTATTCTGTGATTCTGGTAAGTTTATAATTCATTTTCATAGCACAGTTTGGGTATTTATTTGCAGGTTCTTAGAGGACTATATGCAGGCCATCGAGGGGGTTAAGAAGAATTTGCTCCGAAAGTCGCAGCCCAGTGGATTGACTTTTGTGGGTGAACTGTCTCATGGCCACTTCAGCCCGAAAATGGTATGTTCTTGTGTTTTTTTTATTCTTAAATTGCTTGTTTGAGTCACTACCCTTTAAAAAAAAAAAAGGAGTTTCTGGGAACTATAGTTATTTATTTGTTATACAGGAAGAACTACAGTACTGCTCTATTTTGCTCCTTGCAATCCATGAGATTTTATATATATATATATATATATATATATATATATATATATATTATATATAATCTATCATTGTGTAGTGGCTGATGGTACCGATTGCCATCAACCTGAGTACCGGTTACCTGCTTTATACTATCCTTAGTAATGCTAATGCATGGAGTTTGCATTTTCTTCCTGTTTGTGAACTTTCTTCATATTCAGCCCAAAAAAGTATGGATACATTGAAGAAACTTCTTCCCAAAATTTCAGATATATACAGGTGTATATGACCTTAAAGAGGAGCTATATTTTCAAATACAAGATAAAGCAACAGGTTCACTATGATGTTGTCCCCACCAAAAGCACACACACAAGGGTTCTATGTTTAGCATCTAACATATCCAGAACTTCCAGGTAAGGGGGAGCATGTGACTCGATCCCCTCCATTCTATGTGACAGTGCTGGTGATTGACTTCTCAGGCACCCAACACTTACACATGACATGGGGTGGGGATAAAGTCTTTAGCCCTGTGTAAGCTCCAAGTTGTATCTACGAGATTGTACTGAATTTACATTCCTTTGCATCCTGCAGCTGGAATGGCAAGTGAGTAAAGGTAAGGCAGGTATGGGCTGGTGGGGCCGGAAATATGGTGAAACTTCTTCTTTGGCCTGCATGGGCAAATAACCGGTTAATTTAGCGATGCAAACCCCTGACATGTACCACCTAGGTGTCGGGTTGGAGTTTAAAGGGAACGTATAGTGGTTTTATACTTGTTTTCCTTTTATAGCCTGGGCTTAAAAAAAAAAAAAATGTAGTGGGGTGTGTGTTTGTTTTTTTTGTTTGTTTTTTTTCTTCTCATTGAGTATAACCTTTTAGGTTATACTGCTGCCTACGTGAGGAGTGGACACTGGCAAACAATAAGAACTAAGCCAGGCCAGTATAACCCTCCTATTATCAGTGCATCTATTGTACCAGGAAGGATGCACATCCCTTCCCCAGCTCTGCTATAGTAATATATAAATACTAGCCCATTTATTCTAGTCCCCTTTTTCACTGTTTGGTGTTTTTGTTTTTTCTTCAGTCAAGACTCTTCTTAATGTTTTCTTCAATTGTATCTATCTGGCATGGTTGTCGTCTAGCTGGCTTTTGACCCAGACCCCATTGGAACGGACGTTGTGGGGATAGCCTGGAAATGACCTACGGGTACGGAGTTCTGCATAGGGCAATTTCCAGACTCCGTTCTGGTAAACGGCTGCATAGCGCTTTCTAGGTCCAGTGACAATTGCCATGACTTAGAATTTGCCTTGTATCTGAAGTAAGATTGAAAAAGAAGCACCGCCTCGCGTTTGGTCCAAATATCTTTTTTTTTTTTTTTTTTTTCCTGGTCTTGACGTTTTTTGCTATGGAAGGGGTTAATGCTGTGGGACAGAGTGCTGACGCAGGTGCTCTAGGACCTGTGTTGGAGGCTTGGACAATGGATATGAACCTCTTGGTCTCCAAGTTTACCAACAAACCGGACTGGTTAGTCTCTAGGGATACTCTGGAACAAACGGTATATGGCTCTCTTATCTATGCCTTTATGCCCCTGAAACTTCTCTCACCTGCTTCGCAGGATCGTGGAGGGCATGCTGGTGATCCTCACTGCTCCAAACCCACTCAGGTAATGTCTTCAGCCAGCTTGGTAAGACTCCTGGCAGACTCTCTGTGGGCACTGCCAGACTGTCAGGATCATCTGACCGAGGGACCAATTTGCCATCCTGCTTCAGGGTATTTGTCTTTAATGACATGGCTGTTAAAGCCCAGGATCTAAGGAATAGGGGCGTCCCTGAGGATCAGGTTCAGGTTTGACTTTGCCAGTCAAAGCATTCTCTACTAGATCTGTAAAGGACTCTTGCGCTTTTTGGCATCAAGCAACTGTTTCCCAGATCTGCAAGGCTGCCGGTTGGGCTTCTGTTCACATTTTCATTTTCAGTTCTACCAGGTGGATGTTGGGTCCTTCAGGTGGCCCTTTAGGCTGAAGGCAATCCCCAGTTCTCTGTGGCTGTTACCCACCTTGCAGTTGGACTTCTTTTGGAAGTACTGGAATTTGACTTTGTTTCCTTTTTAAAGGGGTAAGAAGGGAAAATTAGATTTTTGTGTTAACTGTGAAATTCTTCTTGAAGTCAAAATCAAGGCATTCTGGTAGTGGGTAGGCAGTTATCCTGGGCTGGTCTGCAATATTTTTTTTAGTTGCCAGTCTCCAATCCTTCTGTAGGTGGAAGCATAACCTCAAAAGTTAAACATTTTCTGTCTCCCCCAATCCATTCCAAGAAAAGGATTTTACTATGTGTTAAAAAAAGAAACGTGCTTTATGCGTCAGGTAGGTATGAAATATTGCATATGCATTGCACATGCTGTGCTCTCTTTTGAAAATCCTATAATGCATTGGGAAATCTTTGTAATGATTGCACTCTGTTAAAAACGAAAAAAAAAAAAAACGCAGTTAAGTGACCCAAAACCATTATAGTTTCCCTTTAGAGCATGCTCTATCGATTCCCAGTGATTTTAATGTATGCTGTGTAATAGTCTTTATAAGATTATTTAAACTGTTTGACAACTACTGTGTAATGCCAATGTTTTCTGCTCACAGGATCATCTGGTGTGTTTCCTTCCTGGTACTTTGGCATTAGGTGCCCACAACGGCATCACTAGCGATCACATGGAAACCGCTGTGGCCTTAATGGAGACTTGCTACCAGATGTACAAACAAATGGATACAGGTCTAAGCCCAGAGATCTCTCACTTCTTCCTGCATGGGTCAACAGGGGGAAAAGACATTGATGTCAAGGTGAGAGCGCCTCTGTTATTTTCAGCTTTTGATTTACTGGTGCTTCTGTTAGTTTTATTTGGCTTTAGTACTTTCTGAAAGCCTGTACAGGAACTGGTATGCAGATGAGGAAATGTAGTCATGATAAAGTTAGATTTTATGTTTATAGAACTTAATGAGATATCACATCAGTGGATCTTGTCTTATCTGACTGCTCACAGCTTCATGTAAACTAACAGATGCTTAGCAAGCTTTGTTTGCTGTGCTGTCTTTTTAGATAATCCATCATGCTTTGCAAATCCTTTTGTTATGTATAGTTTTCCTTTAACACTAAACCACCACTCCTTATTCTTAAAATAGAACTATGACCTCCCATTAGAGAAATATGTGCTGTAACACTTAAAAGCACATCTGCACTTAGTTTCCTCCTAGTCCCCCTGCAAACTCGCACAATTACTTGTTCATCCTACCAGTGAAGTCTACCTGATGCAGATTCCTGTGATGGTGTGGTAACAATGCTGCACTGCTCCTAAATTCAGAGCAGAGTTGCCACTCATGTTGGTTGTTCCTGCTTAAATTACAGTGGGAAGAAAGAAGATATATTGAAGGGGTGTGACTGTAAGCATTGTCACTACTGATTTCTAAGCCTGTAGCTTGTCAATCAGCACCTGCCCACACCTTTTTGGAGCAGCAATGCTGCTTTCTGGATTGGAAACCTTCCCACTGTAAGCTGCAGTGTCATGGGTTGAGGGGAATGTGAAGCACACCTATAGGAGAATATGATTAATACAGGGGGAAGGTGGAGAGAGTTTTTTTTTTTTTTTTAAATTTAAGGAGGTTGTGCATCACATAGTAACTGGATTTCACTTTTTTTTTTTTTTTTTTTTTTCCTTAACCACTTGCCAACTGCAATACGTAAATGTATGTTGCGGCTTTCAAGTGGTTTACTGAGTTTATGGCTGAAGCGATCAGGCATAACCCCCGCCGCCTTCTTTTCAGTTGGCAATTCTGTTTCTCATAAAAGCGATCTGAGTGGCTGATTAGCCTCTGGATTCCTTTCAGAAGCAACGGGAGGGGCTGTTCCCTCCCGCCGCTCACTGGTGTTTCTCAGGCTTACTGCTCTTACCAGCGAGCCCGGGAAAGGATCCGACGTTCCACTTGGCTGGCGATAGAGGTGAACAGAGACCAGATCGTCTCTGATCACCTCTATGATTTAGGAGGACCGGAGCAACATCATGACGTCACTTCCAGTCTAGAATTTTTTTTTCTCTTATCGTCCATGGACTGACACAGCTTCTTAAACTGAAACACGTGGGTATATGTCCCTGCTCGCAGGAGAAGATCTAGGCGGAATGTTAGATGTTACAACATACATTCTAAAAAAACAGAGCTGAACAGCCCCGCCCAAGGGGCGGTCCCTCTGGACATAACCCTCCTACCTGCAGCCAGCAGCCTCAGTTTTTTTTACTGCCTAGCATAAGACCAAGACGTGGCTCTCTCAGGAGCCAGTCTCCTGGAAGATTTTTTATTCCTTGAGCATTTTTATTTTATTTTTGAGATCTTCAATCAACTGTCGGCTGGGCAACAGGTTGGGTACAAGGTATCTTCGTAGTCTTCCCTGTCCGACCATTGAGCGTGCTGATCCTCACCTTGTGTGCGTGAGACTCAGTTCACGACATGCCCCATCACTCCAGGGGTGGCCGGTGGGCTTTTTATGCTCCGCGGTCCTCACAAGATTGAACAGTGCCTGCCGTATCTTTCGCGGTGGACCGGGCCGACAGCTACTCAGTACTACTCTGTGTGATAGGTCTGTCTAAAACACACCAGTGGGTCCCTCTGGGACAGGAAAGTAGTCTCTCCTGAATCAGGTGAGTACATGCTGGCTGTGTTTCTCTGTATGGGGGATTTTCCCTGTCTCCCCCCTGTTATGCTGCTCTCTGCATCCTAATCTGGCGCTGTGCTGTGTGGGGGTGCCTGGGGGTCACTCTGGCCTGGCGGGGGGGGGCGCGCGCTCATGACTGTCTGCATGGTGCTGGGGGAACTTGGTGTGTTTGGGCCTGGGCGCCATAGGCGCCTTGTCTGTATTTTTTACTGCACTCTTGGCCATTTTGCCGCGGATCGATGACGCAGTTACTGGCGGCCATTTTCTTGAAGCCTCGTGCGCTTTCACTTTCGTTTGGCCTCTATCGCTGCTGCGGCGCAAATCTCCTCACACTCTCCTCACGGCTCACTCGTGCTGGTAGAGCGGTGCAGGCAGCAGAACTGAGCGGTCCTCTCCGGGTTGGTGAGTCCTTTGGGTATCCCCTCCTCAGCCAGTCGGTGGACTTTTATTCACTTTTGGTGCATTAAGGTCTCAGAGGGTGGCGAGTATGAAGTCTGGTTCACCTGCTTCCCCACTCTTGTCAGAGGCAACTGGCAGTGCTCCTGCACCTGTGGTCCCTATGGACCAGTTGTCGGCAGTCCTGGAATCATTCCGTGTCAGGATGGAAGCGGTGTGCGAGCGCAAGGAAGCTATAAAGCGCCCTCTCCCCACACAATCTCCACATGGGGAGTGCTCTGATTCAGATATGGGCCTAGCTGCTGCTGCTGCTGCTCAGGACCCTAGCTCTGAAGATTTTAATGTTTTTGAACAGGACATTCCTTGTGAGGAAGACTCCAGTTCTGAGTCAGTAAATGACAGGGCGCTTGTAAGTGAACTCATTGATGTTGTGAGGGACACTCTCAAGCTGAATGCTGCGGCTTCGGAACCTCAGGTGGAGGCTGTCTCCTTTTTGGTTCCTTTTACGGCCATACCTTCAAAAAAGTTTTTCCCATATATGCCATTCTTTGATAGATTCATTGATCAGGTCTGGGGAAAAGCCGCAGAAGACTTTGACGGTCCCCCTGCGTATATCTATTAGATACCCCTTTTGAGGAGGCCCTGGTAAAAAGTGGGCTCTTCTCCCCACGATGGTCAACCCCCCCCCCCCTCCCGGTCGCCCGTTTTGAATAAGGCTACCACTCTCCCGATGGAGGGGACTGCTGCATTTAAGGACCCCACTGACAGGAGGGCAGAAGTGGTGAGTAGAACTATGTTTGCCTTGCTGGGGTCCGCCTTACGTCCTGTCGTAGCGGCGACCCTGGTGTCTCAGACACTCACGGAATGGGCAAAGATTTTGCACCAGACTGTGCAGGAGCAATAATCTTCCTCCAGATACCATTGCCCTGGCCCACCAACTTGTGCAGGGTCTGGTGTATGTGTGCGATGCCACTTTGGACGCGGCCTCTTTAATATCTGGGGCCTCTATCTCTGCGGTGGTATTGCGTCGTCTTATCTGGTTGAAATGCTGGTCGGCTGATCTAGCTTCCAAGAAGCTTCTGGCTGATTTGCCCTTTAAGGGCGGTAGACTGTTTGGGGCTGCCCTGGATGACCTCATTAAGGATGTCACAGGGAGGTAAGAGCACATTCCTTCCTCAGTCTATTTGGGGAAAGGAGCCCCGCCGTAAGCCGGGCCCCTCCTTTCCAGCAAAAAGCCTTGCCCCAGCACAACTCTGGGGTGGGGGGACGACTTTGCAGGTTCACGATTCGGTGGATCTCCGACCGGTGGGTATGCGAGGTGATCACCTCGGGGTACAGGATAGAGTTCTGTTCATGGCCCCCAGACAGATTCTTCCCCTCCAATCTCCCTCTCCTTCCTGTCCGTCGGGCGGCCCTCTTGGGGGCTGTACAGGATTTCACGGGAGAGGTTTCAGGGGTTCTACTCGAATCTGTTTGTTGTCCCAAAAAAGGACGGGGTCCGGCCAATCCTGGACCTCAAGGCCTCAAATTCCGTATGGAATCCATTTGCATGGTGATCGCTACACTCCATCAAGGGGACTTTCTGGCGTCCTTGGACATCAAGGACGCCTACTTGCATGTCCCGATCTGCGCAAGTCACCAGAAGTTTCTGCGCTTTGCAATAGGCGAAGTCCACTATCAGTTTGTGGCACTTCCCTTCGGCCTAGCATCAGCACCATGGGTTTTCACCAAGGTGCTTGCCCTGGTTTTAGCTTTGCTGAGACGGCGAGGAATTGTTATCCTGGGCTATCTGGACGATCTTCTTCTAAGAGCAGAAAATGGCTCAGAGTTGGAGGAAAATGTGACAATAGTCAGTCAGACCCTCCGGGACTTAGGGTGGCTCCTGAACATTCAAAAGTCGGTCCTGGTCCCGACTCAGCGTTTGGAGTATCTGGGTCTGATCCTGGACACTTCGGAAGCAAAAGTGTTCCTACCGTTGGAGAAGTTGCAGACAGTTCAGTCGGCGGTACGGGTCCTGACGTCCTGAAAATGGTCGTCAATCCATTTCTGCATGAGAGTACTGGGACTCATGGTGGCCTCCTTCGAGGCCGTTCCGTATGCCCAATCACACACTCGGGCATTGCAGAAGGAGATCCTGTCCGCTTGGGACAAGTCCCCGTTGTCATTGGATCTTCAGATCCAGGCGAGTGTCCCCCCCCCATCCAGTGGACGGTGGTCACGACGGACGCCAGCCTGACGGGCTGAAACTGAGTTTGGGGAGTCCTGGCAGCTCAAAGGCTCTGGATCCCGGACGAATCCAGTCTACCGATCAACGTCCTGGAATTGCGAGTGATCGGACTGTGCCTCTCCGCGTGGTCGAAGAGGTTACAGGGTCCCTCGATCAGAATCCAGTCGGACAACGCCACGTCCGTGGCGTATGTCAACCATCAGGGGGGCACTCGGAGCTCGGCTGCGGCATCCGAGGTCGCCCGCATCCTAAGGTGGGCGGAAAGAAGCGTGCCGGCTCTGTCGGCCGTCTACATTCCAGGCATAGAAAACTGGCAGGCGGACTATCTGAGTCGCCAGACGTTGGACCAGGGAGAGTGGTCCTTGCACCCGGAGGTGTTTCAACTCCTTTGCTGGCAGTGGGGCACGCCGGATGTGGACCTGATGGCCTCTCGACTCAATCGCAAGGTGTCAAGGTTTGTGGCCAGGTCCAGGGACCCCTGGGCAGACGCCTCGGACGTGTTGGTTGCCCCGTGGGGTCAGTATCGCCTAATATATGCTTACCCTCCACTGCAGTTGCTTCCTCGTCTGCTGCGCAGGGTAGCGGCTGAGGGCATTCCGGTGATCCTCATTGCTCCGGATTGGCCTCGGCATCATTGGTACACCGATCTTGTACGTCTCATCGCGGACGTTCCTTGGCGACTGCCTATGAGGGAGGACCTTCTGTCTCAAGGTCCTATCTTTCATCCTGCTTTACAGTCTCTGGTTTTAACGGCATTGCTATTGAGAGCCAGGTGCTGAAGGACCGAGGCCTTTCGGATTCGGTCATTTCGACCATGCTGAAGGCATGGAAGTCTTCCTCCAGAAAGATCTATCGCCGTACCTGGAAAGTTTGCATCGCTATGTGCGAAGAGCTAGACTGGCGCCCTCAGACGTACTTCGTCCCCAGAATCCTGCGGTTCTTGCAGTGCGGTGTGACCCAAAGGCTGGCTTTGAGCAGATTTCGACCTTGGCCGTTTTCTTTCAACGACTGCTAGCAGGTCATTCCTTGGTTAGCACCTTTTTGTGCAGGGGGTTCGCCATGTGATTCCCCTTGCCATGCCTCCGCTCCCTCCTTGGGATCTGAATTTGGTGCTCTCAGTTCTCCAAGAACATCCCTTTGAAAATATCAGAGAGATTCCTCTCTTGACCTTATCCCAGAAGGTGGCTTTTCTAGTGGCCATTACTTCTGTTAGATGGGTGTCTGAGTTGGCGGCCTTGTCCTGCAAGTCGCCTTACTTGGTCCTCCATAAGGATAAGGCGGTGTTGCGCCCGCGACCGTCCTTCCTTCCAAAGGTGGTCTCGGCTTTTCACCTTAATGAGGACATTGTTCTTACGTCATTGTGCCCTCACCCATCGCATCCCAGAGAGTTTGCGCTTCACACATTGGATGTGGTACGAGCCTTACAGGTGTACCTGTCTGCTACTGCTTCCATTCGGAAGTCTGACTTACTGTTTGTGTCTGTCTCTGGTCCAAAACAGGGCCAAGCGGTGTCGTCTGCCACCATTTCCGGTTACGGCACATTCCACCAGGGCAATTGGTGCTTCCTGGGCTTTCCGACATCAAGCGTCGGTTGCACAAGTGTGCAAGGCGGCGATCTGGTCGTCCGTTCATACCTTTTCTAAGTTCTATAAGGTTGATGTGGCTGCATCTTCGGATGCTTTAGCTTGAAATGGACACAAAAGCATGTGTGAGAGGGCTGCACATCCCGAAATGGATATGATGAAGAACAAAGATTTTTCCCGTGGGATTTTAAGGCAGCAATTAATGTAGAACAAGATGTTTCATATAAAAAGGTTTTTTATTCAATGGTTTGAATTTAAAAAGTCAATTGTACAATTTTGATTTTTATGAGCTCCGGTACGTATGAGGGCCAAATACATGTATGCAAGGATAAACAATGTAGTACACATAAAATGTAAATGAAAAAAATAAATAATACATTTGTATACATATACTAAGCAGAGGGAATACCCCGATGCATTTTGACCTAGTTGCAGGTCTTCCTCGGGGGGTTTCTTTATTACATATTTACCCTCTTGATTGCATGAATGGGCCCAAACCGGAGATATAGAGTCCTGACTCCTCTGGATCTCTCCAATTCCCCCCCGGACAAAGCTCCCTGAACATTGCTGGGGTGGCGTCCTCCCCCCCCCCCCCCCCGTCTAGGGGCGGGTCCTATCCACAGACAGAGACTGCTCTCAGGACGTCACACTTAAGTGGAGGCAGACAGTTACGGACTGGTGGGCGGGTGGGGTCAAAACCCCTGGGAGCCTATTCCAAGCACCTGAAGGTAATGAGGATATATGCAATTAAATAAAAAAAACTATTACCTATATTCAAATTCTCTGAGTTATAAATTGGTATTTTGATGTGTGTATATATGCAGATGGGCGGTAAGGGTTAAGGATATATTTACCTAGCTAAATAGGAGAGGAGGGCAAGTATCCAATAAATATTGGTGTGTATAAGTAATAACAATGAGAGCAGATTGTGTTGTCATGATTGATAAAATGGAAGATAAAATGAAACCAATAGATCTATTCTAATGGAATGTGAAAGTGTATGTTAAAACATGTGAGTAGGTGTATCAGAAAACAAGATATCAGTATTACATGAAAGTGTATATAGTGATGCGTGAGAAATTGACGTGTGTGAAAAGAAAACTGGATGTGTTGAAAGTGATAGAGTTTGGAAGGAGGTGAAAAGCGAGAAGAAAAGAAAAAGATGGGGATGAAAAGAAAAGAATAGAAGAAAGAAAGGAAAAAGGGGGGGGGGAGGAGGGGTACGGAGTTAAGGGAAAAAGGAAGAAGAAAAAGGGAAGGGGGGGGAAGAGAAAGTGAGGAATGTGAACAGTGCTGATGAGTGCAAATGAAAATGTGAAAGGAAATGAAAGAGTATAGCACTCAGTGTGGTAAGTGAATGTGATGGTCAAAAAGTGATCAGAATAGGTGTTGAAATGAAAATGAGATAATGTGAATTAAATGTAAAAATAAATAGATAAATGAACCAACAAAAATGATAATGAATAAATAAATATATAAGTGCAAATATAAATATATATGTATAGGAAAATAAATAAAAAAAGGTAAAAAAATGGGTGAATTAAGGTGTATGCGCTAGAGAAAAAGGAGAAGGGGGTGTTGAGTGTGATGATTGATTGGGTTGTGAAAGTGTGTATGTAAATACCAAAAGAAAATGGAACGTATTAGCGGTGCCATTATACTTGCATAACAGTAATATGTAAATGTGGACAAACACTGATGGGAACAGTGGAGTGAAAGCCCTGAAAGGAAGAGGGGAAAATGCGTTTGATAAGTATAGATTGATGATAGAAAGTTCCATCTGCTAAGGTAACCACCCAAGGATGTCTCCTTATCTCACTGAGAATGTGGTAGCGTATGCTATGGTTCCTGGGGAATCAGACTATTTCCCAGGTATGAAAGGCATTTTATACCCTCACCTGCCTACCTGCTGATTAAAAGTTCCTCCCATAATACCACTCAGGTGCTGGGTTCCTCCCTCCACCGTCCATATGACGCCGCCAAATGTGGCCCCCTCGTCATCCTAGTGGACGAATCCCGGATCCATCGCCATGTGCTAATGAGCGGCGTCCACTCCCGCCCAGCGCGCACGCGCGGGAGCGCAGCGGCTACGTGCCCGCAACGTCCACGCGCACCGCGCCAAGCGCGGGCGCCCGGCGACGGACATAGGATGGCACGGCACTATGTAGGCGGCATCTAGTGGTGCAATCAAGAGGGTAAATATGTAATAAAGTTTGCCTTTCTCCCAGTTACTCTCTTTTTATATATGAAGATTAATTATCATTAATAAGGAACTACTATAAATAATTGTACTCATTGATCGATTGATAACTATTAGAACATATTTGGCAACATACTATGTAACTAATGTACTTATTTATATTCTTCAGAATGTAAGAAACCCCCCCTGAGGAAGACCTGCAACTAGGTCGAAATGCATCGGGGTATTCCCTCTGCTTTAGTATATGTATACAAATGTATTATTTCTTTTTTTCATTTGCATTTTATGTGTACTACATTGTTTATCCTTGCATACATGTATTTGGCCCTCATACGTACCGGAGCTCATAAAAATCAAAATTGTACAATTGACTTTTTAAATCCAAACCATTGAATTAAAAAACTTTTTTATATAAAACATCTTGTTCTACATTAATTGCTGCCTTCAAATCCCACGGGAAAAATCTTTGTTCTGCATCTTCGGATGCTTCCTTCGGCCGCAATGTGTTGCAGGCCGCTGTCTAACGTTGCAACTCCTTCGTTGAGGAGCTCTGCCTGTTTGGAGTGAAGTTTGTTTTTTTCCTTTACTATTGCTCCCACCCTCTTTCTGAAACTACTTTGGGACGTCCCACGTGTTTCAGTATTAGAAGCTGTGTCAGTCCATGGACGATAAGAGAAAATAGGATTTTTGTACTCACCGTAAAATCCGTTTCTCTGACGTCCATGGACTGACACAGCACCCACCCTTCTTTTAAGGTTTGTACTGCTTTGTTACGAACTGAGGCTGCTGGCAGGAGGGTTATTTTCGGAGGGACTGCCCCCTGGGCGGGGCTGTTCAGCTCTGTTTTTTTAGAATGTATGTTGTAACCTCTAACATTCTGCCTATATCTTCTCCTGCGAGCAGGGACATATACCCACGTGTTTCAGTATTAGAAGCTGTGTCAGTCCATGGACGTCAGAGAAACTGATTTTACGGTAAGTACAAAAATCCTATTTTTTTATTTTTTTTTGGCTTTTGCTTTCAAAAGTAGAGGAGAGATTTGGAGTCTTATAGACGCCAGATCTTTCCATGAAGAGGACCTGTCATCCCTTATTTCTATTAGGAGGGAGGCAGTTCCCCTAACCACCTCCAAGCGAGGAAAAAATTTACTCTCTTGGTACCTCAAACACACTACACATGAAGTAAAATAAAAGGGTGCTTTATTTATTTATAAAAAAGGATAAAAACAAGCTATGAAAATACAATCAAAGAAACATATAGATTAAAATTCAAGAATATGTGTTGGATGTTTACATTCCTTGTAATAAGAATTAGGGCCGGTTCACACTGCTGCGATGCTGGAACCCTGTGAATCCACTGCGGGTTCCCGCATCGCATGTCCCCTGGCGGCAGTTCACACCGCCCTATGCAAACTGCTGCGAGTGTCAATTAAAAGTTAATGACACCCCCAAATCTAGTGCGATCTGCAAATTCGGACATGAATCGGGTCGAATGGGTGTGAACACTCATGCGATCAGATTCTGCTGCGGACCAAAACAAGTGTCCTGTGCGAGTTCCGCCTGAATGCGATGCGATTTCAGCCATACATTCTGTATGACTGCAATCGCATCGCACAGAGATCGCATGTAATTTGCAGTGGGGTGCAAATCGCATCCGATCTCGGACAATGCTGCAGTGTGAACCTGCTGTAAAAGTGAAAAATAAATAAATAAATTGTCTTTATGAACATCTGTTATTTGTGTCTCTCCCTCCCATGGATAAGCTCTGGTCTTGTTGGCAAAGAGATATCCCTACACTGGACAACGATGATTGGGACGATGTTTGTTTGGAATTTCCCCTTTAGCTCCCTGGTTTTGTTGCAAGACAGACTTGTGCAGTTTAAAATGGTGCATAGAGCTTACTTTACACCGCAGAATGCAGAATGCTGGAGGTGTGGTGTCTCCCCGGGAGACTTTACACATTTTCTGGGCTTGCCCTAAGATCCAGCAATATTGGACCGAAGTGCTAGATCCGATTTTGTCTGGTCGCCTCGATCACAGTACCAATGACGATGGAGGTGTGCCTCTTGGGCCTGATAGAAACACTGGTGCCGACTGTTGCAAAGAGAACTTTGATTGATTGGGTTTTTACTCTTATGTTTTTCCTAGCATTAAAAAAAAAAAAAAAAATCTATGCACTGGAAGAAATCCATGGTGCCTTCTCTGGCTCAATGGAAGCGTCTCGTAAACGAGAGCCTTCCCCTGTATAAAGATACATATGAAAATAGAGGTTGCCCCTTGAAATATGATTAAAATCTGGCGTACATGGCTAGCGGAACCTACTACGGCTTGATAGTCAGGTGAAGAAGTTACGGATTCGATTTTTATGTGTCAGCTTCTAGGTACTTTGCCAAAACGGGGAAATGGAGGATTGTGTGCCTGATCACGGAATAGTTGGTTCCGATGATGGAGGAGACGTCTGACATACTGGGTATCATGCTGTGTCCAGAGTACGCATATTCATAGTCATGAATTGTTCATTTTGCATGCCAATCATATGGATGTTTGTTAAGCACTAACTGATATGATGTTTATGTCCCTGTTGTTGTTTTGTTTTTCTCTTTTTTTACATTTTTCGTTTGTTTATCGTTCAAAAATGCAAAAAAAAAGTGAAAAACAAAATGAAAGGAACAGTGTTAAAATTAAAGCGCCCTATTATTCAGTGCTAGCACGCAGAAGCGAACGCATACATAAGTCGCCCGCGCATATGTGAACTGTGTTTGCACCACACGTGAGGTATCGCCGCGAACGTCAAAGCGAGAGCAATAATTCTAGCACTAGACCTCTAAACCTTTTTACAGGTTACCAGTTTAGCGTTACAAAGTGTTGCCTATGGAGATTTGTAAGTATTGTATGTCGCCATTCCACGAATAAGCACCATTTTAAAGCATGACGTTCTATATTTACTCAGCGGAACATGATATTTTTATATTTTACCAAAACTTGGGCTATATATTTTTTTGTATTAACCACTTGCCAACCAGGCCAATTTCTCTCCTACATGTAAAAATCATCTTTTTTTTTGCTAGAACATTACATAGAACCCCGAAACATTATATATGTTTTAGCAGAGACCCTAGAGAATACAATGGCGGTCATTGCAACTTTTTATGTCGCATCATTCAGATATCCCCACACAAAGCCCAGGACGTCCTGACTGCCAGCCGTCGGGAAGGGGTTAAAATTAATTAAAGTGTTTTTCTTTTTCCAAAAAAAAATATGTTTGAAAAACCGTTGTGCAAATACAGTGTGAAGTCATTGCAACGATTACCATTTTATTCTCTATGGTCTCTGTTAAAAAAAAAATGTATATATAATGTTTGGGGGTTCCAAGTAATTTTCTAGCAAAAAAATACTGGTTTTTACTTGTAAACAAAAAGTGGTCTGTGGTTGTAAAGGCTCAAGATTTTTAATGTTCATGCATTTTATGCATGAAGGTAACAGCCCCCACCCCTCCTCCTAATATTTACGTGAGCCCCATCTCAATCCAGTGATGTGCACAAGAGCAGCGGCTCTCCCAGGTCTCTTCCTCATCATTGCTTGAGAAAGTAGGTGAGCCAATGAGGAGAGAGTGACAACCCGTGTGTGACTAAGCACACAGAGCAGCAGCTCGGTAGTGAGCTTGCTCAGGTGCCCCCAGAGCAAGCTGCTTGCTCTGGGGGCACTCAGCAGGAGGAAGGGGCCAGGAGCTCTGACTGGGGGCCCAAGAAGAGGAATCGGAGCTGCTCTGTGCAAAACCACTGCACAGAGCAGGGAAGTATAATTATGTATATTATTAACCGTTTGCCGACTGCCTCGCGCACATTTACGTCGGCAGAATGGCACGGGCAGGCAAAGCAACGTGTGTGTTTGTATATATACGTTGCTTTAAACCTGCCCCCTAGCGGGCGCGCGTGCCCGCCGCGGTTTCCGTGCCCCGCGATTGGGTCATGGAACGGCAGAACGGGGGGGATGCCTTTGTAAACAAGGCATCTCCCTGTTCTGCCTAGTGACACAACACTGATCGTCTGCTCCCTCATCGGGAGCAGCGATCAGTGATGTGTCAGTAAGCCACGCCCCCTAACAGTTAGAATCACTCCCTAGGACACATTTGACCCCTTCCTCACCCCCTACTGGTTAACCCCTTCCCTGCCAGTCACATTTATACACTAATCGGTGCATTTTTATAGCACTGATCGCTGTATAAATGTGAATGGTTCCAAAATGGCTTCAAAAGTGTCCGATGTGCTTGCCATAATGTCGCAGTCATGATAAAAATCACTGCTCGCCGCTATAACAAGTAAAAAAATTATAAAAATGCCATAAACCACCCCCTATTTTGTAGACGCTATAACGTTTGCGCTAACCAATCAATATACGCTTATTGTGATATTTTTTGGCAAAAAAAAAATGTAGAAGAATACGTATCGGCCTAAACTGAGGAAAAAATTAGGGGATATTTATTATAGCAAAAAGTACAAAATAATGTTTTTTTTGTTTTTTCGGTTTTTGTGTTTATAGCGCAAAAAATAAAAACCGCAGAGGTGCTGAATAGGGATGAGCTTCGAGTTCGAGTCGAACTCATGTTCGACTCGAACATTGCCTGTTCGCCCGTTCGCCGAACAGCGAACAAATTGGGGTGTTCGCGGCAAATTCGAAAAATCTATGGGAGAAATCTAAAGTGCTAATTATAAAGGCTTATATGCAAGTTATTGTTCTAAAAAGTGTTTGGGGACCCGGGTCCTGCCCCAGGGGACATGTATCAATGCAAAAAGAAGTTTTAAAAACGGCCGTTTTTTCGGGAGCAGTGATTTTAATAATGCTTAAAATGAAAAAATAAAAGTGAAATATTCCTTTAAATTTCGTACCTGGGGGGTGTGTATGATATGCATGTAAAGTGGCGCATGTTTCCCGTGCTTAGAACTGTCCCTGCAAAAAGTGTCATTTTTGAAAGAAAAAAATGCATTTAAAACTGACTCGCGGCTATTAATAAATTGTCGGCTCCCGACAATACATACAAAAGTCATTGATAAAAAAAAAAAAAAAAAGCGTGGGGGTTCCCCAGAATTCAATTACCAGGCCCTTCAGGTCTGGAATGGATATTAAGGGGAACCCCGCCGCAAATAAAAAAAAAATTGACGTGGGGTTCCCCCAAATATCCATTCCAGGCCCTTCAGATCTGGCATGGATTTTAAGGGGAACTCCACCCCAAATTAAAAAAAAAATGGCGTGGAGTCCCCCTAAAAATCCATACCAGACCCCTTATCCGAGCATGCAACCTGGCCGGCCGCAGGGGAAAAGGGGGGGGACGAGAGAGCGGCCCCCCCTCCCTCCTGAACCGTACCAAGCCACATGCCCTCAACATGGGGAGGATGTCCCCATGTTGATGGGGACAAGGGCCTCATCCCCACAACCCTTGCCCGGTGGTTGTGGGGGTCTGCGGGCGGGGGGCTTATCGGAATCTGGAAGACCCCTTTAACAAAGAGGACCCCCAGATCCCGGCCCCCCCCCTATGTGAATTGGTAAGGGGTACATTGTACCCCTACCATTTCACGAAGAAAGCGTAAAAAAATGTTTAAAAAAACACACAAACACCTTGAAAAAGTCCTTTATTTAAAAAAAAAAAAAAAAAAAAACATTCCAGCGGTGAAATCCAGTGTCCCGCGGCGATCCCGATGTCCAGCGCTGTCCGTCATTGGTTGTGCCTGAGCGGACCTGATGGGGAACTCCCTCTCAGTATTTTAAATGTATAGACCCGCCCCTTCTAAAGTTCCCCATCAGGTCCGCTCAGCGGACCAGATGCGGAACATGAGAAGGGGCGGGTCTATACATGTATTACCAAAGTGAGAGCAGTTCCCCATCAGGTCCGCCTCCTCGGTATGTCGGACCCGCCTACGTCATTGGCTTGAGCGGGGAACTTCCTTCACTATGTAATTTAAATTTACATAGTGAAGGAAGTTCCCCGCTCAAGCCAATGACGTAGGCGGGTCTGACATACCGAGGGGGCGGACCTGATGGGGAACTGCTCTCACTTTGGTAATACATGTATAGACCCGCCCCTTCTCATGTTCCGCATCTCGTCCGCTGAGCGGACCTGATGGGGAACTTTAGAAGGGGCGGGTCTATACATTTAAAATACTGAGAGGGAGTTCCCCATCAGGTCCGCTCAGGCACAACCAATGAAGGACAGCGCTGGACATCGGGATCGCCGCGGGACACTGGATTTCACCGCTGGAATGTTTATTTATTTTTTTAAATAAAGGACTTTTTCAAGGTGTTTGTGTGTTTTTTTAAACATTTTTTTTACGCTTTCTTCGTGAAATGGTAGGGGTACAATGTACCCCTTACCATTTCACATAGGGGGGGGCGGGATCTGGGGGTCCCCTTTGTTAAAGGGGTCTTCCAGATTCCGATAAGCCCCCCGCCCGCAGACCCCCACAACCACCGGGCAAGGGTTGTGGGGATGAGGCCCTTGTCCCCATCAACATGGGGACATCCTCCCCATGTTGAGGGCATGTGGCTTGGTACGGTTCAGGAGGGAGGGGGGGCCGCTCTCTCGTCCCCCCCTTTTCCCCTGCGGCCGGCCAGGTTGCGTGCTCGGATAAGGGGTCTGGTATGGATTTTTAGGGGGACTCCACGCCATTTTTTTTTTAAACTTGGGGTGGAGTTCCCCTTAAAATCCATGCCAGATCTGAAGGGCCTGGTAATTGAATTCTGTGGAACCCCCACGCTTTTTTTTTTTTTTTCTCAATGACTTTTGTATGTATTGCCGGGAGCCGACAATTCATTAATAGCCGCGAGTCAGTTTTAAATGCATTTTTTTTCTTTCAAAAATGACATTTTTTGCAGGGACAGTTCTAAGCACGGGAAACATGCGCCACTTTACATGCATATCATACACACCCCCCAGGTACGAAATTTAAAGGAATATTTCACTTTTATTTTTTCATTTTAAGCATTATTAAAATCACTGCTCCCGAAAAAACGGCCGTTTTTAAAACTTCTTTTTGCATTGATACATGTCCCCTGGGGCAGGACCCAGGTCCCCAAACACTTTTTAGGACAATAACTTGCATATTAGCCTTTATAATTAACACTTTAGATTTCGAACGTTCGAGTCCATTGTATTTAATAGGGTTCTAAAGTTTACACGAACATTTTGTCTGTTCGCAGGTTCTTGTGCGAACCGAACAGGGGGGTGTTCGGCTCATCCCTGGTGCTGAAGTACCACCAAAAGAAAGCTCTATTTGTGGGAAGGGGGAAAAGGACATCAATTTTGTTTGGGAGCCACGTCGCACAACCGTGCAATTGTCAGTTAAAGCGACGCAGTGCCGAATCGCAAAAAGTGGCCCGGTCATTTGACAGCCAAATGGTCAAAAAATAAAATTTTTGGCCTTTTTAATATCGCTATAAAACTTGTAATCCCTGACCCTAACAATATATATATTTTTTTTTTAAGCCCTAAAGTTACACCCAACACTAACGAGCCCTGTTCTGCATACTTACTATGTCTGACTGCAGGCTCCAAGGGCAACTGATAAAAATGACCCTTCTGCCTGGTCATATTATTGTAATGGTGATCCTAGAGCTAGTCATAATACAGGTCGGTTTGATCTGTTTGTAGCAGCAGGGGTGTAGTCGGGTTCCTATACCAACATGGAGAAGATTTGAATGCAGTGTTTAGATCGATCCTGCGTCATATGGTGTTGGTAAATTGAGACCGATCAACAGTGAATTTTACTGATAACTGTGGTGCAAGGCCCCAGCTAAACCAAGGTTTCAGTTTATATCTAATCAACAGGCTCTCATAGTTATTGGTAAATTTGACTGAACGATCAGATCTGCGGAGCATCTAATTGGGGTGTGACCAGTTAGTTGTTGTTCTTGCTTTGAGTTTCTGTATTGTACAAATGTTGTCCTTTTTTTTATATTTGCAGACGGCAGACCGGCACAACCTGCTAAGACCAGAAACGGTGGAAAGTCTCTTCTATCTCTATCGGTTTACTGGTGACACCAAATACCAGGACTGGGGCTGGGAAATTCTCCAGAACTTCAACAAGTTCACACGGGTAATTTAAAGCCACGAGTTACTTTTTTTTTTTTTTTTTCCTCCGTTTTATACTGTACATATCATTGTGGGCACATGCGTGTTATATAATGCAGAATTTTGCCACGTTTTTGCTACAAGTATTTTGGAATCTTTTATTCCCTTGCCTTTCTTATCCACGATCCTAGAACTCTAAACTGATAATTGGGGGCAGGGTGGATGGGTGAGCCATTTTAGGGTTCTGTTGCTTTGCATATAGTGCTGTCAGTGTGGAATTGGGAAGCAGGTAAGCACAGGATTCAATACTTTGTTGCTATAGGGCTGCACCATCATTATCCAAGCAGTTCACTTCTGTGACAGTGAATTGTGAGGTCACCAACCTGGTTAAACTGTGTAGCAGGGGTGTGTTAATCATAACACTGCCCAAACAGAATTACAGTTCACCTATGACAAGTTAATTGTCAGCAAATACCCAAGCTTAACAGCAGACTTAGCTTCTAGTGGCTGAGGACCGGTGCTCTGTCTGTAGCGCTTCCGCACTTCAACGATCAGATCCAAAGTAACCTCAAGCTGGCAACTTGGTGTAGTCCCATAAAATCCAATTCTTTATTGGCTACATACTAAAACACACTGGTAGCAAGCTAACGCTTTTTGGCTGTGACATAGTGGTCTGAGTGGAACCTGTCCTGTTAAACCGCTGTATGGGCTTGGCAGCTCAGTTTCAGGGTCTTGGCAATCTTCTTATAGCCTAGACCACCTTTTATGTAGAGCAACAATTATTTTTTCAGATCCTCAGAGTTCTTTGCCATGTGGTGTCATGTTGAACTTCCAGTGACCAGTATGAGAGAGTGAGAGCGATAACTCCAAATTTAACACACCTGAGACCTTGTAACACTAACGTCACATGACACCAGGGAGGGAAAATGGCTAATTGGGCCCAATTTGGACATTTTCACTTAGGAGTGTACTCACTTTTGTTGCCAGCGGTTTAGACATTAATGGCTGTGTGTTGAGTTATTTTGAGGGGACAGCAAATTTACACTGTTATACAAGCTGTACACTCACTACTTTACATTGTAGAAAAGTGTCATTTCTTCAGTGTTGTCACATGAAAAGATAGAATAAAATATTTACAAAAATGTGAGGGGGTTTACTCACTTTTGTGAGATACTGTATATATATATACACACATTTTATTATATGTTGCCTTGCTTGATATATTCACCTATTTGTTTAAAATTAAAGCAAAATATTTTAGCTTTCCTTTGAAGTGTTACTAAACCCAGGACCCTGCATTCACTATATCTGATCTCCCATAGTACACAGACCATGGAAATGCAATTATTTTAGTCAATTTAAACTGCTAAATACCTTTTTCTTATCAGCATGGTATAGCAGTCTTATGACTTCTATTAGTGTCTGGTTAAAGCTTGTAGGAGGAGTTTTCATTCTACTCAGACTGTCCTGGATAGTGCTGATTGGCCCTGTGCTGATCACATGCACTCTCCCAGCAATACACACCAAACTGAGCATGTGCAGCGTGCCCCCAAGGCTCTGTACTATCAGAAGATGGTTTGGGGACAGTAAAAGGAGGATCAGAAAAGACAGGCCCAAACAGCAATTTTACATAATGCAGAGAATTAAACCCTTAGGTTCCACAGTGAGTATAACAAGCATGCTTTACTGCACATAAACAATGATTTTGTTGTGGGTTTAGTAACTCTTTAACAGAACAGTGTTTTTCTTCCTGGGGACTTGTTCCTTGTATTAAATATGATCCTCTTCTTTACCAGGTTTCATCTGGTGGCTACACCTCTATCAACAATGTGCAAAATCCCAGCAACCCTGAGCCCCGGGACAAGATGGAGAGTTTTTTCCTGGGGGAGACACTTAAGTATTTGTTCCTCCTTTTCTCAGACGATGTGGATCTCTTGAACTTGGACAAGTTTGTCTTCAATACGGAGGCTCATCCCCTTCCAATCTGGACTTCTTAGCACAAGATCTGTTAGGTCTCTGACTGAGCAAGTGCTCTCCCTGGTGGTCAAAGTGAGATGTTTTCATCCGCTAAAGCTGCTGTAGATAAAAGGCCATTTGTCTTTAAGCTGTGCAATGAGCCGATAATTTTATCTGGAATATGAATAGGTGTAGTCGACAAGATGCAGATTTTTCCAGTCTGTCTCATCCAGCACTCGGTTCTTGACGGTTCTAATGAATCTTCCAGTGTCTGGATTTATGAAGTGACCATTGGGGAGGGCTCTGTAAAAAGTCGTATGTTTACTTTTTTAATGTGATTTATATCTCAGGAAGGGGAAGCACATGTCTCTAATTATGAACCAATTAGAAGAAAATTACCTGCTACTCCAAACTGGACATATATGGTCCCACAAGCCGTCCCTTTGTTTTATATGGGAACACTGTGAGCAAACCCTTACAAAGCTGTCTATATTTTGCTTGCTTGAAGGGTTAGCCTGCTTCTAACTGATGTTTAAGTTGTAGTTGGAGGTTGTTTGGATGACCCGTCCTCGGAATTTTTAGATTTTAAGGTGTAAGATGTTACCACCTTTTGCTCGCTGTACCATTGAGTCTTACTCCAGGAGGTAGAAGACGACTCCTCCTGAAATGGCTGTGGCCTCAGGCAAAGCTGGGAACTCGGAAGTATGATCTCCCTGTTGGAATCGCTGAGACACAAAGTTCTGGATGGTGATTGAACCCAATGGAACTCGCCAAAGCTGGGAACATTAGGTTTTGATGGATCGAGCCATTAAATTGGAACAAGCAATTAACTTTTTGCTCTCACATTTTCCCTGTGTGCTTCACAGAAAGTTCCAGCTCACCTATTGACCACTGACAAGGCGGTGCTTTTATTTTACTTTTTAATTAATGGTTGTTTAATGTGATTTCCAGACACTCATGGGATGCTGCTGCCCAGTGATTATTTTTAATTTTTTTTTTCATCACATTTTGTTTGGTGCAGATTAAAGCTGATTTCCATGTTTCCTATCACTTTTTAAATAGTTTGTTTGGGCCAAGCCGGTCCAAACTAACTATTTCCTTCACTAAGTGCTGCACTAAAATTTTCCATATGTCCAATAGTAAAAGGTTCCATTCAAACAGTGCTCTGCCTTGTCAAGCAGCAACAGTGACCTAATTAAAACCTTTTACTAACGTGTTGCTAATAAAAAGGTATTCAGGCTCTGCCAGATCGCCTCTCACACGGTACCAGTACCACTATGCGTAGTAATTCAGACCAAACCATTTGTGATAATGTGATGCCAATCTTGGCTGCCATATTGAGTGATGGCAAGCCCTAATAACTTGATTCTTGGGAGGAAACAGTTCAGGGAACTGGTAAAGATTGCAATTGCTTTATGTTATGTATTACAGAAAGCTGATAAAATATAATATATACAATTTTATTATATATTTTTAAGTTTTATTTGCAGTTAGAGGAGGGTTATATATTTTGGTGTGTGAAATGTATATATGCGTGTGTATATATAAATATTTTGGGTATTTTCCATGTTCTTGGGCCAGTAATGGGAAGCCTTTGTGGTACTTGGGACACTTTTTTTGTACTCTTGTTGAGTATATTTAAAAAAAAAAATACTTTTCACTCCAGGTCAAATATATACATTTCAGGGATTTTCATAAATGTCATTACAGATTTTAGCCTGCTTCTGTTGTGTAGATTCGGAGATGGGCCATGCCTGTACACCTGCTGAAAATAGGTGGGGGAGGTTCTGCCTTGTGTAATCATGTTCATCTCAGTTTTGTAATAAAAAATAAATAAAAAAAATTGTACTCCCCATGTCCCTGTAGAATTGCAGCCAACTCCCTGTATCTCACCAAAGATTAAATCTGTAATGCAGTGCACACCCGGGGATGCCTTTTTCATTTGATGTCTAGTGAAAGCAGTGAGCCAGTTACAGAGAGTGGTGGAAATAAAAGGACAAAGAGAGACAGAGCTCTTGCAAAACGGGATTTTGAAGGGGGACACTGGTTCTGTTTGTTAGGTACACTTGAGACGGTAAATTAGAAAAATATAAATTTATTCATAACATCTTTAAAATTGATATTACAATTATACAAAATCATAAAAGCTTAGAAACAAAGAACTGGATTGTGCAATTGGCCAACATGTTTTGCACTGTTGTGCTTCGTCAGGGCTTAGCATTTGTCTTTTGTTTCATCAAGTCTGTATAAGACAAAAGTTTGTAATTAATGTCAAGCAGTGATATAATATCAATACATATGCATTCATTAAAAGTAGTACAAATTTGCTACATATTAACAAACTTGGAAAAAATATTGTAACAAGCTCACCTAGTCCAATTTGAGAGAATTGGACAAAACGCACACCGCTCAACACGTGCATCAATGCTGATGACTGGCCCACATCCCACCGCAGCTGACCCGGTGGATGCCAGAACCAGCAGGTCGATACGTGAGGATTTTGACTGTGTAGGCCGACCAAGTAATGGTAAGATAATCAAATCTATAAAAAGTATAGGTAATGATGAAGAAGATGGTAAAAGTGTCCTATCGTATCTAGAGGAACTATTTCTAAGTAAACTAAAATAAGTAGACTTTAGTAAAACTATACCAAATGTATACAAAAATCTATGAAGAATATAAAAAAATATATATTCTCTCAACCAGTGGATTAGACTGCAATGACATGCAATAGGGAGTTGAATAACTATAATAAGTATTTCGTTATGAATAAGGCGGTAATAGGAACATTCCATCTGAGTTGATATTGAAGTTTTAACAGCATATCATGTACTAATGACATGGCATGAACAAGAAAAGAATATTAAGATGGAATAAGGGGACTACTAACAAAACTGAATTGATAGATAACAAGGCTGATAGCATATGATATACATATGGTATATGTTAAAGGGCCAAGGGATAGGGTGCACAAACAGTGCATGGCTACTAATAACATAATTACCTAAGTCCCAGTTAGTGCACAAGCCCGCACAAATGTGTAGATAGCCCCAGTACCTGTATAAGGTCCAGCCCATATGTAGTAAGAGATCCCAGTAAGTCGCAGTTCACATTGGTTCCACTGGTTGAGATCCTTGTGTCAGCAGATGCATCAAGATGGCGCATGTCGGCTGCTGCTGACTGCGCCATCTTAAATGTGCACAGTCATTCCAGAAGTGGAGGATCGCGAATGACCCCTGACATCACTTCCGGGCGCTCCAATGCCTCGCATGCGCAAGAGTAACGCATAGCGCAGGCGCGATCCACCGTCCACGGAGGCGAAAATAAATATATATACAGTTAGGTCCATATATACATGAACACAGGCATAATTTTCTTACTTTTGGCTCTGTATGGCACCAGAATAAAATTAAAACTAAACAATCCAAATGAATTTGAAGTGCAGACTTTCAGCTTTACTTCAAGGGGCCGAACATAAATAGCGAGTATAAAAATGGTTGCAGTTCGTAAAAATTTTACACGGTCCCCCCCATTTTCAGGGGCTCAAATGTAATTGGACAAATGAATATAATCATAAATAAAATGTAACTTTTTTAATATTTCGTTGTTGTCTGGAACCCATGGACATTACCAAAGATTGGGTTTTGTCCTTTCTGATGCTTTGCCAGGCTCTAACTGCAGCTGTCTTCAGTTCTTTGTTTGTGGATCTTTCTGCCTTTTAGTTTTGCCTTCAGCAAGTGAAATGCATGCTCCAATTGAGTTGAGATCATGTGATTTAACTCGGCGATTGCAGAATATTCCACGTATTTTCCTTCAAAAGCTACAGGGATGCTTTTGCAGTGTGTTTTGGATCATTGTCCATCTATACTGTGTAAAGCGCTGTCTAATCAACTTTGCTGAATCTGGGCTGACAGTAGCTCTCTAAACACTGCAGAATTCATCTGGCTGCTTCTGTCACATCATCGGCAAACACCAGTGACCCAGTGCCAGTGGAAGCCATGCATGCCAATGCCATCACACTGCCTCCACCATGTTTTACAAATGACGTTGTGTGCTTTGGATCGTGAGCTGTTCCAAGCCTTCTCCACGCTTTTTCTTTTGGTCATTCTGGTACAGATTATTCTTCATTTCATCCGTCCAAAGAATGCTTTTCCAGAACTGGACTGACTTTTTTCTATTATTTTTTTTTCCTGGCAAAGTCCTGGCTTTTCTATTCTTTAGGCTTTTGAATGGTTTGCACCTTGTGGTGAACCCTCCTGTATTTGCTCTCATAAAGTCTTCTCTTGATTGTAGACTCTATTCTAACAATGATATGCCCACCTCCTGGTGAGTGTTCTTCACTTGTCTGGATGTTGCGAATGGGTCTTTCTTTGCCATAGAGCAGATATTTCGATCATCCACCACGGTTGTCTTCTTTGGACGTCCAGGCCTTTTTATGTTGCTGAGCTCACCAGTGCGTTCTTCTTTCCTCAAAATGTAACAAACTGTTGATTTGGCCATGCCGAATGTTGCTGCTATCTCTCTGGTGGATTTGTTTAATTTTTGAAGCCTTACAATTGCCTGTTTTACTTGCATGGACAGCTCCTGTGAACGCATGATGTAAGTTCACGAAAATAGATTCCAAATGCAAATACCACACTTAGAATCAACTATAGACCTTTTACCTGCCTAATTGATGAAGAAATAACGAAGGAGTAGCCCACACCTGGCCATGAAACCACTTTTGATTCAATTGTCTAATTACTTTTGGTCCCTTGAAAAAGGGGGAGGATGGTTATTAAGAGCTGTAATTCCTGAACCCTTCCTCCAATTTGGATGATCATACCCTCATATTAAACCTGCGTGTGTGCACTATATAACTATAGCTTGAATATGTTTTAGTAAATACCTGGAAAAAAAAAATTGTGCCTGTGTCCAAATATTTATGGACCGAACTGTATATTAATGTCTTATGAGAAGATGACAGACATGATAACTTCTAAACCCCCCCCCACAATGACACTACTTCTCCTCCTAGTTGTGAAATCATCCATCCATCCAGTGTTTTGCTTGTGGTCTGAACAACCTCAACAGAGTCCTATGGGAAGCCCATGCTTCAACTTTTCAGAAATGTTAATTTGCACATGACTTTGGGGGTGTCGTTTCAAGTTCTTGGTCGCACAGCTTTGCTTTATGGGATGCCTGTGATATCACAGCTAGGAAAATCGGTGGTACTGCAAGGGGGGAGGAGGTTAGTGACGCTTTTGAGTGGGACAGGCCTATAATGAAATGTAAGGTACAGTCTGGCACCTCGTGTCTGCTTCACTCTTTTTTTTTTGTACAGGAATACTGTGTTACAAAAATGTGTTTTACAAAACTGGAGTTCTAGGGACATGTTCATTTTCTAAGCTGTGGTGGGAGGTATACGGTGTCCTTTGGGAACCGTCATATTTTTGAAGCCCTTTTTGGTTTGTAGTGATATTTGCATTCCGCTTCTGTATACACAATATTTACTAAACAGTTCATTCCTTCATACTAATCTATAATAACTGGAGCAAAGACCATGAAGCTTCATAAAGAACTTGTATTCCTATAGTAGAAAAGGCTTCGAAAGAAAATGTGTTTTTAGGCCTCAGGGTAACTGTACCTTTATGACATGGCCACAATAACACCTTCCATTAAAGGACTCTATAGCTCTTTGATGTTGAGCATTCAGCTGTGCAACCTTCCAACAAGTCCTGCAGCTTGTGCTCCATTTTTATGTACAGATGGGAGCTCTACAGCATGCACGGGACAAAGCTAATGCCCCAACGTCGTCTTTTTTTTTTTTTTTTTCCTGAACAGCTTTGCTCCTGGTAGGAAAAAAGCAGCTTAAATCTGCATTTTGCACACATGTCCAGTTGCATCAAGCATTTGAGTTCATGGTTTCCATTGGCCATTATTAATTTATTCTGGCCATTGATGTGAATGGAATGCTCACGTGCTAGACACGTTTAGCATTTAGGCTCATTAGCTACACTAAGCCTTTTTTCTGCCCAAAAGCTACTCCCCTTAATGCGCTGGTAATGGTTTTTCTTTTTAGGACTCTTCTACTATGCCTGTAAACACCCATGCATTCATGGCCACATAGCCCATAGAGGTAGGTTTACAGGTTGGAAAAAAAGTCAATGCCTGCACACAAGGCTCAAAAAACACAGCTGTTGCATGAGGTCTTATGCAGAATGGAGTGCAAGCTGCGACAGCTGTGGGTAAGTTGTGCACCTGACCACTGAATGTTTGTTTGAATAAGCTAAAGTATTTTTTAGGCGTTTTCTGCAGGGGGGGGGGGGGGGGGGGCTTTTGTGGACATCCATATAAAGGAACAGCTACTCTTTAAAGGAAGGTTTACATTCAAACACACCTTTTAGCACCTTTTATAATCCATTCAGATCAAGCAAGTTTGCAAATGCACCTTTTTTCTTATTTCCTTCTGCTTTCTATAGAGAGCTGTCTGGTTTCCTAAAGGGCCCTTACACTTCAGATTTCCGGCTCCGTCTTCATAAAGTTGTTTGCAGACACATTGCTCTCTGCACTTTATCAAAGAAAGCAAGCGTGGAATCTCTTTTCATATGCATGCTCCCTGAGCTATCATCCTTGACCTCCAGGGATGAGCAAGCAGCATCATAAAGATGCCAGGGATGCATCCTTTCATATGAGACTGGAAACGTCTACAACAAGGCACATAGACTAGCAGTATGATAGTGACTGTTGGCACCGAATCGGCTAGTGAGGAGAACTGGACTTTGTTCAGTTATGTTGCCTTTGGCTACCAATCAAGTCTTTGCTTTCATTCTCTAACCTGCACTGAAGAATGAGAGCTGATATCTTATTGGTTTGTCTGAGAGAGACTTTCGCTTTTCTTTGCTCCAGTTAATTTTTTTGGAAAATGCATAACCTATTCCATTACTCGAGCCTTATTCAAGCTCAAAACTGTGAAACCTTTTTCTTTCTATTGTATTTTACTTATATGCAGCCTATAATAATGTATCCTGTATAATACTGGAATAGCCTTTGATGATCAAATCATGTAAAATATATAAATTGCTGATCTTAATAAAAAACATTTAAAGTATCTCCTGTGTGGGTTTTTTTTTTTTGGGGTCTGTGGTGGCCCACCTTTCTTCACTACAATCAAATTATAACGTGCAGAGTTTAAAGCTTAACAAACCCAATATTTTATATATATATATATATATTAGCCGCTTACCAGTTCTAACTGGTATCATTTAATTTTAGACAGTGATCTTGCCAGTAACAGACATCCATTCGCAGGGTGACAACATTTTACTTGGTGGACTATATATAGGAGCAGTATTTAGAAAGCCCCCGAACCGGGGTGGTAGTGGGAATTTTAAGGATGTCCACTGAGTGTATTATCAATTATAGTCCGACTGGACAGTGCTAATCAAATGCAAAATTGCGAGTCAGTTTACAATTAAAATATCTATTTATTCAAGGATATACAACAACATTAAAAAAAAACACATAAGGAATACATAAATACACCCAAATGCATTTGTTCCTTGGAGGTAATGTGTTGGTAGTCCTAGTTTTGCCTATTTATTCAGGCTTTATCAGGGACATCAACAGTTTGCGTTTAAGTCTAATAACACACAAAAGAAGAATATATAATAGCCATAGATAATGTTAAATATATATATATGAGCAGTATTAAAAAATTATATATATATATAATGTTTGGGGGTTCCAAGTAATTTTCTAGCAAATACGGATTTTAACTTGTAAGCAACAAATGTCAGAAATAGGCTTAGGCTTGAAAGGGATCATTTTGATTTTTTTTATTGTAAAACAATGTTGTGTTTTCTGAAGTTGGATTTTCCAGTACCTTTTTAAAGTCCCACATTTTTGAATTCATGTTTCTTACTGTGATTTTCTGCCTCCTTGTAATGTTTTTCATGAGGTCTGAACCTCTCCTTTCTACTCGCATCTATTTGTATGTTGTTGCGGTCATGCGCACTGCTGTATACAGACTACAAGTGCCACAGTCCATCTCAGGAGCCAGCAAAAGAGGGTGCCTACATTTCTGGGATCATAGAGAATGAATGTAGCAACTCTCTAAAATGAAGTCAGATCACAGCAGCAAAAAAAAAAAGATTTAGAATTATTTATGAATTGAGATCTCTGTTATGGTTGCGAGGAAAGCAACTTGGGCCATTTGCACCAATTCTTCCAAAGACATTGGACCATGCTTTATAAAAGGTCTCATCTGTTATGCATTTACTGGCCAAACCAGACATCATACACATTGGACCCATATATTAATGCAATTTCAAGATCCAATCACTCTGCATAGCAACTATCAATTCTAAATGAAGATTCAAAATAGAAACGATATATAATAATATATATAATGATTAACAAAAGGGTATTTTGTCTAAGCTTAAATCTAAGCCATCCCATTTGTCCACTTAGGTGTCAATCCGTGCCCAATGTTATGAGAAAAAACAAAAAAAGGGAGGTAAACATCAATCCCTTCTATCCCCAGTGGCCCAGAGCATCCCTATTTTAGGACCGCCTATATCTCAGTTAATTGCCCCCCCCCCCCCCCCCATGGACATTAGATGCTGTATATGTTTTGTCCAGCCACTTTGCCCAGACTTTGTCGTACTTACTCGGACAACCCCTATTCATATAGATGTCTCTATACAATGGAAGATTATTATTTATCAATTGTTTCCAATATAGAAGCGTTGGAAGAACATGGTTTCTTCCAATGCAGAGCAATGGCTACACTCAGATGAGCACACAGGATTTATATTTTTAAGTCCTGTGTGGTGTGATGCTCTATGTACCAATTTAAATTGGATCATGCGGTCTCTCAAGGAAACCAGAGATCGCAGATGGAAATCCCACACACCTCTCCAATCCTCCATATCCAGATCTGGTATATCTCGCATTCACCTAGCTCTAAGACCCTCTAATGGCAAGATTGAGATAAGATGGGAAGACAGTCTCAAAGTAGACTTATCCAGACACTCAGACCCAAGTACTGATTTTAAAGTGAATTGTATAATCATTAAACTATCCTGTGGAAATTGGGCATGAAAAGTATGAAAAAGCTGAAAATATCTAAATAAATGGGATCTAGGTAAATTAACCACTTAACGACCGCCCACTGTAAATATACATCGGCAGAATGGCACGGACAGGCACAATCACGTACCTGTACGTGACTGCTTTCGTATGGGTGGGGGGTCCAATCGGACCCCCCTCCGGTACAGTGGGCGGCCGGGATCGCTTCGGGAGCGATCCGTGATGAGGGGGCCGCCATTCGATTATGGCCATCCCCTCACGATCGATCCCGGTGACTCAAATGCTTCCTCTGCCTGTGTAATGTTTACACAGGCAGGAGGAATCAATGTCATCCCTCATGCGGCGCTCACATATACCGAGCGCCGCATGAGAGAAGACACAAAGGTTAGTGCACATAACAGCACACTGACACCACACACATAGGTACATAAATCGCCCCCCCCAGACATCCCCAGATCACCCCACAATCAGTGTCATTGCAGTGACCATTTATTTACTGATCACTGCAATCAGTGACATTTGTGACTGTAAAAGTGTCACTACAGTTAGTGTTATGTCCAGTGTAGCCCCCTACTCCCCCCCCCCCCCCCAATAAAGGTTTAACCCCTTGATCGCCCCCCAGGTAACCCTTTCACCCCCCCTAGCACCGCCGTCACTAAGCAATCGTTTTTCTGATCGCTGTTTTAGTGTCGGTGATGCAGATCGGTAGCCAGTTATTTTTTTTAGGTTCGCCGCAGGTTTTTATAGCGTCGGGTACCCCCATATATTACCTAATAAAGGTTTAACCCCTTGATCGCCCCCCCCAGGTAACCCTTTCACCCCATTTTGCCAGTGTCACTAAGCAATCGTTTTTCTGATCGCTGTCTTAGTTTCGGTGATTACGATAGGTAGCCAGTTATTTTTTTTAGGTTCGCCGCAGGTTTTTATAGCATCTGGTACTCCCAAATATTACCTAATAGGTTTAACCCCCTGATTGCTCCTAGTTAACCCTTTCACCAGTGATCACCATATAAGTGTTACGGGTGACGCTGGTTAGTTATTTTGCTTTTTATAGTGTCAGGGCACCCGCCGTATATAACCCAATAAAGGTTTAACCCCCTGATCGCCCGGCGGGTGATATCAATTAGGTTTTAGCGTCAGAGAGGGTCTGCGTCACACCCCAGGCAGCGCCAGGTTAGTGCCAGTAACGCTAACACCCACGCGTGAAGCATACACCCCCCTTAGTGGTATAGTATCTGATCAGCTCAATATCTGATCTGATCAGATCTATACTAGCGTCCCCAGCAATTTAGGGTTCCCAAAAACGCAGTGTTAGCGGGATCAGCCCAGATACCTGCTAGCACCAGCGTTTTGCCCCTCCGTCCAGCCCAGGCCCAGCCCAGGCCACCCAAGTGCAGTATCAATCGATCACTGTCACTTACAAAACACAACACACATAACTGCAGCGTTCGCAGAGACAGACATGATCCCTGCGACTCCAGTGCTGTAGGAGGTGATTTCACCACCACAGTTAAAAAAAAAAAAGCATATATGCCGAAGCATTGGGGCGGAGGAGCGATTTTGCTCCTAATGCCGCGTACATACGGTCGAAATTCCGACGGAGGCTTGCCCGTGGAAAAGTCTGACCGTGTGTGTGTGCGGCATAACTTTTGCGGGAGGATGCCCCCATGCTTCGGCATATATAAATGGTGCATGTATGCCCATCATTAGAAGTGGGTGGATGAAGGGCGGTATTCTAATGGTGGGCATACCCACCGATCAATCTCTTTTTTTTCATTCAGCCAACAGGCTGCATGAAAAAAAAGATTACAATACATGTCCAACAAGGACCAGCATGTTGCTGGACTTTGACTGGTTATACCAGATTGATGCCTGCGGGTTTAGGTATCATCTTGGTATCATTCTTTTCAGCCAGCGGCCGGCTTTCATGTAAAAGCAATTCTAGTGGCTAATTAGCCTCTGGACTGCTTTTACAAGCAGTGGGAGGGAATGTCCCCCCCCCCCAGATATAAATAGTGCCATTGGGAAAGCATTTTATCACACCGATCTTGGTGTGGTCAGATGCTTTGAGGGCAGAGGAAAGATCTAGGGTCTAATAGACCCCAGTTTTTTCAAAAAAAGAGTACCTGTCACTACCTATTGCTATCATAGGGGATATTTACATTCCCTGAGATAACAATAAAAATGATAAAAAAAAATATGGAAGGAACAGTTTAAAAATGAAAAAGCAAAATTAATAATAAAAAGAAAAAAAAAAGCATCCCTGTCCTGCCCTGCTCTTGTGCAATGGCGAACGCAAGCGTCGGTCTGGCGTCATATGTAAACAGCAATTGCACCATGCATGTGAGGTATCACCGCGAAGGTCAGATCGAGGGCAGTAATTTTAGCAGTAGACCTCCTCTGTAAATCTAACGTGGTAACCTGTAAAGGCTTTTAAAAATGTATGTAGTTTGTCGCCAATGCGCGTTTGTGCAAAATTTTAAAGCATGTCGTGTTTGGTATCTATGTACTCGGCCTAAGATCATCTTTTTTATTTCATCAAACATTTGGGCAATATAGTGTGTTTTAGTGCATTAAAATTTAAAAAAAGTGTATTTTTTCCCCAAAAAATGCGTTTGAAAAATCGCTGCGCAAATACTGCGTGGAAAAAAAATGCAACACCCACCATTTTAATCTGTAGGGCATTTGTTTTAAAAAAATATATAATGTTTGGGGGTTCAACATAATTTTCTTGCAAAAAATATGTTTTCATGTAAACAAAAAAAAAAAAGTGTCAGGGCGTGGTCTATAAGTGGTTAGAAGAGTGGATGTAAGCTTCCTAATGTTGTGTATAAAATGCCAGAACAGTTCAACCCCCCCCCCCCCAAATGACCCCATTTTGGAAAGTAGACACCCCAAGCTATATACTGAGAGGCATGTCGAGTCCATTGAATATTTTATATGTTGACACAAGTTGCGGAAAAAAGATAATTTATTTTATTTTATTTTTTTGCACAAAGTTGTCACTAAATGATATATTGCTCAAACATGCCATGGGCATATGTGGAATTACACCCCAAAATACATTCTGTTGCTTCTCCTGAGTACGGGGATACCACATGTGTGAGACTTTTTGGGAGCCTAGCCGCGTACAGGACCCCAAAACCAAGCACCGCCTTCAGGCTTTCTAAGGGTGTAAATTTTTGATTTCACTCCTCACTGCCTATCACAGTTTCGGAGGCCATGGAATGCCCAGATGGCACAAACCCCCCCCAAATGACCCCATTTTGGAAAGTAGACACCCCAAGCTATTTGCTGAGAGGTATTGTGAGTATTTTGCAGATCTCGCTTTTTGTCACAAAGTTTTGAAAATTGAAAAAAAAAAAAATTATTTTCTTTCTTCATTTTCAAAAACAAATGAGAGCTGTAAAATACTCACCATGCCTCTCAGCAATTTCCTTGGGGTGTCTACTTTCCAAAATGGGGTAATTTGGGGGGGTTTTGTGCTATTTTGGCATTTTATGGCCTTCGAAACTGTGATAGGTAGTGAGGAGTGAAATCAAAAATTTGCGCCCTTAGAAATCCTGAAGGCGGTGCTTGGTTTTCGGGGGCCCGTACGCAGCTAGGCTCCCAAAAAGTCCCACACATGTGGTATCCCCGTACTCAGGAGAAGCAGCAAAATGTATTGTGGGGTGTAATTCCACATATAACCATGGCATGTGTGAGCAATATATCATTTAGTGACAACTTTTTGTAATTTTTTATTTTTTTTGGTCATTATTCAATCACTTGGGACAAAAAAAAAATATTCAATGGGCTCAACATGCCTCTCAGCAATTTCCTTGGGATGTCTACTTTCCAAAATTAGGTCATTTGGGAGGGTTTGTACTGCCCTGCCATTTTAGCACCTCAATGAGATAGGCAGTCATAAATTAAAAATTAAATTCCAGAAAATGTACCCTAGTTTGTAGACTCTATAACTTTTGCGCAAACCAATAAATATACGCTTATTGACATTTTTTTTACTAAAGACATGTGGCTGAATACATTTTGGCCTAAATGTATGACTAAAATTGAGTTTATTCGATTTTTCTTATAACAAAAAGTAGAAAATATCATTTATTTTCAAAATTTTCAGTCTTTTTCCGTTTATATCGCAAAAAATAAAAATCGCAGAGGCAATCAAATACCATTAAAAGAAAGCTCTATTTGTGGGAAGAAAAGGACGCAAATTTCGTTTCGATACAACATTGCATGTCCGCACAATTTCCAGTTAAAGCAGCGCAGTGCAAAATTCTGAAAACACCTCTGGTCCTTTAGCTACAAAATGATCCGGGGCTTAAGTGGTTAAAAAATTGAGGTAAGTGTAGAGAAAGTAGATAGTTTCCGATCAGTGATCACGTGAGAAAAGTAATTTAATATTATATTTACAAATATAAAGCAAGGCCGAGAAATCAGAAAGAACACCACATCCCAATTTATGAGAACAAAAAGTAGGGAAGGAGGGTTAACAAACCCCGGGACTTTAACGGTGTTCAGGGTAGAGGAAGTGTGAAAACACAATTACAAAATCAGTAAAATTTCATTTTTTTTTTTTTTTTATTGTTTTTATTTTATTTATTATGTTTTTTTTGAATTTTTATTATTAATAATAAAATAAATTTTACTGATTTTGTAATTGTGTTTTCACACTTCCTCTACCCTGAACACCGTTAAAGTCCCGGGGGTTTGTTACCCCCTCCTTCCCTACTTTTTGTTCTAATATTATATTTAGTCAATGCAATAGGCTCTGGTAGTTTAACCACTTTGCGCCCGTCATACGCCTAATGACGGCCGCAAAGTGGTTCTATAATGCCGGGAGGCCGTCATTATACGGCCTCGGCTCCTCTGGCCACTGGGGGGCACGCGAGCGCTGGCGACACGCGCGTGTGCCTGGCGCATCACTGAGATGCCGATGCGCGTGCCTGGCGGCCGCGATGTCCGCCAGGTACCCGCGATCGGCCAGTACACAGACAAGGACATGGATCTGTGTGTGTAAACACACAGATCCATGTCCTGTCAGGGAGAGAGGAGACCGATGGTGTGTCCCTTGTACATAGGGACACAGATCGGTCTCCTCCCCCAGTCAGTCCCCTCCCCCCACAGTAGCAATCACTCAGGGAACACATTTAACCCCTTCCTCGCCCCTTAGTGTTAACCCCTTCCCTGCCAGTCACATTTATACAGTAATCAGTGCAGTTTTATAGCACTAATCGCTGTATAAATGTGAATGGTCCCAAAAATGTGTCAAAAGTGTCCGATCTGTCCGACGCAATATCGCAGTCCTGACAAAAATTGCAGATCGCCGCCATTACTAGTAAAAAAATAAAAATAAAAAAATGTCAGAATTCTATCCCCTATTTTGTAGGCGCTATAACTTTTGTGCAAACCAATCAAAATATGTAGAAGAATACGTATCGGCCTAAACTGAGGAAAAAATCGTTTTTTTTAAAAAAAAAATTGGGATATTTATTATAGCAAAAATCCAAAAATATTGTGTTTTTTTTTAAATTGTCGCACTTTTTTGGTTTATAGCGCAAAAAATAAAAACCGCAGAGGTGATCAAATACCACCAAAAGAAAGCTCTATTTGTGGGGGAAAAAAGGACGTCAATTTTGTTTGCGAGCCACGTCGCACGGCCGCGCAATTGTCATTCAAAGCAACGCAGTGCCGAAAGCTGAAATTTCGTCTGGGCAGGAAGGGGGTTTATGTGCCCAGTAAGCAAGGGGTTAAAAAATTGAGTGAGAGTAGGATTAAACCATAGAGGGGCACTTGGAAAGATTGTAACCTTGGGATAATGCTCACATCTAAGACCAGCCTCCTAATCTCAAATAGTATTGAACATTAAAGCAGTCAACTGGTAGGGTGCCCTGCGGCCCCTAAATAAAAGTACCTTAAGAGCTTCTGTAGAGCCTACCACTGCTGCCTCCAGACACGTAGAGGAATTATTTAAGTCTGGGCTGAGCCACCATGTGGCTGTGACCAACCAAGTAGCTAAAAAGTACTTATATAAATCAGGTAGGATAATTTATACCTAGGGTTCTTTGATCCCCATAAAAAAGATGGAAAATTTTAATTAAAAAGGATATAGGGAGCCACTGAGGAGAGTGTCTAAACAGATATATACATTTTGGTATAATTTTCATTTTTAAAAGATTAATACGTCCTAGTAAAGACAATGGTAGAAACTTCCACGCTTGAAATTTTTGCCCCATATCTCCTAGGATCGGTGACAATTTTAGGGAAATGATTTCAGAAGCTTGGCTGGAAATTACAACTCCTAAATGCTTGAAATTCTCTACCCACTGCAATGGGATATCATTCAAAGCCGTACCTCGAGCCTCTATATCTATTGAGAACAACAAGGACTTGGTCCAATTTACCTTCAGCCCTGTAACCGATAAAGAGACCAATATCTTTAAGGCCATTTGGAGAGCGGGTCCAGCGTCTTTCAAAAATAAGACTACCCTCTCCTCCAACCAGCCAATCCGCTATCCCTTAATATTGGGGGAGGTACATAAGGCCTCCGCCACAGGCTCCATAGCAATGGCAAAAAGGGGTTGGGGACAGAGGGCAGCCCTGCCGAGTTCCCCTAAACAGCGAGAAAGGAGTTGACAACCCTCCCCCCATTTTTACTGCAGCAGTAGGATTTCTATATAGGACCTGCAACCATTTTATAAATACCATTGGAAAGCCCATTCTGTGGAGCACCTCCCACTCAAGAGTATCAAAATTCTTCTCTATATCTAGGGAGGCAACGACCCTAGATCCTATATTAAGATGTGAAGCATAAATAATAGTATATAATCTCCTCAAATTCACATCGGTAGCCCTGCCGGACATAAACCCTGTCTGATCTGAGTCAATAATATTAGACATCATAGGTTGTAATCGTTGGGAGATGAGCTTTGTCAAAATCTTAAAGTCTACGATCAAAAGAGCAATAGGCCTGTATGAGGCACAAGAGGATGGATCTTTTGGATGCTTGTATAGTAAAACTATATGGGCATGACTCATTGAGTCCGGCAAAGCTCCGTCCTTCAGACAATCAGAGTAAATAGAAGCCAATACAGGAGCTAACAAGTCTCCATGGGCCTTATAGAATTCAATAGGAAGGCCATCTGGTCCCGGTGACTGTCGCCAAGAATTTAACCACTTCCCTACCCAGCCATAGTCAAATGACGTCCACAGATGGGATCTCCCATCCTGGGTGGACGTCATATGACGTCCTCGGCTTTGTAGGGGGATATCTGAATGATGCCTGCAGCTAGAGGCATCATTCAGATATCCTTGTCTTGGGCTGGCGATTCTGTGCACCATAAGAACGATCATAGCGGCAGTTCCGCCGCTTGATCGTTCTTATAGGCGGCGGGAGGGGACATCTCCCGCCGCCATCTGGTGCTTCTCCGGGCTCTCCCGTGCAATCGGGGACCCGGAGCGAATCTTCCGGCGTCGTTGGTGGGTCACATGACGAGCATAGAGATGACTGGTCACCAGATGGTCACCAGTCATCTCTATGATAGTCGGAGGCCCGGGCTGTGATGTGATGACGTCACGCCCGGGCCTCAAATGTAAACAAAGCCGCCATTGCGGCTGTAAGTATGAGATCAGTGAAAAATTTTCACTGATCTCATGCTTTCCAGCCTGGAGGAAAGATGTGGGGTCTTATTGACCCCACATCTCTCAATAAAGAGGACCTGTCACACACATTCCTATTACAAGGGATGTTTACATTCCTTGTAATAGGAATAAAAGTGATAAAAAAAAAAAAAGTTAAATAATTGTAAAAAAAAAAAAGTAAAATAATTGTAAAAAAAAAAAAAATGTAAAAAACGCCCCTGTCCCCGGTAGCTCGCGATCAGAAGCGAATGCACACGTAAGTCGCCCACATATGTAAACGCCGTTCAAACCACGCATGTGAGGTATCGCCGCGTGCGTTAGAGTGCGTGCAACAATTCTAGCACTAGACCTCCTCTGTAATTCTAACCTGTAAAAAAAATTAAAGCGTCGCCTATGGAGATTTTTAAGTACCGAAGTTTGGCGCCACTCCATGAGTGTGCGCAATTTTAAAGCGTGACATGTTAGGTATCTATTTACTCAGCGTAACATCATCTTTCATATTTTCCCCAAAAATTGGGCTAACTTTACAGTTTTGTTATTTTTGAATTCATGAAACCATTTTTTTTTTTTAAAAAGGCGTTTGAAAAATTATTGCGCAAATATCGTGCAAGAAAAAAAGTTGCAATGACCGTCATTTTATTCCCTAGGGTGTCTGCTAAAAAAACATATATAATGTTTGGGGGTTCTGAGTAATTTTCTTGCAAAAGAATGATAATTTGTACATGTAGGAGAGAAGTGCTAGAATAGGCCCGGTATTGAAGTGGTACAAAAAGCCCTGTATTGAAGTGGTTAAACAGCACAGAAATTGTATTTTTATATCCAGCTACAAGAATGGTTCTTTATTTTTAAAGCCATGAAAATGTGTAATGGTCTTAAATAAGACTTGGTTCAAATTTTTTTTTTTTTTTTTTTTTAAAACAATCCACAAAGAGTAGAATAGTCCTAAACAGTGGTGTAAGTACAGGGGTCGTAATTGTGACCCAGCCCCATCCATCAGAGGGCTTGTGTAGCTCCCCTGTATACCTGGATAGGAGGGGCAGCGGAGGAGGCAAAAAAAGGAACTGATGCCCTCCGTGTTCCTCCTGCAGCCGATGCATGCCCCATAAGTCCTCCTCTCCCTTCCCGAAGTCATTCAGCAGCTGCAGGAGGAATATGGAGGGGATTGTTTCCGCTCTATGCTGCCCCTCCTATCCAGCTTCTTTCTGCTGCCACCGGGCCCCTGTGTTCTCTCCTGGCCCTCCCTCACCCCCTGCTCTGCCAGATTCCTCCCCTTTCCCACCGACTGCTGTGGGGGATGCTGTCAGGATGTAGAGCGGGAAAGGGTCTGGTAAACATGTAACTTACCGGCCCCTTCTTTGTCTGAATAGACAGTTAGTGATAGGTACTGATCACTGACCCTGTTCATTTATAACTGAGAAATAGTAAACTGTGTTTACTATGCTTCAGTTTGTGAATGAACGGGAAGCTCTGTACAGAGCTATTTCTGTGTATTCATTCTGTGCTGTTGGGGCTGCAGAGAAGCAGATTGAGGGCTGTGTCCTTAGTCTCCATTCTCGGTCTCAAAGGTGGAACATCAGAGGTCTGTTTAGACCCTTGATATTTCACCAAAGTCCCCCAACAGGGCTCCTTAGAAAATTGGAAAAAATAATAGAAAATAATATTGCAAAAAAATAAGTAATAAAATAAAATGGTTAAAAATTACAAAAATAAAAAAAACTACTGACACCAGTGGAGAAACTTCTGGGGTTGCAAAGGTCACACTTGCGACCGGGCCCTGGCTTTCCAACACCAAGCTCGGAGGTAGGGGCTCCTGCCGGGGTCAGGGGTAGAGATGTGAAGGCCTGGAAAAAAAACAGAAAAATTCAGAAAAAAAAAAAAGTTTTTTTTTCTGTTTTTTTCCCCAAAAATTGGAAAAATTTAAAAAAGAAAAAAAAAATAGTGGAATATTTTATTTTAACATGATGAATAAAATATCTTAAGACATGGTGTTCAAATATTTTCCAAATCATTTCTAAAAAAAATGTATCATATCAGATTGAGTGAGGACAAGCAAGTCCTAGGTAACAAACTGAACCCTCGAATGCAAGAACAGTATGCATTTCTTCCTTTAGGAAGTGCTGTGCTGATATTGTAACAAGAAAAAGGTTTCAGTTTTGCTTTTGCATGTTAGTGGGTGTGTTTGGTTTGTTCTGTCCTCTTCACTAGGCCTCAAAAGCATTGGAAGAAAATACAGAGCAACAAAAAGGACCTGAAAGTATATACTTAATTAAAAAAGGTAAGAGTTTACATTTATCTGATTCTGAATCCAGAAAACTGAATCGTTTAGCTACATGAGTTTATCTTTATAAACTTTTGTGTAAATAATAATTTCCTGACAGACTCCATGGCAGCCTACGTGTGGGTCAACCCCGCCTCCTCTCCAATGCTATAGGACCCCATACCCATAAAAGTAAGCTCACCTCTCAGTACTGTGTTCCTTTTTTGTCCTACTCCAATGGACAAAGATGCACGTTCGTTCAGATGTCCCAGGATGGATGGCACACCTTTCTTGTTCATACATCACGGGACACAGAGCAGCATAGTCATTACTATGTGGTTATATAGAATTACCTTCAGGTGCTGGCACTGGCAACTTCCAAAACAGGAAGTACCCTCCCCTATATAAGCCCCTCCCATCCGGGAGTACCTCAGTTTTTTGCCAGTGTCTAAGGTGTTGGCCAAGGTTAACATGTATTCATCTGGGCTTGTGTACAGGTTCTCTGGGCCTTAGCAAGCTATTCCGGATCCGACCAAAAAAGCTTCATAGCTAAACGGTCGGTACCCGGGCCTTGCAGAGAAGAGCAGGGTTTTGCCTGTAATGCCTCTCTTAGGAGGGCTGGACCCTGGGATCCAGAGCTCTGGTCATACCCAAAACCAAGAGGCTATCTGTGCAGGGTGCTATACAGGTCCAGGGGAGTGGAATCCTTGGGAACCCGGTCCCTGAAGGTCTAGTACAATGCCTGCCGTGAGAGGTGAAGTTTGGGCTTCTGTGGACCAAACAAAGTCCTGCGGCGGGGAAAAGGTAAGTGGGGGCCCCTCAGGAACTTGGTTCTATTGAGGGGACCCCCAAGCCTAATATGTCTTTCTGCCTGTTACCTAAAGGGTATTCCCGCTAATAGCTGTATATGCCTAAGAAATCCTAGAAATGTTTTTTCATAAGGGAAGTTTTAAAAAAACTGTAAACCTGGAAATGTTTTTTCATAAAGGAGGTTTTAAAAAAAAAAAAAAAGACAAAGGTGCGGTACCTGTGTTTGTCCACTAGAGGCCGCTGTGGAACGTCTTTTTTCTTGGGACTATTCCTTCCATGGTGAAAGTCCAGGCAGATGAGTGAGCTCTCTATCAGGGAAGCTGCATTCCTCTGTCATGCTGCCAAGTAGTTTCCTTCCATCCCCGAGTCCTGGTGAAACAGGGACCCTGGCTCCTCTCCCTACATGGTGCCAAGAGCGCACACGTGCACGCGCGCGCACACATGCTTTCCTTTTATAAGGTTTAGCTTCAAAAAAGGGGGCGGAGCCTGGCGGATGACGCGCTCTGTGCGCCCAGCGCTTCTGCGCATGTGCGGGCGTCCCAGCAAGATAAAAGGACTCAGTCCACGCTGCTTGCTATGGACACAGAGCATGAAAAGGAGCTGGTAGCATGGTATAGGGGCTTACAGCGGGCGGTTGATACAGGCATCCCCAGAAAGACGCATTAGTAGACACCCACTGATGTACATAGCAGCAAATTGCATTAGACTATTTCAGTAAGGGGTGTATTGCGGCTGGAATACCTCAGCTTTGAACTAAGGAATATGCCGCCTAAAAAACTCCGAGATATACCTCTCAGGAAGTGTAGGGGGTCTCCATCGGGCTCTGAGGATCTGGAGCAGTCATCTGCACCCTCCTCCCCTGAGAAATCAGAGGTTAATACCCATAAGGAACCCCCGGGAGTGCCAGGTACTGCGGCTGTACTCAGTCCACCTGCTCCTGCATATATAACAGAGGAGGTTTTTTCCTCAACTCTGGAGGGATTGGAGCAGAGATTGGCAGCATTGATCGCTTCTTCTCTACAGGAAAGAAAGCGCGCCAGATCTCCATCACCTCCATTAGAGTGCCTGTTGGCAGAGCAACAGTCCCAGGAAGGGACCGACCTACCTGAAGGGGATCAGGAGGAGGTTAGCTCTGTTTTTGAGGAATCGACAGTAGATGAACCATTTTCAGCATCACAGACTGAAAGATTGTGGGTCCAGACCCTAACTGACATGGTTCGATCTGCATTTAAAATGCCTCTTGTTGAACCATCAACTACTGCTGTCTCCTCATTGGGGTCGCTAAAAGCTCCCCAGGTTAATTGCTCCTTTCCAATACATCCATTATTGGAAGGACTTATATACCAGGACTGGGAACATCCTGATAAACTATTTGTTCCGCCTAAAAGGTTTCCGGTGATCTATCCCATGGAGGAAAAGTTCACCCAGAGATGGAATGTTCCTACGGTGGATGCAGCCATCTCTTCTGTGAACAAATCACTGATATGTCCAGTAGATAATGTTCAAATGTTCAAAGATCCAGTGGATAAAAAATTGGAATCTTTATTAAAATCTGCTTTTTCCACAGCAGGGGCTGTTACACAGCCAGCAGTGGCAGCTATTGGGGTCTGCCAAGCTTTAAAGGATCAAATGAAAATGGTCCTGAGGGATTTGCCAGACCAGCAGGCCCAGGCTCTGGCTGATCTGCCTAGAGCATTATGCTTTGCGGTTGACGCCATCAAGGATTCTATCCATCAGGCCTCCCGCCTCACGCTGTCTTTGGTACATATGCGTAGGCTTCTGTGGCTCAAAAACTGGTCTGCTGAAGCTCCCTGTAAGAAGCTCTTAGTTAGCTTCCCATTTCATGGGGAACGCCTTTTTGGCGAAGACCTGGATAAGTATATCCAGAAGATTTCCAGTGGTAAAAGTACTCTCTTACCGAGTAAAAAGAGGTCTAGGGGTCCATCTTTTAAGAGGACTACCTCTCCTATCCCTGCGACGTCTGCTACTAAGCAGTTCCGACGGCCTCCTCGGTCAAACTCAGGAGGTAAAAATCAGGGACAGCCACAGGGTAATAAAAAGCCCTGGATCCGAAGAGGTACTAAACCAGCCTCCAAGTCAAGCCTATGAAGGGCTGCCCCCACTCAAACGGGTGGGGGGAAGACTTCAGTTGTTCGCAGAGACCTGGCGGGAGACGATCAAAGACAGATGGGTGCTCTCCGCAGTAACTCTGGGATACAAGTTGGAGTTAAAAGAGTCTCCTCCGTCCCATTTTATGTGGTCAGGCATGCCAAGAGACCCTCTGAAAAGAGGGTCTCTCCTATTGGCGTTAGAACAACTATTGCTCCAAGGAGTAATTATGGAGGTTCCTATGGAAGAGTGGGGGTTGGGTTTCTACTCAAACCTTTTCACAGTCCCGAAGCCAAACGGGGACATAAGACCCATATTGGACCTAAAGAGTCTAAACAAATTTCTAAACGTCCGGTCTTTCCGGATGGAGTCGATCCGATCGGTCACCGCTGCCCTACAAGGGGAGGAATGGTTAGCCTCGATCGACATCAAAGATGCTTACTTGCATGTTCCCATCTTTCCAGGTCATCAAAAATTCCTACGCTTTGCAGTAGAAGGGCGCCATTTTCAGTTCAGAGCCTTACCATTCGGTCTGGCCACAGCACCACGAGTGTTCACAAAAATTCTGGCCCCACTGTTGGCCGATCTAAGAACACGGGGTGTAACGATAATGGCATACCTAGACGACCTGTTGTTGATGGACCACTCAGTTGCCAAGCTAGAAGTGGTAATTGTCGATACAATCAAGTATCTAGAATCTCACGGTTGGGTCATCAACCTGGACAAGTCAGCCCTACAGCCAGTGAAAAACCTGGTATATCTAGGGCTACGGCTGGATTCAGACCAGAGGAAGATTTTCTTACCTCTAGACAAGGTATCCTCTTTGAGGGCCTTGGTCCGTCTGCTTTGTGCAAAAAGACAGCCGTCCATACGCCTGTGCATGAGGCTGCTAGGAAAGATGGTAGCATCATTCGAAGCTGTACCATACGCCCAATTCCACTCAAGGAATTTACAAAGGGCCATATTGTCAGCATGGAACGGAAAAGTTCAGGCTCTAGACTTCCCGATGGCTTTGTCCCCTTCCGTTCGGAAGAGTCTCTGCTGGTGGTTGATCCCCCAGAATCTCCAGAAGGGAAAACCCTTCAGCCCGATATCTTGGAAGGTGGTCACTACAGATGCCAGCCTTATAGGCTGGGGGGCAGTACTGGAGCAATGGTCTCTCCAGGGCAGATGGTCAAATGTAGTAAAAACCCTGCCCATCAATCTCTTAGAGATACGAGCAGCCCGGTATGCCCTAGTAGCCTGGACATCCAGACTCCAAGGGTCCCCTGTCAGAATTCAATCAGACAATGCCACAGCAGTGGCATATATCAATCATCAGGGAGGCACCAGGAGTCGTGCAGCCCAGAGGGAAGTAAGTCACATCCTGGAATGGGCAGAAAAGCATGTCCCATGTATATCAGCTGTCTTCATTCCAGGGGTGGAGAATTGGAAGGCGGACTTTCTGAGTCGCCAACAGTTATGCCCAGGGGAATGGTCCCTTCATCCCGAGGTCTTCCGAGCAATATGTCAGCGGTGGGGAACACCGGATGTAGATCTGCTAGCATCCAGATTCAACGCAAAGGTGGACAGATTTGTCTCCCGGACAAGGGATCCCCTCGCTTGCGGCTCGGATGCTCTGGTGTTCCCTTGGGATCAGTTCAGACTGATATATGCATTCCCTCCGCTACAATTGTTGCCTCGACTCCTTCGCAGAGTCAGGTTGGAGAAGAAGCCGGTGATCCTGGTGGCTCCAGCGTGGCCCCGAAGGGCCTGGTACGCGGAGATCATCAAAATGTCTGTGGGGAGTCCTTGGACCCTTCCACGTCGTCCGGACCTGCTTTCGCAAGGACCGATATACCACCCTTCCTTACTAACTCTAAGTTTAACGGCCTGGCTATTGAATCCCACATCCTAAAGAAGAGAGGTCTCTCTAACTCTGTGGTATCAACTATAATCAATGCCAGGAAGCCTGTATCCAGGCAGATCTACTATAGAGTTTGGAAGGCGTACATCACTTGGTGCGAGGCCAGAAAATGGCATCCACGTAAGTACGTTATAGGCAGAATTCTGGACTTCCTGCAGTGGGCTGTAGACAGGAAGTTTGCCTTAAGTACTATCAAGGGCCAGGTTTCGGCCTTGTCAATACTATTTCAAAGGTCCCTGTCTATGCATTCACTTGTCAAATCCTTTATGCAAGGTGTGACTCGTATTATTCCACCGATTAAGGCTCCCATATGCCCATGGGATCTAAATTTGGTTCTGTCGGTTCTGCAGAAGCAGCCATTTGAACCTTTGCGGCACATTTCCTTGGTTCTACTCACCAGGAAATTGATATTTTTAGTAGCCATATGCTCGGCTAGAAGAGTGTCGGAATTAGCCGCCATGTCCTGTAAAGAGCCATATCTGGTTATCCATAAGGACAGAGTAGTATTACGTCCTCACCCAGCCTTTCTTCCTAAGGTGGTATCGAGGTTTCACTTGAACCAGGATGTGGTTCTTCCTTCTTTTTTCCCCAAACCAAGCTCGGTAGAGGAAAAGTTATTGCATTCTTTGGATGTAGTAAGAGCAGTTAAAGCTTATCTAAAAGCCACTGCTCAGATTCGTAGAACGGATTCTTTGTTTGTTCTGCCGGAAGGCCCCAGAAAGGGTCAGGCAGCATCAAAATCTACTTTAGCCAAGTGGATTCGACAGGTCATAATACAAGCCTATGGCTTGAGAAGTAGACCGCCTCCGTTCAAAGTTAGGGCGCACTCCACGAGAGCAGTTGGAACTTCATGGGCAGTGCATCACCAGGCCTCCCTGGCGCAAATTTGTAAGGCCGCAACATGGTCTTCAGTACACACGTTTACTAGGTTCTACCAGGTGGACATTAGAAGTCAGGAGGATGTCGCCTTTGGGCGCAGTGTGTTGCAGGCCGCAAAAGATCCTCATGCCTGATGGCGCCCAGCTTATGTATGGTGTATCCCCCCCCTCATGTGGCATTGCTTTGGGACGTCCCACATAGTAATGACTATGCTGCTCTGTGTCCCGTGATGTATGAACAAGAAAGTAGGATTTTTAAAACAGCTTACCTGTAAAATCCTTTTCTTGGAGTACATCACGGGACACAGAGCTCCCACCCCTCTTTTGGGGACACGTATTGCTTTGCTACAAAACTGAGGTACTCCCGGATGGGAGGGGCTTATATAGGGGAGGGTACTTCCTGTTTTGGAAGTTGCCAGTGCCAGCACCTGAAGGTAATTCTATATAACCCACATAGTAATGACTATGCTGCTCTGTGTCCCGTGATGTACTCCAAGAAAAGGATTTTACAGGTAAGCTGTTTTAAAAATCCTACTTTTAGCGGTCCAGCTCGGAAACCAGCCACGGGCAGGTGGAGAGCTTGTAGCAACCTTGAACTTCTGGATTAGAGTTGCTGCAGTGTGCTCAAGATCAAGACGTCCTCGGCTGGCAAAGTCTGCAACTTTATTCTTATGTGTATTATATATATTGTTTGTCTTCCTTCATGCCTCTGCTCTTCCCTAATTGCGGCTAGAACGCTCTGCGTCCCAGCTCACAGCGGTGTCCCGATTCTCGGGCGCCGCCGCCGTTCGCGCATGCGCAGTGTCCGCTCTCAGAGCGAGGCTTGGTTCGCGCATGCGCGGTTCAGCGGGTCCCTCGGCGGCCGCGCAGGCGCCGAGGATGGCTTCTCCACCGCACAGGCGCGCTGTGTAGATAGGCGTGCAACGTTCTCTGAAGGAGATGGATACTTCCCACGCACAAAGCCAGCCCAGCACTACTCGGTCTGGTTCCCCGGCTGATGGGGTCCATGAAGTTCCAGGACCTTCCCAGCCCTATGCTTCCTCCCCTGTTCCCTCGGAGGGAGAATTGGAGAGTGATGAGGAGAGCGTGGAATTTGACTTTTCTCTAGTGGCTCCGCTTATTAAAGCAGTCAAAGAGGCACTTATGTGGGATGACCCATCTACTCCCCCAGCCAAACAGAATTTTTTTTTTCAAACGCCTGGTGAAAGAGCGCCCAAGTTTTCCGCTCTTAGCCGAACTAAAGGGCATTTTTGATGACGAGTGGAGTAAAGTGGACAGGAAGTCCTCTATGACAAATAAAGCCTCTAGAATGTATCCCTTCAAAGCGGATGAGGTAAAATACCTGGAGAACATTCCTTCTGTAGACGCGGCTGTAATGCGTCTGGCTAAACATGTCACACTCCCGCTAGATGATGCGGTATCCTTTAAGGACAGTCTTGACAGAAGAATGGATCAGGACCTCAAAAGAATTTACGGTCTTGCTGGTACAGCTTGTAAACCTGCCCTGGCTTTGGCAGCCGTGTCCAAAGCTATGGAGGCATGGGCTGAGAATGTAGATTCCTTTCTTAAAGGTGATTCAGAACAGCTGGCCAAGAATTCAGCAGCAGCAGAACTAAAACTAGCGGTGGCCTTCCTGGGGGAAGCATCGGTTGATCTGACCCGTCTACTGTTCAGAATTATGCTATCCTCAGTTACGGCTAAACGAGCCCTATGGCTGCGCCCTTGGCAGGCCGACCCGTCTTCTAAGCAAACTTGGTGCAAGATACCTTTCGAAGTACCATCGCTGTTTGGTAATAAATTAGATGACGCCATAGCTAAGGCCATGGTTGGAAAATCTGGCTTTCTTCCACAGGACAAGCGTCCACAGGGTGGAAGGAAGCCCCAGTTCAGAAGACGCCGCCCAAAGTGTTTGAGGGAAGCACGCTCCTATAGACCTGGCCGGGACTTCAGAAGAAACTGGAGTAGAGGCCAAGCGTCCTTTCGCAAGCCAGCGAAAATCCAATAGTCGCGATCAGGCTAAATCTTTTTGAGTTTTTGCCTGCCCAGGCGGGTCGGGTAGGAGCACGTCTACTCCTCTTCCGGCACGTCTGAGTGGCCTCGATCTCAGACTTCTGGGTAGTCAGGACAGTGTCGTCAGATCACGCATGGTCCTTCTTCAGCATTCCTCCCCCCAGATTTGTCTCCACCCTACTCCCGTGTACGGAAGAACAAAAACAGGCCTTACTGTCCTACGTAGATCTGCTGAAAACCCAGGGAGCAGTAGTTCGTGTCCCAGAGGACGAACAGTTCCAAGGGGTATACTCCCCCCTTTTCTTAGTTCAAAAGAAAAGTGGTTCCTGGCGCCCGGTAATAGACTTGACGTACCTGAACAAATGTATAAGGCACGAAAAATTCAAAATGGAGACTCTGTCAACAATTCAACAAGCCATACAGCCAGGCGACTGGATGATTTCAATAGACCTGAAAGACGCGCATTTCCACGTGCCAGTGGCAAAGGAATTTCTAAAGTACCTCCGGTTCCATGTCGAGCAGGAACATCTGCAATTCACCTGCCTGCCCTTCGGGTTGACGACTTCCCCTCGAGTTTTCACCAAGGTCCTCTTGGCCGTAGTGGCCCTCATCAGGCTAAAAGGTGTGCGTCTTTATCATTATTTAGACGATCTCCTAGTTCTGTCTCAAAACAAAGAACAGCTGCTAATGCACAGAGAACAAGTGATCTCAACCCTTTCCAGCTTCGGATGGCTCCTAAACCTGGAAAAAAGCCACCTGGATCCAGCCCAACACTTAATATATCTAGGGGCTCAGTTCAACACAGTGGATAACACCATCTCCCTCCCGGTAGAGAAGATTCCGGTGATTCGGGAGAGGATTTCTCGGGCTCTGAATGCCCCTCGTCTGAAAGCGTCACAATGCCTAAGAATCATCGGCACGATGGTCTCCACGACCCCCATGGTGAAATGGGCTCTTTGGAGGCTGCGCCCTTTCCAGTGAGGGTTCCTCTGGCAGTGGAAGTCAGGGGACAAGATTCAAATTATCCACATATCGGCAACAATGAGGAACAGCCTCTTTTGGTGGCTCCAGCTCAAGAATTTGCAAAACTGTCAAAACATTGCTCCTATCTCCTGGATCACAGTCACGACCGACACCAGCGGTTCCCGCTGGGGGGGCTCTATGTGGTCAGAAGCTTGTGCAGGGCAGGTGGGACGCTCGTCTCCGCAATCCAGGCTCCAATGTCCTGGAGCTTCGGGCGGCTTGGTGTGCCCTCCAATCCTTCTCTCAGTTCCTGAAAGGAGAATTGGTGTTGATAAGGATGGACAACACTACGGCAATGTCATACGTGAAGAGGCAAGGGGGGACACGGAGTTCCACGCTTCTTCTAGAAGTCGAACCTATTATGACTTGGGCCCAGAAAAATCTGGACAACATATCAGCAGTTTTCATTCCTGGAGTTCAGAACTCCAAGGCAGATTTCCTCTCACGGACTCAACTAGACAACAACGAATGGTCCCTCCATGTGCAGTCATTCAAATGGATTCTGTCCCTGGGAGTCAATCCAGAGGTGGACCTATTCGCTTCCCCCTGCAATTCCAAAGTAGCAAAGTTCTACACTCGGGGCCGTTGCAGCCAGGCATTCGGAACGGATGCCCTGACGGATCGATGGAGGTTCAAGAGGGCATATGCCTTTCCCCCGATCCCAATTATTCTCATGCTCCTGCTAAGACTCCAAGCGGAATCAGTAGAAGTAACAGTGGTGGCTCCCTACTGGCCGAACAGGCCTTGGTTTCCTCTCTTGATCCAACTGAGCTACTGGGACCCAGTACCTCTTCCTCTCAGGCCGGACCTTCTCTCTCAAGGGTCACTCCTACACCCTTGTCCGGCATTGATGAGACTGACGATCTGGTTTTTGAGAGGGAGAGGCTGGAATCCCTTGGTTGCGCCTCTAGAGTGATTTCTACACTGTTGAGCTCAAGAAGGGCAAGTACTAACAAGGTTTACAGCAGAATCTGGGCCAAATTCGTTGAGTTCTCCTCTGCTTCGGGGAGGTCTTTCAGAAATCCAGGAGTTCACGATATTCTCAGTTTTCTTCAAACCAGAGTTCTTTGAGAGTTCAAGTCTTGGCCTTATCAGCTTTCTCAGGGATCTCATGGGCAGTCCATCCCTTAGTCCGGCAATTTTTCCGGGGGGCGTCAAGAATTAAACCCCAAAGGAAACCAAGATTTCCCAAGTGGGATCTTCCTCTCGTTCTAGATTCTCTGACTGGACTCAGTACGGCGGGGCCCTCCCCATCCTCCATTAGGGACTTTTCAGCAAAAGTAGCCTTCTTAGTCACCATCACCTCGGCTAAGAGGGTCTCTGAGATCGGGTCACTGGGTCATAAGGAACCTTTTCTAACATTTTTCCGGATCGAGTAGTCCTTATACCCATGTTGGGTTCAAACCTGAAAGTGTCTTCAGTATTCCACGAGAATCAGGAAATTGTTCTTCCTACATTCAAGTCTCCGGAATCTAATGAAACGCATCCATTGGATATAGGCAAAATCCTGAAAGAATATTTGGAGATTACTTCTCCCTTCAGACGATCTGATCATCTATTCGTACTGCATTCAGGCAGCAATAAAAGGAAGAAAGCTTCAACCAGGACAATTGCATCCTGGATTGTCCAAACAATCCAACAAGCATATAGGGCTAAGGGCTTGGCTCCTCCACAGGTGGTGACGGCACACTCCACCAGAGGGATGGCAGCAGCATCTTGGGCGGCGGCCGACATGTGGCTCCAGATGTCATCTGCAAAGCGGCCTCGTGGGCCTCTATCAATACATTTATGGCCCACTACTGTATAGAGCCTGCATCACTGTCTTCTGTTAATTTTGGGTTAAGAATCCTGTCGGTTGACGGGACAAATTAAAACTATTTTCTTTCTGCATACCCACCCGTGTGGTCTGGCTAGTTATTTCCCACACTTAGGCTGCCATGGAGTCTGTCAGGAAATAGGAAAATTTATTATCAAATAACATAATTTTCCTTTCCTGATGGACTCCATGGCAGACGGAGTTCCCACCCTAAAAGAAAATAATAATGAAAGAGAGAAAGTAAGTGTCCAAGAGTCGGCTAGTTACGGAACACAGTACTGAGAGGTGAGCTTACTTTTATGGGTATGGGGTCCTATAGCATTGGAGAGGAGGCGGGGTTAACCCACACATAGGCTGCCATGGAGTCCATTAGGAAAGGAAAATTACGGTAAGTATTTGATAATACATTTTTATATCTAATTACCAGTAATCTGGTTCTTCCCCCACCCCCACACACAACCATAGATTAGTGTCTTCTTGCAAAGTAGTCATTTTTTCTTGTTTTTATTTACTACTCCCCTCCATCTAGCATATAGAGGCATTTTCACTTTACAAGCTCTTCTGAAAAGAAAAATGTGATTTGCAAATATTGTCAGATGAAATATGCATTTCCAAATGCTACCAGGATGACAAAACACATTCTTGTATGTAACAAGTGTCCTGTAGATATTAAAAAATCCTTCATGGATCGAAGTGAAGAGGACAACAATGATGACAATGCACATAGTTTTTCTCAACGTTCTCGTAACAGAATGACTTTTAATCTTAAAAAGACAAAAAAGTGCCAATGTAGCATTTTATTTAAATTTTTCAGAAAATTTCATTTTTTCCCCAAAATTTTTTTTTTTTCCGAGCTTCAAAATTTCAGGAAATTTTCCATCTCTAGTCAGGGGGGCCTTTGTGGTTTCTTGCACTGGGGCCCTGAAGGTTCTAGTTACACCTCTGGTCCTAAAGTAAAATATAAAGGGGTACTAAGCATGTTAAAGGATTTATCAGGTTACCATTATAGGGAAACAATTGCATTTTTCCCTGACCAAGCAAACAGTTCCATGTTTAAAGATTATTTTTCTTCTGTCCTAGCGATGGTTTCTGAGGATGCAAAGTGATTTATTTTTCTGGTTAAACTTGATGGACCTTTTTTTTTAAGGTAACCAGCTATACCTTGTTTCTCCAGTGAAAAGACAGCAAAAGAGGAAGTAAAACAAACCCTGTTGCATTGAATGCATTCCTCTTTAGATCTATTGCACATACCCAGGATTGCCAAGCGATTATAGCTAACCTGTACTTCTGAAACATTCCTTAAGACCTTTGTTTAACTATGCAAGTCTGGGCTTGCTAGGTTTACCTGACCTCGCTCAACCAACTGGGCGTTAAACAAGAAGCTCCAGGGGTAAATTGTGTTTCTTTTGTCAATTATTCTATATGAGACATTGCCAAGTGCTCTGGAGATAGGACGGGCGTGTTGTAACCCAACACTAAAGCTAGTAAATATTTCTCTAAAGTTCTGGCTTCTTGTTAGTAAGGCTCTGCTGGTCATTTGGTGACAGCCAACATCTCGACAGCTGCTGGGAAGACAGCTATGTAACAAGATTGAAATATAATGCCAATGTGAGCCAATATTTAGAGGGGCATTTCATAAATTAATCTTCAGAATGCAGAACGGTGAAGATATCTGCACCTTTGTCTCTGATAACTATCATGAAAAGCTGCTGGAGAGGATATGGCAGTTTCGATCCAACCGGGACCTTTGTGATGTAACACTCGAAGCTGAAGGGGTCTTCTTCCCAGCTCATAAAGTCATCCTAGCTTCCGCCAGTTCATATTGTAAATTACTATTTGGGGACTCCAGAGCTGACAACACCATCAGACTCAAGGGCGTCAGTGCTAAAGGGCTCCGCAATGTCCTAGATTTCATCTACTCCAGCAAGCTTTCCCTGTCATTGTCCAATATTGAAGATACTTTAAAAGCAGCAGAAGTCTTGCTGGTTCGGGAGGCGGTAAAGTTGTGTTTCCAGTTTCTAGAGAATGGTTTAAACCAGGACACATGTTTGGGCATCCTAAATATTGTCAGAAAACATGGTCCTGAAGAGCTAAAAGTGAAGGCCAGCGGGTACATTGGCCATCACTACAAACATATTCCAGGACATTCTGGAGATCTGAACCTATTAGACAAGAGGACACTCTGTGAAATACTAGAAAGGGAGGATGACCCAGGTTGCAGTGAGCTTGAACTGTTCCGTTTGGTAGTTTCGTGGCTGAAACATGACAACTCCAGGCTAAAAGAGGCAGGAGATGTCCTCAGGCGGATCCGTTTTCCACTTATCCCTCTAGAGGATCTCCAGACATATGTAAAAGAGACTTCAATAATGAAAACAGACTCCAACTGTTTCAGATACCTACAAGAAGCTTTAAGATACCATTCCCAAGTATATGCTCAACCTATTCTTCACTGTGATGGTGCCACCATAAGGTCCAGCACAGAAAGCCTCCTAGTTTTGGGTGGCAGGACAACCGATAACCAAGTGTGCGGCAGTATCTGGGTTCAAAATGAAGATGGCAGCTCCTGGTCTGAACTTGGACAGATGTATGCTCCTGTGTATAATCACTGTGTGGCAGTCATCAATGACTTCCTTTTCATCATTGGAGGGCAAACCGTGTTTGACCCCTCAGGCAAACATCCATCAAACGAGGTAGGAGTGTCATATTGTATTCTAATGTGGCGTACACACGATCGGAATTTACGACAACAAAACAGTGTATTTTTTTCCGACGGATGTTGGCTCAAACTTGTCTTGCATACACACGGTCGCACTAATGTTGCTTGGAAATTCCGATCACCAAGAACGCAGTGACGTACAACACTACAACGAGCCGAGAAAAATTAAGTTCAATGATTCCGAGCATGCGTAGGATTTTTTTCCGTCGGAATTGGATACACACGATCGGAATTTCCGACAAGAATTTTTGTTGTCGGAAAATTGAGAACCAGCTCTCAAACATTTGTTGTCAGAAATTCCGACAGCAAATGTCCGATGGAGCCTACACACGGTCGGAATATCCGACCAAAAGCTCACATTGAACATTTGTTGTCGGAAATTCCCATTGTGTGTACGCAGCAGTGGCGGCCCGTCCATAGGGGGCGCCCGGGCGCGCTTCTGCGCCCGGCCGTCACTCACAACATTACATAGGTTCATGCATTGCATGAACCTATGTATTGCTGCCGCCCACTATTCAGGTGGCCGGCCCCTTGAGCGCCGGCCATCTGAATCACAGCGTCTGGTTGGTCTTTAGAAGTGCCTATCAGAGCCAGCAGGCTCTGATAGGCTTCCTGACTACAGCCTGAGGGCTGTAATCGGCTTCTAAATACCTAATGAGAGGACGCACGGGGGTGCGTTCCCTGGCCAATCAGGTTCACCGGGTCTGGTTACCGGTAACCTGATTGGCTGAAGTGACATCGAGGGCGGGAGAAGATATCGAGGACGGAAGAAGGACGGCGCTGACTCGAGGAAGGCAAGTGCAGGGCTGGGGGGGGGACAAACTGGCTGTATATTGGGGACAAACTGGCTATATTATGAGGACAAACTGGCTGTTTTTGGGGGACACACTGGCTGTATTATGGGGGACAAACTGGCTGTATTATGGGGGACACACTGGCTGTATATTGGGGACAAACTGGCTGTATTATGGGGGACACACTGGCTGTATTATGGGGACAAACTTGCTGCATATTGGGGACAAACTGGCTGTATTATGGGGGACACACTGGCTGTATTATGGGGGACAAACTGGCTGTATTATGGGGGACAAACTGGCTGTATTATGGGGGACACACTGGCTGTATATTGGGGACAAACTGGCTGTATTATGGGGGACACACTGGCTGTATTATGGGGACAAACTTGCTGCATATTGGGGACAAACTGGCTGTATTATGGGGGACACACTGGCTGTATTATGGGGGACAAACTGGCTGTATTATGGGGGACAAACTGGCTGTATTATGGGGGACAAACTGGCTGTTTTATGGGGGACAAACGGGCTGCATTTGGGGGACAAACTGGCTGCATTTGGGGGACAAACTGGCTGTATTTGGGGGACAAACTGGCTGCATTTGGGGGACAAACTGGCTGCATTTTGGGGGACAAACTGGCTGCATTTTGGGGGACAAACTGGCTGCATTTGGGGGACAAACTGGCTGTATTATGGGGGACAAACTGGCTGCATTTGGGGGACAAACTGGCTGCATTTGGGGGACAAACTGGCTGCATTTGGGGGACAAACTGGCTGCATTTTGGGGGACAAACTGGCTGCATTTTGGGGGACAAACTGGCTGTATTATGGGGGACAAACTGGCTGCATTTGGGGGACAAACTGGCTGTATTTGGGGGACAAACTGGCTGCATTTGGGGGACAAACTGGCTGCATTTTGGGGGACAAACTGGCTGCATTTTGGGGGACAAACTGGCTGCATTTTGGGGGACAAACTGGCTGCATTTGGGGGACAAACTGGCTGTATTATGGGGGACAAACTGGCTGTATTATGGGGGACAAACTGGCTGTATTATGGGGGGACAAACTGGCTGCATTTGGGGGACAAACTGGCTGCATTTTGGGGGACAAACTGGCTGCATTTTGGGGGACAAACTGGCTGCATTTTGGGGGACAAACTGGCTGCATTTTGGGGGACAAACTGGCTGCATTTTGGGGGACAAACTGGCTGCATTTGGGGGACAAACTGGCTGTATAATGGGGGACAAACTGGCTGTATATGGGGCACAAACTGGCTGTATGTTGGGGACAAACTGGCTGTATTATGGGGGACAAACTGGCTGTATTATGGGGGACAAACTGGCTGTATTATGGGGGACAAACTGGCTGTATTATGGGGGGAAACTGGCTGTATATGGGGGGGAACTGGCTACATTTGGGGACAAACTAGTGGCGTTTGGGCACAGTGGCTGTGTTTAATGGGCACAGTGGCGGCAATTGATGTTTTTTTTTTTCAGTTTGCGCCCCCCCCAAAAAATTTGAGCACCAGCCGCCACTGGTACGCGGCATTAGTGTGGTGGCTGGCCTTATAAACCACGCTTAAAGTGAAATTTTGAACAATTTTTTTTTTTCCATGACGGAAAGCATGCTATAGGCTAGGTCATCTACAGGTTTATATTGCTTGCTGTGTCATCATTGGAAAGACTTTCGGTCCTTGTCCTGATAACTAAACTAGAAGCACAGACAGCAGTAAAAACTTGGCAGAGGTTCTTCTATTGCAACTTGTGATGTTTGGTAACTACTGCCTTCCATTTGGTTAATAAACGTTCGATGTTCAGCAAGTTACGTGGAACCCTTTATTGTTTTTTGTACTTGATGCGGCACAATTAGGCACTTTTGGGAAAACCGGTGATTGCCTTTGCTGCAATGGATTAAAAAGCTGGTTTACCTGGCAGGAGCAGATTTCTAATTAATCACTGTAATTATTAAAGCTGAACACCAGGTATGGATTTTATTACAATCTTGGACCAATGTAATTATGCATATATCATAATTTATGATTCATAACTGGGACTATTGTGGAAGCGTAGCCACTACTACAATAATCCCTGTGTTTTCAGGGCCATGTGCTGCCATGCTGCATAGTAACCGCAGGCAGTTGCTTGCTTGACACAGGCGACATTCCCAGAACAATTTGCATTTTTCTCCATGATTGCAAGGTGTTCTCTGATTGGACAAGGTGATGACTGTTAAGTCACCGCCTCGGTCATCAGAGAATGTCTGAGACCCGGAAGACGGTGGGGTTGACCCAAGCTAGGACAATGTAACTATGCAATAAATTCCATACCTGGGAGTTCAGCTTTAACTGTTTATCTGTAATACAGTATTCACCTGAGATGGGCTCTGTCACTATTTTGACCACTTCATGGGGTTGTAAAGCTTCAGTTTTTTTTTCTTTTCTAAATGACAAACATTGAGTGCCCCGTCGGAGAAGCGCTCTTCTTCAGGACACCCATGCGGGCTCGTTCCAGAGTCCTGCTTCTGCGTCTATTGGCAAAGAAAGCAGAACTCGGCCCCGCGTCATTGGATTTGATTGACAGCATCGGGAGCCAAAGGCTGCGCTGCTATCAATCCATCCAATCAGGACCTGAGACACTGGCTTTAGCTGGTGTGCTCGTTCCCGGTGCGAGAATAAGAGGGTACAGGTAAGTAAAACTAGGGCTGGGGGGGGGGGCTGCAGCATTTAAGTTCTTGGGCTTTTAAGTGGTTCTCAACCTCAGTCCTCAAGAACCCCAAACGAGCCATGTTTTCATGTTTTCCTTTACTTTGCACAGCTGCTTTAAATCAATATCAATGACATGGTATTGATAAGAGCCATTTTATCTAACGAAAGTTCCCAAAACTTGGCCCATTGGGGGTACTTGAACCACTGCCCTAGATGACCCTTGAGTCCCAGAGTGTTTTTTCTTGCTTCGGCGATGTCGCGATTCTGCACCTTTCATCTTTTAACCATTGTAGTCATCCCTTATATATCACACATCCTTTATCTCATGACAGATAGGGCACATTTGATACATATGGTTTTACTTTCTAGTTGCAGCATAATATTCAGATAAGAGTAAGTCTAGTTGGTGAGAACATAAATTGGCATGATTTTTTTAATAGATTTTAGCCACTAAAATTCTGAACGACATTCTGTTTGCTTACATAATTATTTGACACCTTATGCAGTAAATGCAAATATCAATCGTGTGATCAGACATCATGTCACTTCCTTTCAAATGTAAAGCCCAGGAGACCCTTTGAGATCCTGAAATTACTGCTAGATGCCAGTTGTCACTGACAGCCAGCGTTTCCAGCCTACATACCAGCTTGTACCCACTGCAGCTATTTCGTTTCAATTCTACTACAATGGCACTAGAACACATAGGGGGTTATTTACAAAAGGCAAATCCACTTTGCACTACAAGTGCAAACTACAAGTGCACATGGAAGTGCAGTCACTGTAAATCTGAGGGGTAGATCGGAAATGAGGGGAAGCTCTGCTGATTTTATCATCCAATCATGTGCAAGCTAAAATGCTATTTTTTTATTTTCCTTGCATGTCCCCCTCAGATCTACAGCGACTGCACTTCCAAGTGCACTTTCAGTGCAAAGTGGATTTGCTTTTAGTAAATAACCTCCATAGACGCTGTCTTCCTGATGTTTTAAGATGGCACCGAAGACAAAAGTGCTTAAAAACAGAAAAATAGCCTCTCTATACCTCTAATGTTTGCTCAGTTGCAGAGCTATGATGGAAAAAGAATACTTTGTATCTATCACACTTCCAGGATTATCAGAAGTATCTTTCTCTGTGCTCTGTGGTTTCATCTATACAGGAGGTTGGTGGGTGAACCACAGAGCACAGAGATGGACCAGGCATGGACTACCCCTTGAAGTGTGACGGATACTAAGCAGTGTATTTTTATAAAAAAAGAAACCACAGAGTAATTATCTCAGTTAAAGTGCAAGTACATTTGTTCTGTCAGAATGGGCCAAAATTTAAATTTATTAGGCTATTTTCTGTGCTGGTAGAATATTTTTTTTCATTTATTTAAAATGGAAAATGTCACATTTGTTCACTACATGGCGATAAATATAATAGGAATTTCCTATGATATGTAGTGGCATCTAGTGGCCAAATTGGGTATTTCCTGTTTTAAATCAATGCAGCAGGAAAAAGCCTAATAACATTCATTGTTTGACCTATTTTCATAGAACAATTCTACCTGCACTTTTATTGGGCCAATTGCTATGCAAATATTTTTATAAATACACCCCTAGTTGTTGTTCAACGACTGTAGCTCTGCAACAGAGTGAACACTGAACACTGGTGCCCCAGGCAGTGGAACAGGTTTTCCTTCTCTTTGCAGGAAGGCAATTTTTTGTTTTTTACAACAGCAACAGAAATGCAAAAAAGTGTCCCTTATGGGTATAGCGGCATAGTTAGCTAAACCTACCCTCCAGCCAGGGCTCTCTTTCTGTTTAAAGAATGTAGTCCAAAAATGCATTTAAAAGAAGCCTTCTTAAAATTTTCTGCAGCCTGTGATGGCTCAGACTCAAGTTATTGTAGAGATATAGCAGTGCTCTGCTCCCTGAACCCACCCTTTTTGAAACCTATTAGAGCCTTTGGCTCTAATCACGTGCTTAAAAAAAAAAAAAACCCTATTGGAATCCATGCATCTGGTGCCCTGCACGTAGATTAAGGGGCTGGATGCATGGATAGGGGGCGGCGGCACCCGTGCACCCCTAGTGGACGGGCCGCCACTGTTTGACGGTTTTGCAGGACATTAACTGCAAAGATAAATAAGTGGAAACATACACTCCTTTCACAGGCAAGTCTGCACATTTATAATAATATAAGACTTAGGCTGGCCATACACTATACAATTTTCTTGTACAATTTTCCTTTTGATTTACCAAAACCATATAATACGAGGTCACACCTAAACACTTTTAATTTGTGTGCAATCATGCAGGCCCTTGTACTGCAAAGTAGAAGGTAAATCTAAAGGAAATTGAACAAGAAAGTTGTATAATATATAGCCAGCTTAAATGTTCAGATTCTTGCATAAGCCTAATCAATACAAATTCACTTTAAAGTGGCCATAAAAAGTCCTGGTTGCTATAGTTTGCACATAACAAATGCTCCTTGTATTGTCTTCTTGAACACGCCTGTGCATTCTTTTTATGACGTTTAGCAGAATTCAAGCTGTCCCATAGCACCACCTAGTGGTACAGCTTTATTACTGCCACAATTTGTTCTATAATGAATACTGCGGCTCCAGACAATTTTTTTGGGGGGTGCTATGGTGGTGCTTGAGGTAAAGGGTGCTAATGCAGCACGCTATTGCACGTCTGTGAGCGTGGCCAAAAAGTGAGTGGGTCCAGCAAGGGGGCGTGATCAGCAAGTGGAGGTTACTTCATGGCGTACAATGGTGATCAGAATGTCCTGGCCTCTGTAAACCAATAAAAAAAACAAAAAATGTAGCACAATCCTACACTTCCTTTATACAATTCTACAAATGGACTTATAAGTGCAATGGTAAAACCTAAAATTTAATATCCAGTGCAAATCAACTAATGTATTGCAATATAGTCGCGATGGTGCCACCTCCTCTGCAAAATTATTTTGAAATATTGCAGAGCTTCAATGTGCAAATAGTGGTGAAACCCCCTATATATAATCATAATAAAATGTACAATTGAGGTACATATTTTACATTTTATTATATTATTATTATATATAGGGGGGTTTCACCTTTTTTTGCACATTGCAGCTCTGCAATATTTCTTGCCTTTTGCAGAGAGGGTGACACCATCACTACTATGTTCTAATACACTGGTTGATTTGCATCTGTTATTATTATTGTATGTAGGGGGTTTCATCCTTATCTGCACATTGAAGCTCTGCAATTTCTCTAAATATTTTTGCAGAGGGGGTGACACCATCACTACTATATTGCAACACATTGGTTGATTTGCACTGGATATTAATTTATAGGTTTTACCATTGCACTTATAAGTCCATTTGTACACTTTTACAGATGAAGTATAGGGCAGTGCTGCATTCTTTGCTTTTTATTAATTTGCGTTAGATGAGGGAACCAGCGAACAAGATTCTCTTATTGATTTTGAGATTTTTTTTGTTGCATGGTAGTTGTTTTACTTGATTTGTTATATCCTCTGTATACTGGTAACCACTGGCCCTGCATATTGGTGGTCAGTGTGCCTCCCTGTATGCTGGTGCTACATGCAGGGCTCAGGAGGATGCTACGTGCAGGGTGCAGGGTTCAGGAGGATGCTACGTGCAGGGTTCAGGGGGATGCTATGTGCAGGGTTTAGGAGGGTGCTACACGCAGGGTTCAGGAGGATGCTACGTACAGAGTGCAAAATTCAGGAGGATGCTACGTACAGAGTGCAGGGCTCAGAAAGATGCTACATACAGAGTGCAGGGCTCAGAGGGGTGCTACCTACAGAGTGCAGGGCTCAGAGGGGTGCTACCTACAGAGTGCAGGGCTCAGGAGGCTGCTACGTACAGAGTGCAGGGCTCAGGAGGCTGCTACGTACAGAGTGCATGGCTCAGAAGGATGCTACGTACAGACACAAACACAACAAAAGGAAAGCGCTGAATTCTAGCAGAGGCAGAACACAATTCTCCAATGTATAAAAAATGTCTGCTTATTATAAAGGAATTCAAGGAATACAGATGTCCAGGGACGTCCCTTAAAAAGCAAAAGAAAATCTGGCCCAAGAGAATTACCTGGAGAGGGAGACCATATGAGTGACAGGAGGAATCGAGAGAAACCACGGGAACACTGGCTAGGCTGGTGCAATAACACACTGCAGGACTCCAAGGGAGGTCTTAATCCCATAGGATTGATACAGGAAACTGGGGTGGAGGTGCTGTGTGATCAGCAAGGGAGCTGGCCGGTGTTCTGCCGAATAAGTTCCCCCGGCAGATAAGTTCCTCACTGTACTGCGCAGGCGTGAACTGAGCTCCGAAAATAGCCGAACATGTAGAGCTGAGAGTCAGCTCTAGACGGCGCCTGCGCAGTGAAATAGTTATTACAGCAGGTCCAGGGCGACGTGGACCTCGCTGTAAGTGGCTTCGCTCGCTCGGCCTCCTGGCTCTTTTTTTTATCATCTTCATGTCCACAGATGGGTGAGGAAAGAGCCTGGATGTCAGAAGCGTAGCACAATTTGGTGTGCACAGGCGCCTTATCCGCCGGGGGAACTTTTTCGGCAAGACACCGGAACCAACAGGGTTTGGTGGACGTGGCCCCCGGGCGCCAGAGATTAATGGCCGATTAACAGAGGAAGCCGCTCCTGTCGCTTGGGAATGACGTCACAAGCTGGCGGAAGGAGTAGTTGGTGAGCCGCGTGCTATGGGCAGCACTGGGATGGGTGATTGGTCCGGAGATGAAAAGGGAAGGGGTAAGGGTAGACATCAGCAGCAAGGACATACTACTGTATGTGCATGCACAGCGGTGTATAATAAACCTGAATTATAGTAAACCTGAATTATATACCACTGCGGGTGCACATACTATAATTACAATTGGTCCTGCCCCCTGCCACCTTCTTCCCCACCCATTAATGTATAAATGCCAGCTGTTTGTCTATGCATGGGTTGTCTGACAAAAGGGGCAAAGCTCCACATATCGGCCCTGCCCATCCCCGACATCAGAGCTTTGATTTGACAGCTCCACTCACTCTCTGTCATTGTGGCTGTATGCCCCCTGCTTGCCCACCAATTCCTGGCTGTGCTGGATGGATGTTCACACTGTTGCAGGTCCTGCTGGCTGCCTGCAATGGGTATGGGCGCCACCCCTGAATCCGGGGACAGACTTGGTCCAGGGACGTCTGGTCACCCTAATTTAGCCCCATGTGCATGAGACTCTGGTCCCCACTGTTGGCAACCTATGAAATATAATATAAGAGGCTGCTCCAGCTGAGTGGTGCACTGAGTGGTACTAATGTTTATGGCAATACGCACCCAGGGACGAATGCCCAGATCACAAACTGCTTGGATTCCTGGCATTCGTCCTTGGGCACATACTACCTTAATCATTAGTATTGCTTGGTGCACCATCCAGTTGCAGCAACTGTCAGCCTCTCAAAGAGTTTAACAGGCTGCCAGCAGTGGAGCTGGACTGTACACCTGCATACCTCCCAACTTTTGGGAACGAGGAACACCTGGCAAAAGTACCAAAGTATGCAGGCATAGGACACACCTCTTGCTACGCTCCTTAAAGAAGAATAAAAAAAAAAAAATGTTAAACCCATAAGTGCTTTTTTTTTACCACTACTATTCCTTTATACTGGTGTAGCGGTACACTTTTCTGTGTATTTAAAACTGGCAGAGACACCAGTGATGTGCAGTTCCCTGAAGCCCAGCGGGTGGCCCTGTCGCCTTGGGCTGGGGTTGAACCATTGCTGTGTGCCGGGCTCCCTTTTTGTCCTCCCTCGGCAGCAGTATGGTGGGGCGGGGAACCCGCCGTGCTTGCTGGGAGAGGGTATAAAGGGGCTGGCCATCTTTGTCACGGGGGAAGTCCCGGGCACCTTCAGCCTGTGGGCAGTGGTTTAGTGGCTGTCCTCTAGGCGGCCTAGGCCTAGAGGACGTTCGGAGGTCGTGTTCCATCCCAGGCACCTTTAGCCTGGGGTGAGGTACTCGGATGGAGGTCTGGAGCTCAGTGCCCAACACTCAGTTCCGCGAGGGAAGGAGATCCTAGGGGACCCTGGGAGTGGGTACCTGAATCCGGAGGGCATAATGGACCGGTGGGAGATACTTGCTTGAAGACCTGGTGCAGCATATTGCCGGTGACAGGTGAGCCTTCCATCGGAGACAGCCTGGAAGGAAATCCCCCTTCGCTCGGAGACCGCAACCCACTTTCAGGAAGGAAAGTGGAGAGTTCATTGTGCCTGGGCCTACTCGCATCCACACCCCCCTTGTCTGTTCTGTTCGTTGAGGGAGTCCAACTGTCTATTCTTCCAATAACAGAGTAATGCACAAAGGAGTGTTGGACTTTAGTGGTGTGGGGCTCATTTACTGGCAGACACTGTTCGAGAAGACCAGGAGGAGGTCTCCGGATGCAGAACACCGACCCGAAGGTAAAAGAGGATTGTCTCTCACTGCACATACTCTGCAGGGGGACTTGGCGTGGTGACCCCGCACTCTCTCTTTCAGAGTACCCCTAGACGAGCGCCAGAGCAAAAAGAGTAGAGAGGAGAGGGTGGAGGCCGCTACACGTGGGGGCTCAGGTCCGGGATGGTGTTCGTGCTACTACGGAGTTTGAACGTGTCTGCCCGGAGGAGTTCCGAGTAGGTCGGCCATATTATTGGCCAAAGTGCATCCCTGCTCGAAGTCGTGGACATGACCCAGTGAAGGGAAAGACCCGCGCAGAAGAGCTAGGAAAGGGGGGAGCTCAGCCGTGGGGGCTTCTATTTGCACTGCGCCACCAGGCACACCCCCACCGCTTAGTTCGTGGGCGTGACTCAGGAAGAAAAAGCCCGCAAACTGGAGCAAAGGGGAGGAGTCCAATACGTGTGAAGGACTACACGCAGGACATTGGCGTGAAACTTTGCAGTGCGCGATGGACCAACAGCAAGTCACCATGTTCGGACAAACAGCGTGGGTTCCACTTCATCCTTCCACCACGTCTTTGACTGCTGCTGCTCCGATGACCGTGAGAAAAAAAAGAAAAAAGAAGGGTCTGGTGTCACCAGTGACACACCTCCATCCCTGAATTTTCATGAAAGAGAGAGAGATTCGCCCTTGGGACTTTGAGTGAGGTGAGCACTGTTAGGCCAATAAAAAAAATCGCAGGAATAATTGCAGTGTATATTTATTCAGGTAAAAAGCAGTACATACATTGATGTCATGAACATGGGCCAATTCATACAAAATACAAGACCAATATAAATGAGGTAAAATGATATTACGAGTATCTGACAGTAATTATGTAAACACATAGGCATCAAAAGTAACCCGATGCGTTTCGCGAGGCTTGGCTCGCTCTTCAGGGGTAGATGCACGTAGTGTACCTAAAATGAGAGTGATATAGTATAAAGCATGATATGAAGGCACAGGGGGGGGGGCCTTGAATATGGAAAACCCCATACTCACCACTGGACATTGCCAAAAGACAGCGGGGGTGAAGCTCCGATGACCGATACAGGGATTCGGCTAAAGCCAAGGGGCCAATTCGCCCTGTATTCATGCATGGACGTCGAGGCCCTGGGTGTGATTTGTCCCGGCTGCTCGGGACTGGTGTGTCATCTGAAGCCATTCGGGCGATGCGAAGTCTGTGGGGAGTTCCTATTCGCGGTAGATACAGTCATTGAGAAGCCAAGAACCATCTACCCCGGCCATACCACAGGCAGCACCACTCAAGTTGGAGGAATCACTGCTTTGACAGCCATCCCTGTGCGCACTGCAGCGACCGCGGAGGAGGTCGCGAGTACTCAACGGGAGAAATCCGAGGATGCTGACTCGGTCACCACTGTCTCACAGCGTCCACCGCCGAAGAGAAAGACCGGTATGGTAGCCCCGTCCAGCGGTTGTGGTGGACCATCTCGCCTGCCTACGCCCGGCCCGGATGAATCCGGTAAGAAGAGTTCCGGACGTCCTGCCTCTAGAAAAGGCAGAGGTAAGCCAGGCGGAGGGACTTGGTGTGTGGGCGGAGGTGTCGAGGATCCACAACCCTGTGTGTCCGTGGGGGGTGGTAGTCCCGTTTCCACTACAGGCTACATACCCGCGGAGGAGTGCGACACCTCCGACCTAGAGTCGCTCTCCGATCTGGGAGACAATGTCGCCATAGATGAACTGTTTGCTCAAAAGGGCTGGGACAAAGTACCTCTCGCCTCGTCCCGCAGAACCAGGGACCCACCCATGTCTACAGGGGATAGTACACCCCGGGTGGAGGCACCAGCGCCTGAGGAGGGGTCCCACCCCAACCTACTCTTGCCTTCCCGGTGCCTCCTGCACCTAATGTCGGGGAAAAGAGACTGTTGTTGCGGGCACCTATGCCCAGACCAGATGTAATCAAGGCCCCTCGCCACCCGGACTCAATAGTTTTGCCTGGTGAAGGGGACAGAGCCACTATGCCTCCTCTGGCGAGACTACAACGCCTATTTGGCCAGAAGGTTGCTGCTGAGTATGGATGGGAGTACCCGTACTTGTCCAAGGAGCTATTGTATGAAGTGGAAGTTTGCCGGGAGCACTGGTACAATGACTTTGTGTGGACCCACCTTCAGGTTCCACACACCTGCAGGTACCTTGCGTGTTCCCCCAAGGCCTCTCAGCGCTTTAAAGATTGCAAGGCAGAATGGATGCTGGGACGACATATCCACGCGGACAAGGTGCTGATCCGACACAAGGAAGAAGGACTGTTCCTGTTTGTTCTTCAATTCTCCAGCAAGAAATCATGGATTCTGGGGTAGATAGGGCGCAAGAGAAGAAGGAATGTTCCACGAGTGCAGTTACCGCGATGCTGTCACCTGGTTGCAGTGTTGCACATCGATATCACTGTTTACACACACACACTTTTATGAAGGAAAGGACTTCTCTGCGGAGAAGTTTTTTCATTCTCACACGAATACATGTGTCAGGGTTTATGTGTGTTAACTTTCTTTTCCCCTCTGCAGGAGAGCATCCCATCAAGACCACTGAGTATGTGGTGGGTCTTAGTCAGGATGGGTGGGGAAAAGTGTAATGTGAAAATGTGATTTCAACGTTGTTGTTAAGTGTTGTTGTTTCCCTTTCCCTCCCTTTTCATGTGAGGCTCAGGCACAACTGCTCTAGCTAGTTTTAGTTTTCTAAAGTTTTTGGATTCTTTACAATTTTCAGTCAGTTTCTGGATTGGACTATGTCAGCCCTTGAGGGCATGGTTTATTCCAGACACTGGGGACCAGTGTCAAATCACCAGGGGGAGAGTGTAGCGGGTATACACTTTTCTGTGTATTTAAAACTGGCAGAGACACCAGTGATGTGCAGTTCCCTGCAGCCCAGCGGGTGGCGCTGTCGCCTTGGGCTGGGGTTGAACCATTGCTGTGTGCCGGGCTCCCTTTTTGTCCTCCCTCCGCAGCATTATGGTGGGGCGGGGACCCCCCCGTGCCTGCTGGGAGAGGGTATAAAGCGCCAGCCATCTTTGTCACAGGGGGGAGTCCCGGGCACCTTCAGCCTGTGGGCGGTGGTTCGTGTCGGTCCTTTAGGCGGCCTAGGCCTAGAGGACGTTTGGAGGTCGTGTTCCATCCCAGGCACCTTTAGCCTGGGGTGAGGTACTCGGATGGAGGTCTGGAGCTCAGTGCCCAACACTCAGTTCCGCGAGGGAAGGAGATCCTAGGGGACCCTGGGAGTGGGTACCTGAATCCGGAGGGCATAATGGACCGGTGGGAGATACTTGCTTGAAGACCTGGTGCAGCATATTGCCGGTGACAGGTGAGCCTTCCATCGGAGACAGCCTGGAAGGAAATCCCCCTTCGCTCGGAGACCGCAACCCACTTTCAGGAAGGAAAGTGGAGAGTTCATTGTGCCTGGGCCTACTCGCATCCACACCCCCCTTGTCTGTTCTGTTCGCTGAGGGAGTCCAACTGTCTGTGCATTACTCTGTTATTGGAAGAATAAAGGAGTGTTGGACTTTAGTGGTGTGGGGCTCATTTACTGGCAGACACTGTTCGAGAAGACCAGGAGGAGGTCTCCGGATGCAGAACACCGACCCGAAGGTAAAAGAGGATTGTCTCTCACTGCACATACTCTGCAGGGGGACTTGGCGTGGTGACCCCGCACTCTCTCTTTCAGAGTACCCCTAGACGAGCGCCAGAGCAAGAAGAGTAGAGAGGAGAGGGTGGAGGCTGCTACACTGGCTTTTGAAATTTACAAATGCAGCAATTTAGAAATTGGATAAAAAGTTTAGCACTGGGAAACACTGTTTGAAAGATAAAAAAGGCATTTAATATACAACTATATAGATCAGACCAAAATGAGGGACAAAAGAAGAGGAAAGGGGGACAGAGGGTCTTTCTTCCAAATCAGGGACAGTCCCACAAATTTAGGGACAGCTGGGAGCTATGCACCTGTGCCTTCTGCTTACACCTAAATGCTGAAATCTCATGCAATGGGGCTAAATGTCCATTCTTAAAAAATGTACTCATCATTTTGTTCCTACAGGTTTTCCGTTTTGATCCACGCACTGGAACTTGGTTGCAAGCTGCAGCAATGTTAGAAAGGAGAACGCGATTCCATACCGAGGTGATTGGGGAGCGCATTATTGCTGTAGGTGGAGGATCTTTACTGGGTCATCTGAGCCAGAGCGTGGAAGAGTACAACCCTGCAGAAAACAAGTGGGAATATACCTCCCCCTTCCCAATTCCAGTAGCAGATCATGCTGGCACTACTCACAAGGGCATCTTATACATTTCAGGTGAGTGTGGCTACTGGGCATGCCAATATAGTTATAGGTTGAGTGCGAGTAGCTGAGTCAGCCCCTGGCTTCCTATTTGTCTTGATTGTTCCAACAGTGAACAATTATGGATTATTCCAACTGTAATGCCACGTACACACGATTGGAAATTCCGACAAGAAAACCGTGGATTTTTTTCCGACGGAAAGTTGGCTCAAACTTGTGTTGCATACACACGGTCACACAAAAGTTGTCGGAAATTCCGACCGTCAAGAACGCAGTGAATGACACAAGCCACGACACGGAAGTTGAGGCAGTGGAGGCAGATTCATTTCATTCTAAATGCCCCACAGTCTAATTAATGGTAAAATGTTGGAAATGAGTTGAATAATGTATAACATAAGTCAAGGCATATTTGTATTGTAACACAGGATTGAAATGAATGTATGTATAAATGTGATAAAGAAATAAAAAAAAAAAAATATTTGATTTAAAAAAAGAACGCACTGAAGTACAACGAGCCGAGAAAAATGTTGTTCGATAGCCAGTGCGGCTCTTCTGCTTGATTCAGATCATGCGTGTTTTTTTGTCCGTCGGAATTGCATACAGACGATCGGAATTTCCGACAAGAACTTTTTCCGTCTGAAAATTTGAGAACCAGCTCTCAAATTTTTATTGTCGGAATTCCAACAGAAAAAATCTGATGGAGCCTACACACGGTCGGAATTTACGACCAAAAGCTCACATCAAACTTTTCTTTTCGGAAATTCTGACCAGGTGTACGGGGTATTACGATCACTAATTCTCTACCTTATTCCTGTCTACCTGAGAGATTTGTGTGTTCCCACCTTTGCGTGTTCTGGCTCCTCTTGTTACATTCTCCATCTTATAAAGTAACTGGGAGAGTAGGAGCCCCTCATCATAGGCACAGCAGGTGCGCAGAACCATTAATTCAGTATAAAGTCCATAGACGATTGCCAAACAACTTAAAGATTTTTTTCCTGTTGAATTTCATGGCAATGTTTTTTCACATACAGGGGGTTATTCCACAAGTAAAACATTGAATGACGTGTACAGTTATTTGCCGAGGCTCAAGCGCTGGGTTGTAAACCGGGCTATGATGTACGCTCGATGTGACCATGGTATGGCGACTATCGGAGATAAGATCTTCTGTGTTGGTGGACGCACACTGAATGCGGTAAGACACCAACAACCCCCTGCCCCCCCCCCCCCCGTCAAGAAAAATTAAAGGAAACCTGTACTGAGAAAAAATTGCAGGCTGCTATTGCTGTGACCCCTTGGAAAAGATAGCTGCCTGGTTTTGGCTTCAATAGATCTCAAACAAGCATGCAGATCAGGAAATTCAAAGTAAAGTCAGAGATTCTTATCTTTCTTTTTTGTACCATACAAAACGGGACAGTGTGCCACAGTCTGGAGTATGTGATGCTGAAAATGATGTGCCGAATACAGTGATTCAGCATTGTGTACAGAACCCAGTATCAGTGGGAGGAAAACATACCCTAATGTCAGTGATCAGTTAGAGGGAAAAATGCCCTGTGCCACTGATCAGTGGAAAAAAAGGTTTTAGTATCAGCAGCTAGTAGGAGTAAAAAAATACCCCACCATCAGTGGTCCAGTATCTGGAAACACCACCCTGACATCAGTGGTAAGTAGCTGCGAAAAAAAAACCCTGGTTAGTACTTGGAAAAAATATCCCAGGATCAGTGCCTGGGTCAGTAGCTGGGAAACAGAACGGCATCAGTAGTCAGTAGCAGTGAAAAATACCCTGACATCAAAGGTCGGTAGCAGGGAAACATACCCCGGCATCAGTGGTCAGTAGCTGAAAAAAATTGCCTCGCATGAGTGGTCAGTGCCAGGGAAAAATACCCCGACATTGAAGTAAAATACCCTGGCATCAGTGGTCAGTAGCTGGAAAAAATACCTTGGCATCAGGGGTCAGTAGCAGGGAAAACTTCCTTGGCATCCGTAGCAGGGAAAAATACCCTGGCATCAAAGGGTCAGTGGCTGGGAAAAATACCCTGGCATCAAAGGACAGTAGCTGGGAAAATTACCCTGCCATCATTGGTCAGAAGCAGGGAAAATTACCCTGGCATCAGTGGTCAGTAGCAGGGAAAAATACCCTGGTATCAGTGGTCAATAGCTGAGAAAAATACCCCGGCATCAGTAGTCAGTAGCTGGGAAAACTACCCTGGCATCATTGGTCAGTAGCAGGGAAAAATACCCTGGCACCATTGGTCAGTAGTAGGGAAAAATACCCCAGAATTATTGGTCAGTGGCTGGGAAAACTACCCCGACGTCAGTGGTCAGTAGCTGGTAAAAACAGCCCAGCATCAGTGGTCAGTAATAGGGAAAAATACCCTGGCATCAGTGGTCAATAACTGAGAAAAATACCCTGGCATCAGTGGTCAGTAGCTGGTAAAAACAGCCCAGCATCAGTGATCAGTAGTAGGGAAAAATACACCGGCATCAGTGGTCAATAGGTGAGAAAAATACCCTGGCAACAATGTTCAGTAGCAGGGAAAACTACCCAGGCATCAGTGGTAAGTAGCAGGAAAAAAATACCCTGGCATCACTGGTCAATAGCTGAGAAAAATACCCTGGCCTCAGTGGTCAGTAGATGGAAAAAATACCCTGGCATCAGTGGTCAGTAGCTGGAAAAAATACCTTGGCATCAGGGGTCAGTAGCAGGGAAAACTTCCTTGGCATCCGTAGCAGGGAAAAATACCCTGGCATCAAAGGACAGTAGCTGGGAAAATTACCCTGGCATCATTGATCAGAATCAGGGAAAATTACCCTGGCATCAGTGGTCAGTAGCAGAGAAAAAAACCTGGTATCAGTGGTCAATAGCTGAGAAAACTACTCTGGCATCATTGGTCAGTAGCAGGGAAAAATACCCTGGCATCATTGGTCAGTAGTAGGGAAAAATACCCCAGCGTCAGTGGTCAGTAGCTGGTAAAAACAGCCCAGCATCAGTGGGCAGTAATAGGGAAAAATACCCTGGCATTAGTGATAAGTAGCAGGGGAAAATACCCTGGCATCAGTGTTCAGTAGCTGGGAAAACTACCCTGGCATCAGTGGTAAGTAGCAGGAAAAAATACCCTGGCATCAGTGGTCAATAGCTGAGAAAAATACCCTGGCATAAGCGTTCAGTAGCTGGAAAAATTACCCTGGCATCAGTGGTCAGTAGCAGGGAAAATTACCCTGGCAGCAGTGGTCAGTAGCAGGAATAAATACCCTGGCATCAGTGGTCAATAGCTGAGAAAAATACCCCGGCATCAGTGTTCAGTAGCTGGGAAAATTACCCTGGCATCAGTGGTAAGTAGTAGGGAAAGATACCCTGGCATCAGTGGTAAGTAGTAGGGAAAGATACCCTGGCATCAGTGGTCAATAGCTGAGAAAAATACCCTGGCATCAGTGTTCAGTAGCTAGGAAAACTACCCTGGCATCAGTGGTAAGTAGGAGGGAAAAATATCCTGGCATCAGTGGTCAATAGCTGAGAAAAATACCCTGGCATCAGTGGTCAGTAGCAGGTAAAAACAGCCCAGCATCAGTGATCAGTACCCTGGCATCAGTGGTCAATAGCTGAAAAAAATACCCTGGCATCAGTGTTCAGTAGCTGGGAAAACTACCCTAGCATCAGTGGTAAGTAACAGGGAAAAATACCCTGGCATCAGTGGTCAATAGCTAAGAAAAATACCCTGGCATAAGTGTTCAGTAGCTGGAAAAATTACCCTGGCCTCAGTGGTCAGTTGCAGGGAAAATTACCCTGGCATCAGTGATTAGTAGCATGAAAAAATGCCCTGGCATCAGTGGTCAATAGCTGAGAAAAATACCCCGGCATCAGTGTTCAGTAGCTGGGAAAATTACCCTGGCATCAGTGGTAAGTAGTAGGGAAAGATACCCTGGCATCAATGGTAAATAGCTGAGAAAACTACCCTGGCATCAGTGGTAAGTAGCAGGGAAAAATACCCTGGCATCAGTGGCCAGTAGTGGGGGAAAATTATCCTGGCATCAGTGGTCAGTAGCAGGAAAAAATACCCTGGCATCAGTGGTCAATAGCTGAGAAAAATACCCTGGCATCAGTGTTCAGTAGCTGGAAACACCACCCTGGCATCAGTGGTAGATAGCTGCGAAAAAACCCTGGTCAGTACCTGGAAAAAATATCCCATGATCAGTGCCTGGGTCAGTAGCTGGGAAACATAGAACAGCATCAGTAGTCAGTAGCAGTGAAAAATACCCTGACATCAAAGGTCGGTAGCAGGGAAACATACCCCGGCATCAGTGGTCAGTAGCTGAAAACAATTGCCTCGGATGAGAAAAATACCCCGACATTGAAGTAAAATACCCTGGCATCAGTGGTCAGTAGCTGGAAAAAATACCTTGGCATCAGGGGTCAGTAGCAGGGAAAACTTCCTTGGCATCCGTAGCAGGGAAAAATACCCTGGCATCAAAGGACAGTAGCTGGGAAAATTACCCTGGCATCATTGATCAGAATCAGGGAAAATTACCCTGGCATCAGTGGTCAGTAGCAGAGAAAAAAACCTGGTATCAGTGGTCAATAGCTGAGAAAACTACCCTGGCATCATTGGTCAGTAGCAGGGAAAAATACCCTGGCATCATTGGTCAGTAGTAGGGAAAAATACCCCAGCGTCAGTGGTCAGTAGCTGGTAAAAACAGCCCAGCATCAGTGGGCAGTAATAGGGAAAAATACCCTGGCATTAGTGGTAAGTAGCAGGGGAAAATACCCTGGCATCAGTGTTCAGTAGCTGGGAAAACTACCCTGGCATCAGTGGTAAGTAGCAGGAAAAAATACCCTGGCATCAGTGGTCAATAGCTGAGAAAAATACCCTGGCATAAGCGTTCAGTAGCTGGAAAAATTACCCTGGCATCAGTGGTCAGTAGCAGGGAAAATTACCCTGGCATCAGTGGTCAGTAGCAGGAATAAATACCCTGGCATCAGTGGTCAATAGCTGAGAAAAATACCCCGGCATCAGTGTTCAGTAGCTGGGAAAATTACCCTGGCATCAGTGGTAAGTAGTAGGGAAAGATACCCTGGCATCAGTGGTAAGTAGTAGGGAAAGATACCCTGGCATCAGTGGTCAATAGCTGAGAAAAATACCCTGGCATCAGTGTTCAGTAGCTAGGAAAACTACCCTGGCATCAGTGGTAAGTAGGAGGGAAAAATATCCTGGCATCAGTGGTCAATAGCTGAGAAAAATACCCTGGCATCAGTGTTTAGTAGCTGGAAAAATTACCCTGGCATCAGTGGTCAGTAGTGGGAAATATTACCCTGGCACCAGTGGTCAGTAGCAGGAAAAAATATCCTGCATCAGTGGTCAATAGCTGGAAAAACTACCCTGGCATCATTGGTCAGTAGCAGGGAAAAATACCCTGGCATTACTGATCAGTAGCATGGAAAAATACCATGGCATCAGTAGTCAGTAGCAGGGAAAAATACCCCAGCATCAAAGGTCAGTAGCAGTGAAAAATAGCCCGGCATCAGTGGTCAGTAGTAAGGAAAAATACCTCGACATCAGTGTTCAGTAGTATGGAAAAATAGCCCGGCATCAGTGGTCAGTAGTATAGGGAAAAATACCTCAGCATTAACGTTCAGCAGCAGGGAAAAATAGGCCATCATCAGTGGTCAGTAGTATAGGGAAAAATACCTCAGCATTAATGTTCAGCAGCAGGGAAAAATAGGCCATCATCAGTGGTCAGTAGTATAGGGAAAAATACCTCAGCATTAATGTTCAGCAGCAGGGAAAAATAGGCCATCATCAGTGGTCAGTAGTATAGGGAAAAATACCTCAGCATTAATGTTCAGCAGCAGGGAAAAATAGGCCATCATCAGTGGTCAGTAGTATAGGGAAAAATACCTCAGCATTAATGTTCAGCAGCAGGGAAAAATAGGCCATCATCAGTGGTCAGTAGTATAGGGAAAAATACCTCAGCATTAATGTTCAGCAGCAGGGAAAAATAGGCCATCATCAGTGGTCAGTAGTATAGGGAAAAATACCTCAGCATTAATGTTCAGCAGCAGGGAAAAATAGGCCATCATCAGTGGTCAGTAGTATAGGGAAAAATACCTCAGCATTAATGTTCAGCAGCAGGGAAAAATAGGCCATCATCAGTGGTCAGTAGCAAGGAAAAATAACCCAATGTCAGTGGTCAGAAGCAGGGAAAAATACCCCGACATCAAAGATCAGCAGATGGGAAAAATACCCCAATATCACAGGTCAGCAGCAGGGAAAAATACTTCAGCATCAGTGGTGAGTTCCTGGGGTAAATACCCCATAATGTGTCGGTGGTCAGTAGGAGGAGGAATGCTCTGGTGGTCGGTGGTCGGTGGTCAGTATGAGGAACAACTCCATGGCATCAGTGCGAGAAACAAAAATATATAAAGAGGATTTTGAGGTGGGACTTGTGTTACTGGGCTTAGAATATTGTGCAATGGTCTGTGCCTGGTGCTGGAGCACTCAGCTTCTGGTGCAGGGTACCCGGCTGCTGCTGCTGCCACTGTGCAGGATCCAAAACTCTGAAAGCCCTATGACTCATGCTGTCCTCAGTGACAATGGCACCCTAGGACAAAACCTATGTGGGAAATCCAACAAAAACCAGCATGTGATTCAACTTACCAACTGTCACAGTTTTTTTTTTTTATTAGAGGTAATAAAGCTTTCTTTACTCTACCCAAAACGAACAAAAAAAGTTTAATCTGCACCTTCTACATTATTATAGGCCAAGGAATGGATCCATGTGAATGAAACAGAGTTCTACTGTCCCACGGCTGATCAATGGAGCTCCCTGAAGCTTTCTCCTTTTGATTGCTGCCAGTTCAGTACCGTCACCCACCAGTCTAAGCTCTACATCACTGGAGGGGGTTCCCTAAGACGCATGAACAAAGAGGATGGCGTCTTTGTGTATGACCCAGAGACCAAGGCATGGAAGAAGACAGGGTCACTGCCCAGGCCTTTGGTAGACCATGCTTCCTGTGCCATTAGGCTCCCACAGGGAATAATAGAGAAGCAGCAAGTGAAGGAAGAGGAAACGCCTTCCACCCCCAACAAGAAGAGATCAACTCTCAACTTATTTATTACTGGCAAAAAAGACATATAAGAGGCACATTTAGAGGACTAGTAATCCCCAAATATTATTTCACATTGTAGTGATGTAGTAGTGGGATGTGTATATATATATATATATATATATATATATATATATATATATATATACACACACACACATAAAATATACTACACACATTAGGGAAAAGATCATCCACAATGTAAAGTTTCCCATACCTGTACACAAAGGAAGAAGGTGCACCAGCCTAGTGCATTACTATACAACTGTTTATTAAATTGTAAAAAGAAAAACCATTATGCTTACAAAGGGAGAATAGACACAGGCGTTAAATTGTGCAAGACACCACCAAATGCATGACCATCGGATATGGCGCCTCGGAGCTCTGAGTAAGAAACGTGTTAACTGCGCCCTATCCGATGGTAATGCGTCTGGTGGTGTCTTGTACAATTTAACACCTGTGTCTATTCTCCCTTTGTGAGTTCAATGGTTTTTCTCTTTTTTACAATTTAATAAACAGTTATACAGTAATGCACTAGACTGGTGCGCCTTGTTCCTTTGTTTGCATTCTAGTTTTGGTTTCCCTGAACCGAGGAGGGCAGCAAGTTTTCAGTGCATATATCGATGGTTCCAGTTGCTGGAAAACTATAGTGGTCCCTACTGTTTCCCCAAGGTAGAAGACTGTCTATTTGGGCTCCATGAAGATTGGACTGCCAAGAAGAGTGTCACACCTTTAGCACAGACATTGATGTATGAACGTTTTTTTATTGAACACTACTATTTTTCACTTTTATTGATGCTATGGACTTTTTATTGATTAATATGCCTATTTTTATGTAGTTTTTTTCACATATTTGATCACATTACTTATGCAGCGCTGTCACATTCACTTTATTATTAGCGCAGACATTGCTTTCACTTATCTGTTTTCCCATACCTGTACCAATATGGAAATATTTGGGTTTTAATTTTCTTCAAGCAGCCCTTGACTCTATGTTTTCGGCTATCATGGGCCACAGGAGGCTACCAGTTGAATCTAGCAGGTGAAGTCTGACAGTCACCAAGAACCTGTGTACAGCTTCTGATTAGCCTCTAAAAAATGTACATCTACATCTTGAAAAGTTCTTAAAATGTATTTATAGCCAAAATATTTTTTTTTAGTTTTAGAGATGGTTAAAACTATGCCAGTCAAAGATGACCTTCTTTTATGTTCTGTGTTGCATACTTGGTCCAGCTTGGCACAATGTAAGTATTCATATCTCATACCTTGGGGAAGCTGACAAAAACTGTAGTATTCGGAATCGGCACTACTACAGTGATAGCCATGATCTTCGAGTCCTGCTGTGGTTTTACATACATATATATATATATATATATATACATACATATATACACACATATATACACACACATATATATATATATATATATATATATATATATATATATATATAGGGGTACGTGGTAGGGGGCGTGCATGCACGCTCCCGGTGGCTCACTCCCACTGTGATCAACGGGAGCCCAGCGGCGGTTACCACAGACTCGATGATCTGCCGGCACCCGATGTTCATCGAGCAGAGTCAGAACGGTGGTCTGCCTATGTAAACAAGGCCGATCGCCGTTCTGACAGGAGGGAAGGCATGGATCCTGTGTCTCTGCAAAGCAGGGACTATAATGCATGTCTTCCCCTAGTAAAAGCACCTGCCCCACAGTTTAGTAAAACACATGTTAGGCACACAGTTAACACTTTGATTGCGCCTGATATTAACCCCTTTACAGCCAGTGTCATTAGTACAGTGACAGTGCATATTTTTTTTAGCATTGATCACTGTATTAGTATCTCTGGTCCCAAAAAAAGCATCAAAAGTGTCAGAATGTTCGCCAAAATATCGCAGTCCTGCTATAAGACGCCAATTGCCGCCATTACTAGTAAAAAAATAAATAGAAATATCCCATAGTTTGTAGACGCTATAACTTTTGCGCAAACCAATCAATAGACGGTTATTGGCATTTTTTTTTTACCAAAAATATGTAGCAGAATAAATATTGGCCTAAATTTATGAAGAAATTTGATTTTTTACATTTATTTTTTGGATATGTATTGTAGCAGAAAGTTAAAAATATTTATTTTTTATTTTTTAAAATTGTCTGCTTTTTTTGTTTATAGTGAAAAATATAAAAAAAGAAAGCTCTTTTTGTGGGGAAAAAAAAAAAGGACATACACTTTATTACAGTACAGCGTCGCATGGCCGCGCAATTGTCAGTTAAAGCAACCCAGAGCCGTTTTGCCAAAAAAATGACCTGGTCATGAAGGGGGATAAATCTTCCAGAGGCCAGGTGGTTAAAAAAAGAATAGACACAGGACCCGGAACATTGTGCCATTACTGTGGTAGCATGGATGACAGCGATTGTCAGCTTTCCCCACGACCCCTCAGGTATGAGCTATGCATACTTATATAGTACAAGCTGGACTAATGTACGTATGCAATACAGATCATATCTGGAGTTCAGCTTCTCCTTTTGGGGAGATTTCTTTTCACTTCCTGTCTTTGAGGACGTGTGCAGCAGGAAACAACAGGAAATCTCTACAAAGTTGAAGAGTCTCTACAAAAATGAACAGTTGTCATTGAAATGGGTGCCCCCATTGGAAGATTTACTCTTAGCTCCGGTGACAACCAAAATATTTGGGAATTTCCATCCCTTTGCCTAGGTCTCCATGGATGGTGGATTGCTTTTTAGATGTGTTTCTGCCTCCTCACCACCTGCTTTAACCCGGTAAATGCATTACATGCAGTTGCAGGGCAGCTCAACCACCTGTTTTTACCACCCTCCAACCTCAAATGTAAATGAGCCCATTCTGTCTGAAGGACAATGGTCACCAAAGCCAACAGAGAGGATGAATCTACCCAGTGGTGGCACAGACAGCAATAACTTATTTTTCCTTCCTTTTTTCAAAACGAAAACAAAAAGTTTTGACTATGCATACAATTGAATGTTAGGCAAATAACCCGTCCTTGACTGTGTCTGCCAGCTATGCACAGTGCAGCTCAATGGCACCTTAGGAAGAAGAGCAGAGCATGCAAGCTCCCACCTCTTCCAAATCCAGGGAAATCTACATTTAAATTTATGGATGGATCAGAAATGTGGGAACTGAAGCACAGATTTAAATTACAATTTATTAGCACATACAAGCTTCCTAAAATAGTAAATTACATAAGTAGTGAGATATTACATAACTGCAAGAATTGGGACAGAGAATGATAAAAAGTCACTCCAATGGGGTCACACACAAAAAACAGAATATATTTTTTAATAGCCTGGGGAAGGGTCAGAACTTATTGCATTCTTCATGTTCCTGCCTTAGTATTAACTGCTCCCCTATTTCTTGTATGAGCGTCACAGAGACAGGAAATGGGGATACAGCTCACCAATGGGATCAAAGACAGAAATAAAAACCAGACAAATTTTAAAGCTGAAGTGTAGTCCTTCTTTAACCCAGAAAACCTATGACCTCTAGTGGCAGAGAAAATGTACTACAGAGGACAGCTCTGGAGTGAAGGTGAGTAATGTGGTAAAAGCTACATTATTTTGACATGCCTTGGGCTCTTTGCTGTAGTTTTAAAGATAAATTCCAGGTAACAATACTTTTACATATGTAGCGCTACCCCTGAAGGAGCTAATTGCCCGGCAGCCAGGCACATGGTCACAGTCACTCTTTGGCTCAATGACAAGTCCAGGGGTGTTCTTTTTGGGGTTTTTATTTTGGGTCAACTTTGACAGGGTTGGGTAACTGAATGGGATATCAAAAAAAAGCTATGTACAAGATGAGGATAGTAAACTTCCTTCTGTAGAACTGAAGCAAAAGTCCTTGCAAAAGCAAACTGTGGACTTGGCTTTGAAGTAGTAGTAGTAGCTATAAAGGCACAAAAGCCACCTCCTTTGAGCAATTAAGAGAGAGTCCCTTTTCAGAGAATTAGATAGACTGAGAACTTCAGAACACCAGCTGATGTCCCCTTTACTTACTCACACAGCTGACTCTCTAGCACCCGAGGGGTGGCAGCAGATCACAGTCTCTAAGATCTCTCCCAATGGTCTGTACTCAGAAAATGTAATTAAAAGGTTGTTGCCTCCTTCCAACATCCATGCAACACCCTATTCCTGTAATACCAGACTAGATCTTAAGACAACAGCCCCACAGTCAGATCTCTGAATCTTCAGCAAAGGAGGCCCTCAGATCGCCTACCTAAGGCCTTAGCACCTCACAAGCATATGTAAGGATAGTCTAAAGGGGATAGCAGCCCCCCTTAGGCTGTGTTTCTCTCATACAGGAAAAGACCCTGAAGCTCTGTGTCTAAAAGTATTTATACAGACTCCCAGCAGCCATCTAGGCCATCCTCCTAGGGATTGGCCAGGGCTGTATAAATGTTCATACTTCACACCTATGCTCCAGAGAGATCCACAGATTTCTAGAAAGCAGAGAGAGCAATCAAACCTACAACAGGTAAAACACTGCTCAGACCAGAATAATCAAACAAAGCTACACTGATTACAGTGAGCAACACTAAATTTGCCGAACAACAAAACATCAGCTCCACTGGATATTGTGAGTTAGAACTAAATTGACCTAATCCTAGTACCTATCTAGGAGGGTGCTACACAAAGTTATGTGGGTTAAGCTTGGGTCAATGTAACTATGCATATACCATACTTGATTGATCCCTCTGCAAGCTGGAAATCACTGAAGTAGGCACTGCTACTTTAGTGATTGCCTCTGCTTATGGATTCCATGCTGAACAGCTGCCCTGCTGCTTACTGAACACAGGAGGTCGCCCGCTCAGCACAGGCACCATTTAGAGATTGCTTTGTATTTTTCTGATTGAACAAGGTGGAGATTGTGACATCACCGTCCCGCCTCTCCACCTCATCCAATCGGAGAATGCTTTGCATTCACTTGTAAAATACAAAGCAATCTGAGAATGACGCCCATACTGAATTGGCAACCTCATATATTCAATAAGCAGCAGGGTAGTTGCTAGGCACAGGACCAGGAAGCTAGTGGAGATCATTGTAGCAGTGGTACCTACTACCGTGATTTCCAGCTTCCATGAGGATCCCACGGGTATGGTATATGCATTGTTACATTGGTCCAAGCCAGACCAAGGCAAATATGTAAAAATACCCATCCCATGGATTTCATCTTTAACTATTCCTCATCTATCCAAATAAAATAAAAAATGGCTATTAAGCTATTAAAGTGGAAATTCAGGTAAAACTCTTTCATTTTTAAGTAAAGTTAAGAATGGCTAAAAGCACTCTTTATATTTTTATTTCAATTTATGACCATTTGGAATAGGAAAACAGATGGTAATGTAACAAAAAAAAAAAAGAGATGTATCTAACCCTTGCCTTCTCTTTTCAATACAAGTCCTATGCGGAGTCCTACTTAAACGACACCCTAGTTAGGAAACAATTTATTGTACCTTGCTTAGATCTATGTGCTAACGGATTGATTTTTGTGTGCATTACAGAGATGTGAAGATTATATTATAATTGTAAAATATGTGCGATTATAAAATTCAAATGTTATTAAAATTATGCCGATAGATAAGCTTCCCGTGTTTCTATACATATAAATTGGGACATGCTTTAAAGCTGAACTTCAGTCAAGGAGCTAAGCACTGAAATACACATTCTCTTTTTTATATTACATTGCCAAAGGATTTGCAGTTCTATCCAGCCACCTTTGAAACCCATACCCCCCTGCCAACCAGTACAACCAGGAGGGTGACTGACAACACTTTCGCTGTTATGCAGAGTACACACAATCAAATTCCACTCAAGCTTGGCTTGCATACACACGGTCACACAAAAGTTCTCTGAACTTTCGACTGTCAAGAACACAGTGACGTACAACACTACGACGAGCCGAGAAAATGAAGTTCAATGCTTCCGAGCATGCATCAAAATTTTGCGCGTCGGAATTGCTACAGATGATCGGAATTTTTTTAGTCGGAAAAATAGAGAACCTGCTCTCAATCTTTTGCTGGCGGAAATTCCGACAGCAAAAGACCGATGGAGCATACACACAGTCGGAATTTCCGACCAAAAGCTCACATGGGACTTTTGCTTGCGGAATTTCCGACCATGTGTACGCGGCATTAGAGTTAAGAATATATTGGTGTCACCACCCCATCCACAGCCTGCTGGTTGGACAATGAGCAGCAACACACTATCTACTTTGGCCTCTTTGTTCTGAATCTCATCACTCTTGCTGGCCCCTGGTCTCCAGGCAGTATATGGAAATGTGGGACTAGGGTTGCCACCTTATCCCTTTAAACCCGAACACATGAATTATGCAGGTTCTGTGGCTAATTTAATGTAGATAAGGCACCAAGTGAGTTTAATTACCACCTTAATCAGCCACAGAACCTGTGTAATTAATATGTGTTAGGGTTTAAAGGGATCAGGGGGCAACTCTAGGTGGGACTGATGCTTATTAGTGATGAGTTCTGGTGTCCTCTGAACTCATCTCTAGATGAGCTTGCCCATATTTTTACTTCAATGAGCTGCATGCTGGGTCATGTACTCAAAGAGGTGGTCTACATAGCGGGAATGACCTGACCTGCAGCTCACTGGACCAAAAAAAGAGCGCAAATTCAGAATTCAACTACAGATGAGTAAGAAGCCCAAGTTTATCTCTGCTCCTTATTGTTCACTGTTAACCAGCATCATGGTGTAAGTTTTCCAGCATAACTCCTTCCATTTATCCTTTTTCCATTTCTGATAGAAACTAAGCAAAGGCAATAATGAAAACCTAAGAGAGACACTAACATGTGCGCCATCTTGTCTAAAAAAAACACTGAACAAAAAGGTTATGGATGGAATTAGGCTTTAAAAATAGCCCAGAGTAGGTTCACAACTAGTCAGAAACAGCAAAAATCTTAAAGTGGTAGTAAACCGCAGCAGTTGAAATGGAAAAAAAATCCCCTCTAAGGCAATTGCATAATGTGCTGGTATGTATCGCATACTAGCACATTATGAAATACTTACCTTAGAAGGAAGCCCTCTAACAACGCGCTGTCACTGCTGACAGGTCTTCCATCTTTCCCCCCGTCTTCCTTCCGGGTTCACAGGCTCCAGCTGTATGAGTGGCCAGATGACGTCACCCCCTGCATGCTGGTGGCAGCCCTTGGCTCTGGCGCGGTATGCCAAATCTTCAGAGCGCATATTTTACCTACAGGTAAGCCTTATTATATTATCACAAAGTGGACTTTACTACCGCTTTTAGTAAAAGTAACAAAGGCCCCATTCCCGCTAATTCAAAGTGTGATTCTGCATATCGTGTGTTGGGCATGCAGATACATGCCCTATAAACGGGGGATGTATCATTCACTTAATTGGGCTTCCCCTGTGCATTTGTCACCCAAAAGAAGCTCTTACTTCTTTTTGGGCAACAAGCTTCATGCGACTTTTAAAGGTTGGGTTTGCAGCGATTCCCATGTGATCCTTTTGCGTGATAGAATCGCACTGCATTTAGGGTACCATTAAAAGATGTGCGGCACGTGTTGCAGCGATTTCCCCGCACTTCAGAGTCGCAGGCAGAATTTCAAATAATCTGTCCATGATTTCAAATCGCAAAGTGTAAGAGGGGACTAAAGAATGTGAATGTGCACAAATGAGGCCATTTATTATTATTTCTGTCTTTAAAAATATAGACATCCTTTATCTTGTGAAGTATCAGAGCAGAGACTACTAAAATCACAGTGTGTTAAAAATAAAGTGTATTTAAACCTTAAAAAAATGCTGACAGGTAGGATTTTTATGACAGAAGAGACCCTATTGGTCCTTTCTACCATAAACCCTTCTACCTGCCTGTCAGTGTTAATATACACGAATGTCTTGTTTCCACTGAGCGGAACGGTTCGGGTCGGTACAGTTTGGAACGGTTTGAATGGTCCGGTCTATTCTGGTGAGCGTTTCCACTGCAAGTCGGACCGTCAGGGGCCATTCAAAGTTTAGAAAAAATGCCTAGCGTGTCCACCAATCAGTGGAATGTATTGTAGCTTTGCCCTAACCGAACTGTTCCATTTTCTATGGCCCCACATCTGAAGCAGGACCCAGAATGGTGCGGTACGGTTCGGTTTTATGGCACGCTTTCATAATGGAAACACCAAAAATAGCGTACCGAACCGAACCGATCCGCTCAGTGGAAACGAGGCATAAGAGACGCATGCGCAGATTAGCATAAACTCTATACCATGATGATGAGACTCACGCGCCCATGTGCGGGACTGACTTCATCATGGCCCAGCTTACTAAGCGGCTGAAAAGCGAGAGCTCGAAAAGAAGACCAGCAGAAGGTGGCAGTGCCCGTAACTGATGGAAGCACTGACAGCACAGTGCTGGAGGCAATCACTTGCCAGGTTCATAACGTGGTAATATGCTGTGTATACTAGCACAATACGGATAAAAGTTCTGGGACCAATAAAAAAAATTAAAAAAAAATTATAAAATTTTGAGGGAGGTTTACTTTCACTTTAAGACAAACTTATGCTACGTTTCCACTGAGCGGAACGGTTCGGGTCGGTACGGTTTGGAACGGTTAGAATGATCCGGTCTATTCTCGTGAGCGTTTCCACTGCAAGTCGGACCGCCAGGGGCCATACAGATTTTAGAAAAAATGCCTTGCGTGATGTCACACTAGTGCGACGAGAAACGTGACGCAGTGTCAGTCAGCGCCAGCTACACAACAAAAACAATAATGGAGGTTATCCAGCAGCTTGTGTTTTTTCTACTGGCCTTTTGGTTCTTTGTAGTCCAAATACATGCCGCACTGTATGAGAGAAGGTTGCGAGCGGCAATGAGAAAAACAGCATTGAAGAAAAGAAATTTGCTAGCTTGGATGTTTAGCCGGGAGGAGAAGTACACCTTTGTGCGGCAAAGACAAAGACGGCAGCGCTATAGGGTAAGCACAACTGACCGACTTAACTCAGACCTACCTGACATACACACTACCTACCTTAAATACACACACACACTGACCCACCTACCTGACATGCAAACACACACTGACCCACCTACCTGACTTACACATACACACACTGACCCACCTACCTGACTTACACATACACACTGACCCACCTACCTGACATGCACACACACACACACACACAATGACCCACCAGACACATATGTTATATATGTATAATGTTTTTTTTTTTTTTGTGATATGTTACCATCTGTGTTTTTTTTTTTTTTTTTTTTAGATGCTTCTGCTTTTGGCAAATCAGCGCCACCGACCAGTCATTTGGGCTTTCCCCCGTGCCAATGAGTGGTGGGATGTGACCGTCCCGGGATTCACCCACACACAGTGGGTGCAGAATTTTAGAATGTCTGAGGAAACCTTCTCATACCTTTGTACCAAGCTACGTCCAGCGATGGAGAAGCAAAGCACCAACTTCAGAGCCAGTTTGCCAGTGAGGAAAAGAGTTGCCATTGCACTGTGGAAGCTGGCTACCAACAGTGAATATAGAAGTATTGGTCATCTTTTCGGTGTCAGTAAATCTTCAGTGTGCCGGTGTGTGCAGGACTTCTGTAAGGCTGTCTGCACATTGCTAGCTCCTGAAATTGTGCATTTTCCGGACAGGGAAAAGCTTAAAGACATGGCTGAGTACTTTGAGAACAGGTGGGGCCTTCCACAGTGTGTTGGTGCTATTGATGGCTCACACATACCAATAATAGCACCACAAGAATACCACACTGACTATTTCAACCGGAAAGGCTGGCATTCATTCATCCTCCAGGGAGTAGTGGATGGCAAGGGACTATTCTGGAATGTGAATGTAGGAAAGCCTGGGAGTTTGCATGATGCTCGTGTTCTACGATTGTCCACATTTTGGGACTGGGTTGGCCAGGGAGGACTGTACCCTGGTTCCACTAAGAACATTTGTGGGGTCAATGTTGGGTATTATGTTCTTGGGGACTCTGCCTACCCTTTACAAATTTGGCTCCTGAAACCATTTCCTGACAATGGCCGCCTGACAACAGAACAGCAAACCTACAACAAAAAAACATCCAGGGCACGTGTCGTAGTGGAAAATGCTTTTGGAAGACTGAAGGGTAGATGGAGGTGTCTTATGAAGAGGAATGACAGTGACATTAAACTTGCCAAATCCATGGTGCTTACCTGCTGTGCTCTTCACAATCTTTGTGAAAGTCATGGAGAAGACTTTGACCAGGATTGGAATACATCTTCAGAAGAGCCAGTACCAGTAATAGCATCCCATGATATGGAAGAAGAGTGCAGTGAAATACGCCAGGCTCTGATGCTGCACCTCAATGTTTAAATTTTTACCATGATTTATTAAAAATTTTAATACCTTTTTGCTATATTGTTAATAATGTTTTATAATAAAAAATACATACTCAAAAATTCGCTCATGGTTTTTATTTCACAAAAAACTCATCGTTCCATATATTCTGTTAAAGAAAACTAAGATTTTTTTTTTATAAAAAAAGAATAAAAAAAAAAAAAATGGGTACAGGTCCTTTGCTACATGAAAGGCACTACGGTCTGGGTGGTGACCTGGGTTCACGACTGGCTGAAAGGACTTGAACAAGCTGACCTAGGACACCGAGGAAGGCCTGGTTGAAGGTAGACAGCTGCTCCATCTGCTGACGGGCGATTTCTGTCTCCTGGCGCATAGCTTCCTGTGCATCCTGACGCAGTGCCTGAAACCGCCTTTCAGATTCGTTCTCAATTCTTTCCAGCTGCCTTTCTTCTGCTGCCCTCATATCCTCCATGACTGTGCGCAGATCCAACTGCAAACGTCTCCTATGACCTATAATATACAAAATATCAAACTAGTGTTTTTGGTAACATCTGTCAAAACAATACTGTAACCCCCTTTCTCATCTGCCACACCAGACTACATCACATTTATCTACTGCCCCACAACTGTAACCCCTGCACATCTGCCCTACTGCTCTTCTGCCCCACTGCTGAACCCCCTTCTCAGCTCTTACACCTCTATACCCCCTGCACATCTGCCCCACTGCTGAACCCCCTTCTCACCTCTTACACCTCTGTACCCCCTGCTCTTCTGCCCCACTGCTGAACCCCCTTCTCACCTCTTACACCTCTGTACCCACTGCTCTTCTACCCCACTGATTAGTTATTTTAAGAAAATGCACACATTTCACTATTATCATCATGTCTTACCATTGTGCCGGGGTGCATTGGGCGTACTCTGTGGTTGGGTACTCTGTAGGCTAATCTGTGGTTGGGTACTCTGTGGTTGGCTTGATGAGATACTACTGGTGCTGCTGAAAGACGTTGAAGGTCCATCATCTGACAAGTTTGACGCATCATTGGAGAGTCCATCAGCTGTTTCTGAAAAAAACATTTGGTTATATATATTTTTTTTACAGGTTAGCATAGCGAAATCCTATGGCATCAAAAAAAATTAAAACTTACCAAAGGGGTCTACCATGGATTCGAGAATTGCAGTTGCAGAGTCCAGACCACCCTCCCTGCCTTGGTTTGCCGGCCTATGTCCGTAAATGGCGTCCATGTCGTCGTACCACCTCCAAGTACTCCGACTGTTTCCACTACGGCTGTTGTCGTCCTTTTATATTGTCCTTTAAGCTTCTTAAGCTTTGCCCTGCACTGCCCCGATGTCCGTTCAAATCCCTTGGCTGCCATTCGTTGAGAAATATCTTTGTACACCTTTTCGTTTCTCACTGATCCATCAAGCTCACTCTGAATAACGCTATCCCCAATAATCCTTAGGAAAGTAGATAGTTCCTCAGATGACCAGACCCTGCTGTTGTTTGCAGGCATCCTTCTCCTTTATATTGAGGGCGACAAGGTGCTTGTTTGGCGCTTTGCTTTGACGTCAGCATTGACGATTTTCTGTCCACCAATCAGTGGAATGTATCGTGTGACGCCAGTAGCTCCGCCCTAACCGTACCGTTCCATTTTCTATGGCCCCACGTCTGAAGCAGGACCCTGAATGGTGCGGTACGGTTCGGTTTAATGGCACGCTTTCATAATGGAAACACCCAAAATAGCGTACCGTACCGAACCGATCCGCGCAGTGGAAACGAGGCATAAGTTGACTTGCTGACTCAAACAGGGTGAAAGTTTCCCTGCCTGGTACCAGCAATGCAATTAAATGTTAAATAAAGCCTTGAAAAAACTACTTTGTGAATAATGATTGCACAAATTATCGCAAAGCATCACCACTAGGTGGCGCTATAACACACTGCATTAAAAAAACAGGCTGTCAAAGGCCACTTCTAGGATCTTCCCCTAGCCTGCCAGAGCTCCCATATTCCCCTCTCCACAAGTTTCCTTTAAATGGCCAATGTATATTTTTTATTCTACTTCTTGTAGCATGTGACCCATTTTATTGGAGATTATGTGTGAAAAGTGTGCTAACAAGGACATTTCCCTTTGCCTGCACACAGGCCCCTACCATTCGTTTTACTGATGTAGATGATTGTTACATGGCCATCATGTGGCTTCCTGAGTTTATTGATAACTGGAAGACAAATTAACAGATTGACGAGTAGTGAGTGGGCAGATTTTTTTGATTTTTTTTTTGACATTATTGCTTATTTTCATTCAATCTAACTCATATCACACAAAAAACAACTCATGCATGGTCAGCCTAAGTTATTTATAATATTACCCAGCCAAGAGCCAGTCCAAATTAAAATTTACAGACAGGACACCAAATATTTACTGACAACACCCATTTTAACTGGCACAACACATGCAATTTACAGAGCCAACTTTTTTTTTACTGACACTTCAAAAAAGTGCATAAAATTACAGTTTTCAGTGCAAAACAGTACAAATATACTGTAACTATTTAAGCTATAAACATGTAGCTAGTGCTCTTAGCACTAACATAACTAAGCATAACAAAAAGCAAACAACATATTTCTCCTTTTACATAAAGGTCAGGCTAAAATAACCCCACACAAACCCTTACATCAGAGTCTGCAGGGTTCCCCTTTACAGTGTAAGGGGGAACTCTGTGGACTGTGATGTAAGGGGGAACTCTGTGGACTGTGATGTAAAGGAGAAATCTGTGGATTCTGATGCAAGGGGGAATGCTGCAGGCTCTGGTGTAAAGGGAAATTTTAATGTAAAAATGATGCACAATATTCCACAGAGCTCCCCTTTACATCACCGTCCACAGAGTTCCCCCTTACATCAGACTCCAGATTTCCTCTTTAAATCAGAGTCCGCAAGGTTCCTTCTTACAGTTTAAGGGGGGACTCTGCGGACCCTGGAGTAAAGTGGAACTGCAGAAAAATAATTAACAAAGATACCCTTGCGCACCCCCTTATTGTTAAATCAAAAAAACTAAAAATGTGCTGCTGATCAAATCTTCCAGTGCACCACACAATTTTATACCAAAGATATGCACTATATTCATTTTCCCACAATATGTGGTTGATAAATAAACCAAAATCACCAAAACCAAAAAATAAAAGTCCACGTGTTTGTGTTACTGAGTGATAGTCTTTCTAAGTAATAGTTTTTCACTTTCCACTCTCCATTTCTGTGATATGAAAAAACACCATGTGCTGCACACACCGCCACCACTAGCAGCTCACCTCTGTTTTTGACCCATATGCAACATGTCATACACAAATGTCTTCTTAAGGGATATCTCAGATGCACCAGAGTGGTTAAGAACTCCTCATGATCCAATCAGGTTAAATACACACTCCCACATGTCATGGAAAAAATGGAAAAATTGAGTAAGCCAAAAAACAGCTGTAGTCCTAAGCTTAGGAGCAACTCTGCAGACCCTGATATGAAGGGGGACTTTGATGTAATGGGGAATGCTGCAGACAATGATGTAAGGGGGATGCTGTGGACGCTGGTGTAAAGGGGAATTCTGATGTAAAGTGGTCTCTGGTCACCAGAGCCCCCCCTTACATCAGAGTGTGCAGCATTCCCCCTTACATCGTGGTCCATAGCGTTCCCCTTTACCTCAGATTTTCAACTTACATTAGGGTCTGCACTCTGCAGCATTGCCCTTTACATCAGGGCCTGCAGAGATCCCCTTTACACTGTAAGGAGGAATCCTACAGATTCTTATGTAAAGGGGAACTCTGAGGATACTGATTTAAGGGGGAACTCTGATGTGTGGGGAACTCTGGTGACCACACACAGACCACCTTCCGCACAGTAAATACACTAAGGTAAGGGGGGGAGGGGGAGTTTACTGATATAAGGGGAAACCTTTTTATCAGTGTCCCTCCTTACCTTGTATTCAGCCCGAGTCCCCCTTTACATCAGTGACCCCACCCAGACAATGTGTGGCCTGGGCAGCTGGAGCTGTCACTGACCTGCCTCCTCTGTAAGACTGCTTGGGTGCAGGGCAGTGGGGGCACTGAGGGCATGCTCATTCAAGCCATGGTCCTCCTCTGCTTGTTCAACCTTTCATCCTTTGCTCCCGAAGCTCCTTTCTTGATCCTTGCTCTCTATTCGGACAGTTGTCCCCCATCCTGTACTCCCGCTCTCGGCTCCCCCTCTGCTCCTACAATTTGTAAAAAGCGCCAAGCGGGCTCATGACATCATTCACCACGCACCCTACCTGAGCCCGCCTGGCCGGCTTCGGAACTGCGCATGCACAGTCCCGAAGGTGACCTGTGGCCAGGTTTTTGTTATGGCCAGCCACCATCCGTAACAGAAATCTATGGATAGTGTAAAAAAAAAAAAAATCGCCTGATTTTTGCAAGCTGTCCGTAAATTTACAGATGGTTGGCAACCCTGTCTATGTCCTGCTGGAGAGATTTACCTTTCCTTCCTGTCCCATACCCAAAACAGGAAGTGAGAGGAAATCCCTGAAAAATAAGGGTATTTCTTGGGGCCCCCCAGATAACCAGAACCAGTGACCCCATTGGAAGATTCTGACTTTTCTGGGGACAACCCAAAATGTGGGATTTTCTTTTACTTCCACTTTCAATGATAATGGTAAACAGTAGTGATGAGCCGAACACCCCCCGGGTTCGGTTCGCACCAGAACCCGCGAACGGACCGAAAGTTCGTACGAACATTAGAACCCTATTAAATACAATGGATGCGAACGTTCGAATTCTAAAGTGCTAATTATAACGACTATTATGCATGTTATTGTCCTAAAAAGGGTTTGGGAACCCGGGTTCTGCACCAGGGGACATGTATCAATGCAAAAAGAAGTTTTAAAAACGGTTGTTTTTCGGGAGCAGTCATTTTAATGATGCATAAAGTGAAAAAAAAAAGTCAAATATTCCTTTAAATATCGTACCTGGGGGGTGTCTAAAGTATGCCTGTGAAGTGCCACGTGTTTCCCGTGTTTAGAACTGTCCCTGCACAAAATGACACTTCTAAAGGAAAAAAAAGCCATTTAAAACTGCTTGCGGCTTTAATGTAATGTCTGGTCCCGGTAATATGGATGAAAATCTTTAAGAAAAATGGCATAGCTACCCCATGACCCCCCCCCCCCCCCCCCCCCCACCCCAGCCCATTACCAGCCCCTTTGGGTCTTGTATGGATATTAAGGGGAACCCCGCACATAAAATAAAAAAGGCCCTATATACTCTGAACAGCCGTATACAGGCGGTGCATACAAGACAGGGACTGTAGGTTTGTTCTTATGTAGAATCTGTTTGTAATTTTGAACAGGTACATTGTTTAAGTGTAGCTCCAGCCCAAAAATCTATTTTTAAACTTTTTGGAAAACATAGGTAAGGGTTATCACCCCTGTAACATTTGTTTTGCTGTCTGTGCCCCTGTTCAGAACATTTCACCTCACTTTCCGTCCCAATGACAACTGTTTTTGAAATGTGGTGTTTTTCTTGAAACAAGGATTGCTGATAAAGCATCAGTACAGAGGAGACACCTTTCTCCCATATTAATTCTTACAGGAGAGAATTTTCCTTCCTAGGGGTAGATTTCCTCTCACTTCCTGTTGTCTTCTTGCGTTTGCAAGTAGGAGTCGTTTGTAAGTTGGATGTTTGAAAGTAGGGACCTGCCGTATATACTCTGCAGAAATAGGCCCCTTAGTTGTTGGTGTTGGCACAACACTGTAAGCACTCACAGTTACTCTTGGTTGGTGCTGGAACGCCCTGCTGTCAACTATTATATCAGGAATTTTAATTACATATAATTGTTGAACAGTGGTAGTAAAAATTGGGCCTTTGATGGTGGTGCTGGTGCCACAACACTGTAAGCCCTGACAGTTACTCTTGGTGGGTGCAGCAATGGGCCCTGCTGTGAATTATTAGATCAAGAATTGTAATTACATGCCCCTTTTGAACAGGGGCTGAAAAATTGGGCCTTTCGTGGTGGTGGTGGTGGCGTTGCCACAACACTGTAAGCCCTCAGAGTTACTCTTGGTGGGTGCAGCAATGGGCCCTGCTGTGAATTATTAGATCAAGAATTGTAATTACATGCCCCTGTTGAACAGGGGCTGAAAAATTGGGCCTTAGGCACTGGTGGCACAACACTCCAACCCCTCACAGATACTGTACTTGGAGCACAGCAATGAGCCCTGTTGCAAAGTATTGCTTCAAAAATTGTAATTACACGCCCCTGTTAAACAGGGGCTGAAAAATTGGGCCTTAGCCACTGGTGGCGGCACCCATAAACAAAAATGATCTTCCAAGCTATCATCATCAATCGTATCATTGAGGACTCGGAGGAGGAGGATAGCCAGTCAACATAACAGCACAGGCACTCAGCATCAGCATCAGTCTTGAAGGGATGTGACATGTTAAAATCAATTAGTCTGTTATATCAGCATCAGGTGTGTGGTAGCTGGTGGTGATCCAAGACTGGTTCATCTTGATGAAAGTCAGTCGATCAACCGAGTCGGTGGACAGGCGCACCCTGTGATCCGTGACAAATCCTCCAGCAGCACTGAATGTGCGTTCCGAAAGAACGCTGGATGCAGGACAGGCCAGTAGCTCAATTGCATACTGTGCAAGCTCTGGCCAGTGATCCATCCTCAAGACCCAGTAAGCCAGAGGATTTTCGGTGGGGAAGGTGTCCAAGTCTGACCTTGCCCCTAGATATTCCTGCACCATGTTTATCAGACGCTGGCGATGGTTGCTGGAACCGATCATACTTTGGGGCTGCGGACTAAAGAATTGTCTGAACGCATCGGTCAGACGGCCACCTTCCCCACCGCTCCTTCTTTGACTGGCCGAAGCCTCAGCAACTCGTTGTCCAGGACCAGGAGTTTGTAACCTCCCAGTCTCTGGGAACGCGTTGCACAGACCTTTCTGCAAGGCCTCCCGGAGTTGTCTCATCCTCTGCGACGGTAACATAAGGTCCGCAACCTTACCCTTGTACCGTGGATCAAGGAGAGTGGCCAGCCAGTAATGGTTCCTCCTCCTCCTCCTCCTCCTCCTCCTCCAAAGTCCTCCTCTTTCTGCCTCAAGTCCTCCTCTTTCTGCCTCAAGTGCCATTATTCCACGCAGCGTGTGCTCCAACAGGTGGACAAGAGGTACAGTGTCACTGATGCATGCACTGTCACTGCTCACCATCCTCGTGGCCTCCTCAAATGGTGCCAGGACAGTTCATGCATCCCTGATCATGCCCCACTGGCGTGGAGAAAAAAAACCAAGCTCCCCTGACCCTGTCCTGGTGCCGTAGTCGCACAGGTACTCATTGATGGCCCTCTGCTGCGTGTGCAGCCGCTGCAGCATGGCCAACGTTGAGTTCCACCTGGTGGGCATGTCACATATAAGGCAGTTCTTGGGCAGGTTCAACTCCTTTTGCAGCTCAGCCAGGCGAGCACTGGCATTATAAGATCTGCGGAAATGCACACAGACTTTCCTGGCCTGCCTCAGGACATCCTGTAAGCCCGGGTACCTGCCCAAGAACCGCTGCACCACCAGGTTAAGGACGTGAGCCACACAGGGCACATGGGTCAGTTGTCCCTGTCGGAGGGCGGAGAGGAAGTTGGTGCCATTGTCGCAAACCACCATTCCTGGCTTAAGCTGGCGTGGCGTCAACCACCTCTCGGCCTGGCCCTGCAGAGCAGACAGGACCTCTGCCCCAGTGTGGCTTCTGTCCCCCAAACACACCAGCGCAAGCACGGCATGGCATCTTTTTGCCTGCGTACTTGCGTAGCCCCTTGAACGGCTACGGAGCACCGCTGGTTCAGAGGACAAAGCACAGGAAGAGGCCATGGAGAAAGAAGAAGAGGAGGGGGTGGAGGAGAGAGGTGTGTCACAACCAGTAGTAGCATTTTGGAGGCGTGGCGGTGGAACAACCTGCAACACTACTGCACCTTGTCCTGCATCCTTCCCAGCTGCCAAAAGAGTGACCCAATGGCCCGTGAAAGAAAGGTAACGTCCCTGTCCATGCCTGCTGGACCATGAGTCAGCGGTAATATGCACCTTACCGCTGACCGCCCTGTCCAGCGAGGCCAAGACATTGCCTTCCACATGCCGGTAGAGAGCCGGAATAGCCTTCCGTGAGAAAAAGTGGCGTTTGGGAACCTGCCACTGAGGAACCGCACATTGCACAAACTCACGGAAGGGGGCCGAGTCTACCAACTGAAAAGGCAGCAGTTGAAGCGCTAGCAATTTAGCCAAGCTAGCATTCAACCGCTGGGCATGTGGATGGCTGGGAGTGAACTTCTTTCGACGGTCCAGCAGCTGGGGCAGGGAAATTTGCCGGACGTCGGTGTACTGCTAGCAGAGTGGCCGCAAGTACTTGGCTGTGACACACCTAATTCTACACCTTCATTCCTCTCAGTGCATGTTTCAGAGAGGACTGAAGTTATAGTGGGGTTGGAGATCCCAGCTGATGCGGTGCAAGGAGAGGTCCGCTTTGTTCTTTGGTGTGGGTCTTTGAGGTAGGCTTGCCAACGAGCTGCATGGCAGGTCAACATATGTCTGGTCAGGCATGTGGTACCCAAGCGGCTGATGTTTTGGCCACGCGATATACGCTTGAGACATATGTTGCAAACAGCAGCTGTGCGATCTGATGCACTAGCCTCAAAAAAGGCCCACACCAAAGAACTTTTTGAATGACGGGCAGAGGCAGCGCCCTGCACAGGCGGAGCTCTGCGGTGTGATTCCGTCGGTGTACTGCCCTTACGCTGGCCACCAAAGGGCATCCTGCCTCGTTGGAGATGTGCCTCCTCCTCATCCTCCTCCTCCTCCTCTCTCCTATTAGGCACCCACGTGGAGTCAGTGACCTCATCATCCCCTCCCTCCTCATCACTGGAGCCAATCTGGCAGTATGCTGCAGCTGCTGGAACATGACTGCCAGATTGGTGTCCTTCTTGAGCATCCCCTCTGTCTGCTCTCACGCTACTGCCTTCCTGTAGCTGGGTTTCATCATCAGACCCTTCGAAACGCTGGGCATCCTCCTGGAGCATGTACCCAACACTGTGCTCAAACAGTTCGGGGGACTCCTCAGGAGGAGGACATGGTGGGTCTAGGGAAGAGGACGCTTTGGCAGCTGCTTTGCCAGTACCCTGAGCCTGGGTGAGAGAGGATGAGGAGGAGGAGGAGGGCTTGGTCATCCACTCTACCAAGTCTTCGGCATGATGTGGCTCAACATGTCCAGCTGCCGAAAAGAAGGACAAGCGTGTCCCATGGCCATGTGCTGATGACAATGCACCGCGTCCACGACCAGCACTGTTGCCCCCAGACACAGAGCCTGCTTGCCCTCTTTTATTGCCTCCTGACTGTCTGCCTCTCCTTGTTTGCCTTCCAGACATTCTAATAGATGGCCTGCAGGGAGATGGGAAAAAAGCAATAAGGGCTACCTTCAAGTGTCCTTCTCTGTCCCTTTACTTAAGGATTTCTAAATATGGTTGAGGATGATTGCTTTCGCACAGAATAGCACAACGACAATTTCCCTGACTGTCCAAAAAACAAGGATTTCAAAGATGGTTGATGAGGAATGCTTTAGCACAGTATAGCACAAGGAGAATTTCCCTCACTGTCCTTCCCTGTCCCTAGAAACAAGGATTAGCACAGTGAAAGAAACTGACACTCTCCCTACCTATAGTTTTCTGTCCCTAGAAAAAATGTTTTTTTAAAGATGGTTGATGATCAATGCTTTAGCACAGTATAGCACAAGGAGAATTTCCCTCACTGTCCTTCCCTGTCCCTAGAAACAAGCATTATCACAGTGAAAGAAACTGACACTCTCCCTACCTATAGTTTTCTGTCCCTAGAAAAAATGTTTTTTTAAAGATGGTTGATGATCAATGCTTTAGCACAGTATAGCACAAGGAGAATTTCCCTCACTGTCCTTCCCTGTCCCTAGAAACAAGGATTAGCACAGTGAAAGAAACTGACACTCTCCCTACCTATAGTTTTCTGTCCCTAGAAAATTTTTTTTTTAAAGATGGTTGATGATCAATGCTTTAGCACAGTATAGCACAAGGAGAATTTCCCTCACTGTCCTTCCCTGTCCCTAGAAACAAGGATTAGCACAGTGAAAGAAACTGACACTCTCCCTACCTATAGTTTTCTGTCCCTAGAAAAAATGTTTTTTTAACCACTTAAGCCCCGGACCATTTCGGGCCATTAGGACCAGGCCTGTTTTTGGGATTCGGCACTGCGCTGCTTTAACTGTAAATTGTGCGGACATGCAATGTTGTACCCAAATGAAATTTGCGTCCTTTTCTTCCCACAAATAGAGCTTTCTTTTAATGGTATTTGATTGCCTCTGCGATTTTTATTTTTTGCGATATAAACAGAAAAAGACCGAAAATTTTGAAAAAAAATGATATTTTCTACTTTTTGTTATAAGAAAAATCGAATAAACTCAATTTTAGTCATACATTTAGGCCAAAATGTATTCAGCCACATGTCTTTAGTAAAAAAAATGTCAATAAGCGTATATTTATTGGTTTGCGCAAAAGTTATAGCGTTTACAAACTAGGGTACATTTTCTGAAATTTACACAGCTTTAAATTTATGACTGCCTATCTCATTTCTTGAGGTGCTAAAATGGCAGGGCAGTACAAAACCCCCCCAAATGACCCCATTTTGGAAAGTAGACACCCGAAGGAAATTGCTGAGAGGCATGTTGAGCCCATTGAATATTTTTTTTTTTTGTCCCAAGTGATTGAATAATGACAAAAAAAAAAAAAAAAATTACAAAAAGTTGTCACTAAATGATATATTGGCTCACACATGCCATGGTTATATGTGGAATTGCACCCCAAAATACATTCTGCTGCTTCTCCTGAGTACGGGGATACCACATGTGTGGGACTTTTTAGGAGCCTAGCCACGTACGGGACCCCGGAAACCAAGCACCGCCTTCAGGATTTCTAAGGGCGCAAATTTTTGATTTCACTCCTCACTACCTATCACAGTTTCGAAGGCCATAAAATGCCAAAATAGCACAAAACCCCCCCAAATGACCCCATTTTGGAAAGTAGACACCCCAAGCTATTTGCTGAGAGGCATGTTGAGTCCATGGAATATTTTATATTTTGCCACAGGTTGCGGGAATATGACAAACTTTTTTTTTTTTGCACAAAGTTGTCACTAAATGATATATTGCTCACACATGCCATGGTTATATGTGAAATTACACCCCAAAATACATTCTGCTGCTTCTCCTGAGTACGGGGATACCACATGTGTGGGACTTTTTGGGAGCCTAGCCGCGTACGGGACCCCAAAAACCAAGCACCGCCTTCAAGGTTTCTAAGGGCATAAATTTTTGATTTCACTCCTCACTACCCATCACAGTTTTGAAGGCCATAAAATGTCAAAATAGCCCAAAACCCCCACAAATGACCCTATTTTGGAAAGTAGACACCCCAAGCTATTTGCTGAGAGGCATGGTGAGTATTTTACAGCTCTCATTTGTTTTTGAAAATTAAGAAAGACATTTTTTTTTCTTTTTTTTTTTCTTTTTTTACATTTTCAAAACTTTGTGACAAAAAGCGAGATCTGCAAAATACTCAACATACCTCTCAGCAAATAGCTTGGGGTGTCTACTTTCCAAAATGGGGTCATTTGGGGGGGGTTTGTGCCATCTGGGCATTCCATGGCCTCCGAAACTGTGATAGGCAGTGAGGAGTGAAATCAAAAATTTACACCCATAGAAATCCTGAAGGCGGTGCTTGGTTTTTGGGGTCCCGTACGCGACTAGGCTCCCAAAAAGTCCCACACATGTGGTATCCCCGTACTCAGGAGAAGCAACAGAATGTATTTTGGGGTGTAATTCCACATATGCCCATGGCATGTTTGAGCAATATATAATTTAGTGACAACTTTTTGTACATTTTTTTTTTTTTTTGGTCATTATTCAATCACTTGGGACAAAAAAAAAATATTCAATGGGCTCAACATGCCTCTCAGCAAATAGCTTGAGGTGTCTACTTTACAAAATGGGGTCATTTGGGGGGGTTTTGAACTGTCCTGGCATTTTATGCACAACATTAGGAAGCTTATGTCACACATCATCCACTCTTCTAACCACTTGAAGACAAAGCCCTTTCTGACACTTTTTGTTTACATGAAAAAAACTATTTTTTTGCAAGAAAATTATGTTGAACCCCCAAACATTATATATTTTTTTAAAGCAAAGGCCCTACAGATTAAAATAGTGGGTGTTGCATTTTTTTTTCCACACAGTATTTGCGCAGCGATTTTTCAAACACATTTTTTGGGGGAAAAACACACTTTTTTTATTTTTAATGCACTAAAAAACACTATATTGCCCAAATGTTTGATGAAATAAAAAAGATGATCATAGGCCGAGTACATGGATACCAAACACGACATGCTTTAAAATTGCGCACAAACGCGCAGCGGCGACAAACTACATTCATTTTTAAAAGCATTTAAAAGCCTTTACAGGTTACCACGTTAGATTTACAGAGGAGGTCTACTGCTAAAATGACTGCCCTCGATCTGACCTTCGCGGTGATACCTCACATGCATGATGCAATTGCTGTTTACATATGACGCTAGACCGACGCTTGCGTTCGCCTTTGCGCAAGAGCAGGGGGGGGACAGCGGTGCTTTTTTTTTTTTTTTTTTTTTTTATTATTTATTTGGCTTTTTTATTTTATTTTTAAACTGTGCCTTCCATATTTTATTTTTTTACCATTTTTATCGTTATCACAGGGAATGTAAATATCCCCTATGATAGCAATAAGTAGTGACAGGTACTCTTTTTTTGAAAAAAATCGGGGGGTTAGACCCTAGATCTTTCCTCTGCCCTCAAAGCATCTGACCACACCAAGATCGGTGTGATAAAATGCTTTCCCAATTTCCCAATGGCGCTTTTTATATCCGGGGGGGGGGACATTCCCTCCCACTGCTTGTAAAAGCAGTCTAGAGGCTAATTATCTGCTAGAATTGCTTTTACATGAAAGCCGGCTGCTGGCTGAAAAGAATGATACCAAGATGATACCTAAACCCGCAGGCATCATTCTGGTATAAACATTCAAAGTCCAGCAACATACCAGTACGTTGCTGGTCCTTGTTGGACATGTATTGTAATCTTTTTTTTCATACAGCCTATTGGCTGAACGAAAAAAAGAGATTGATTGGTGGGTATGCCCACCATTAGAATACCTCCCTTCATCCACCCACTTCTAATGATGGGCATATATGCCGAAGCATGGGGGCATCCTCCCGCAAAAAAGTTATGCCGCGTACACACGGTCAAGCCTTCGTCGGAATTTCGACCGTATGTACGCGGCATAAAAGGTTATGCCGCGTACACACGGTCGGACTTTTCCACGGGCAAGCCTCTGTTGGAATTTCGACCGTATATACGCGGCATTAGGAGCAAAATCGCTCCTCCGCCCCTGCTGCCCCCATGCTTCGGCATATATGCTCTTTTTTTTAACTGTGGTGGTGAAATCACCTCCTACAGCGTTGGAGTCACGGCTGTCAAGATAAATAGAGCCGCGCTGCAACTGAATGGCGTACCTGCTAAGCAAATGGTGGTTAACATTAAAACAAAGTAACATTACAGTACAACAGTAAGACCTTACCATGCCATACCTGCAAAGCAAATACCAAAACAAAACCTAGTAAAAAATAAAAAAATGTTTTAACGCAACCTGTGCCTAAAATATATATATGCCGAAGCATGGGGGCATCCTCCCGCAAAAAAGTTATGCCGCGTACACACGGTCGGAATTTTCCACGGGCAGGCCTCCGTCGGAATTTCGACCGTATGTACGCGGCATTAGGAGCAAAATCGCTCCTCCGCCCCTGCTGCCCCCATGCTTCGGCATATATGCTCTTTTTTTTAACTGTGGTGTCACGCTTTATGTATCGTGGGAGCAAACGCTGTTGCTGTCAAGATAAATAATTCCGCGCTGCAGTTGAATGGCGCACCTGAAAACAAAAAATTACATACCTGAAAAGCAAGCATGATAAAACATTGCAGAATAGAATACAGTAAAAAAGAGCAGAACAATAGAGAGAAAATAGAGAGAGAGAGAACAATAAAACGACAACTATTTTTGGTTTTTTTATTTTATATTTTTTTTGTGTTTTGTTTTTTACGTTTTTTTTTTCTTTTTTACACTTTTTTTGTAACTTTACAACTGTAATGGTTCGGGTCCCTCAAAATGTAATGGCATCTTGGGAGACCCTGTGTAAGTGTGTCCTTGTCTGTGAAATGCTGTACCCTACGCTAAAACTTCACTTTTGAGTGGTAGCGTTCAAAACATTCACCTTGGACTGGTTGATATTGATGGTTGCTATGGACTGGTTGCTATGGACGGTTGCTATGGACAGTTGCTATGGACAGTTGCTACGGATTGGTTGTTATGGACGGTTGCTATGGATTGGTTGCCATGGACAGTTGCTATGGACTGGATGCTATGGATAGTTGCTATGGATGGTTGCTATGGACAGTTGCTATGGACGGTTGCTATGGACTGGTTGCAATGGATGGTTGCTATGGACAGTTGCTATAGACTGGTTGCTATGGATGGTTGCTATGGACGGTTGCTATGGACTGGTTGCTATGGACGTTTGCTATGGACTGGTTGATATGGATCAGGCCTGTCTCTGCGAACGCTGCAGTTATGTGTGTTGTGTTTGGTAAGTGACAGTGATCGATCGATACTGCACTTGGGTGGGCTGGGCTGGGCTGGGCGGAGGGGCTAAACGCAGGCGCTAGCAGGTATCTGGGCTGATCCCGCTAACACTGCGTTTTTGGGAACCCTAAACCGCTGGGGATGCTAGTATAGATCTGATCAGATACTATACCACTAAGGGGGGTGTATGCTTTGCGCGTGGGTGTTAGCGTTACTGGCACTAACCTAACACTGCCTGGGGCGACGCAGACCCTCTCTGGCGCTAAAACCTAATTGATCTCACCCGCCGGGCGATCAGGGGGGTTAAACCTTTATTGGGTTATATACGGCGGGTGCCCTGATGCTATAAAAAGCAAACTAATCAACCAGCGTCACCCGTAACCTTTATATGGTGATCACTGGTGAAAGGGTTAACTAGGGGCAATCAGGGGGTTAAAACCTTTATTAGGTTAAATATGGGGGTACCTGACACTATATAAAAACCTGACGGGTAACCTAAATAACTAAATAACTTACTGGCTAACCAGTGACACCAGTGACGCTTATACGGCGATCACTGGTGAAAGGGTTAACTCTAGGGGCAATCAGGGGGTTAAAATAATATATGGGGGTACCTGACACTAATAAAAACCTGCGGCGAACCTAAAAAAAAATAACTAATAATCTAAAACACCAGCGACACAAATACAGCGATCGGAAAAACAATCGCTTAGTGACGCTGAAGTTAGGGGGTGAAAGGGTTACCTGGGGGGTGATCAAGGGGTTAAACCTTTATTAGGGGGGGGGGTTAGGGGGCTACCCTGGACCTAAAGGGGCCTAATCCTAACTGCCCTGCAACTTTTTACAATCACAGATGACACTAAATGCAGTGATCAGTAAAATAAATGATCACTGCAATCAGTGACACTGTGATTGGGGGCTTTGGGGTGACCTGGGGGGTGATCTGGGGGTGACTGGGGGGTGATTTGTGTGCCTATGTGTACCTACGTGTCAGTGGACTGTTGGTGCACTAACCTGCTTCTTCTCTGCTCGGCGCCGGGAACGAAAAGACCGCAGCGAGGGAGATGACATCACTTCCTCCAGCCTTGTTTACATCACATGGCGGAGGAAGCATTTTCATTGGCCGGGAGCGATCGCGAGGGGGGGGCGGAATCGAGCGGCCGCCCCCTCATGCCTGATCGCTCCCGAACACTTAACGGCCGCTCACTGCAGTGAAGGGGGGTCCGGATGGACCCCCCAACTGCACAAAGGCGATCACGTAGATCTACGTGATTCTGCCTGTCCGTGCCATTCTGCCGACGTAAATCGGCGGTGGGCGGTCGTCAAGTGGTTAAAGATGGTTGATGATCAATGCTTTAGCACAGTATAGCACAAGGAGAATTTCCCTCACTGTCCTTCCCTGTCCCTAGAAACAAGGATTAGCACAGTGAAAGAAACTGACACTATCCCTACCTATAGTTTTCTGTCCCTAGAAAAAATGTTTTTTTAAAGATGGTTGATGATCAATGCTTTAGCACAGTATAGCACAAGGAGAATTTCCCTCACTGTCCTTCCCTGTCCCAAGAAACAAGGATTAGCACAGTAAAACACACTGACACTCTCCCTACCTATCCTTCTCTTTCCCTAAACTAAAGGAATCCAGGTTAAGTAAGAAAAAATAAATGTCACTGTCCCTGCCTATGCTTCTCTTTCCCTGCTCCGGAACACACTACACTAGGCCGCCGTGCTGGCGGCCTTTTATAGTGTGGGGCGTGTACTAAACACCCTCAGCAATAATTGGCCACAGGCATCCTGCCTGTGGCCAATCATTGCTCTCCTCGCTGCCGGCGCTGTGATTGGCCAAGCATGCGGGGTCACAGTGCATGCTTGGCCAATCACAGCGCCTGGATGACACTGCGATGGCGTAGTGCATTGTGGGCCGTTCGCGTCACTCGAATTAGGCGCGAACGGCCCAAATCGTTCGATCTTCGTCGAACGATCGAACAGCCGATGTTCGAGTCGAACGTATGTTCGACTCGAACACCGAGCTCATCCCTAGTAAACAGGATAAATAGAGAGGGCTGGCAGCACAGGCAGCAGTAAAAACCTGACCGGTGTTCTAATCCTTCTCCACTATCCAGAACAAAAACAGAGAAAGTTTTGCCTTTAGTCATACTTCAATGAGAAATGTGAAGTTATCCACTTGGGGGCCAAAAACATGCATGTATCATACATACCGTACATTCTAGGAGAGTCAATGGGCGAGAAGGACCTGGATGTTCTGGTAGATCAAAGATTTAATAAGCATAGCTTATTTAATAGCATGCAGGGCCAGGCTGTACTTTCTAAAGCAAACAAATCACTTTCCTATGGTGCCAATTTTATACCACTGCATTGAAGTGCGCTAGAGAAAAGAACTACATTATTTTTTTCAGCACAACGGGTTGTGATGTAGCACACGGACCTTTTTTTCCTGCTTACCTTCACTTGCAGGGTAAGGCACACCATGCCACATGCCCGTATCCTCCCGGTATAAGAGGTTGAGCGGTGTTCTTACTATTGTTGGGTCCTGCAGCGAGTTACCTCCCTCCATTGGTTCTCGTCCCTAGAATATAGGGAAAAGTCTATTCTTTCTCCCAAAAGAAGGCCAATGTCCAGACGGTGTTTAAACTCCAACAGATGAGTTTATTTTCCTTGCTTGAAACATATTGGGAAAAGGTTGAAACAGAGATAGAGTTGGGTAGAGAGACAAGTTCAGGCACGCGGCACCCAGTTACCCTATTCTCCACTCAAGCCTGAGTGGGTATTGCTCACCCGGAGAGATCTCTCTCACAGTTCTAGCAGCCGGAGTGAAGCACGAACAGTCACTTCAGATTTAGTCCCCTTCAAAGACAAGTTCAGGAGATCCTCTGCCACAGAATCCTTTAGTTCCTGAATCTAGAACTCTTTAACGCCTGTAACCTTTAGAGACCATAGGTGCCAATGGGGCACGGAATCCTTCCCTCTGATAGGTAACCAGGCCTCTCTCAAGACAGTGACTTTCTTCACCGATTCTCCGGACAGGTCCTCCCCTGGTTTCCTCTCTTTCAGAGCAGGCCACCCTCCCTCGGGTTCCCTGGGACTCCAGTGGTTGAGCTGTAGACCCAGTTGAAGGTACTGGGCCTACCTGGAACACTATAGCCTTGGGCTAAAGGTGCCAGAGACTTCTCGACCAGTTCACGCACCCCTGGCCAGCAGGCCAACAAGCGCGACTCTCGCCACCAGGGGTCCCCCTTGGAATCCCCTGGCCACTCTTTCCTAAATCATGGCGTCTGCCCCTTATGTACCCTCTCCCAGCATGCACAGCAGGCAAGAAACATGCCCACTGTATGGCTGCCGAGAGAGGACACCCAATCACGCTATAACGTCATCTGTGGTTCAACCCGAGACCTGAGCTACAGCGCCACCCGCAGGTCAAGGGGAACTATACACCCAAGAAACACCACAGCAGAGCAGAGTCCAATCTATAGAATCAGAATAACCTGAGCCAAACTATTGCTCAGGCTGCCCTTAAATTTAAGGCATAGCGACCCCAATTTTGGGGGTCCGCTACAGTGACAAAAATGATTGCATTGTACCGAGCCAGGGATAGATGCTCCGCTCAAGGCTCTGATCCACCCTAGAGCAGACTCTTTACAGGTGTGGGCTCCTAAGACTGACTCTACAGTAACTCCAAAAGAAGAAAGTGAAGAACTCGTATTAAACGCCTCATAGCCAATTATTCATTAGTCTAACAAAAAGACCAGCCCATCTGAGATGCAAACATCTCAATGCATTTCACTCGGCAAGGAGCTTTATCAGAGGGTCCCTTCTTTTTTTGGAGTTACTGTAGTGCAGCTGTGAATAGGACTTTATGATTGTCAGTTTGACATGTCAATAAAAAACAAAAATACTGTATCATAAAATATAGTGTGAGGTCCTGCAGGCTGCAGTGCTCACCAACAACTGTGGTGTCCTGCCAGACCCCGGAGGAGTTTGCTAAAGAACTGGAAAGATGGGAGCGCCACACTGTGTTGTACACCGAACAATGTAATCTGCAACAAAGCCAGCATGTTTCAGGGACTCAATGTTCCCTCTTCATCAGGATTTGTAGAACAATTAACCATAGCCAATACAGCCTGTAGGCTATCGCTATCCAACACCAGCATGATCTGTATACACCTACCTGGGTTCCAACTTACAGTCCAAGAGGGCATCCCTTACCCCAGTGGTCATCAACCCTGTCCTCAGGGCCCACTAAGAGGCCAGGTTTGCAAGATAACTGAAATACATCCCAGGTGATATAATTTGCTGCTCAGTGATTGCAGTATTCTAGTCTGCATCTCCCAAGGTAATACATAAAACCTGGCCTGTTAGTGGGCCCTGAGGACAAGGTTTATGACCACTGCCTTACCCTATGGTTATTGTTCTACAAGCCCTGATGAAGGGGGGGGGTGTTGAGGCCTGAAAGATGTTGGCTTTTGTTGCAGAATAAAGTGTTTATGGGCTGTATGAACTGGTGCTGTGCTCCAATCTTTTCAATTCTTTAAAGCAAATCTCTGGGCAATTTTTTTCACTGTAAAACTGCATGGGTTAACTGCTCATTTTGGTCTAGGGGTTTGGAGTGCCGAGATATACTCACCTGATCCTCTGATCTTCCCAGCGCAAGACCGGTCCCTTTGGCTCCTTCCCCCTGTTGTCTAGCGGTCTTGTGTGATGTACTGTTCCTGACGTCATCACGCCCATAGACTGGGTCTGGACAAGAAGACGTCAGGAACAGTCCACCGCTGGACGTTGGGGAGCACCGTTTTCCAGAGGATCAGGCCATTATAGGCGCTGTGTTCATTCCTAGACAAAATAAGCAGTTAACCCCAAAAAAAATTGTCAGGCGTTGGACTTGAAATGTAGCTATAAATCTATTTTGACACTATAGTAGAAAGAAAATGTTAATGTACTCCTCTCCCTTTTTCTATTTTGTATCATTAGTAGAAATCCTTAATTTAAAGGAAATACATAAAAAAAAAAAAAAAAGGAACTTCACTGGTCACATCACATGAGCTCTCAGGTCCACCTGCCCTCTGCAGCCATGATTCAGAAGTAAAATTTTGTTGCAAGACTTTGTATTACACATGCTGCAGCTGCGATGCTTCGCGCCTGTGGCAAAGTTTACCCAACATGTAGCGAACGCCATTACGCAAGCAACTGGGGCAGTATTGCAAATGCCAAGAAACCACGTACTGTACAATGCACAATGTTGTGGTTCGTTTGCCTGGAGAAATTGGGCTAAAACAGGAAGAGGTGTCACATCGCTTCCTCACTGCTGTCAGAAGCCAAACGCAATCTGAATGTGGGGCTTCAGAGGGGAGGGAGATTTAGATGCACGTCTAAATCTACCCTTATCTTGCATGATTGCACCATGTTCCAGTTGTACGAAGCTGATCTTTACCACATGCTACCTGTTTGGCCTATACAATAGGGAGCCGATTAACTAAGCTGGGACAAGGTCATCTAGAGCCCAGGGCTAACATGTCAAATTGCGCCCCCCCCCCCAGATGTATTGGCATTATGTGTCAGCGAAAATCCTCTTTTCTCCCCCCCAAAAAATTGAGCACTCATTTTCATGCTCACCCCCTAAGCATGAATTCCCCCTTTTCCCAGTACAAATCTGCCCCCTGCTGAAATCCCCCATCCCACCACAAATCTTTGCCCCCGACCCCCTCCAAAAAAAAGAAAAAGTCCCCCACCAAGCACAAATCCCCCCCCCCCCCCCCACTGCAAATCTCTCCTTCCAACACAAATTCCCTTCCCCCAATCCCCCATCCGAGCGCAACACCCCCCCCCCCCCCCCACACACACAAATTTCCCCACCCTAGCACAAATTCCCCTGCCCCCAAAAAAATATTTCCCCTCTACCATATTACTTTTATATAAAAAAAAAGAAAAAATCCTTTTAGCACAAATCCTCTTTCTTCATCCCCCCTCCCATCACAAATCTCTCCCAAATCACAACTCCAAGCACACCTCCCCAAATTTGCCCTCCTAGAACAATTCTTACCCCCTAACACCCCCCCCCCAAATTCCTCTTCTTAGGTAAAAATACCCTCCCTCACAATCTCTTTGATACCACACCTCACATGATACCACAGTGCCCAGGACAGCCACCCCTTGTCCTGACACTGACAATCAATACCTGTTATTAGCGATTAATCACTAGCAATTTTGGAAGTGTTATTAAGCCCTGGTTCACATTGATGCTACTTTGAAATCGCACTACTTCACTTAAAGTGGCACGATTTCAAAGTAGCAAGGTCAGCATGATTTCAGATGCATCTGAAATCAGCAAAAGTAATGCAGGAACTACTTTTGCAAATCCGTGCGGCGCCGCAAAATCGGTGTTGCACCGATAGGAACAGTGCCATTGCTGCCAATAGGCTGCGACTTGTCATGCAATTTGATCTCTCAAGTCTCATGACAAATCGCTCCAATCTGAACCTAGGCTAAGACACAAAAAATCCCTTGTGGAGCTCCAGGATAAGGGCCAGGATGATTTTGTAGCAGCAATCCTTTTTAAAAAAATAAAAATAAATTCTCGCTAAGCAATTAAAGTTATTTTCCATGGAATCACTAACTTTCCATTCTTACAGTGATTTGTAGCTTAATTGCTCAGCGATGGATTTTGTGTAACGTGATGTCAGCGACGAGCTCTCCAGTGACAATCGCTCTGCATTCACTTATATGGCTTAGCTACAGAATGCTGAAGGACAGCGATTTGTAGCAGCAAACGCTTACGTAATGATGTAACATGAGTTTAACCTGTAGCTGCAAAAAAAAAAAATAGGCAGCAAATTGCCAGTGAGTGTGACTATAACAATTATATTGCTGTGAAATGCTAGTATCGCCAATTTGTAGGGGCGGGGAATGGCTTTCATAAAATCAACTGTCTGACATGGTCCTAAGACAGTTCTGCAGGAGCCCCTGGAATCTCAGCCTTTAAAATCTTACTCCCCATAGTATCAGGGATTTCAGTATACAGCAGTGGAGGTAAAGCAGAGAACGTCCATCATACACCCGGGGTTGTAGTATTTCGCAGTTTTCTTTTTGCTGGGAATATCACACGTCCTTGACTAGTGTGGCAGACAACATGTGACGTCTGAGCGGTTTGTAACATAACTAATGTTTAGTGCCTGAACATCTTTCCAGCATGAGTATTGTCCATTATTATGGCTGCTTCCCAACACTGGAATGCAACAAAAAGGGACCTGAACTTTGACCATACTATTGGGAAACAACAAGTGTCCTTCTTCGCAGGGACATAGAAATCCTGCACTTACTAACCAGCACTACTCCATCCTCCAGTGTGAAGAAGTACAAATTCACTTTAAAGACTTCCCAGAAACCTAACAAATCACCATTTATTACATACAAAGTAACTATTCATTGATCAGCCTCAGCAATGGAGTCCCAGGCAGCAAAAATCCTGCTAGAGGAACTATTTCTGACTATATTTAAAGTAAAAAAAGTTTGGATTGAAGATTCACATTAATAGAGAGGGGTCATAGGGTTTCCATGTTAGTTGCAGATGGATTTACTGTATATTGTGAGGGTTGTTAATGTTAGTGTAATATTAATCCTTCAGAGTTTTTTTAGTTTGAAGCCTCGTACACACGACCAGTTTTCTCGGCAAGAAAACTGCTGGGAGAGCTTTTTGCCGAGAAAACCGTTCGTGTGTATGGTTTTTCGACAGGAAAACTGCCGGGAATCTCGACGAGAAAAATAGAGAACCTGCTCTCTATTTTTCTCGTGGGGATTCTCGGCAGAGTGTTTCCTGCCGAGAAACCCGGTCGTCTGTATACTTACCTGTCCAGGAAAACCCGCGCATGCTCGATGAGACTTCGACGCATGCAGGGTAGCATACAAGGGTAGTGTAGGTTGTAGCAAGATGCCGGCGACGGCATCGAATGTGACGAGCGCTGGCTCGTTGTAGTCGATGACGTCACCGCGTTCTTGCCATTCAAAAGAACGGCGGTTCTTTTGAATGGCGCGTGTGTACACAGGGCTTGGCAAGACAAGCTTGCCAGGAATCCCGTCGAGAAAACCGAGCACAAGAAAAGAAACATTCCCCTGTAAACATTTTTACCCCAACGCTTGCAGTTTACAATGTTCTTTTTTTGTAAATGATCACATTCCCTATGCTCTTAGCAGCATAAGAGCTGGGGGGAGGAGAAGCAGCAGCACACCGAGCTTGCCAGTAAATGGCTGTGCGGGGGGGGGCGTGACAAGTCAGATCATTGGTGGAGAATACACAGAGTTCCCAGCAGAGCTAGAGAACTGACCATTGTGTGCTCTCCTACCTAGTGTGGCCAGTTTTTAATGGGAAAGCAAGGGGGCTAGCAGGAACACCAGGGATTTCATACAAAGGAAGCAATACAAAGAGTAAAGAGGACTTTCTAATACAAATACACGGTACAGCAGGCACAGATCAGGAATATGAAGTGTTGGGGTAACAAACGAACTAGCACTAATGTAGCACTGCCCCCGTAGGGATTGCTGTGTGTAGACTTCCCTGGGCTTTTCACCGTTTTATCTTGCAGCCAGTTACTAGGGGTTTTCACACAACCGCTTGTACTGCCATCCACTCGTTTCCAATTATCAATCCAAGGATTTGTTTTTTTGGTATTTATTGTTGGAACTTGGATAGGAGGAGAAGGGAATAGTGGGATACGCCAACTGGACTCTTACTCGGCCTCACTAGGTTAATTGTGGTAACAGATATTGTGTTATACCATACGACACTTGTATGGGAAGAATAAGTCCTTTGCTTGCTCTGGCAGCAGATTTGGTGAAACTGTTTTATCTTCAGGACACTCACTAGCATCCTTTATGACTGACAACTGTCCACTGACACTACTAGCTGAAGGGGTGGCCCTCACAGGAAAGGCCCTATGACACAGATATCACAGATATGTAATCACTGTAGGCCAAAGCAGATTCTTCCTAGCGTGTCTCCCTTCCAGTCAGCTCTGCAGGACATCTGGGTTGCAGCTTTACTCAACTTCAGGCCCTCAGGTCAACCCCCTGAGGCCACATGGTAACTTCTACAGAGGAGGGGCAGCCACCCTCTCCCCCCAGTACCCCACTCTCCAGCCGAAGACCCTGAGCACATGTGCCTTTGGCATATATACAGTCACCCAGCATGCACTAAGGCACTTTCCTTGGCCAATCACCAGGCCACTATATGCCTATTCTCTTATTTGTCAGGTTTCCTCCTACTGTCCAATATGCCCCCCTATTATACCAGTGTGAAACACTCAGAGAACATGAGCAGAATCTGAGCACCATTAGCAGATCCTACCAATAGATCCCTGCTACCTGGTAGGCAGAGAGCATCTAAATTTATCTGACAGTCTTCTAGTGTTAGCTGAGTATTGAAATTATGCACTGGAAGCTTCTTGGATACAGAAAATGGCTTTACTTTTCATGGAGGATTAAAGAACATATCTTCACATTATGGTAACAGGAAGCAGAAGTATAAGAGAACAGTGAGGAAAGGAAACACTTCCTCTCATTACATTACCATAGATAACACACTATAACACTGCAGTGCCACCTGCTGCATAGACAGCTATAATGCATACAGTATAAAGTCAGTTTATAAAAGCAACTTTGCTGTTGTTCTTTCAATGCCCCTTCTCAACAGCATGTGCTTTGTCAAATTACATTCAGGTTCTTCTGGATATAACTATGTTGTTCCTTCGACAAAGGCTTGATGAGTGCATCAGCAGTTATCTCCTCTGACGGGCAATATTGAATGTCAATAACGCCTTGCTCTTGGATTGTCGCTCAGAAGGTGATACTTGACATTAATGTGTTTGGTGCTAAGATTGACCCTTTCTGATTGCATAAGCTTTATACATCCCTGGTTGTCTTCAAAAATGGGAATTTGGTTTTTATGTCTACCCCAATGTCCACAAAAAGTTTACGAATCCATATCGCTTCTTGACACAGGTGTGCTGCTGCAATGTACTCTGCTTCAGTTGAAGATAGAGCAACAGTTGCTTTCTCTCGACTAGACCAACTTATGGTTATTTCCCCATACTGGAAGATGAATCCACTTGTGGATTTGCAGCCTTTGCAGTCCCCGCCCCAATCAGCATCCACATATCTGACCAGTTTTGGATTGGATGTTGCTGGTAACCGTAACTTCATCTGAATTGTTTCTTTAAGGTACTGCATCACTCTTTACTGCGTTGCAGTCACGCTGACAGGGAGCTGAAATTTTCCTGCATAGTATGCCCACTGCTGCGGCTACGTCTGGTCTTGTCACAGTGGCAACATATAGCAGCTTACCAATTGCTAAGCGATATGTATCATTGTTGAGTAGCAAGTTTTCTGCTTAATTTTGATAGCCTGGTTCCATAGAAGTTTTCACTTCCTTTGCATCTTGCATATGGAATTGTTCCAAGATATCGGAGATTTTCGGAGATTGGTTGAGAAGATAACTTCCATCTTCTGCTCTCTTTATTTGGATTCCCAGATAGTAGCTAATGTTCCCTAGTTCTTTGATTTCAACATTTTCTTTCAGCTTGTGAACTATTTGATTATATTCCCCTTCTTGTTCAAAACAGGTTATAATGTCATCAACATAGATAAAGGATGTATATCCATCTGTCTTCTTGATTCCTGGAGTAGAGACAGGGGTCTGCTTTACTTCTTGAGAATCCCTCTCTGGTAAGTACTTTGTTCACTTTCTCATTCCACATCCTTGCAGATTGCTTAAAACCATAGATGCTCTTCTGAAGTTTACACACAAGGTTGTCTCCTTCCTCAAACCCTGGTGGTTGATCCATGTAGGAGGTCTTTCTTAATGTCTCCATAAAGGAAAGCAGTTTTAACATCTAGGCGTTTCACTTGCATGCCCTTCCCGGCTGCAACGCTAAGAAGCGCTCTGATGGTGGAGTGTTTTATATCGGAGCGAATGTTTCATCGTAATCTTCACCAAATTTCTGGGAGTAACCCTTGGCAGCTAGTCTGTCTTTGTATTTATGGATATTCTCTTCTGCATCTGACTTTACTTTGAAAGTCCACTTACTTCCTATAGTTTTGCGGTTAGGAGGGAGTTCTATGAGTGTCCAGGTTTTATTTTCTTGAAGTGACTTTAATGCTTCTTCTGCGGCCTTTCTCCATTTATTGGCTTCACGTTTTGGCAGTTTTTCTATGTCTTCCCAGAATGTTGGTTCAAGTATGCTGTGTGTTTTGACAGTGTATGACAGCTTTCGGGTGTTTGTAGTCCTAGTGGCTCTTCTGATTTCAGGCAGTTCAGCAGGATCTGGTGGGGAACTTGATTTCGGCATCGTGAGTTCCACCTCTTGTTCTGACTCCTGCACAGGTTTGCTTTGGTGGACCTTTTCTTCTGGTTTGCTGGGTATATTAACTTTAAAGCTTTCAGGAATTTGTCTTTTTGATGATGGGCTCTCATCAAAATAAACACTACGACTTATTGTCACTTTGTCAGTCTTTGGGTGTAAGATTCTGTAACCCTTAGTTTGCTCACTGTAGCCTACTAGAATAGGGTAACCAGACATCCCCGGTTTCTGGAGACAGTCCCCGGATTTAGGACACTGTCCCCGGACCAAGTCTGTCCCCGGTTTTGTCCCCGGATTGGATTTGAACAGGGCTGGGGCAATTTCAAAGACAGTCAGTGCAGAATTAAAAAAAAACAAAAAACTGAATTACACACCCCCGCTCCGCCGCTCCTGCTAGCTTAGGGGGGTGTATTTTTTCCATTATCTGTACCCCTTTCTGATGATCATGTGCTGGACGGAGCGGAGGCAATATTTCTTCAGTTTCGGGTGCATGCCCATTCAGATCTGCTCGCATGTTCTTCTGTCTTGGCCTAAGTCCCGGCCAGCCGTCTGCCTGCTTTTTTTCTTTGCCTTCCCTGGTGGAGTGATCTTTCTCGGCTCCCCACCCAGTAGTACCTGGGGGCCCAGGGAGTAAGACATGACAAGCTGCGAGACGGGCAGCGGCGGCGATGGCCAGAGAGTCGCTGATTGCTGCCATTACTATAGAAAAAAAAAATATGTCCTCGGATTTCATTTAAAAAATCTGGTCACCTTATACTGTGTTTCATCATCTAAGTAGTTGTGTACCTGGAATAATCATCAATGAAAATGATTAGATATCTGTTACCGCCTGACGTGGGCATTTCCATCGGACTGCATACATCACTGTGTATGAGCTGTAGGGGGTGGGTGTTTTTTCTTTGAATTGCCTGTGGAAGGGGAGCTTGTGGCTTTTGCTTCTATACAGTACTTGCATTTCATGAGCGCTTTGCAAGACACTATTGTCAAATCTTCTGATAAACCTCTCTTTATAATGTCCTGTATAGCTTCTGGACCTCTATGCCCCTGCCGCCTGTGCCATAATTGAATACATTTGCTGTGTAGGTCATTAGAGACTATATTGGCTTGCTGGTCTGTGGTGATGAGCTTGTAAAGGTGATCATCCAGTTTTCCTTTTGCGAGGAATCGCTTATTAATTATTGTGAATTGTGCATTTATCACCCTGGAACTTAACTATGAGATCGTTGTTTGCAAGACTTTTTACTGAGAGAAGGCTGCCTTTTAGTTCTGGAACATACAGCACTTTCTTTACAAGGATACTCTGCTTGCCTTGTGGTGTAATGCAGTTCAGGAAGCCCTGGCATTTACCTTCTGCGGTGATGCCTTTGCCATTTGCTAGGAAAACTGTCTTTTGCCCTTTAACCAATGTTTGTGATGAAGGTTTCATCGCTAGCCATTAGGCTTGTCGCTCCTGAGTCTATGCACCAGCTGCATGGCTTGCCGCTCTGTGTCACTTTAAAGGTACCACTCCATGATGTGTCTGCAGTTTCCTTTGTGATTGCTTTGACGCTTTCTTTTGTGGATAGCTTTAGCTTTCGCTGCTCGGCTTCTCAGATATAACAGTCCTTTTTTAAGTGACCGGTCCTTTTACAGCGAAAACAGGCTCTTCTTTCTATGTTGTTCTTTGTGCCTTTGTACATTTTAAGAGCTTTGTCATCATGGTGCATATTTTCTTTCCTTCTGTCATATTCATCAATTAACTTCCCTTTGACATAGTCAAGCGTTAGTTCCTGCTCGGGTCTGGTTTCTAAAGCGTTAATAAGAGCAGTATATGTCTCTGGAAGGCTGCAGAGGAGCAGGGCAACAATAGGGTTATCTTTGATGTCCTTTGATGTCCTCTCCAATGGTGCGCATCTGCTCTATGATTTCTAGAATAGCTTTCACATGTTCACACATTAACTGGCCTTCTTCTAGTCCCATCTTTTTCAACTTTCTTAGTAGAATAAGCTTACTGTTGAGGCTTGAACGCTCATGCAGTTTTTGTAATGAAGTCCACATACCTTTGGCCGTTTCTTCCACTAACAAGCTTATAGCTGCTTTTGCCTATTTGTTTTTTCTGTCCCATTCCTCCATCTCTCCATTTGTGGGTCTGTCTGTATTCAGCACTTGCCACAAGTCATCCTTGCTAAGAAGCATTTGTAGTTTGAACTTCTACATCTGGTAATTGGCATTGTTCAGCTTTGCTATTGCAAACTTTACATCTGAACTGCTTGCCATCTTTCAGTAGCTTGCATACAGTACTCGCTGAGTTGCAGAGTTTTCTTTCCAGTGGCTGGGTGCATAACCTGTTAGTTGAGTATTGAAATTATGCCCTGGAAGTTTCTCGGATACACAAACTGGCTTTACTTTCATTGAGGAATAAATAACATATCTTCACATCATGGTAACAGGAAGCAGAAATATAAGAGAACAGTGAGGAAAGCAAACACTTCCTCTCATTACATTACCATAGATAACACACTAACATTGCAGTGCCACCTGCGGCATAGACCGCTATAATGCATACAGTATATAGTCAGTTTATAAAAGCAACTTTGCTGTTGTTCTTTCAACATCAAGGAGGGTGCTACAGTAAACAGAAAGCGAGCACAGAGAGCGAAACCAAAATAACAAGTTGTAGTCGCCCAAAATCTCCACTAGATATCAGAATACTAATGAACAATAATTACCTGATGCAGTTCAATACAACACATACAAATACACACAAGTTTGAGAGAACATATCTCCTGTAGCGGCCTCACCCTCTGTTCCTTTTTAGTAAATAAAATGGCTTGCTTGTCTAGGGGTATGCGGGAAGAGGATGAGGTTCACTACGGCCCATGTCCTCTAAGGTGTAGAGGTGAAGGCCAACACTATTTTACCTCCGAGTCCTGTGTTCTGGATGGAGCCTCTGGCCCTCCTGCAGAGGGCAAGTTTGACTGTCAGTCATAGAGCCCCACACCATAAAAAGTCCAACACTCCTTTATTCTTCTTCACATATGAACAGTATCAGTTGAACTTTTAAACAAACAAACAGGGTGTGGATACGAGTAGGCCCAGGCACAATGAACTCTCCTATTCCTTCTTTGGCGAATAGGCTTGGCGCACAGTCGCTGCCACTGAACGTGAGTTTGGTCGCTGCCACCGACCGGGTGAACTGTTGAGGCCCCTGCCACAAGCCTAAAAGCAGGTCTCTGCCACCGACCTGAATTGACTAGATGTACCGCTGCCACCGGTCAGAGCATGAATTACCTTCCTTTATAAATAGGCCCTTGTTGGAGAAAGACATCCATCCAAGTGGTCTCCGGAGGCCCACCTGACACTGGCAATATGCTGCACCAGCTTCACAAAGGGTCCCCTCTCCGGGCCCTTACGCTCTGGATTCAGGTGCCCAACACCAGGGGCACCTTAGGACGATCCCTCCCTCGCGGGACCCAGCGGAAGATACTGGGCCCCAGGCCTCCGGCTGAGTACCTCACCCCAGACTGAAGGTGTCTGGGATGGAACACGAACTCCTCGTGTACAGGCCAAGGGCGCCTGAACACCGAACACGGACAGCAGCCCTTAGGCTGAAGGTGCCTGGGACTCCGACCTCGTGGTGAAGATGTCCGCCTGATTTATACCCTCTCCCAGCAAGCACAGCGTGTTCTCCGCCCCGCAGTACAGCTGCCGCGAGAGGTCACAAAGAGTACGGCACTGCAGTAGTGGTTCAACCCCGGCTCAGAGCGACAGCTCCACCTACTGAGCCGCAGGGAACTGTGCACCACTGATGTCCTCACCCGAACAGAATACAGCCCTATTCTACCAATCAGTGCATCTGGGTCACGCTACCACCCAGATGCCTCCCCTAAATAGTGCATGCCCGCTACACTCTCCCCCCAGTGATTTGACACTGGTCCCCAGTGTCTGGAACAAGCCATCTCACCAACAGGAGGTAACATAACTTGATCCAGAGACTAGCTGAAAATCTCAAAAAAAACTTTGGAAAACTGACAGTTGTGCCTGGACCTGACATGAAAAGGAAGGGAAGGAAAACAACACACAACAGTAAAACATTTCAAGTCACATCGACATTTTTTCCCCTCCCACATCACTAGCTAAAACCCACCCCATTCTCAGCGGCTCTTGATGGGATGTTCTTCTGCAGAGGGGAAAGAAAGAAATGTTAAGCACACAAATCCCTGACACATATGTTCGTGTGGGAATGAAAAAAACTCTCCTCAGAGAAATTCTTTCCTTCCTGAAGTGTGTGTGTGTGAAAAGTGAATGTCAATGTGCAACACCGCCACCTGGTGACAGCGCCACGGTCATAGCACTTGTCAAATTCTGAGGCGGAACTTTTCTGTACCCTGGCTCTAACTACCCCAAAGTCCATGATTACTTTGCTGGATGGAAGAAAGGAGAACAAACAACGGAAACAGTCTCCATTCCTCCGAAGAGCACAAACACCCCTTTAACTAGGGCACAGTCACTGATTTTTCCGGAGAAGCAAAACACAAACTCCAAAAAAGTTCCACCACTTGGGAAAAAAAGGACAAAGGAAAGGAGTCTTTTCTCCTACAGATAGAATCTGGGATGCGGCAGGACAAGGGGCTTCAAATGCTGATCCATGGTCTCAATCTGATACTCTCCATCTTCCTTGTCTTTCCGGCGTATCAGCACTTTCTCACACAAGTTTGAGAGAACATATCTCCTGTAGCGGCCTCACCCTCCGTCCCTATTTAGTAAATAAAATGGCTTGCTTGTCTAGGGGTATGCGGGAAGAGGATGAGGTTCACTATGGCCCATGTCCTCTAAGGTGTAGAGGTGAAGGCCAACACTAGTTTACCTCCGAGTCCTGTGTTCTGGATACAGTCTCTGGCCCTCCTGCAGAGGGGAAGTTTGACTGTCAGTAATAGAGCCCCACACCATAAAAAGTCCAACACTCCTTTATTCTTCTTCACATATGAGCAGTATCAGTTGAACTTTTAAACGAACAAACAGGGTGTGGATACGAGTAGGCACGATGAACTCTCCTATTCTTTCTTTGGCGAATAGGCTTGGCACACAGTCGCTGCCACCGACCGTGAGTTTGGTCGCTGCCACCGACCGGGTGAACTGTTGAGGCCCCTGCCACAAGCCTAATAGCAGGTCTCTGCCACCGACCTGAATTGACTAGATGTACCGCTGCCACCGGTCACAGAACATGAATTACCTTCCTTTATGAATAGGCCCTTGTTGGAGAAAGACATCCATCCAAGCGGTCTCCGGAGGTCCACCCGACACTGGCAATATGCTGCACCAGCTTCACGAAGGGTCCCCTCTCCGGTCCCTTACGCTCTGGATTCAGGTGCCCAACACCAGGGGCACCTTAGGACGATCCCTCCCTCGCGGGACCCAGCGGAAGATACTGGGCCCTAGGCCTCCGGCTGAGTACCTCACCCCAGACTGAAGGTGTCTGGGATGGAACAGGAACTCCTCGTGTACAGGCCAAGGGCGCCTGAACACCGAACACGGACAGCAGCCCTTAGGCTGAAAGTGCCTGGGACTCCGACCTCGTGGCGAAGATGTCCGCCCCCTTTATACCCTCTCCCAGCAAGCACAGCGTGTTCCTCGCCCCGCAGTACAGCTGCCGCGAGAGGTCACAAAGGGTACGGCACTGCAGTAGTGGTTCAACCCCGGCTCAGAGCGACAGCGCCACCTACTGAGCCGCAGGGAACTAAAAACCACTGATGTCCTCACCCGAACAGAATACAGCCCTATTCTACCAATCAGTGCATCTGGGTTATGCTACCACCCAGATGCCTCCCCGCTACACTCCTTTCTCAGGTAAAACAGCTCCCGAACATGTATTCTATCTAGATGTAGCTGTCGCTTGGAGTATGGTTTTAAGTGTCATTGCAGTTTGTTGAATTAGGGTCAATGTTTTTCAATTTTTTTTGCTGCAGGACTTGATTTCATCAACAGGTGGTGGTATAAATGAAATCCGTACCTTAATACATAGGGAGCTGCGGGTGGGGGGGGGGGGGGGGCCCTTCTATACAACCACACAGGGGGGGTTTCGAACAAGCCAGAAATTTTCCTTTAAAAGCCTTCCCGAGTGTATTAATTAACCACTTAACGACCGCCCACTGTAAATATACGTCGGCAGAATGGCACCGACAGGCAGAATCACGTACATATACGTGATTGCCTTTGTATAGTTGGGGGGTCCGATCGGACCCCCCTTCTTTACAGTGGGTGGTCGTTTTACATTCGGGAGCGATCCGGCATGAGGGGACGGCCGTTCGATTCCGGCCACCCCCTCTCGATCGCTCCCGGCGAATGAGAGAGCTTCCCCTGCCTGCCAGGCAGGAGGAAGTGATGTCATCTCTCCTGCGGCGCTCACATATACCAAGCGCCGTACAGGAGAAGATGCAGGTTAGTGCACACAACACTACACTGACACCAGGACACATAGGCACATAAATCGCCCCCCCCCAGGCCCCCCCAGATCACCCCCAGCGTCACTGATTGCAGTGACCATTTATTTAGTGATCACTGCAATCAGTGACATTTGTGACTGTAAAAGTGTCACTACATTTAGTTTTAGGTCCAGTGTAGCCCCCTAACCCCCCCCTAATAAAGGTTTAACCCCCTGATCACCCCCCAGATAACCCTTTCACCCCCTAGCACCGCCGTCGCTAAGCAATCATTTTTCTGATCGATGTCTTAGCGTCGGTGATGCTGATCGGTAGCCAGTAATTTTTTTTAGGTTCGCCGCAGGTTTTTATAGCGTCGGGTACCCCCATATATTACCTAATAAAGGTTTAACCCCCTTGATCACCCCCAGGTAACCCTTTCACCCCCTAGCACCGCCGTCGCTATGCGATCATTTTTCTGATCGATGTCTTAGCGTCGGTGATGCTGATCGGTAGCCAGTAATTTTTTTTAGGTTCGCCGCAGGTTTTTATAGCGTCAGGTACCCCCATATATTATCTAATAAAGGTTTAACCCCCTGATCGCCCCTAGTTAACCCTTTCACCAGTGATCATCATATAAGTGTTACGGGTGACGCTGGTTAGTTAATTTGCTTTTCTTTCTCGTACATCACGGGACACAGAGCGACATAGTCATTACTAATGGGTTATATAGTTACCGTCAGGTGCTGGCACTGGCAACTTCCAAAACCGGAAGTACCCTCCCCTATATAAGCCCCTCCCATCCGGGAGCACCTCAGTTTTTTGCCAGTGTCTAAGGTGTTGGCCAAGAAGAAACATGTGTTTTTCACTGAGCTTGCGTACAGGTTCTTTTGGGCCTCAGTAAGCTATTCCGGATCCGACCAAAAAAGCTTCATAGCTAAACGGTCGGTACCCGGGCCTTGCAGAGAAGAGCAAGGTTCTGCCTGTAATGCTTCTCTTAGGAGAGCTGGACCCTGGGATCCAGAGCTCTGGTCATACCCACGACCAAGATGTTTTCTGTGCAGGGTGCTATACAGGTCCAGGGGAGTGGAATCCTTGGGAACCCGGTCCCTGAAGGTTTGATTACAATGCCTGCCGTGATAGGTGAAGTTTGGGCTTTTGTGGACCAAACAAAGTCCTGCGGCGGGGAACAGGTAAGTGGGGGCCCCCAGGAACTTGGTTCTATTGGGGGACCCCCAAGCCTAATTTGTCTTTCTGTCTGTTACCTAACGGTATTCCCGCTAATATCTGTGCATGCCTGTAACTACTAAAAAAAAATGTAATAATTTTTAATGGTGGTCAAGAAAAAAAAAAAAAAAAAAAAAAAAAGAATGTTTTTTCTATATATGTTTAGTATATTAAACTGCGGTACCTGTGTTTGTCCACTAGAGGCCGCTGTGGAATGTTTTTCTTGTCATATGGACTAGTTTCTTCTCAGAGAGCAAAGTCCAGGCAGCTGGTGAGTTCTCCTACAGGAAACTGTTTCCTCTGCCATGTTGCAGTGTTCGTCTATCCCCCGGCCTGCGGCAAAGGGGGCCCTGGCTCCTGTCCCTGGTTTCCATGTTTGAAAATTAGCGCCGAGGCGCACGTGGCCGCGCGCGTGCGCGTGCACGCGCCTCTATATATAGAGGTGGCCGGAAAAAGGGGCGGGGCCTGGGGGATGACGCTCTGTGCGCGCCGCAGCGCTTCTGCGCATGTGCGGGCGTCCCAGCAGGTTTTTAAAAAGCCACATTATTGCAGTAAGCTGGCTATGAAGTACAGAGACAGAGCTGGCAACATTTAAAGGCATACAGCAAGCGGTTGATACAGGCATCCCCTAGAAAGGCACATTAGTAGACACCAACTGTGATATAGCAGCAATTGTGCTAGACTATTCTCAGTAAAAGTGGTGTATTACGGCTGGAATACCTCAGCTTTAGGCTTAGGAATATGCCGTCCAGTAGCTCCGGAACTGAATCTTCCAGGAAGCGAAGGGGGTCTCATCGGGCTCTGAGGATCTTGGGCATACTCCTGCTGCACCAGTCTCCCCTGAAGTTCAGAGGTAAGTGACCGTAGAGACCCCGCAGGGGTACTTGGTACTGTGGCTGTCCTCAGTCACCTGCTCCTGTGTATGTAACAGAGGAGGTTTTTTCCTCAGCTCTGGGAGGATTAGAGAGAGATTGTCAAAATTTACCGCTGCCTCCCTGTCAGGGAAAGCACGCCCGATCTCCGTCTCCTCCTTCAGAGTGCCTGTTAGCAGAGCAACAGTCCCATACAGGGATTGACCTGCCTGAAGGGGATCAGGATAAGGTTGATTCTGTTATAGAGGAATCAACAGTGGGGGAACCTTTTCTCAGCATCTCAAGCTGAAAGATTATGGGTTCAGTCTCTGACTAACATGGTCCGATCAGCATTTAAAAATGCACCTTGCGGAACCATCAACCACTACTGTATCCTCGTTGGGGTCGCTAGAAGCCCCCAGACTGTTTGTTCTTTTCCACTTCACCCTTTACTGAAAGGGCTCATTTACCAGGATTGGGAACGTCCTGAGAAAATATTTATTCCCCCAAGAGATTTCCGGTGGTCTATCCCATGGAGGATAAGTTCATCAAAAAAAAAAAAAAAAAAAAAGGAAGGTCCCTACAATGGACGCAGCCATCTCTTGTATGTATAAATCACTGACATGTCCAGTGGATAATGTCCAAATGTTCAAGAACCCAATAGATAAAAGATTCCTTATGAAAATCTGCTTGGTGATACAACCAGCAGTAGCAGCTATTGGGGTCTGCTAAGCAGTGAAGGATCAGTTGAAACAGGTCTTGAGGGACTTGACAGATCAGCAGGCTTTGCCCTAGCTGATCTACCTAGAGCCTTAGGCTTTGCGGTTGATGCCATAGAGGATTCAGTCCATCAGGCCTCCCGCCTTACGCTGTCTATAGTACATATGCGTAGGCTCCTATGGCTCAAAAACTGGTCTGCTGAAGCTCCCTGTAAAGAATGGCTGGTTAGCGTCCCATTTCAGGGAAAACCTGGACAAATATATCCAGAAAATTTCCAGCGGTAAAAATACGCTCTTGCCGGTTAAAAGCAGAGTTAGAGGTCCCTCTTTAAGAGGCCTGCTTCTCCAGTCCCTGGGGCATCGGCTGTGTAACAGTTCCGACGGCCTCCTCGGTCAAATCCCGGGGGTAAAAAACAGGGACAGTAGCAGGGTAATGAGAAACCCTGGGTTAGGGGAGGTACAAAACCTCCCCCAAAGTTAAATTCATGAAGCCCCCACTCAGTCGGGTGGGGGGAGGACTCCAGTTGTTCGCAAGAGACCTGGCGGGACACGATCAAGACAGATAGGTGCTCTCCGCAGTAGGTTTGGGATACAGTTTGGAGTTAAAAGACTCTCCTCCTTCCCATTTTTGAGGTCAAACGTGCCAAGGGATCCCCGGAAGAGAGAGTCCCTCCTGTTGGCACTAGAACAACTATTGCTCCAAGGAGTAATTATGGAGGTTCCCCTGGAAGAATGAGGGTTCGGGTTTTACTCAAACCTCTTTACAGTCCCGAAGCAAACGCGGACGGGAGGCCCATATTAATTCTAAAAGGGCTATACAAATTCCTGTATATCAGGACTTTCCGATGGAGTCGATCCGATCGGTGGCCACTGCCCTACAAGGGGAGGATTGGTTAGCCACGATCGACATCAAAGATGCTTATTTGCACATTCCCATCTTTCCAGTCCACCAAAAATTTCTACGCTTTGCAGTAGAAGGGCGCCATTTTTAGTTCAGAGCCTTACCCTTCGGTTTGGCCACAGCACCACGAGTGTTTACAAAAATTCTGGCCCTTTATTGGCCAATCTAAGAACACAAGGTGTAATGATAATGGCATATCTGGATGACTTGTTGCTGATAGACCACTCAGTGAAAAAACTAGACGTGGTCGTTCACAAGACGATCAAGTATCTGGAATCTCACGGTTGGATTATCAACCGAGACAAGTCAGCCCTAAAAACCAGTCAAAAGTCTGGAATACTTGGGGCTAAGGTTGGATTCAGGCCAGAGAAAAATATTCTTGCCTCGAGGAAAGATGTTGTCTTTGAAAGATTTGATCCACTTAGTGGGTACAAAAAAGACAGCCGTCCATACGCCTGTATATGAGGCTGCTGGGAAAAATGGTGGCATCATTCGAAGCAGTACCCTACGGTCAATTCCATTCAAGGAATTTGCAAGGGGCCATACTGTCAGCCTGGAACAAAAAAGTTCAGGCCCTAGACTTACAATGTCCTTGTCCCCTTCCGTTCGCAAGAGCCTCCGTTGGTGGTTGGTTCCCCAGAATCTGGAAAAAAGGAAATCCTTCAGTCCGATTTCTTGGAAGGTGGTCACTACAGATGCCAGCCTTATAGGCTGGGGAGCAGTACTGGAGCAATAGTCTCTCCAGGGCAGATGGTCGGATGCAGAAAAGGCCCTGCCCATCAATCTCTTAGAGATACGAGCAGCCCGGTATGCCCTAGTAGCATGGACATCCAAACTCCAAGGGTCCCCTGTCAGAATGCAAGCAGACAATGCCACAGCAGTGGCATATATCAATCATCAGGGGGGCACCAGGAGTCGTGCAGCCCAGAGGGAAGTAAATTACATCCTGAAATGGGCAGAAAAATATGTCCCAGCCATATCTGCGGTATTCATTCCAGGAGTGGAGAATTGGAAGGCGGACTTTCTAAGTCGCCAACAATTATGCCCAGGGGAATGGTCCCTTCATCCCGAGGTTTTCCGGACAATATGTCAGCGGTGGGGAACACCGGATGTAGATCTGCTAGCATCCAGGTTCAACACGAAAGTGGACAGGTTTGTCTCTTGGACAAGGGATCCCCTAGCGTGCGGCTCGGATGCCCTAGTGTTCCCTTGGGATCAGTTCAAGCTGATATATGCATTCCCACCGCCACAATTGTTACCTCGATTACTCCGCAGAATCAGGGTAGAAAAGAAACCAGTGATTCTGGTGGCTCCAGCGTGGCCCCGAAGAGCATGGTACGCGGAGATTGTAAAAATGTCTGTGGGGAGTCCTTGGACCCTCCCACATCGTCCGGACCTGCTTTCGCAGGGACCGATATACCACCCTTCCTTACCAGCCCTAGGTTTGACGGCCTGGCTATTGAAGCCCACATTCTAAAAAGGAGAGGGCTCTCTAATGCTGTGGTGTCTACCATGATCAATGCCAGGAAACCGGTATCCAGGCAGATCTACTATAGAATCTGGAAGGCGTACATCGCCTGGTGTGAGGCCAGGAAATGGCATCCACGTAAATATGTAATAGGTAGAATTCTGGACTTCCTACAATGGGCTGTAGATAGGAAGCTTGCCTTGAGTACTATCAAAGGTCAGATTTCGGCCTTGTCAATATTTTTTCAAAGGCCCTTGGCTTCGCATTCACTAGTCAAAGCCTTTATACAAGGAGTGATGCGTATTAGTCCTCCGGTTAATATTCCCATATGTCCATGGGATCTAAACTTGGTTCTGTCGGTTCTACAGAAACAACCATTTGAACCATTACAGCATATTTCCTTAGTGCTTCTCACCAGGAAATTGATTTTTCTAGTAGCCATTTGTTCGGCTAAAAGAGTATCGGAATTAGCAGCTATGTCCTGTAAGGAGCCATATCTGGTTATCCATAAGGACAGAGTAGTGTTACGTCCTCATCCAGCCTTTCTTCCTAAGGTGGTATCGAGTTTTCATTTGAACCAAGATGTGGTTCTTCCTTCTTTTTTCCCCAAGCCTACTTCGGTAGAGGAAAAGTTATTGCATTCTTTGGATGTAGTAAGAGCAGTTAAAGCTTATCTAAAAGCCACTGCTCAGATTCGCAGAACGGATACTTTGTTTATTCTGCCGGAAGGCCCCAGAAAGGGTCAGGCAGCGTCAAAATCTACTTTAGCCAAGTGGATTCGACAGGTCATAATACAAGCCTATAGCTTGAGAAGTAGACCGCCTCCGTTCAAAGTTAGGGCGCACTCCACGAGAGCAGTTGGAACTTCATGGGCAGTGCATCACCAGGCCTCCCTGGCTCAAGTCTGTAAGGCTGCAACATGGTCTTCAGTACACACGTTTACTAGGTTCTACCAGGTGGACGTTAGAAGTCAGGAGGATGTCGCCTTTGGGCGCAGTGTGTTGCAGGCCGCAAAAGATCCTCATGTCTGATAGCGCTCAGCTTATATATGGTGTATCCCCCCCCTCATTTGGCATTGCTTTAGGACATCCCATTAGTAATGACTATGTCGCTCTGTGTCCCGTGATGTACGAGAAAGAAAATAGGATTTTTATAACAGCTTACCTGTAAAATCCTTTTCTTGGAGTACATCACGGGACACAGAGCTCCCGCCCCTCTTTGGGGACACTTATTGCTTTGCTACAAAACTGAGGTGCTCCCGGATGGGAGGGGCTTATATAGGGGAGGGTACTTCCGGTTTTGGAAGTTGCCAGTGCCAGCACCTGACGGTAACTATATAACCCATTAGTAATGACTATGTCGCTCTGTGTCCCGTGATGTACTCCAAGAAAAGGATTTTACAGGTAAGCTGTTATAAAAATCCTATTTTTATAGTGTCAGGGCACCCGCCATATATAACCCAATAAAGGTTTAACCCCCTGATCGCCCGGCGGGTGATATCAATTAGGTTTTAGCGTCAGAGAGGGTCTGAGTCACACCCCAGGCAGCGTCAGGTTAGTGCCAGTAACGCTAACACCCACGCGTGAAGCATACACCCCCCTTAGTGGTATAGTATCTGATCAGCTCAATATCTGATCTGATCAGATCTATACTAGCGTCCCCAGCAGTTTAGGGTTCCCAAAAACGCAGTGTTAGCGGGATCAGCCCAGATACCTGCTAGCACCTGCGTTTTGCCCCTCAGTCCAGCCCAGGCCACCCAAGTGCAGTATCGATCGATCACTGTCACTTGCAAAACACAACACACATAACTGCAGCGTTCGCAGAGACAGGCCTGATCCCTGCGACTCCAGTGCTGTAGGAGGTGATTTCACCACCACAGTTAAAAAAAAAAAGCATATATGCCGAAGCATTGGGGCAGCAGGGGCGGAGGAGCGATTTTGCTCCTAATGCCGCGTACATACGGTCGAAATTCCGACGGAGGCTTGCCCGTGGAAAAGTCTGACCAGGTGTACGCGGCATAACTTTTGCGAGAAGATGCCCCCATGCTTCGGCATATATAAATGGTGCATGTATGCCCATCATTAGAAGTGGGTGGATGAAGGGCGGTATTCTAATGGTGGGCATACCCACCGATCAATCTTTTTTTTTCGTTCAGCCAACAGGCTGCATGAAAAAAAAGATTACAATACATGTCCAACAAGGACCAGCAACGTACTGGTATGTTGCTGGACTTTGAATGTTTATACCAGAATGATGCCTGCGGGTTTAGGTATCATCTTGGTATCATTCTTTTCAGCCAGCGGCCGGCTTTCATGTAAAAGCAATCCTAGTGGCTAATTAGCCTCTGGACTGCTTTTACAAGCAGTGGGAGGGAATGTCCCCCCCCCCCCGATATAAAAAGCGCCATTGGGAAATTGGGAAAGCATTTTATCACACCGATCTTGGTGTGGTCAGATGCTTTGAGGGCAGAGGAAAGATCTAGGGTCCAATAGACCCCAGTTTTTTCAAAAAAGAGTACCTGTCATTACCTATTGCTATCATAGGGGATATTTACATTCCCTGAGATAACAATAAAAGTGATAAAAAAAAAAAAAATATGGAAGCAACAGTTTAAAAAAAAAAACCCCTGTCCTGCCCTGCTCTTGCCCAATGGCGAACGCAAGCGTCGGTCTGGCGTCATATGTAAACAGCAATTGCACCATGCATGTGAGGTATCACCGCGAAGGTCAGATCGAGGGCAGTAATTTTAGCAGTAGACCTCCTCTGTAAATCTAACGGGGTAACCTGTAAATGCTTTTAAAGGCTTTTAAAAATGTATGTAGTTTGTCGCCAATGCGCGTTTGTGCGAAATTTTAAAGCATGTCGTGTTTGGTATCTATGTACTCGGCCTAAGATCATCTTTTTTTATTTCATCAAACATTTGGGCAATATAGTGTGTTTTAGTGCATTAAAATTAAAAAAAAGTGTATTTTTTCCCCAAAAAATGCGTTTGAAAAATCGCTGCGCAAATACTGTGTAGAAAAAAAAAATGCAACACCCACCATTTTATTCTGTAGGGCCTTTGCTTTAAAAATATATATAATGTTTGGGAGTTCAACATAATTTTCTTGCAAAAAAAAATATGTTTTCATGTAAACAAAAAGTGTCAAAAAAGGCTTTGTCTTCAAGTGGTTAGAAGAGTGGATGTAAGCTTCCTAATGTTGTGTATAAAATGCCAGAACAGTTCAAAACCCCCCCAAATGACCCCATTTTGGAAAGTAGACACCCCAAGCTATATACTGAGAGGCATGTCGAGTCCATGGAGTATTTTATATGTTGACACAAGTTGCGGAAAAAAGAAATTTTTTTTTTTTTTTGCACAAAGTTGTCACTAAATGATATATTGCTCAAACATGCCATGGGCATATGTGGAATTACACCCCAAAATACATTCTGTTGCTTCTCCTGAGTACGGGGATACCACATGTGTGAGACTTTTTGGGAGCCTAGCCGTGTACGGGACCCCAAAAACCAATCACCGCCTTCAGGCTTTCTAAGGGTGTCAATTTTTGATTTCACTTCTCACTGCCTATCACAGTTTCGGAGGCCATGGAATGCCCAGATGGCCCAAAACCCCCCCAAATGACCCCATTTTGGAAAGTAGACACCCCAAGCTATTTGCTGAGAGGTATTGTGAGTATTTTGCAGATCTCGCTTTTTGTCACAAAGTTTTGAAAATTGAAAAAAAAAAAAGAAAAAAAAAAAAAATGTTCTTTCTTCATTTTCAAAAACAAATGAGAGCTGTAAAATACTCACCATGCCTCTCAGCAAACAGCTTGGGGTGTCTACTTTCCAAAATGGGGTCATTTGGGGGGGTTTTGTGCTATTTTGGCATTTTATGGCCTTCAAAACTGTGATAGGTAGTGAGGAGTGAAATCAAAAATTTGCGCCCTTAGAAATCCTGAAGGCGGTGCTTGGTTTTCGGGGTCCCGTACGTAGCTAGGCTCCTAAAAAGTCCCACACATGTGGTATCCCCGTACTCAGGAGAAGCAGCAGAATGTATTTTGGGGTGCAATTCCACATATAACCATGACATGTGTGAGCAATATATCATTTAGTGACAACTTTTTGTAATTTTTTTTTTTTTTTGTCATTATTCAATCACTTGGGACAAAAAAAAAAATATTCAATGGGCTCAACATGCCTCTCAGCAATTTCCTTGGGGTGTCTACTTTCTAAAATGGGGTCATTTGGGGGGGGGGGGGGGTTTGTACTGCCCTGCCATTTTAGCACCTCAAGAAATGAGATAGGCAGTCATAAATTTAAAGCTGTGTAAATTCCAGAAAATGTACCCTAGTTTGTAAACGCTATAACTTTTGCGCAAACCAATAAATATACGCTTATTGACATTTTTTTTACTAAAGACATGTGGCTGAATACATTTTGGCCTAAATGTATGACTAAAATTTAGTTTATTCGATTTTTCTTATAACAAAAAGTAGAAAATATCATTTTTTTTCAAAATTTTCGGTCTTTTTCCGTTTATATCGCAAAAAATAAAAATCGCAGAGGCAATCAAATACCATTAAAAGAAAGCTCTATTTGTGGGAAGAAAAGGACGCAAATTTCGTTTGGGTACAACATTGCATGTCCGCATAATTTACAGTTAAAGCAGCGCAGTGCAAAATTCTGAATTCACCTCTGGTCCTCTAGCTACCAAATGGTCCGGGGCTTAAGTGGTTAAAAAGACTGCTGTCTTGTATGTTTTGGAGAGTAGGTTGAACTGTGTGAACATGAAGCGATGATTCATGAACAATCACCCTTCCAGTGGATTGCTTCTATTGACTTTCAACTTGTCACATACATTAAGGAGTTACATGGAATAATCTCCCTGTTTAATCAATAAATAGGCTGCAGATTTGGATATTAGCAGCTTGTCAATAACAGCACGCTGATTCACTATGGACTGATGACATTTATATATACATTTGTCTACTATTAACGCTTATTTAACCACTGGAGCTCCGGAAGATTTTAACCCGTTCATGACCAGAGCATATTTTATTATTCAGCACTGCGTTACTGTAACTGGCAATTGAGTGGTCATGCAACACTGTATGCAAATTAAATTGATATACATTTTTTTTTCACACAAATGGAACTTTTTTTGGTGGTATTCGATCGCCGCTGGGTTTTTTATTTTTGTGATATAAATGAAAAAAGACCACAAACTTAAAAAAAAAAAAAATTTGATATTTTCTACTTTGTTATAAAATATAATATATAATTTATTTAATAAAAAAATCAAAAAGTCTAATTTCTTCATAAATTTAAGCCAAAATGTATTCTGCTGCATGCCTTTTGTAAAAAGAAACGTCCAATAAGTGCATATAAATTGGTTTGTGTGAAAGTTATAGCGCCTACAAACTATGGTATACATTATATATATATATATATATATATATATATATATATATATATATATATAGTTATTTAAGCAGCTATTACACTATACTCAACGCTGTATCCTGGCCTAGGCCAACAAGGCCCAGGCCTAAGCAGCACTTTGCAGGGGGGCAGCACGGAAAGATTCCCCTTCCGCTTGTGCTACACTTTTAGTGTAGCGCCAGTCTTATGGGGCGGACTGGGCTGAGACTGGGCTGAGAGGCAAATTAGTCTAGCGCCCCCATAAAGCGGTCGCACTGCTTCCGGTATGCGGGAGGCCAGCATTCTGCAACTTTGGGGGGGGGGGTGCTGCTTCTAATTTTGACCGTCCTATCATCCTGGACCACAAACCTTCCTCACTGTGCTATATGACTTCTGCTGCACCATTGGCATGTTGATATCTTCTTAGTCCTCTCCATGAAATAATCAGAAATTTGTGCTTAAAGTAGAACTATAGGTGTAGCGGGGTCCTAAATTGAGGTTATGTTATGCCAAATTTAGGGGTGGCTTGAGTGATAGTTGGCTCAAGTTTTTTTTTATTACAGGACTCTGCCTTGCTGCTGCTTCACCTGGCTTGCAGTTCCCCTAAGCATTAGGAGTGGCGCTGTCACTTGTACTTGGGGTTGAACCACAGATGTTGGAGTGGCGATTTGGTATCCTCTCTCGGCAGCTGTGCGGTGGGCGGGGTCGGCCTGCTGTGCATGCTGGAAGAGGATACAAAAGGTGCGGACACCATGATTCTAGAGGGGAAGGAGGAAGAGAGGAGATCTGGGGAGACCGGGAGAGTGCGTGGCCTTCCAGGCCATGGGACCACGTACGCCTCAGTCCCAGGCACCTTTAGTCCTGGGACTGCAACTTCAGCCCTGGGCCCAGCACCTTTAGCTGGAGCCCACTTCGGAAGGAAGAATCTCAGGGTGCTGCCTTGCGAGGAAACCCATTTCTGGATGAGGAGGCTGGGGGAGGACTGTTCCAAAGGACTGGTGAGCCATCACAGTGAAGGAAGGGGCCCAGTAACTCTCCAGGGGGATGTCATCCATCCGGAACCCAGAGGCCTAACAATCTGGACCATTAGGAGGTTTGGGACATTATAGATCCTGTGGCAGAGGATCACCTAGACGCATCTATTAGGGATCTAAATTGACTGTTCGAGCTGCACGCCGGCTGCTAGCACCATTGGTGGCTATCCGGGTGAGCTATGCCCACTCGGGACCAAGTGGCGACGAAGCCAGAAGTGCCTGAATGCTGTCTATCCTTTTAACGCCTTTCTCTCTTCATGCAAACAAAATAAAGCTCTACGTTGGAGTGATATACTTGCGTGGACCTTGGAGTTACTTGGGGTATAGAGACTTTGTCCTTGCACACTGAGGACAGAAACCAACTTTGAGGAGAACTTCGCTGCAAGACCCATAGGTGAAACAAGTGTGCTTAACCTCTGAAAACCAGAGGGTACGGGCATGGTGGCACCTTGCGCCTTTTCCTCTCATGAGTGAGCCAATTAGACGGGAGGAAAGGGGTGAGGTCGCTACATAGGCAAACCTGTTCCTTTGCACTGTTGCCTAACAGGCCTCTTCTCTCTTTCTTTCCAATCACTCTGACTACCAGAACAAACAAAAAAAGCCACATGAAAGCTCTCTGTCAGTCTGGGCTGAGTTTACACAGGGCTAAGAACCCTCAATACAGTGGCAGGTTCAGGACTGGCTGCTTAGGCATCTAATACTCCATGGTGGAAAGAAGGCGAGTGAGTCACATGCTCCCTATACCTAGAAGTACTGGGTATTCCTCACTACCCCCACAAGAAAATGGATCATTGAGGGATAGCAGGGAAGATAAATATAAGCAACTGGGGGTGCAGGCTGCTATAGGTCCACTATAAAGCAAAGCTATAAATAAAATTCACACTTGATATTATAGCCTAAGTAAGGACAAAATAAAAATAATTAAAAAATTTAAAAAAAATGGAAAAATCAGCACAAGAGACATAACTTACATGACTGAGGTATTTGCAGATATTATGGCTGCTTTTTCCTTTTACTCCGACCGTATCCTTATAACCCCCCCATAAACAACAGGCGACAAGAGTTTCCTTTATAAGTTTTAAAGGCCATAGCAGCCATTTTAATAAACAGATAAAATACAACGTTATTACCAAAATATATCTTTATTCTTCATTTACATATCTGACCCTTAAAGGGGTTGTAAAGGTTAGTTTTTTATTTTCTAAATAGGTTTTACCAGGGTAGGTACACCCATACCCAAGATGGGCCCCCTCCTTCTCCAAACTTTTAACTGTCACTGCCTTCCAAGACCCTGAGACCCCTGCCAACTGCTACAACATTCCTGGTAAGGTAAACAATCCCCCAACACATAATAGCCCCACAAAGCAAACCCATTTTAATCAAGTCCCTGTCAATAATAATGAAATTGAATGCAACTACTGAACGAAAAAAAACTGAAAAAAGAAAAAACAATCAAATCATTAGGGGAGGGAGGGCGTGAGAATCTAGTTCCACGCTGTCCAAGCTCCAACTGTCTTTAGGGAACTAGTACCAACCCTTTTACTCTTCCACAGGCTACACCCTGCCCCACACTTGCTTTCTCCAATCAAACTGGCCCCTAACTGAACAACTACATTTATTTAACCCAAGCTTTTTTTCATCCTATCCTGCTAACCCAGTCATGTCCAGCCTTCCGCCTATGCGGTCCCTCCAGGTCCAGGCCTTATTCTGTCAATAGGAATGTGTGACTTGTAATGATTACTCTTCTCTTAGGTGAAATCTTCCGCTCTCCAAAAAGAATACACATCTGTAAGATTGGGTCATTGACCTATATTTGAACTTGTCAAAGTTAATTTGAATCAATGTTCTATAACTCCTGCAATAATGTGGTTACCTTCCTAAAAAGTGCCTACACAATTATACACTACATCGTCAAAAGTATTGGAACACCTGCCTTTACACGTACATGAACTTTAATGGCATCCTAGTCTTAGTCCATAGGGTTCAATATTGAGTTGGCCCATCCTTTGTAGCTATAACAGCTTCAACTCTTCTGGAAAGGCTATCCACAAGGTTTAGGAGTGTGTCTATGGGAATGTTTGACCATTCTTCCAGAAGCGCATTTGTGAGGTCAGGCACTGATGTGGGCGAGAAGGCCTGGGTTTGCAATCTCCCCTCTAATTCATCCCAAAGGTGTTTTATCGGGTTAAGGTCAGGACTCTGTGCAGGCCAGCCAAGTTCCTTAACCCTCATCCAAGTCTTTATGGACCTTGCTTTGTGCACTGCTGCACAGTCATGTTGGAACAGGAGGGGGCCATTCCTAAACTGTTCCCACAAAGTTGGGAGCATGAAATTATCCAAAATGTGTTGGTATGCTGACGCCTTAAGAGTTCCCTTCACTGAAACCAAGGGGCCAAGCCCAACCCTGAAAAACAACCCCACACCATAATCCCCCCTCCATGAAATGATTTGGACTAGTGCTCAAATCAAGGTCCATAAAGACATAGATGAGCGAGTTTGGGATGGAGGAACTTGATTGGTCCTGACCTCAACCAGAAAGAACACCTTTGGGATGAATTAGAGCGGAGACTGCAAGCAAGGCCTTCTCGTCAACATCAGTGCCTGACCTCACAAATGCGCTTCTGGAAGAATGGTCAAACATTCCCATAGACACACTCCTAAACATTGTGGACAGCCTTCCCAGAAGAGTTAAAGCTGTTATATTTGCAAAGAGTATGCCAACTCAATATTGAACCCTACAGACTAAGACTGGGATGCCATTAGAGTTCATGTGCGTGTATTGGCAGGCGTCCCAATACTTTTGGTAATATAGTGTACCTGTAGATATAAGATACTATTTACATTGACAGCAACCACAACTATATGACAAGGCCCAGAAAGCGGGACACATTAGACTTTCTAGGAGAAAGACACATCATAGACCTGTCATATTTGATGTCTAACAAATCGTAATTTCATTCTGGCAGATGCTGGATTTCAAACTGAGAAACTTTGTCATATGGATGTATCCCGGAGAGTTGGGTGTGGTCACTGGGCATAAAAGAATACTTCAGCAGACCAACAACACACCTCTCAGACCCTTTGATTTAGTGGAATTAGCTCTACAACACCCTTTACAGTGACAAGGAGAAATGGCTGCGCACACAACTGCTAAGGCTGGGTTCACACTAGTGCGACACAACATCTGTCCTACTTTGGATCCGACTTTGCCCTGCAACATGAGGCCGACATATGTCAGACTTTCAATGAACGGGGATCCGACTTGGATCCCCGCCAATATCAGGCACTGTGTTTGGTATGCATCTTGAGGGGGAACTCCAGGCCAAATTTTAAATTAAAAAAACGGCGTGGGTTCCCCTCCAGAGGCATACCAGGCCCTTTGGTCTGGTCTGGATTTGAACGGGCACCCCTACGCCGAAAAAACGGCGTGGGGGTTTCCCCAAAATCCAAACCAGACCCTTATCCGAGCACACAACCTGGCAGGCCGCAGGGGAAGAGGGGGGGACGAGAGAGCGGCCCCCCTCCCTCCTGAACCGTACCAGGCCGCATGCCCTCAACATGGGGGTGGGTGCTCTGGGGCAGGGGGGCGACCTGCGGCCCCCCCACCCCAGAGCACCCTGCCCCCATGTTGACGAGGACAGGGCCTCTTCCCGACAACCCTGGCCGTTGGTTGTCAGGGTCTGCGGGGGGCTTATCGGAATCCGGGAGCCCCCTTCAATAAGGGGGCCCCCGGATCCCGGCCCCCCCACCCTATGTGAATGAGTATAGGGTACATCGTACCCCTACCCATTCACCTGGTGGAAAAAATTGCAATAAAAAAACCACACAGCTTTTTAAAGTATTTTATTGCACAGCTCCGGGGGTCTTCTTCCGACTTCGGGGGTCTCCGGTGTCGTCGCCGCGCTCTCCGGTTCTTTCTTCCGCCGGGCCTCCTCTAACTTCTTTTTAGCTCTTTTGCTAACGGAGGCCCGGTCTTCTGCGTCGTCTCGTCCGGCTCTCCGTTGTCCTTCTGCCGGCCCCTCCACTAACTTCTTGGTAGCTCTTTCGCTAGTGGAGGGGCGCGGTCTTCCCGTCGTCGTCTTCTTCCCTCTTCTCCTCCTCGATGTTGACGCGTCGCTTCCTCCCGCTGTAATACTGGCTCTCCGCTCCGCTCCGCTCCGCATTAATATAGGCTTCCCATGACGTCACAGTCACATGTTCCCATAACGTCACAGTCACATGCTCCGGGGCCATGTGCCCCGGAACATGTGACTGTGACGTCATGAGAAGCCTATATTAATGCGGAGCGGAGCCTGGTATGCTCCTGGAGGGGGAACCCATGCCGGTTTTTTATTTAAAATTTGGCCTGGAGTTCCCCCTCAAGAGCAGTACAGCACAAGTCGCATGCCAAAGTCGGATCATGCAAGACTGCGGTCCGACTTTGATCCGACTTCAATGATAGTCAATGGGCTGAAGTCGGATCAAAGTCGGACCAAAGTAGTACAGGGAGCATTCTCAAAGTCGGACCGACATGTGTCGGACCAGTTAAGACGGCTCCCATAGGGAAACATTGATTTTCACACGTCATGCGACATGAGCTCCCAATGTCGGAGCGTTTGTCGCCCCAGTGTGAACCAGGCCTCACTCTTGTTTTAAAACTAAACAACTAAATATTACAGAGAATCAAGTTAAAGCCTAACTCCAGTAAAACTAAAACTTCTCACCCCACAGCAAGGGTTTTGTCTTCTGTCTATAGGGCGGTATAAGTATTTTACTTACATGATCCTCCACTCCCCCAGCAGTCGCTGCTTCCTACATGTTCCAGCAGTGGACTGTTCTTTGGTGTTCCCACGTCCTTTGGAAGGCTATGGACATTGCATCAGTCTTAATGATACTGGAGGACCTCAGACCACCAGAGTGCAGGAAAGAAGAGGCCCACAAGGACCTGTGTAGCAGTTGAGAGAGGCCTGAAAAAAAAAAAAGAGTGGGGAATTGAGTAAGTAAAAAGTGCTTTTCCAAATCCCCTAGACCAAAATGTGCAGGTAACCCTTGTAATGTGGCCACAGCCCCACTGCAAAGGGAGAGTTTTCGTTTTCCTGGAGTTCAGCTTTAACTTTTTAGCGCCGACAACATGCAATTATGCAGCCTCTCAGCGCCAAGTGACTGAGTATTTGTATACCACATTGCAAACATAGCTGTGAGTGCGTGCCCTGCACGCTCCTGGCATAGTTACTGGCGGCTAAAGGAAAGCTTTTCGATCAAGTGACTGCCATGACAGCCAATCAAGGCGGTCCAATGATCATGTACTCTGCCCTGCCTCCCGGCATCTGAAAACTCTTAGATTGCCAGGAGGCACCAGCGCCAAGGGGTTAAGAGGGCCAGTGACTCCTGCAACATTTGGTTGGACTTGATCTTCGAACTATGCATTGATTGTACCAAGACTTGGCAGATTCCATTCACATATTTTTACACTAAAGCCTTTTACTTTACTGTTGCTTATATCTTGTTTTCTAGAATCTTTTCTTTTTCATTAAAACTATATTTAAACATTGTTAAGCTAAATCTCTGAATGCTCCTACTAATAATCAAGAACTCTGCCTCTTTGAAGAGGATACCATAATGTAAACTCTGTTACATTCCTGTATGGACGTGGCAGCAGGTGATAGGGAAATGTTTTAGAGGTCAGAATCGCAACAACCAATGCTGCAAATGGTGTTTCCATTAAAATACACGATGGCCATTACTAAAGGGTTAATGCTGAGTTAACCTGCTCTAGTGATGGCAACTGCCAGTCTGCTGTTGCTCAGACTGTTGTCCTGTGAGCTGGACATTTTTTGCAGGGGGTGAAGCAGAGAGTGTGTAATCATATTGAAGCCTACTGATGTACACCTAGCAGGAGAGAAGAACATGTTAGTGGCAGTTCACTGATTTATACTTATCAGGAGGTGCAAATGGGAGGGACAGCTCAATAATTTAAAACTTGCAGAGGAGGCGCATGTGGAAGGGGCAGCTTATTAATTTATACCCAGTAGGAAAAGTGCATATAGAGGGGCAGCACACTGATTTATACCAAGCAGAAGAGGTGCACATAGGAGGGACAGCTCATTCATTTAAACCTAGTAGGAGAGGTGCACATAGGAGGGACAGCTCATTAATGTACACCCCAGTGGCGGCCCGTCCATAGGGGGCGCCGCTCCCCCCCTCCTGTGGTCACCAAAAAAATAAATAAAAAATAAAAAACGGGCCCTTTAAGAGTTTTTTTTTTTAATGTCTTTTTTTTTACACATGGCGGAGCGACCATAGTGGGCGCAGAAGCGCCGCTACCGCTCGCTTCTGCGCCCGGCCGTCACTCACCACAACAATACATAGGTTCATGCATTGCATGAACCTATGTATTGCTGCCGCCCACTATTCAGATGGCCGGCCCCTTGAGCGCCGGCCATCTGAGTCACAGCGTCTGATTGGCCTTTAGAAGTGCCTATCAGAGCCAGCAGACTCTGATAGGCTTCCCGACTACAGCCTAAGGGCTGTAATCGGCTTCTAAATACCTAATGAGAGGACGCACAGGGGTGCGTTCCCTGGCCAATCAGGTTCACCGGGTCTGGTTACCGGTAACCTGATTGGCTGAAGTGACATCGAGGGCGGGAGAAGACATCGAGGACGGAAGAAGGACGGCGCTGACTCGAGGAAGGTAAGTGCAGGGCTGGGGGGGACAAACTTGCTGTATTATGAGGACAAACTGGCTGCATATGGGGGAGAAACTGGCTGTATATTGGGGGGAGAAACTGGCTGCATTATGGGGGAGAAACTGGCTGCATTATGGGGGAGAAACTGGCTGTATATTGGGGGAGAAACTGGCTGTATATTGGGGGAGAAACTGGCTGTATATTGGGGGAGAAACTGGCTGTATATTGGGGGAGAAACTGGCTGCATATAGGGGGAGAAACTGGCTGCATATGGGGGATTAACTGGCTGTATTATGAGGACAAACTGGCTGCATTATGGGGGATTAACTGGCTGCATTATGGGGGAGAAACTGGCTGCATTATGGGGGAGAAACTGGCTGCATTATGGGGGAGAAACTGGCTGCATTATGGGGGAGAAACTGGCTGCATTATGGGGGAGAAACTGGCTGCATTATGGGGGAGAAACTGGCTGCATTATGGGGGAGAAACTGGCTGCATTATGGGGGAGAAACTGGCTGCATTATGGGGGAGAAACTGGCTGCATTATGGGGGAGAAACTGGCTGCATTATGGGGGAGAAACTGGCTGCATTATGGGGGAGAAACTGGCTGCATTATGGGGGAGAAACTGGCTGCATTATGGGGGAGAAACTGGCTGCATATGGGGGAGAAACTGGCTGCATATGGGGGAGAAACTGGCTGCATATGGGGGGGAAACTGGCTGCATATGGGGGGGAAACTGGCTGCATATGGGGGGGAAACTGGCTGCATATGGGGGGGAAACTGGCTGCATATGGGGACAAACTAGTGGCGTTTGGGCACAGTGGCTGCGTTTAATGGGCACAGTGGCTGCGTTTAATGGGCACAGTGGCAGCAATTGATGATTTTTTTTTTTTTCAGTTTGTTTGCGCCCCCCCCCCCCCCAAAAAAAATTTGAGCACCAGCCGCCACTGGTACACCCAGTAGGAGAGAGGTGCACATAGGAGGGACAGCTCATTAATTTATACCCAGTAGGAGAGATGCATGTAGGAGGGGCAGATCACTGATTTATACCTAAGCAGGAGAGGTGAACATGGGAGGGACAGCTCATTAATTTATACCCAATAAGAGAGGTGCACATAGGAGGGACAGCTCATTAATTTATACCCAGTAGGAGAGGTGCACATAGGAGGGACAGCTAGCTCATTAATGTATACCCAGTAGGAGAGGTGCACATAGGAGTGACAGCTCAATAATTTATACCCAGTAGGAGAGGTGCACATAGGAGGGACAGATCACTGATTTATAACCAAGCAGGAGAGGTTCACATGGGAGTGACAGCTAAGTAATTTATACTAGAGGTACACATGAGCACAGCAACCCAACTATGTGTACAACAAACTGTCCAGCACCCAGCTCATAGCATTAAATGAAAGAATTCAGCAGAATACACAGGGAGTTATTAGAAGCAAAAATATATAAAATTGTGAAGACTGCGATCTCCTCACTTGAGTAAATTTTACACTGAAAGCATTTGCATATTAATGAGCTGTGTCCTTACAAACAGCTCCATCCAAGTTTATGGGGGGGAAAAAACTGTTAAATGGCAAAGCCATAAAAATGGAGAATTAAAGTCATAAATAATGCGAATGCGCTGCGCCATTACTGTCATCAATTATTCATTTTATATTGGATTGCGACTTTGCTGACACCCAGTATATCACTTTTAAATTGCAGAGGCCAGCATGCATCATTAAACACAGTTTGTTAGTAACTTTCCAATATATTTAGAGAATACAATTCATCCGCTGCCACAAAACAGACAATCCGCTGCTGCATTGTGCAAAGAGAATTAATGAGAAGTTAGGAGTTCCTGGCTGGTCCCTGATTAATTCATCAGGAAAATTCCCTGTGATGTCTAGGTTGATATAGAACCCCTGGAGGAAAGAAAAGTGTTTGTCACCCAAGGCCGCCAACCTCCGCAGACTCTCCACTCTGCAATATATGTTCCTTCAGTACCCAAATGAGACATTACGCAGTCTACCAATACACAAAAAATTTGCATTTCACTATCTGGAACAGGCAGTACACATTTCACTGATATATATCTATATCTATATATATAGATATTTATATATATATAGATATTTATTTATATCTATATCTATCTATCTATCTATCTATCGATAGATATATATTTTTTTGCATAGTTACAATGATCCAGCTTGGACCAAATTAGTATACATATTGCATACCTGTGGGACCGAAGTTGAAGCGGAAAATCACTGTAGTGGTAGACTCTACTTTAGTGATCACTACGGTCTTCATGGTCCTGTGTCATTCGCTTATCATGTCCACCATTCACAGAATGCCTTGTACAGTGCCTTGAAAAAAGTATTCGTACCCCCTGAAGTTTTCCACATTTTGTCATGTTACAACCAAAAATCTAAATGTATTTTATTGGGATTTTATGTGATAGACCCCCAGCTACATAACTAACCTAGTCTCAAAATACCAACCAAGCCGGTCCTCCCAAGACCTCCTGCTTCTTTGTCACCTCCTCCCATGCTCGCCTACAGGATTTCTCCAGAGCTTCTCCCATCCTTTGCAACTCCCTACCCCAATCTGTCCGACTGTCCCCTAATCTATCCATATTTAGACGATCCCTGAAAACCCTTCTCTTTAAAGAAGCTTATGCTGCTTCTAACTAATACACTGGTTTTACTTTCTCCATCAGCTCATCCCCATAGCTATTACCTTTCCTATCAATTGACCCTCCCTCCTAGATTGTAAGCTCTAACGAGCAGGGCCATCTGATTCCTCTTGTACCAAAATTGTAATGTAACTGTACTGTCTGCCTTCATTTTGTTAAGCTCTGTGCAAACTGTTGGCGCTATATAAATCCTGTATAACAATAATAATAATAGACCAACACAAAGTGGCACATTATTGTGATGTGGAAGGAAAATTATAAATGGTTTTCAACATTTTTTACAAATAAATATGTGAAAAGTGTGGCGTGCATTTGTTTTCAGCCCTCCTGAGTCAATACTTTGTAGAAAAACAAAAAACAGGAGGGCGCACCGACCTAGTGTATTACCAGATAAAATCTTTATTAAAATGTATAAAAACGGCAATGGTCCTACTCACAAGCAGAGCGTTAAAATGAGCTTTTTCTAGTGACCAGCCTGAATCATAGGACGACTGAAGTTAAAACTCGATGACCAGGGAGATAGATGGTACCTCAAATGTGCTGGACGGCTGACGCGTTTCCGGGGCGCACCCCTTTCTTCAGAGCCTACACAGCGACTGATTAACTTCAGTCGTCCTATGATTCAGGCTGGTCACTAGAAAAAGCTCATTTTAACGCTCTGCTTGTGAGTAGGACCATTGCTGTTTTTATACATTTTAATAAAGATTTTATCTGGTAATACACTAGGTCGGTGCGCCCTCCTGTTTTTTGTTTTTCTACAAAGTATTGACTCAGGAGGGCTGAATACAAATGCACGCCACACTTTTCACATATTTATTTGTAAAAAATGTTGAAAACCATTTATAATTTTCCTTCCACATCATCGAGTTTTAACTTCAGTCGTCCTATGATTCAGGCTGGTCACTAGAAAAAGCTCATTTTAACGCTCTGCTTGTGAGTAGGACCATTGCTGTTTTTATACATTTTAATAAAGATTTTATCTGGTAATACACTAGGTCGGTGCGCCCTCCTGTTTTTTGTTTTTTTACAGTTGTATGAACACCCATAGTTCTGAGGAGGGCTGCAAGATTCCTAAAGTGTTGCCTGTTTACTGAGGAATGATCGACACGCCCCGCATACACCAAGACATCAGAGCGCAGGAGTATTGTTTTGTAATACTTTGTAGAACCACCTTTTCCTGCAATTACAGCTGCAAGTCCTTTTGGGGATGTCTCTACCAGCTTTGCACATCTAGAGAGTAACATTTTTGCCAATACTTCTTTGAAAAATAGCTCAAGCTCTGTCAGATTGGATGGGGAGAGTCTGAACAGCAATTTTCAAGTCTTGCCACAGATTCAATTGGATTTAGGTCTGGACTTTGACTGGGCCATTCTAACACATGAATATGCTTTGATCTAAACCAGTGGTCTCCAAACTGCGGCCCGGGGGCCAGATGCGGCCCTTTGCTTGCTTTTATCCGGCCCTTGGTGCATAGTTTACCAAAATTGGGGCACAATTCCTCCCAATGACACCAACAATTGGGCCCAATGACACTAATGATGGGGCACGACTCATACCACGGATACCAATGATAATGCACAATTCCTCCCACTGACATCAACAATAGGGCACAATTTCTCCCGCTGATGTGGGGACCTTTTCTATTCTCAATGTCAACAGTCTGGCCCCCTTAAAGTCTGAATGACAGTAAACTGGCCCCCTCTTTAGAAAGTTTGGAGACTCCTGATCTAAACCATTCGATTGTAGCTCTGGCTGTATGTTTATGGTCATTGTCCTGCTGGAAGGTAAACCTCAAGTCTTTTGCAGACTCTAAAGCCCATACAAACGATCGGTTTGACTGATGAAAACTGTCCGATGGATGGTTTTCATCAGACCAACCGATTGTGTATGGTACCCATCGGTCTTTTTTCCATCGGTTGTAAAAAATAGAACTTGTTTTAACATTTTCCGATGGATAAAAAACCGATGGGAATTTCCGATCGTCTATGGGCAAGTCCATCGGTTAAAAAACCCACGCATGCTCAGAATTAAGTCGACGCATGCTCAGAAGCATTAAACTTCATTTTTCTCGGCTCATCGGAGTGTTTTACGTCACCGCGTTTGGAACGGTCGGTTTTTTGACTAATGGTGTGTGGCCAAGACTGATGAAAAACAGTTTCATCGGATTTCCTATGGACAAATCCATCGGACGAAAATCCATAGGTTATCCGATCGTGTGTACGGGGCTTTACAGGTTTTTTTCTAAGTTTGTCCTGTATTTGGCTCCATCCATCTCCCCTTCAACTCAGATCAGCTTCCCTGTCCCTGCTGAAGAAAAACATCCCCACAACATGATGCTGCCACCACCGTGTTTCACGGTGGGAATGGTGTGTTCAGGGTGATGTGCAGTGTTTGTTTTCTGCCACACATAGCGTTTTGCTTTTAGGCCAAAAAGTTACATTTTGGTCTTATCTGACCAGAGCACCTTCTTCCACATGTTTGCTGTGTCCCCCACATGGCTTCTTGCAAACTGCAAACGAGACTTCTTATGGCTTTCTTTCAACAATGGCTTTCTTCTTGCCACTTTTCCATAAAGGCCAGATTTGTGGAGTGCACGACTAACAGTTGTTCTGTGGACAGATTCTCTAACCTGAGCTGTGGATCTCTGCTACTCCTCCACCAGAGTTACCATGGACCTCTTGGCTGCTTCTATGATTAATGCTCCCCTTGCCCGGCCTGTCAGTTTAGGTGGATGGCCATGTCTTGGTAGGTTTGCAGTTGTGCCATACTCTTTCCATTCTCGGATGATGGATTGAACAGTGTTCCGTGAGATGTTCAAAGCTTGGGATATTTTTTTTTTATAACCTAACCCTGCTTTAAACTTCTCCACTATTTAACCCTGACCTGTCTGGTGTGTTACTTGGCCTTCATGATGCTGTTTGTTCACCAAGGTTCTCTAACAAACCTCTGAGGGCTTCACAGAACAGCTGTATTTATACGGAGATTAAATTACACACAGGTGGACTCTATTTACTCATCACGTGACTTCTAAATAGTGACTGTACAAGAGATAGTCAGAGACTGCAGGCATGCTAAATAAGATAGTAAGAGACCGCGGACATGATACAAGAGATAGTCAAAGATTGCAGACATGCTAAATGAGATAAAGTAAAAAGAAGAAAGAAATTGCGCTCAAGATTGGGGGGTGGCAACTACCTGGCTAGCACCAGATTGCCTCAATTGCGATCTTATGCAGCTATTAACCTGGTAAACATAAACAGTAGAACATAAATAAAAATAAATAGTAGCGCTAGACCCAATATACGACAACAAAATAATTGTTAAATCGTGCTTGAATTCACCGCACATGAGTAGTGCATGAACCTATTAGCTAATAAGTGGTTGGTGAATAATCTTAACCTGATAATCAAATAAGGAAAAAAAGATATATAAATGGTACAAATTATGATAAATGAATAAACATCTATCAAATGCTATCCAAATGTGACACACCAAGTCGTCAGTCCAAGTGTGCAAACAAACAGTGTTGAAGTCCAAATAATTATTCAAATGAAAAACACCCGTGCAGAAAAAATCCAGATACAAATTCAAACATGTTGTCTGAAGAGTGACATCCACCACCATAAACAGGTCAGCAGCTTACCAGAGCTAGTTGGTCCCCTATTACGGAGGACCTCAAACAGCATCTATGTGAACTCAGTTGGATGATAATGGCTCCTACAGCCACCTCTTCATTCGGCGCTTCCACAGTAAAAAACAATGTAACCGCAGCAGTAACATGCAAGAGAGGAAAAGGATATCTCGCTGGTGTAAAATCTTAGGGTTTATTTGCATAAAAAATGGATTAAAAACACTTACATAATTGTTGACAAGATACAGCCTTGAACTTGCGGTGCCGGCCGGACACAGACGAGCAAACCCGTCCTAGGAGATCGAGCAATGAGGGGATGACGTCCCCACGTTGCTCGGTCCGCCCTACGCGTTTCGTGATAGGTCACTTCGTCTCGGGGCACGCTTCGCTGGTGAGGGAGATATCCAAACAGGAGATGGCCTGGGTCTATCGGTTGAAGACCTATGTGCCATTTGGTTTGAATGTTGATACTGACATCAATGCATTCATCAACAATTCCTAGTTGGTGCATGCGTTGATGACTGTGGATTCTGTCATTAATTTAGATCTGATCCAATATCTGATGCATTGTCTTGGTCTATTTTTTCTGATGGTTAGAGACGTAGCTTGCTTATAAGCTTGTACGACCTAGTCGGCTAGTACATGTAGTTTAACAATGTTGGTGCAATAACATTAAGGGTTCATTACCAATATGTTTTTTATTGTATGTTTTACATTGTTTATATATGGTGCAGCAGCCTACCGGCACATACAATGGTGGCTAGGGGATTACTCGGTGGGATTATCTGGGGGTCGGCCTGTGACGAATTTCTAAGATTGTCTCAGGCTTATCCACCATTTGGTCGTCCCTGAGTGTTTCCCCCGCCATACATCTTTATTTTGGTGGGTATGGGTAGAGGCGTGGTAACTATCTTTATTGATTGTGTTAAGTACCCACTGAGTTCCACATTTGGTTTCTGGCATTATGTCAATTACCATACCGCTCGGCAGGTGATGGTTGCACATGCATGTTTTAATATGAATTTTGCAACCCCCCGGTCTGGCTTAATTGCTGCTTTGTGGCTGTTCCCTCCACCCCCAGGGGGGAGGTTCTGTTGAGCTAACCCTTTTGGGAACACAGCCGTATTGCAGTTTTATATAAAAATATAATAACTAAATTTTATATATATGTTTTTTAATTTTTTACGTTTTTATTGTAGTATTTTTTGTTTATGCATTCTCTGTACGCTTCCGGTTGCTCCTTCCCTCTCGGCGGGGTCACTCAGCGATTGATGGAGATTGCGATGGAAGGAAGTGTAGGAGTGTTTGTTTTCCTCTGGTTCTGGGGTGAGTGTGCACGCGCGGTATGCCGGAACACCACTCCATTGGCTCATTGGTGCATGATGGGCTGTTTGCATAGTGGGAGGGGGCGTCCTCCTATGTTCCACCCGAACGGAGGTCTGGTGTCTGGCTTTATGTGCGCCTGTGCCTCCCCTCAGAACGAGGCTTGGTTTGTTATTGTTTTGCCCATAAGAGGGGGTGACGCACCACGCCGCCCGTGCCCCGAGACGAAGTGACCTATCACGAAACGCGTAGGGCGGACCGAGCGACGTGGTGACGTCATCCCCTCATTGCTCGATCTCCTAGGACGGGTTTGCTCGTCGGTGTCCGGCCGGCACCGCGAGTTCAAGGCTGTATCTTGTCAACAATTATGTAAGTGTTTTTAATCCATTTTTTATGCAAATAAACCCTAAGATTTTACACCAGCGAGATATCCTTTTCCTCCCTTGCATGTTACTGCTGCGGTTACATTGTTTTTTACTGTGGAAGCGCCGAATGAAGAGGTGGCTGTAGGAGCCATTATCATCCAACTGAGTTCACATAGATGCTGTTTGAGGTCCTCCGTAATAGGGGACCAACTAGCTCTGGTAAGCTGCTGACATGTTTATGGTGGTGGATGTCACTCTTCAGACAACATGTTTGAATTTGTATCTGTATTTTTTCTGCACGGGTGTTTTTCATTTGAATAATTATTTGGACTTCAACACTGTTTGTTTGCACACTTGGACTGACGACTTGGTGTGTCACATTTGGATAGCATTTGATAGATGTTTATTCATTTATCATAATTTGTACCATTTATATATCTTTTTTTCCTTATTTGATTATCAGGTTAAGATTATTCACCAACCACTTATTAGCTAATAGGTTCATGCACTACTCATGTGCGGTGAATTCAAGCACGATTTAACAATTATTTTGTTGTCGTATATTGGGTCTAGCGCTACTATTTATTTTTATTTATGCTAAATGAGATGGTAAGAGACCAAAGACATGCTACAAGAGATAGTGAGAGACTGCAGACATGCTAAATGAGATGGTAAGAGACTGCAGACATACTGCAAGCAGTGGCGGCTGGTGAAGTTTTGGGATGGGGGGCGCAAGACTCTGCCCCTCCACGGTTGGCCCCTCCCACTTCTCATAAGCCACACCCCTTATAGAATCCACCCACTCCGTCCCCTGTATTCCACTTGCTTCCACTCATAGTGTCAGCATTATACACCAGGCTCTGCACATCATATACCAGGCTGTACATTATACACAGGGCTCTGCACATCATATACCAAGCTGCACATTATACACAGGGTTCTGCACATCATATACCAGGCTGCACATTATACACAGGGCTCTGCACATCATATACCAGGCTTCACATTATACACAGGGCTCTGCACATCATATACCAGGTTGCACATTATACACAGGGCTCTGCACATTATACACAGGGCTCTGCATATCATATACCAGGCTGTACATTATACACAGGGCTCTACACATCATATACCAGGCTGCACATTATACACAGGGCTCTGCACACAGTGTGAATCTAGCCTGAACGGGGCCTTAAACTTACTCTGATGCATGAATCGGACTGATGGTATATCAAGCACAGAAAAAGACTTGTGATGATCACTTAGGAATATGGCTACATGAGATTACAAAGGGCTCCGATTAAAGCTTAAAAAATACTGGCATTTGACATTGTTTTTCTCAGCCTGTAAAAGCACCTGTATGTTAGCTTATGTGTCCATGTGCACACAGGCGTTTACAGACATATTAGAAGCAGAGCAATTACAGTCTGAAAAAACCCCCCATGGAAAGCATGTTTAGGAAAGGAGGTGAAGCGCAGAAAAAAGCTAAACACACTAAAACGCTAGGCGCATTTGAGAGGTAATGCATTTAAATGGCCAGAACAAATAAATATTTTGGCCAATAGGATACATTTACAATAAAACGCATGACGTGCCTGCAGTTGGCTTTTCTCCTGCCAGGAGTTCTGACGTTTAGAGGAGCAAAGCAAACACCCTGTGTGCATGAGCTCTATTGGGTAGATTATGAAATTTTATGGACATTAGACTATTATTAAAGAAGTAGGGAATCCGTGCTCAGGAAAACACCAGACAGAGGTGGCAGCCCCCCTAAAAACTCCCTAGCGAGAATAGGATACAATATAAAAGAATGGGGTGTTGGCGCTACCTCCCACTATAGAGACCCACTGGGTCTAAGTGATCTCAAGTAAATGTATAAGGACAGGCTGTACTCAGTTCCAGGGTCTGTACACCTACGGCGCCCATTATGAGGGGTTCCCACCATCCCTGTACTGAGTTCCTGGGTCTGTACACCTAAGGTGCCCATTGTGAGGAGTTCCCACCATCCATGTACTGAGTTCCCAGGTCTGTACACCCGCTGTGCCCATTATGAGGGTTCCTCCCACCATCCCTGTACACCTACTGTGCCCATTATGAGGGGTTCCCACCATCCCTGTGCTGAATTCCTGGGTCTGTACACCTGCTGTGCCCATTATGAGGGGTTCCCATCATCCCTGTGCTGAGTTCCTGGGTCTGTACACCTATTACACCGACTGTGCCCATTATGAGGGATTCCCACCATCCCTGTGGCAAGTTCCCGGGTCTGTAACCTGATGTGCCCATTATGGGGGTTCCCACCATCCCTGCAACGAGTTCCCGGGTCTGTAAACTGATGTGCCTATTATGAGGGGTTCCCACCATCCCTGTGCCAAGTTCCCGGGTCTGTACACCCGCTGTGCCCATTATGAGGGGTTCCCACCATCCCTATGCTGAATTCTTCTTTACAAGTGTGGTCTCAAATCCGGGCATTCCTCTTTAGGGGTCCAATCACTGACGGACACCCTCTCCATTCCACATTACTTTTTATCTCTTCCAAACTGTTGAGCAGATCAGTACATTCTGCACTCATAGAATAGAGGATTCATTTTTAATGTCATTCCTACAGCCACCTTAAATGATTGCACTGCAGAGAATGTTCTGATCTGCTAAACAGTTTGGAAGAAATAAAAAGTAATCTGGAATGGAAAGGGTGTGAGGCAGTGATTGGAATGGTCAGATCTGAGACCGGGAGGCTGCAGGATGTGAGCAGTGTATATCTACCGTATTTTTCGCTCCATAAGACGCACCTGACCATAACACGCACCTAGGTTTTATAGGAGGAAAATATGGAAAAAATGTTTTAAACCAAATGGTGGACTAAAATATTTAATAAAATATAACCAACTAATATTTCTACACTGACAATCAATGTAAGGGGGCACCCTAAACTGATCCCCAATGTAACTGGGACATTTACACTGACCCCAACACAACAGGAGTATTTTTATCAACCACAAATGTAATTGAGACATTTACAGTGACTAGCCATATAACAGGTGTATTTACAGTAACCCCCGCCCCCCCCCATCTGTCTACTAATCTCTGCATTCTTATCTCCCATCAGTACAACTCTACCCCTAACTCATCATCTGCTAACCTCTGTCCCCCAAACCCCTACTTTGCTAACCTCTGCAATCCAACCCTTCCTTCCCATCCACTCTGCACCTCTGTACACCACCTCTGACTACACACCTCCTCTGCTCACCTCTGCACCTCAAGCCCCCCTTTTTGATTACCTCTACATGCCCCCTATGCTCACCTGTATGCTGTCTAGGTGGGCGGCATGCAGAGGATGGGACGTGATTTGCATATGAATCGCGGCGGTCGATATAATTTGCATAACAATGCCCGCGCGATTTACATGTGAATAATGTTAATTTAAGAACAATGCTTTTTGTTTCTCTCCCCATGGAGAGAGGTGAAGTAACGTTGGAGATTAAAATGCTGCTGTACAATCACTCAGGAGTCAGGACACAGTGATAATAGCCCCTTTTGCCCCCTCCCCTCTCCAGTCTGTCAGGTCACCTGTGGCCAGGTGACAGATGCACACCGTAGGGGGACAGGAGTGCACCGCAAGATAGTGAACCCTATGGCTGACTGCTGCGGATAGGAAACTGGGTGGTTGTGGAAAGCGGGACCAGAGGAGCACAACCGGGATCCTATGGGAAGCTAGAGCCAAGATTCCCCAGGGCGCGGAGTCTAAGACCCAGCAGGTCTTCTCCAGAGCCTCTAGTGGTGAGGATGTTATGCTGCAGGCTGGGTCCAGGTCGCGGCCCCTAGAGTCTCCTAGCTCACGCCCCGTAGGATAAGGGGACAAGAGGGGAAGCAGCAGCGCGAGATATAAGAGTAACGAATAACAAGCTGAAAGTCAAGGGCCACAAGCAGACAAGGATAACGAAAGACAAGCCGAAGGTCAAGGGTCACGAGCAGACAGGGATAGTCGGGGACAAGCCAATAACGTAACAGAGAGACAGATGTAGCACACGGCAGGCAGGAACCCAAACACACAATGCCTAACAAACACGTTGATCAGCAAAGCAGGCTTGCAGTGCACAGGTTAATATAGTGTTCTGTGATAGGGCCTGGGGTGGAGTCAGGCTGGGAGGAGATTATAAAGGAAGCCAGGTGAAAGGGCTCAGGCCTCTAAGATGAACACATGGGAAGGAAGGTAAGCTGACAGACAAACACTACTGCATATCCATGACAGTACCCTCCCTCTTATGGGCCCTCCCCCGCCTGGGCCCAGGCTTAAAGGGAAATCTCTGATGAAACCTCCTCAACAGATGAGGTGCAGCGACATCAGATGCAACGATCCAAGACGCCTCCTCAGGACCAAAACCTCTCCAATGCACAAGGTACTGAAGAATGCCTCTGCAGAGCCGAGAATCCAGAACTTGTCTAACCTCGTACTTAAGATTATCCTCAGAGACCGAAAACGAGGTAGGGAGATGACAAGAAGATCTATTGAGGACCAAAGGCTCTCTAGGAATAAGCAAGGGCATGAGAGGATCAACAGGAATCTGAGGAGGGTCCCCTAGACCCTTAAAGGGGAACTGGTCATCTTGCACAGGACCATCAGACTGGGCAGATGTCAGTGGAACCCTGAAGTCAGGTTGGTTAGAAGGTGACATGTCGCCGGAGTCAAGCTGAATAGCTGAAGGACAAGCAGAATGTCCCAAACAAGAAAAAGTAGGAGGCTCACTGGGCATGGGCTGGACTGGCATAACTAGTACAGAGGCAGAGTGAATAGCTGAGTCAGGTGTAGCGACTACCTGAATCGCATCGCAAGACGTAGCGACTGCAGGACTTGTAGACAAGCTAGCCTGGCTGTGCGTCCAAGGGTGGTTAGGGACAGAGAAACGTAAATGGTTATGCAACCTGGAATGAATGACCGGCTCAGGTTCACAGGGGGCAACCTTGGGTAGGCAGGACGAGGAACAGGAGGGACCCCAAGCCAGGATCTGTCCAGTAGTCCAGTCCACATGAGGAGAATGGAGCTGTAACCATGGGAGACCCAAAATTATAGGCGTTGAGGCCTTGGGTAAGATAAGGAAGGATATCCACTCCTGGTGGAGTGTCCTTACCGACATCTTAACAGGGAGGGTCTGGAAGCGGATAGGTCCCCCTGGGAGAACAGTACCATCAATCGCCAAGACCACCAATGGCGTGGTGAGGGGCAAAAGAGTAAGTCTCATGGACGATGCAATTTCCCAGTCCATGAAATTACCAGCGGCTCCGGAATCCAGATATGCTGAGACCGAATGAGAAGAAGCACCAACATGAAGGAACACAGAAAGCAGAAGACGAGAAGGGGAAGGTGATATTTCTGGGTCCAATACTCCACTTTCCAGATGAAGTGGACCCGAACGTTTTTCTGGACAAAGAGAGCAAGTGTCACGAAAATGACCTTTGCCCCCACAGTAAAGACACAGACCAAGAGTTCTGCGCCTAGCACGTTCCTCGGGGGATAGCCTGGTCCGACCCAGCTGCATGGGTTCCTCAGCTGGTAGGAGATGCTCTACGGGTCGAAGAGAGGGGAGCTCAGGCTGACTAAGAACCAAGGAGTGCTGGCGTTGCTTTTCTAAGGTCCTCTCCTGAAAGCGAATATCGATCTGGTTACACAAGGAGATAACGCCGGCCAGATCAGTGGGGATGGTTCTTCCTGCTAATTCATCCTTCACTCTATCAGACAGGCCATGCAAAAAGGTTGCGACTAAGGCCTCATTGTTCCAGCTCAACTCAGCCGACAGTATGCGGAAATGAAGGGCATACTGTCCCACAGAAGCAGGCTCTTGGCGGAGACGTAAAAGGGCGCTGGCCGCTGAAGAGACACGAGCCGGTTCTTCGAAGATATTCCGAAAAAGTTTCAAGAAGCCAGACAGGCTAGAAACCACTGGATCATTCAGTTCCCACAGAGGGGCTGCCCAGGCTAAAGCTTCACCAGAGAGGAGGGAAATGATATAGGCTACCTTAGCCCGATCAGACAGGAAGTTTTGGGGCTGGAGCTCAAAATGAATCGTGCATTGGCTAAGGAACCCCCTGCAAGCCTTGGAGTCCACAGAGAAACGGGACGGAGCTGGCAGTTGTAGTGAGTGTGTGGCTGCGACTGGTGCAATAGGTGCAGCCGCTGGTTGTATTTGAGGTTGCGGATTCAGGGTTCCCAAGGAGGCCTGAAGCTGCTCGAAGCGAGAAGTCAGATCCTGGAGGAATCGCATCACCTGAGTCTGATTCGATTCCTGGGTTTCAAGTCTGCGAACTATGCCCTGCAATGGATCATCCACGGGGAGCGGGATGTCAGCCGGGTTCATGGCTGATCAAACTGTCAGGTAACCTGTGGCCAGGTGACAGATGCACACCATAGGGGGACAGGAGTGCACCGCAAGGTAGTGAACCCTATGGCTAACTGCTGCGGATAGGAAACTGGGTGGTTGTGGCAAGCGGGACCAGAGGAGCACAACCGGGATCCTATGGGAAGCTAGAGCCAAGATTCCCCAGGGCGCGGAGTCTAAGACCCAGCAGGTCTTCTCCAGAGCCTCTAGTGGTGAGGATGTTATGCTGCAGGCTGGGTCCAGGTCACGGCCCCTAGAGTCTCCTAGCTCACGCCCCGTAGGATAAGGGGACAAGAGGGGAAGCAGCAGCACGAGATATAAGAGTAACGAATAACAAGCTGAAAGTCAAGGGCCACAAGCAGACAAGGATAACGAAAGACAAGCCGAAGGTCAAGGGTCACGAGCAGACAGGGATAGTCGGGGACAAGCCAATAACATAACAGAGAGACAGATGTAGCACACGGCAGGCAGGAACCCAAACACACAATGCCTAACAAACACATTGATCAGCAAAGCAGGCTTGCAGTGCACAGGTTAATATAGTGTTCTGTGATAGGGCCTGGGGTGGAGTCAGGCTGGGAGGAGATTATAAAGGAAGCCAGGTGAAAGGGTTCTGGCCTCTAAGATGAACACATGGGAAGGAAGGTAAGCTGACAGACAAACACTACTGCATATCCATGACACAGTCCTGGCATGTAGTGTACCTCCGCATGCTAAATGAGATGGTAATAGACCGCGGACATGATACAAGAGATAGTCAGAGACTCCAGGCATGCTGAATGAGATGGTAAGTGACCGCGGGCGTGATACAAAATATGCTCAGAGACTGCAAGTCACAAGAGTATAAGTATTTCACTGACCTGAGTTAGCACCAAAACACAAAGGACCCTGAGAACCACCCAGGGAGTGCCAAAGGGCCACAGATTGGTCACCGGGGCTTTATGAGTTTACTACATTCAGTCACATCATTCACTCACCATTCACTGCCCTTATAAATTGATATATGTGATTGTGTAGCGGGTATTTGAATTTAGGGGAGGCATCTGGGTGGTAGTGTAACCCAGATGCACTGATTGTTAGGGAATCTGAGACACTTTTGTGGTTCTTGGAGGACTCTGGTGGTGTGAGGTTCCCTGCGGCCTGCAGGCGGCGCCGTCGCCCTGGGCCGGAGCTGAATACTCACCGTAAGACTGCATCCCTTTTTGTCCTTTCCTGGCGCTGGTACAGCGGGGCGGGGAACCTGCTGTGACGCAAAGGGAGAGGAGATAAAAAGGGGCAGACGCCCTTACCTTGGGGGTTCAGAGTCGGAGGACGCAGCCGCGCCCAGGCACCTTCAGCCTGGGTGCTGGTGTTCCGGAGTTCCGGGCCCAGGTGCCCTTGAACTGGCCGGAGCGGGAGATGGAGTCCATCCCAGGCACCTTTAGCCTGGGGTAAGGTACTAATGCGGAGGCCTGGGACTCAGTACCTTCGACTGAGTTCCGCGAGGGTGGAGGAATCCGTGGGGGCCCTAACACCTTGGGTGCCCGTGTCTGAGATTGAGGAGGCCGGTGAGCGGAACTTCTCCGGAAAGTCTGGCAGAGCATTTGCTGGTGACGGAGAGGCCGGAAGGTAATTCATGCTCTTGTTCTATATAGTCGGTGGCAGTGACTATACATCATAACCATTGGTGACACCACAGTGGTTAGCGCTACTTAAAGAATTGTGCCTTGACCTACTCCCCACAAATACAGAAGTGTTCTCTGGGTCTCAACCTGTCTGTGCTGTATGACTATTTATTGTTGGAAGAGAATAAATACGAGTTGGACCTTTTCAGTGTGTGGAACTCTGGTTACTAGGAGCAAAGGGAGTCAATTCGAAGAAAGGATTTGACTCTGGGACACATACACAAAACCCGATAGTTCTGGCTTTCACCTCCAGTCTCTCTGGAGGACATGGGCCGTGGTGTATCGCATGCCTCCCCCCAGTACTAAACCCCTAGACAAGACCAACAAGCTGAGAATGAGAAGGGGTGATAGGGGTGAGGTCGCTACATATGCATTGTCCTTTTTTGAAAAATTAAATATATGCAGCCAGCTTGTTTACAACTAGACATGATGACGCAGGACATGTGTGAGATGAAAGTATGGTTATTGCACAGATGTTCTTCATACAGGGGACATCTGCAGAGAGAATGTATATGTGATCTGTCCCCTGGGAGATTGCTGCTGGGCAATATTATCTGTGTCAGCAAGATTGTGCAACACTAACCAGCCCCTGTCACCTGTCTGACATCTAAATGAGCCTGTCTGCATGTACATTACAATTTACTGTCACCGTCTGGTCTGCAAAGGGCTCACAACTAGTCAAGAATATCAGCTTTATGGCTTTGGTAATCAGGAAATTCAGCCAGCAAAAATAAATAAAAGTGCTATAAAAAAAAAAAATGGCTAAAAAGAGCCCGGCTTCAAGGGCTGTGTTGAGCATTGTGAGCACAAATAAAAATGAAACATGCTACATTTAAATGCAGTGTAATGCATTAAAGCACAGATTTTCAAGTTTTATGGCTTGTTTACACCAGATGCAGTCATGTGTGTTTTTAAACGCAGTATGAACACAGTACAAAAGCAATAGCATGATAAATTAATGTATATAGCCTAGTTTACGGCATGTTTTCATGTGTGTTTGACAAAAAGTAAAGCCTGCTGCAGTTTTCCACACCGGAAATAAAAACGCGTTGCAAATGCATGTAGTTGCACATGCACAATGCACATTAAAAACACAAGGGTTGGGGTGTAAATGAGCGTGTGCATTGGAACACCGTAAAATGCTTGTGTCTTCAAAGGTGATGTTATACAGTGGGGAAAATAATTATTTGATCCCCTGCAGATTTTGTAAGTTTGTCCACTTACAAAGAAATTAAGGGTCTATAATTTTTATCATAGGTGTATTTTAAATGATAGAGATAGAATATCAACCAAAATCCAGAAAAAAAACACATGATACAAATGTTATGTAGCACACGGACCCTTTTCTCCTGCCTACCTTCTCCTTGCAGGGATAAAGGCACACCGTGCCACTTGCCCGGATCCTCCTGGTTTAGAAGGTTGAGCGGTGTTCTTTATTTTTGGGTCATGCAGCGAGTTACCTCCCATTCACTGGTTCTCGTCCCTAGAATGTAGGGAAAAGTCTGTGTTCTTGTAGGGAATCGTCTCTCACCAAACTTTACTAACACTGGATCAGCAAAAGCAGCCCAAAGGGTGGTGCCATTCGAATGGAACTTCCCCTTTATAGTGCCGTCGTACGTGTTGTACGTCACCGCGCTTTGCTCAAGCGTTTTTTTTTCCTGAACGTGTGTATGCAAGGCAGGCTTGAGAGGAATCAGGACGAATCACGTTGAGAAAAATGTCGGTTTTGCATGACAGGAAAAGCGGTTGTGTGTACGCGGCAATAGTACTTGGTGGAGAAACCCTTGTTGGCAAGCACAGAGGTAAAAAGCTGAGTGAAAGAAAAATGGACTTTGAAGGCACTGATATATAAAAAATAATAATTTTTATTATTGCACAATAGTACACAGAAAATGACACAGTAAATGTATTCCTAGAATACATAAAGATATGTAGCGGCCTCACCCTCTCTCTCTTCTTTAGTGGATACTTTGGCTTCGGTCTAGGGGTACCTTGAAGGGGAGAGCGAGGTGCGCCACGGCCCATGTCTTCTAGATTACTGCGTGTAGAGCTGAAGGCCAGAATTAGATTACACCCGGGCTGTGTATACGTTCAGAGCCAAGTCTGTTCTGCTGATAACCCCCTTTGCTCCCAGTAATTGGAGTACCACACACTGAAAAGGTCCAACACTTATTTATTCCATAACAGCAAACAAATAGTCCTTTGCGAGCAGACAGTTTGAGACCCATAGAACAGTTCAGTATTGGTGGGGAGTAGGTCAAGGCACAATCCTCAAAGAAAGCTAAACCGTTAAGGTTTCACCAACGGTTGCTAAGCACAGTGGCTGTTAAATGGACTTTTTGGCTTCAGAGTCTCTTCCAGCGACTCTAGTGAACAGGAACTGGAGTTACCTTCGCTACGTTGCAGCCCCTGTCAGGGGGAAGACATCCCTCCAAGGGAGTTACCAGAGGCCCCGCCATCACCGGATTAATGCTGTACCGGACTATCCGGAAGGGTTACACTCCCCGGCCTCCTCGCCTCAGACACTGGTCCCAACACCTTAGGGCCCCTCGGACTCCTCCACCCTCGCGGAACCCAGTCTAAGTTACTGGGCCCCAGGCCTTGGCCATAGTACCTCACCCCAGGCTTAAGGTGCCTGGGATGGACTCCATCCCTCGCTCCGGACAGGTCAATGGCACCTGGGCCCGGATCTCCGGAACGCCAGCACCCAGGCCGAAGGTGCCTGGGTGCGGCCGCGTCCTCCAACTCTGAACCCCGAGGTCAGGGCATCCGCCCCTTTTATCTCCTCTCCCTTTGCGTCACAGCGGGGTTCCCCACCCCGCTGTACTGGTGCCAGGAAAGGACAAAAAAAAGGTACAGTCTTGCGGTGCAGATTCAACTCCGGCCCAGGGCAACAACGCCACCTGCAGGCCACAGGGAACCTTGCACCACCAGAGTCCTCCAAGGACCACAAAAGGGATTCTCAGATTCCCTAACAATTAGTACATCTGGGTTAACTAACCCAGATGCTCCCTCCCAAATTTAAATACCCGCTACAGATATATTCTAAAATTAGAAAACATAGGCATAGACCATAATGGGACACTCAATGGTACAAGATACTCATTCCGTCGGTGCACACGGAGAATCTGCCCACTTGAGATTACGGAGAGAGGAGGTGTCCCCTAGAATGGAATTCCATATGTTCCTAGGAAATTTAAAAATTAGCTCGACATGTTTCGCGATTATCTATGAATCACTTCTTCAGGAGCTTTCTAAATTTCAAGATAGAGAATAAAGTTTGAAAATTCATCATAAGCATAAAAAAACATACAATATAGTTTTAATTCTCATAAGTTTCAGACATTGTGTACAACACCCAACTCTTACCCAAAGTATCTTATTGGGATTGCCTGATGTAGTCACTCCACCTCCCCCCAGGGGTCTCAACCCAAATACGCGCCCATGAGGGCATCCCACCACGCTGGAACGGTAGAGGAAAGCAGCAGTTACTATATTAACAATTTTTTCATATTATAACTTTAAACCTTTTATCAGCTACTTTCTTGGGAAAACTCAATGATTTAGATATAGAGGGCACGCCTTTGGATTGAAGAGCAGATTTGCAAGCCTTTCTTTTTCAGTTTTCGTTTTTATCTTTCCAGTATTGGTGTATATTGCTGTTCTGAAAATGGACTATGTAGGTACGGCCTGGTCTGGCCTTATGAACGAGTTCCAAACTTCCTACAATGGAACCAATAGGGAAGACGATGATCTAAAACTCTATTTTGAGAAACTCAAACAATTATTAAAACGAAAATCCAACTTGCACTTGGACATGAAATTCTTCAAGCTATATATTGGGGAAAATATCAGTCCCATGGGTCTTAAGATCCTGTGAGGTGTTCTTAACCGTTGGGAACATTTGGATTCTAAGGGACCCTGGGAGGGGGTTCTTAACAAATGCAGCCAGGATTGCATGCGCTTACTTTTGGCTCAATATTTTTTGGATACAAATTCACTAGACCAGGAATTAGCCCTCCTACACACCAAATACGAATCTACTAAAACTCATGCAAAATTCGCAGAGAAAAGTCAGGAACTCAAAGTATTCCTTGACAGATTAAATAAAATAATTAAAAAAAAAAACAGGCCAAAATAGCTAAAGATCGAATAGCCTTTACAGAGGGGTATGCCTATAAATGGGATAATCCTCCCAAGGGACGAGGGTCAGGCTTTAAAAATCAAGCCCAAATAACCGTTCTAGTACCTACGTGTCAGAAGAAGAAAATTAATCTGACTCATCTTTGTCTTCAATCTCTTCACAGGTTCAACACATGTCTACGGTCAATAACGCACATTCCTCCAACGGATCACGTAAGCGGGGTCATCATGGTGGCGGATACCCTGTCACTCCCCACACCAAGAAAAAACCAACCAACACAGCAGGCTTTACACCTTCACGAACACATGCACAGGGTGGTCAGAGTAGAGGTGAAGGGAAAGCACCCAGTCTTGATTTATCCCAATATGCCTATATGGGCTCAATAGCGGCACAAGCTATACAACAAATGCACACACAAATTACATCATAAAACCCACAAACCGAAACCAGTAGCACTGTCACGTACCTGGTAGGTGAGCCCAACGTGCAGGGAGTGGCCTCTCGTAAACCTCTGGCTCGAGAACCCCTGATAGAGCAGACAGGGGCTCAAGAGGGCAAAGGGACACAAGTGCCTGGCAGGAACTGAAGCAGGCGGAGATGGAAGCAGCAGTCTGCAGCTGAAGGTAGCTGATGGAGGCGTGCGGTGGTCCGCAGCAGACACTTGAGGACCAGGAGGCAGGCTTGGAGAAGACAGGCCGGGTCAGACACAAGCAGGCAGACAGGTGCAAGCAGGATCCAGGAGTAGTTAAAGTCCAGGCCGGGTCAGTATATCAGGCGGGCAGCAAACTGGTTGAGAGGAGCAGGCAGGAGCGAAGTCGGGACGAGCCGGGGTCAAGGCAGGCAGCAAACAGGAGAAGTCAAGGGAAGCCTGATCAGGTATCAGAGTAACACAATCAGAGGTTTGGGCAGTAAGGGTCTCAGGGGAACGCTGTAGACCGGACAGCAAGGATGCAAGGGGACAGCTCTCCTTAAATAGGCAGTCTTGGCGCCAAGTACCGTCATAGGTGCACGCGCGCGCCGCTATCGCGCATCTGCGTGCGCCCGTGATCCGCTATCGCGCATGCGCGTGCGCCGAACAGGTCTCCTGTGCACAGGTATTCTGAAACCCAGATTGCTGGGATGGTTGTGAGAACGTCCTTCCTGACAAGCACCTCTTCTGCCCCACGTGGGGCAGAAGGAGGTAGCACGGTCCCTATGGGAACCTTTACAAACCAAACCAGACCCACTGTGACGCCCACCCCTTTAGGGGGGAATCCACTCAATCCATAAATGATGAAGAATTGAGTGTAATCAACTTAACCCCATACCCTCTCACACATGATGAGTTGACGGTACTTAAAATGGGTCTCAGTTTCTGTCCAAGTGCAACAATGGATAAGTATGAGGTCATCAAAGACCTATACCTGTTCGCAAGGAAACTTACTTACAATCATATTTTTGACCCCAATAGGCAAAGACTTCGGGCTGAAAAAGATCTCTCTGAACAAATTAAAAAATACACAATGAGAGATTTCACAGCACTTAAGGATTTAATGCTCTCATTGGACGAAAACTCAGACCCATGCAATACGTAACAAACCAGCACACAATACACTGGTGCTAGCAAGTTGGCCACTATTGAAATTAAAAAGCCTACTTTTAAAAACAAATCTGATCAATTCCCTGATTTAAACACCAATCCACGGGTGGCAGCATTCTTGATAGTCATGGTTCGGGAAATCAAGAACATGCCAACTACAACTATGCCTGCAAATTTGCCCATTAGGCAACAGCAAGCCCTCAACAATTTACAAACAACTATGTTGTGATAAAAGCATCCGACAAGGGTGGAAACATTGTGTTGCAAACCTGTGATCAGTATGAAACCATGTGTTTTGACATCCTTAAAAACCCGGAATGGTATAAACCAATTACCCCTGAGATCATAGCCCAATTTAAATTAGAATTCAAACTACTAATTTATACAGCCTATACAGCCGCACTCATCGATAAATCTACATATGATTTTTTCAATATAACCTTCCCCAGGGAGCCTATCTTCTACGCAATCCCAAAAATCCACAAAAATCCCAACAAGCCACCAGGCAGACCTATTATCTCCGGCATAGGATCTATGACGGAGAATGCCAGTCGATTTATTGACTTTTTTCTTATGCCCCATGTGACCAGATTGCCCTCATATGTGCGAGACACATCGGATCTCCTCAGGAGATAAGATTGCCTCGCCATTCCATTGGAGGCAATCTTTGTCACCATAGACGTGGAAGCTCTCTATTCCAGCATACCACATAATCTAGGCCTCAAAACTGTTGAAACGTTCCTCAAAGAACAGGATCATAGACAATGGAAATTCCAGTCCTTTATAATCCAATTGCTATCCTTTATTTTGAAACACAACCATTTCACATTTCTCGGATCCCACTACCTCCAGGTACAGGGCGTGGCAATGGGGCACATGTTGTGCGCCTGCCTACGCCAATCTGTACCTGGGGGGGGTGGGAACGAGCGTTTTTTTTCTAGTGAAAAATATCGACAGTACCTGGACCAGACACTGTGCTGGTTCAGGTACATTGACGATATTATGGTAATCTGGACTGGCACTGTGCCCTCTCTTAATGAGTTCCTACGAGAACTCAATACGAACAATTACAATCTAAAATTTACCTTTGACTGGCACCCTCAACATATTTAATTTCTGAACCTGCTAATCTACAGGGATTCCAGTAATAATATAGCCACCAAACTCTATCGCAAAAAAACAGCTGGTAACACGTTGTTGCACGCCAATAGCGGTCATTCCGTCTCCTTAGTGCACAGCAAACCATATGCACAATACATCCGCCTGCGCAGAAACTGCACCTTTGATGCAGACTTCAGGCAGCAGGCAGGTGAGTTGCGCAACAGATTGCTTAAACGAGGATACAGTAAGAGCCTTCTCCGACGGGCTTTTAACAAAGCCAATGGAAGAGAGCGAACTTCCTTACTGTATTCTAGACCCAAGACCAATATGGACCAGCAAACTACAAAATTTATAACCAAATATTCGGCACAGCATAAATCTCTGTGAAGTAGTTTGGAACAACACTGGTACCTACTGAGTGAAGACACCACAGTAGGTAAATATGTGAGAAACACCCCGGAGATAGTATTCCGAAGGGCCACCTCCATTGGCAGCAGATTAACTAGTAGCGAGTATAGACCAGAGCGTGACCAAACAAGCACAGGTCGAGGCCTTTTCATTTGTGGACAATGCACCTATTGCCCCTGGGTATTACCAGGAAAAAAACTTAAACTACCTAATGGCGAAAGTTTTTCTCCACAATTTCATGCCACATGTAATACAGAAGGGGTAGTATACCTCATGATTTGTAGATGCGGTGCTTTTTACGTAGGAAAAATGATCCGGCAATTCAAGCAACGCATATATGATCATATCTATTACTCACAATTTGCCAAAATGATCACTCCAGTAAGCCACCACCTGGGACTATATCACAGATTTGACACATCGATGGTCAAGTTTATGATATTAGAGGTAATCCCACAAGATACCCGAGGTGGCAACTGGGATAAACGTATTCTCCAAAAAAAAAAATATGTGGATAGAGCGCCTTGAAGCAACCAAACCACCAGGTATTAATGAGGTGCTGTCCTATCGGCCCTTTCTTTAAGGGCCACATCACAGAACATCTATACACTTTCAACACAGTGGCTATTCACCATTATTACCTTTCAATAGCATAGAAGGTTCCCCCTGGCTGTAGTCCGGGTGGCAGTGTGCCCCGTGGGCACCTCTGGCACAACTGTGATGCAGAGGTGCATTGTTGGGCCCACTACTACTTGAATTGCAGTGCGGCACTATTTGCTGCGCAGCAGTTAATCTTACATCATTTTCATTTCATTGTCGTTTTTCCCTTTTTTCCAATGTAGCTGTATTTCAATAAGTTTATGTATTATTTGTATTGTCATTAAGCACCAATTACTTTGGCGCTACTTGCAGTCAGTTCTCTTACTGACAAACTTACTAACATGTGTTAACATGCTGTTTATAGTGCCTGGTTCACTCGTCCACCTCTAGGTGTCTCTCCCCCATACTTCCCTTTCCGTCTGGCTTGGTGGGGGGGAGTTATGAGGGGAACATGCGGCCACCCAAGCCGTCGGATGCTCTTCCACGCCTATCTTGGCTTGGTGGTATCCTGACGGCGTCTTGACGTTTCCACCTACGTCTTAGGCGCACTTCCGCCCTTCCCTGCGCTTGGGGCTTGCCAACAGTTCCCCTTGACGCGGACGCCGCATTCTCTGGCCGGTTCTTGTGACATCAGACGTTCGGACAGTCACATGATCGGGATGCTCATTTAAGCGAGGCACTCTCTCCCAGTGCTTAGATGACACTGGGGAGAGCAGTCGCTCACACCCCAACCAGCGCGGAGACGGCGTTCATCCATTTGAGGAGTCATGCAGTTTAAAGGTAATAACTTAGAAGCCCGGTCTTTTTTCATCTAATATTTTTATTAGTTAACCCTTTGGCGCTAATTATCCTTTCATGATTGATACAGACAAGAGAATCGGTTTATAACCTTTTGACTTGAAGCAATTTCCCTTGATGAGTCCTACTTTGTTCCCCATGCCGCCTATTTTCAATAGGTAAATATTGTATCTCATTTTCTAATTTCTCCTAGAGTTCATCTTTTAGAAAAAGTTTTTCCATCTTATATGTTTCACAGTTACAGGCAACCGTTACCTGGTCAGTGGACTTTCATCTATCTCAATCCCTAATAGGTCGCTACATTGAATGGGACCCTCATTATTTAGGGCTATAATTATTACAAGGTACATGCTCAGGTCCAATAGCGCTTTACCGCGCTATATTTTCTTATAGTTTATGTATTTACCGGTGTAATAGGTTTGCTGAGAGATGGATGTCAATCTTTTTCAGCTTACCTACGTTCTGCTTATATACTTTTTTTCCTGCATGACCCCATTGTTTGATGATCGCCCAATCGCGCTGTGTATCTACCCATTTATTACACCACCTCCATACTACAAGTAAGTTACTAGCTAATTATATCAGGACAGCCTGTTGATGCCCATATACTTTCGATAGTTAATGTTGGTTTGTTCCCTAGTTATCCGATGCATCCCCATATTCCCACAACTCGCTGCTTTCCTCTACCGTTCCAGCATGGTGGGATGCCCTCATGGGCACGTATTTGGGTTGAGACCCCTGGGGGGAGGTGGATTGACTGCGTCAGGCAATCCCAATAAGATACTTCGGGTAAGAGTCGGGTGTTGTACACAATGTCTGAAACTTATGAGAAGTAAAACTATATTGTATGTTTTATGCTTATGACGAATTTTCAAACTTCATTCTCTATCTTGAAATTTAGAAAGCTCCTGAAGAAGCGATTCATAGATAATCGCGAAACATATCAAGCTAATTTTTAAATTTCCTAGGAACATATGGAATTCCATTCTAGGGGACACCTCCTCTCTCCGTAATCTCAAGTGGGCAGATTCTCCATGTTCACCGACGGAATGAGTATCTTGTACCATTCAGTGTCCCATTATGGTCTATGCCTAGGTTTTCTTATTTTAGAATATATCTTTATGTATTCTAGGAATACATTTACTGTGTAGTTTTCCGTGTACTATTGTGCAATAATAAAAATGTTTATTATTTTTTATATATCAGTGCCTTCAAAGTCCATTTTTCTTTCACTCAGCTTTATACATTCAATCAGGATGTGGCACTTTAATTATTCAAGGGGATTGATTACCACCCCAGGGCCTAAGTAATCCAAAATACCAAAAGCACAGAGGCAAGATGTTTCTTGTAGTTGGTTACCAGGTTTGCACACATCTCAGGAGGAATTTTATCCCACTCTTCTTTATAGATGTTCTCTAAATCCTTAAAGTGGTTGTATGGGTTTGTTTTAAAAAACAAACAAAAAACAAATGTGTCATACTTACCTCCACTGTGCAGTTCGTTTTGCACAGAGTGGCCCCGATCCTCCTGTTATGGGGTCCCTCAGTGGCGGTCTCAGCTCCTCCCCACAATAGCTAACCCCCCTCTGGGAAGCTCTCTCCCACGGGGGTTAGCTTGCGGGTGCGCTCCCTGTCATACACGCTGCATCCATAGACACAGCATGTATGACTCGGTCCCGCCCCCCGGCGGTCGCATCATTGGATGTGATTGACAGCAGCGCGAGCGAATGGCTGCGCTGCTATCAATCTTTCCCATCTATCCAATCAACGGCCAGACTCCGTGGAGAAGAAGACGCCGGGGGACGCGCACAGCAGGTGAACGGGCTTAAGTAAACGGGGGGGGGGGGGGCTGGGAGGGCCGTCATTGCCAGGTGTTTTTTCATAGAATGCATTAAGGTGAAAAAAAACACGAATCTGGCTACTCGAACTCGAGCTTGGCAACTCAAAGTTTCAGCTCCCTCCTTAAATTATTTATAGGATTAAAGTGATTGTAAAGGCTCGTTTGTAATATTTTTTTTTTTTTTTAAAACATGTTATACTTACCTCCTCTGTGCAGTTGGTTTTGCACAGAGCAGCCCGGATCCTGCTCTTCTCAGGTCCCTCTTTGCTGCTCCTGGCCCCTCCCTCCTTTGAGTGCCCCTCAGCCAGAAGCTTGCTACAGGGGGCACCTAAGCCAGCACCCTCTCTCCCCTGATTGGCTGACTGACAGCCACGGGAGCAAATGGAGCCACTGCTCTGTCTCAGCTAATCAGGAGGAGTGTACTGGGGGGATCGTGGACATCGCTGGAGAGAGAAGGAACTTAGGTAGGTAATTAGGGTGTGCTGAGGAGGCTGCTACACACAGGTTTTTTATCTTAATGCATAGAGCAACTCCTTTAAGGTCTGGAGACTGTCTGGGCCACTCCACGACCTTAACTTGCTTCTTCTTGAGCCACTCCTTTGTTGCCTTGGTGGTATGTTTTGGGTCATTGTCATGCTGGAAGACCCATCCATGACCCATCTTCAGTATTCTGGCTGAGGGAAGAAGGTTCTCATCCAGGATTTTATAATAAATGGCCCCGCCCATTGGCCTCTTGATGCTGCAAAGTCGGTATGTACTTTTAGCATAGAAACAGTCTTAAAGCATCGTATTTCCACTTCCATGCTTGACTGTAGGGATGGTGTTCTTAGGGTCATATTCAGCATTTTTCTTCCTCCAAACACGGTGAGTCGAGTTAATGTTAAAGAGCTCAATTTTGGTCTCATCTGACCAAAGCACCTCCTCCCAATCCTCTGAATCATTTAGATGTTCATTGGCAAACTTCAGATGGGCCTGTATATGTGCCTTCTTGAGGAGGGGGACCTTGCGGGCGCTGCAGCATTTCAATCTTTAGCGACGTATTGTGTTACCAATGGTTTGTTTGGTGACTGTGGTCCCAACAGGTTTGAGATCATTCACAAGCTCCTCCTGTGTAGTTCTGGGCTGATCCCTCACCTTTCTCATGATCATCCTTACACCATGAGGCGAAATTTTGCATGGAGATCCAGACCAAGGGCGATTGATGGTTATTTATGTATTTTTTTCCATTTGCGAATAATCGCTCCAACAGTTGTCTCCTTCTTACCAAGCTTCTTGCTGATGGTCTTGTAGCACATTCCAGCCTTGTGTAGGTCTACAATCTTGTCCCTGATGTCCTTTCACAGCTGTTTTGTCTTGCCCATGATGGTGAGGTTTGAATGGAAGAATTCTGTGGACAGGTGTCTTTTATACACAGAACAAGTTGTCGTTAGGAGCCCCTTTTTAACCACTTGGCGCCCGCGATATAGACAAAAGACGTCTACAGCGCGGCGCCTACCTGCCGGGTGGACCGCCTGTTTACTTCCGCGATGCGCGCCTCCGCGGGCATGCATCGGGGAAAAGCTGTTCCCACCGAGTCACGCGGGTGCCGATGTGCGTGCCTGGCGGCCGCAATGTCCTCCAGGTACCCACGATCGCCAGTCACAGAGCCAGGGACGTGGATCTCTGTGTGTAAACACAGAGATCCACGTTCTGTCAGGGAGAGGATCTGTGTCCCTTGTACATAGGGACACAGATCGGTCACCTACCCCAGTCAGTCCCCTCCCCCCACAGTAAGAATCACTCCCAGGGAACACATTTAACCCCTTGATCGCCCCCTAGTGTCAACCCCTTCCCTGCCAGTCACATTTATACAGTAATCAGTGCATATTTATAGCACTGTTCGCTGTATAAATGTGAATGGTCCCAAAATAGTGTCAAAAGTGTCCGATCTGTCTGCCGCAATATCGCAGTCCTGACAAAAATTGCAGATAACCGCCATTACTAGTAAAAAAAAATTAATAAAAAAAGTCATAAATCTATCCCCTATTTTGTAGGCACTATAACTTTTGCGCAAACCAATCACTATACGCTTATTGCGTTTTTTTTTTACCAAAAATATGTAGAAGAATACATAACGGCATAAACTAAGAAAAAATATGTTTTTTTAAAAAACAAATTGGGATATTTATTATAGCAAAAGGTAAAAAATATTGTGTTTTTTTCAAAATTGGCAGTCTTTTTTTGTTTATAGCGCAAAAAATAAAAACCGCAGAGGTGATCAAATACCAGCAAAAGAAAGCTCTATTTTGTGAGAAAAAAAGGACGTACATTTTGTTTGGGAGCCACGTCGCACGACCGCGCAATTGTCATTCAAAGCGTGACAGTGCTGAAAGCTGAAATTTCGCCTGGGCAGGAAGGGGGTATATGTGCCCAGTAAGCAAGTGGTTAAATTGACAGGCCTAATCTGTGTGCCACATAAGCACATACTGTAGCCAGTCTGTGGGAGCCAGAATTATTGTTGGTTGGTAGGGGATCACATACTTATTTTACTCACTGAACTGCAACTCAATTTATAACAATTGTATCATGTGTTTTTTGTGTAGGGGATCAAATAATTATTTTCCCCACTGTAGAGACTTCCACATCTGCATGACACTGCAGCACATTTTTGAAAACGGCTCAGGACCGAATATTTGTATATTTTTATGCATTTTGGGGCCCATAAAATCTAAAGATAACGCATGAAAACGCATGGGTTTTGCATATGTTTTCAGCCCTTGGTAACAAGCCTAAATAGTTTGTTAATGTCCAATATTAAAAATGTGACAGGTGTTTTAACCCTCCCAAAATAAAAAAAACAAATAAAATAAAAAAACACTTATCCTCATCTTCCTGTCACATCCTCACATATCAGCCCCAAATTTACTGAAATTATTGGATAAATTTGCCCAAATATCAGGACTTCATGTTAACCATACGAAATGAAATGCATTAAACATTTCCCTACCACAATCAGAGCTCCAACTCGCTCAAACCTCTTTACCATTCAATTGGGTTCCAAAACAATTACCTTATTTAGGTGTTCAACTCACAATCTCTCTTAAAGATATTTTTACCACTAATCATTTACCTCCACTGAAACAAACTTCAGGTTTATTGAAATTATGGACTACTCTTCCACTGTCATGGATTAGTAGGCTTAACGCTATAAAAATGTCTATACTACCTAAATTTTTATATTTATTTAGGGTGCTCCCCACTCCATTACCATCCTACTTCCTAAAACTCATCCAAAATAGAGTTATGTCCTTTATCTGGGGCTCGACTAAACCGCGGATTTCTAAATCTACGCTTTACCTCCATAAGGTGAATGGTGGACTGGGATTACCTCATTTCTCTTCTTATTATAACGCTTCACAAATTGCATCCCTTTCTAAATACCACACTGCAGTAGAAACACCTCTATGAGTTGCAGTTGAATCAATAGATACTGATCCTATTTCGGTGGCTAACATGTTATGGCTCAAGCCCAGAGACAGATCTAATTTTTCTAACCCCATAACAAAGCATTCCTTAGCAATATGGGATAAATTTAGAAACTCACATAAGCTCCAATCCCCACATAATGCCTTGCTTTCGTTCCTCAAGAACCCTGCCTTTTATCCGACCTGGAAATATCCAAATTCATTCATAGCATGATCCTCTGTAAACTAGACATGGGAGCCGTCAAAAAATTCATTCCGTTCCATTCTGTATTAAAAAAAAATCGTAATTCGTAATCCGTGTACGGAATTCAATTCAAATTCGTACGAAATACGAATTCTGTACGACACGTATAACGAACGATTCGACCGGAACGAACGAATGGTTCGACTGGAAATTTACTTCCCCCACCCAATTCCAGCAGCAATCTTTTCTCTCTAGAATGTCGAATCTTTTCTCTCTATGTCGAATCTTCTCTCTATGTAGAATAATCTTGGACTAATAGAGTTAAGGTTAGTCACATTCGACCAAAAAATATTTACCTATCGCTTTGTCGAATTTGCATGTCTTATTTGGTAGTTTGGATACGAAATTTCGTACAAATTTTTCGAAATTTCGTACAGAATTAGTATTCGAAAAAATTTGTAATTCGGATTCGTACGAATTTCGAAAAATTTGTACGAAACTAATCGCACATGTCTACTGTAAACTTGATTTGTCTACACAAACTAACGTCTAATACTAAATTTCACACTTTCTCAGTACTATCTGAAACATTTGGGCTTCGTAGAACTGAATATTTCCGCTATTTACAAATTAAGAATTTTTACGAACCTTTTATTGATATGAATTCATCACTTACCCAAAAGTTTAAACAGATATGTATAAGCAACCCACATGCAAGAGGTCTCATTTCAATTCTATATCAGTCAGTCAATCACTACAAACCCTAACGATACATTACTTTTATACGCAACTAAATGGGCACAAGATGTGAATCGTTCTTTTGATATGAAAGATTGGTCAAGTATATGGCTAGCTACAAAAAATTCTTCTCCAAATTGCTATGCAGTGGAGACTAATTATAAAGTTTTAGCGCGCTGATACCTAGTCCCAGCTAGAGTTGCAAAATATGTCCCCTCATATTCACCAAAATTGTTTTAGGGGATGCGATTTACCAGGCACTCATTTCTACATTTGGTGGCAATGTCCAGTTGTCCAAGAATTTTGGACAAAAATATTCTCAATGCCATTTAAAAGTCTTGAAATTCCAATTCTTCCAGACCCTGCTACTGCTTTACTAAATCTTAAGCCTTCCACACTTACCCATACTCAATTTAATTTACTAATTTATCTAACTACAGCTGCCAAAGAAACTTTTGCCAAAGCTTGGAAAAAACAAACTCTCTAATTTTAGTGGAAGCCAAAACACAGAATGAATAGAGCACTGCTATTTGCAAAAATGACAGCTATTGAATAAAATAAAATAAATACATTTCTAAAAATTTGGCAGGCCTAGATGAAACATCACTTCCCAACCGACTTTGACCAGTCTTGGATGTTACCAAACTAGTATCTATACAATCTCTCAAAGTATATATACATATATGTCAGGAGTCAGATCACCGTCCCGGGTGTTTATTATTTCCCTCATATTCTTATCTTTTTGCTATCCTGTACTCTTATTTTTTTTTACATACTTTTATATTTTAGGTTTATTTTTTTTTATCCTTCTGTTTTCTGGTTAATAAATCGTGAAGCGATTTAACAAGTTTTTACTGTAAGGTTACTTATCTCTAACTTTACTACGACTTCATGCCTTATTAAATTAGTATGATATATTGATAAATAGTCAGATCGACACATCTGCTAGTTTTTTTTTTTCCTTCCACTTTTTCATATATTCACTTAATTTTCTGTGTGTATTTGTTAATCATAGTGAATAGTTTATATATATATATATATATATATATATATATATATATATATATATATTCAATATGTTATACTAGGTACTGTTAATGTAACCCAGATATATCTATGCTTCTGTATTTTAGTATTTTCCTTTTATTTTATTTTATTTTATTTTAATTTTTTTCCCTTCCCCAACTTCTGTTCCCCTATTTAAAAACTTAATAAAAACATTTGACAAGAAAATAAAAAACACTTTGCATTTAGCTCTACTTTAATTCCACACCAAAAAAAAAAATGCTTTGTCTGTGCCATACATATACACTGGTGACAAGAAACCCCTTGTACATTTTTTTTTGCAGGTAAAACATACATTTCCTAAAAATAATTGCAGATATCCTTCAACAATAAAAAATCAACCACATTCCAGAAACTGGAATAGCGGTTATACAGAGAGTTCTCATAATGATATCCTTCAAGCTGTTAGCATTTTAATTCTCATGCCATAATGTATCTGCAACTTTCTCTGGCTGAGAGTTTAAGGGCAAAGTTTGTTTAAAAATGACCTTTCCCCAAGGGGCTGTAGTGTCCCTAAACTGGCCATGCAGAAGTAGAATTTTGTTAATTTTTTTTTTAAAAGGACGTCTGTTTAATTTTCGAATTGTTACTGGGGTCAAACTGAATTTTTTTTTGGACCGCAGCAATACGAAAATATGAAGGAGTAGGATGGACAACTTTTCTCGAACAGAAACATTTCTAATATAGTTACATAGTTAGTTTGGTTGAAAAAAAAAACACAAGTCCATCTAGTTCAACCAATAAAAGGGAATCTTTTTTTATTTTTTACAATCCTATATACACAATCCCATACTGACAGTTGATTCAACAAAAAAAAAAACCCTAGCAAAGCATGATCCAATTTTCTCCAGCAGGGGATAAAATTCCTTCCTGATCCCCTGAGAGGCAATGGGATATTCCCTGGATCAATTTTACCTACTAATGTTAGTATCCAGTTATTTTATGTACATTGATGCCCCGTACACACGATCGGTTTTCCCGTCGGAAAAAAAGTTGGATGGTTTTTCCAACAGAATTGCTCTCAAGCCTGCCTTGCATACACATGGTCACACAAAAGTTCGGTGAACTTTTGACTGCCAAGAACGCGGTGACGTAAAAGAATACGACGAGCCAAGAAAATTAAGTTCTATGCTTCCGAGCATGCGTCGATTTGTTTCCGAGCATGCGTCGGAATTTAGTGCGTCCTGATTTGTACACACGATCGGAAATTCTGATCAGTTTTTCTCCTGACGGAAAAATAGATAACCTGCTCTCTATCTTTTTCCAGCAGTTTTTCCATTGGAAAAAGTCTGATGGAGCATACACACGGTCGGGATTCCCGACCAAAAGCGCTCATCAGACTTTTTCCAACAGGAAAACTGATCGTGTGTACGGGGCATCAGGAAAGAATCCAGCAGTGGCGGCTGGTGCTCAAAATTTTTGGGGGGGCGCAAACAAACTGAAAAAAAAAAATCAATTGCCGCCACTGTGCCAATTAAACGCAGCCACTGTGCCCAAACGCCACCAGTTTGCCTCGTCAAATACAGCCAGTTTGTTTCCATATACAGCCAGTGTGCCCCCATATATATATAACCAGTGTGCCCCCATATATACAGCCAGTGTGCCCCCATATACAGCCAGTGTGCCCCCATATATATATAGCCAGTGTGCCCCCATATACAGCCAGTTTGTCCCCATATATATAGCCAGTGTGTCCCCATATATATATAGCCAGTGTGCCCCCATATACAGCCAGTTTGTCCCCATATACAGCCAGTTCCCCCCAAATGCAGCCAGTTTGTTCCCCATATACAGCCAGTTCCCCCCAAATGCAGCCAGTTTGTCCCCCATATACAGCCAGTTCCCCTCAAATGCAGCCAGTTTGTCCCTCATATACAGCCAGTTCCTCCCAAATGCAGCCAGTTTGTCCCCCATATGCAGCCAGCGTGTCCCCCATATACAGCCAGTTCCCCCCAAATGCAGCCAGTTTGTCCCCCATATACAGCCAGTTCCCCACAAATGCAGCCAGCGTGTCCCCCATATACAGCCAGTTCCCCCCATATTCAGCCAGTTTGTCCCCCATATACAGCCAGTACCCCCCATATTCAGCCAGTTTGTCCCCCATATTCAGCCAGTTTGTGCCCCATATTCAGCCAGTTTGTCCCCCATATTCAGCCAGTTTGTCCCCCAAATGCAGCCTGTTCCCCCCCCAGCCCTGCACTTACCTTCCTCGGTCCGCGCCGTCCTCGATGTGTTCTCCCGCCCTCGATGTCGCTTCAGCCAATCAGGTTACCGGTAACCAGATCCGGTGAACCTGATTGGCTGAAACCTCCACACAGTCTTCTCCCTGGGAGGAGTTGTTGGAAGCCGAATACAGCGTGAGAGCTGTATTCGGAAAGCCTATCAGAGCCGCTGGCTCTGATAGGCACTTCCAAGTTACACCCACCGCCGGCCGCCGCTCTAATTCATATGGCCGGCGCTCACCAGGAGGCCGGCCATATGTATAGTGGGCAGCGCGGCAGCGGTGACAATACACAGATTCATGCAATGCATGAATCTGTGTATTGTCTTTCAGTGGCGGTGCGGGAGCGAGAGGGGGCGGCGCTCCGGCGCCCTCTATGGACGCACCGCCACTGGAATCCAGGCATTTTTTTTAAAGCAATCTACTGAGCTGGCCAGAACCACCTCTGTAAGGAGTCTATTCCACATTTTTGCAGCTCTTACTGTGAAGAAACCTTTGCGTATTTGGAGATTAGGGTTGGGTTCACACTAGTGCAAACTGGATGTGGGTTTCCCCACATCCAATTCGCATGACAGGAAACTGTGACTGGCTCTCTATGGAGCTGGTTCACACATCTCCATGGTGGCTGTGGATCGGCTTGCACAGAAGTTCTGTGTGTCTTTGGATCCGTTTCAGGGCCAAAATTCAGGCAAAAATTTGTCACCGATTCATCCTTAAAACTGAGAACAGGGACACACCGGACCCCTGCTGTGAGCCGTATCCGTCTGAAGTGTGAACCTAGCCTAAATCTCTTTTCCTCCAGATGTAAAGAGTGCCTCATTATCCTCTGTGATGACCTTAAAGTGGTGTTCCGGCCGAAATTACACTTTTTAAATAAAAATACCTCTATAATACACAAGCTTAATGTATTCTAGTAAAGTTAGTCTGTAAACCGAGGTCCGTTTTGTTAGGTTATTACAGCATTTTGAAAGTTTATAAACTAGAAATAGAACGTGGCCATCTTATGTGTGGGCATCTGAAGCCAGACTGTATTACTTCCTGGATTTCATGATTGCAGATCTCGCACATGCTCAGTGCTGCACAAGCAGTGTACTAGGTTTCAGGTCTCCATAGCAACGGCAGTGTCAGAGGAAGTTGACACTTTCCTATGCAAACCTCTCCTCCCCTCCTCCCTGCAGGAAACAGTAAATATACTGCAGGTTCAAGAAATATATATATATATATATTGTGAGGGGGTTAGCTCGGCAGCGGGTGTGTGTGACCCCCGAGATGGGCTCCCCACACAAAAACAGGCCAAGCAAACGGAGGTTGTGGTTTTCAAAATCAAAAAGGTGCGGTTTATTTTCTATTTACAGTGACAAAACACAGCAAAGCAAAAGAAACATAAACAAAATAAATCCTGGTCAACTTGACCTCTGACTAAACATACAGGTTTCCTAACTAACAACTGGGATCAGCCTAGTGCTGTCCTAGTCCCTAAGTCCCTGGTTTTAAATGTCCAAGCAAATAGCCACACAGGCTTTGTCTCACCGCACAGGGGTTCACTCTCCCTAGACAGTCCACACAGGTCTGGTTCCAGGCATGAGCTAACATCTAATGAAGCTGGGAGTTCTTATAGAGGCCTAAATGAGCTGACAAGGTTCAGCTGGTCTCCTCATCTCTGTCTGCACGACGCCCCACACTCTCCCTAGAGGTATGAGTCATCCATGAGCCCACTAGCCTTATACAACTCTCCACCTAGTTGTATAAGTCGGCGTAAAGCCTGAATCTGGGCGAAATATATCTACCCCCCTGGATGCAACCAGGTGACTTTACCTTCCTGCTGTCACATACCCCCCCCCCCTCTTGTTTTAACCTCGGGGTTGGAACACCAGCAATCAGGCATTCATGTACTCGAGACAAAGCATCCACATTCCCCATTTGAACGCCAGGGCGATGCTTTACTGTGAAGTTGAATTCCTGGAGGGCCAGGAACCACCTATTCACTCTTCTATTTGTTTCCTTGTTTTGAGCCATCCACTTTAACGGAGCGTGATCCGTAACCATGTCAAAGTGCCTACCTAGCAGGTAGTACCGAAGGGAATCTAGAGCCCACTTCACCGCTAAACACTCCTTTTCAACGGTGGCGTAATTTACCTCATGGGACTTCAACTTCCTGCTGAGGTAAATGACTGGGTGCTCTTCCCCGTTCCAGACCTGGGACAATACTGCTCCTAACCCCACATCTGACGCATCACTTTGTACGACAAAGTCTTTAGAGAAGTCGGGTGAGTACAACACTGGCTGGCTACATAAGGCTTGTTTCAAGAATTGGAATGCTGCCTCAGCCTCGGGGGTCCATTTAATCATGACCGACCCTTTCCCCTTCGTCAGGTTGGTTAGGGGCACAGCCTTAGAAGCAAAGTGGGGAATGAATCGCCGATAATACCCAGCGATTCCCAGAAAGGCTCGTACCTGCTTCTTGCTGTTGGGACGTGGCCAACTCTGGATGGCCTCGACTTTGTTGAGTTGGGGTTTTATTACTCCCCTCCCAATGGTGTACCCAAGATATTTGGCCTCCTCCTGCCCAATGGTACACTTCTTGGGGTTAGCCGTAAACCCCGCTTCCCGAACAGAGTCCAGGACTGCTTGCACTTTTGGCAGATGTGAGGCCCAATCTGTGCTATGGACAATTATGTCATCCAGGTAAGCCGCAGCATACTTCCGATGGGGCCTCAGCATCTGGTCCATTTTCCGCTGGAATGTGGCCGGCGCATTCTGTAACCCGAACGGCATTCTTTTATATTGGAACGCCCCGTCTGGGGTTACAAATGCGGTTTTCTCTTTGGCCGACTTGGCCAGGGGGATTTGCCAATACCCTTTTGTGAGGTCAAGAGTCGTCATGTATCGGGCTGTTCCCAGCCGGTCGATCAACTCATCTATACGTGGCATGGGGTAGGTGTCAAATTTTGTAACTTTGTTCAACTGACGAAAATCGTTACAAAATCGCCAGCTCCCATCCGGTTTAGGCACCAACACAATGGGACTAGACCAATCACTTTGGGACTCCTCTATCACCCCTAAGTTCAGCATTTTCTGTACTTCCTCCCGTATTGCCTCCCGTCGGGCCTCTGGGATCCGATAGGGTTTTAACTTCACCCTTTCACCGGGCGGGGTAATGATGTCATGCTCTACCCCAGATGTTTGTCCCGGCAGCTCAGAGAATACCTCCTTGTTGCGAAGCACAAACTCCTTAACCTCCTGTTGTTGGGGTTGTGACAAGGTGGCTGCTATTCCAACCTCAGGAATCACGCAACCAGTTTGATCTGGTGACCAAGTGTCTGCGACTAGGGACTCTCTATCCCTCCAGGCTTTCAACAGATTAACGTGATAGATCTGTTCGGGCTTTCGCCTTCCTGGTTGTCTGACCTTGTAATTCACTTCGCTCACTTTTTCCATTATCTTGTAGGGGCCTTGCCATTTGGCAAGGAATTTACTTTCAACCGTAGGGACAAGTACCAGTATCCTATCCCCCGGGGAAAAGGTACGGGTCTTGGCTCCACGGTTGTACACTCTCTGCTGTGCTAACTGCGCTTGGGCCAAATGTTCCTTCACGATGGGCATTACCTGTGCAATTCGGTCTTGCATCAGGGCGACATGCTCAATCACACTCCTGTGGGGAGAACTCTCACTTTCCCAAGTTTCCTTGGCAATATCCAACAGCCCTCTTGGGTGTCTCCCATACAGTAACTCAAAGGGGGAGAATCCCGTAGAGGATTGGGGCACCTCCCTAATAGCAAACATCAGATAAGGAAGTAGACAGTCCCAATCCTTTCCATCTCTATCCACCACTTTCTTCAACATTTGTTTTAGGGTTTTG